>JAGPOW010003685.1:37641026-37730314 GCA_030014935.1 Caiman crocodilus
CAAGCCTCCTCTTAAAGACCCCCAGGGTAGGAGCCAGCACCACTTCCCTTGGAAGTTGGTTCCAGATCCTAGCCACCCTGACTGTGAAGTAGTGCCTTCAGATGTCTAGTCTAAACCTACTTTCTAACAATTTGTGGCTGTTATTCCTTGTTACCCCAGGGGATGCTAGGGGGAACAGGGTCTCTCCCAAACCCTGCTGGTCCCCCTGGTGAGTTTATAGATGGCCATCAGATCCCCCTGCAACCTTCTCTTGCGAAGGCTGAACAGGTCAAGGTCCCATAGCCTCTCCTCATAAGATCTGCCCTGCTGTTCCCAGATCATGCGAGCGGCCCTCCTCTGGACCCTCTCAATGCTGTCCACATCCCTCCTGATGTGTGGCGCCCAGTACTGAACAGAGTACTCCAACTGTGACCTGACCAGTGTCACATAGAGGGGGAGGATCACCTCCCTGGCCCTGCTTGTGATGCATCCGTGGTTGCACGACAAGTTACGGTTAGCTCTACTGACCATTACCTCGCATTGTCAACCCATGTTCATCTTGGAGTCAATAATGACTCCAAGATCTCTTTCTGCCAGCTTGCTCTCAAGAGGGAAGTTTCCTAGCTTATAAGTGTGTTGCTCATTCCCACTGCCCAAGTGCAGCACCCTGCACTTGTCAGTATTGAAACCCATCCTATTTTCATTAGTCCACCCCTCTAACCTGTCCCAGGTCCTGCTGTAATCCGTCCTTCCCTACTAGCGTGCCCATCTCACCCCAAATCTTGGTAACATCAGCAAATTTAAACAGGCTGCTTTTTACCCCATCAAGCCATTGAGCCATTACACATTGAGCCAGGTTACAGCAGCCCTGGGTGGCAGGGGACCCAGAGAGTCAGCCTGCCAGCCCAGGCTGTTTCAGTTTGGCTCAGCGTGCTGCAGAGGCACTGGTTGGAGCATGAGGGTACTTTAGTGCAGGGTTAGCCGGCAGGGACACGTGCATAGATGCTGAGATGTTTGCTGTGCAGTTAATTAGTCAATTCTGCAGTAAACGTCTTAAGTAGTCATGCACTGCGAATAGCAAAAGCATTGCAGTTTTAACACTATTTCATTCAGGATTACAGGGATTTAGCTAACTTGTATCAGTACAGTTGTATATAATAGGTGATGTGTGCCTTGAAGCATAAGCTTCTACTTCTCTCTTAAAATGGTTAGAAGTTGCATTTGTTCATACCCTTGTACTTTTAAGGAGTTTAACAGCTCCCTGATCCTCTGCCCTAGTAGATTGTGTAATACCAGTGGCTGTTGTCCTCAAGGAATTATATACCACCTAAGGATACCTGTGGTTCAGAGTTTTGTGGCTACTTTCCTTTTCCACTGCAAACATACCCCATGTCCATGCAATCCATCTACAAGGAAGGCAGCATAAGAGCCACCCTATGCTAGTACCATGTATTGTGGAGACTGTCAAGGCCAAGAGAATTCTTGATTGTTGTTTATATTCCTCCTGAGGGAGGAGGACAGAGAATGTCTCTGTATGCCCGGATCATTCAATCTAGGCACTTACATGAAAAGAAATAAATGTTACTGTGGGAGGAAAAGAAGACAAACAATATTGCAGATGTTTCAACCTGAAACAAATTATAAAGCCAGTTATTCATGATGCTCAGTTTTGATACTTTACATACAAAAAATAATATTGTAGGCCATGATCTCTATAGGAAAGAGATAGGATAATGCAGGCACTTTGTTTGAAGATCACAATTTCTTTCTTCTGCTGAATGTTATTGTTTTTGAAAGTTAATCATTTAAACCATCTGTATGTCCCTGTAGCTTGAAGTTAAAGTTGAGTGTCTAGAAATTGAGTCATATTATCTTTATCTACTACAGATGCTCTTCTGTTTTCATCCAGGCAGGTGTCCCCAAACTCCTGCTGACCCTCTCAGCTATACCACTTTTCTTGGTAAAGCTACATTTTTCCTTTGATCTGCTTAACCAACCTACTTTTGCTTTGTGTGAAGTGAAGAACAGAGAAGTAGCTGGGGGCATTTATTTGCTCTACCACTCTGTAAAGGAAAATAAGTTATCTGTATGAAAACTTATTACACTAGCTAGCATGCGTTAGAAATGGTGTTTCTTCTAAGAGCACAATAGACCAAATCACAAGGCACCATAGCCAAAGGGCAGTATGTTCTACTCAATGCATGTGTAGAACTCCAGTCAGTGATATGAATATCAACATCAAAAGGCAGACAAGACCCCAGTATGTAAACCTAGCAGGATTTGCTCACACAGGAATGAGTTAGCATTAGGGATCTCTGCAAGATTCTTTTAGGCACAATTTCTGCTTCGGTAGGTACATAATTTTGGTATTGAAATGTCCTTTATTTCATATCCATTAGTTAGCCCATTATGAGGAAGACCAGATTATGCCTTCCTGCTGAATTATTAACATTTATGCCTGTTATTTTATCATACTATGAGGCCTCTTAAGCATTTCCATTTCTCAGGCAGAGGCCTCTTAAACATTTCCAGATACATTAGTCCTTGCTTACCCTAAGGTGCAAAGGCTGTATCGTAAGACATATCATGTCTATACCCCTCCAGATCAATAGAGTCCAGTTCCATTCTGCAGACTGAAATTGTGAGTATCACCTCATCCTTCATGAATGCCACAGCCTCAACATACCTGAGAAGACCCAAACTCCTCTTTCTACTGGTTTCTAGGATTACCCACTGTACCCTATAGTACTGCTGCTTAGTAAAACTTGAAATCCCCTAGCTGCTGACAGATTTAACAAATCTACACAAGTGGAATTTGACGGTTTGATGAGTGTTATGACCCAGTCCCCAAATCACGCAACCTGCCATGCCATCTGTCACATGCCTGTTATGTGTCAGGATTGGCGGGGGAGCACCTGCAGCTGGGGATGAGGAAGTGCACATGGAAGCACCAGCTGGGGGGCTCTGAGCTCCCCACTCCCCAGGTGCTACTTCATGGGCGCCCAGGAATGTAAGAAAGCAAGTGTGCAGCTGAGACTCCTGGCTGCATGCCAGCTTTTTAAAGACACAGGGCACAGTGAGCCCAGCATCATGGATCTTTCCCCTGATGTGTTGTTTACAGTGCCCCAGACCTTTTAAAGCCAAGTGTGCAGGTGGGACCCCTGGCTGAACACCTACCCACTTCTTTACATTCCCAGGTGCCAAAAGCCTGACATTGGAGAAAGGCTTCCTGTGTTGGGCTCAGGGTGCCGACCATAATTCAATGGAGTAAGGGGAGCTCCCCTAACTTGCACTGCACAGCACTGGTTTAAAGCGCCCTCCTCAAAGCAGTGGGGTATAGGGAAAACTCTTCATCCCCAGCTGCCAGCACCAGGTGGCTCTTGAAGTGGATGAGTGCAGCTGGGGATGAGGGAACTTTCTCCCTCCACTGCTGCATGTGTAAGGCATCCCTTAAAATGTTGCATGCAGGGGAAGAATGGTATGCAAACTGCCTTTTTAAAAGGGCACATACAGCTGGGGATTGGGAACACTCCCCCATCCCCTGCTGCATTTGCCCATTTAAAGAGTCACCTAGCAGGAAAGCTGGGATTGTAGAAGCTTTCCCATCTCCTACTGATTGCATAGTTGCAGCTGGACAATGGAGAAGGTCTCTTATCTCCAACTATATGCCAAACGTCCTCTGGGGATAATGTATGAGCTTTGGGACCCAGATTTGTCCCCAGGTTTATCCCACTAAATGAGCAGGGGCAGTTTTAATCCAGCCATCCAGGGCTTCCTTATGCCAGACTCTGATGCTCAGCTGAGTGTCGGCACCAGTCAGCCTCATCCCAATTAGGATGTCAGGTTCAGGCAGGGGAGGGCTGTGTCCCAGACCTCAGAGCTGCCCTATGTCCTGAGGGTCACTGAGACCCAGCATCTTAAAGAGACTTTCAGAGGCTTCAGGACAAGGTTCTTTAAGATGCTGGGTTCTGGTGAGCCCGCATCCTGATGCCAGCAGTCATGTGACCATCTGCATGGGAGCAGGGCAGCCCCCAGCCAGTCTCCACACCCAGAGCTACCTAGGTCTCAATACTGACAATCAGCTGATTGCCCATTTCAGGGTGATGGCATGTCGCACGTTCAATTTCTGACGCCATACAAAGCAGCCAAAAAGATGTTTCACATGCAGCCAGTTAATATTTCTAGTGTGATTAACAATTTTCAATTCAATTTCTAGTGCAATTAACACATTTCTAGTATGATTAACACCTTAATCACACCAGAAATATGTGTGCCAAAGACCCCTGAAAAAGTTTAGCAAGCTACAGCCTCCTGAAACAGACCTTAAGTCCCAGACAATAGCCAGGATGAAAATGTATAGTTGAGGTAAAAATGTGGCATCTTCTTCAGACTTGCTGACAGCCACAGCTCTTGCTGACTGCAGTGCAAATGGCAGCTTCTCAGCACATCTGAAAATAAAGATGAAGACTTACCAGAAATTGTATTTGGATATAAATGACTTTTCAAGAGAGGCCTGGGGAGTCAGATCCCAAGGGTAGAGGCCTCCAGGACGTGCTAATTATTGAATAGTGAAAAAGTAACTTATACTGTAATATAAGTGGCAATGGCAGCAAAAGGACCCTAGTCTCCTCACTCTGATTTTATCTAAAACAGGACAGTGCATCTTTGTTATTGCAAATTGTGCTCACCTTATCCTTTGAGATTAAAAAGCATCAATGAAGTTACCTATTCACAATTTCCAACCTATTGTGGTATACAAATAATAAAAAAAGAATATTTCCCACACCTAGCTTTTAGAAATCTTATTAAAAATATTAGGACTGAAATGCTGGCAAAAATGTAAAGGGTTCAACATTTCAGCCATTATGCCGCTGATTCTCTTTTCACTTTGGTGGTACAAATGAAGAGTGAATCCATTTACTTCAGTGAGCTGGAAATACTTTTGGATGTTACTCCTTACCTTTGCTTTGAAGGTCTAGTACCGTACAGTTACATTACTGCCTCAGGACTTCAACAGTAATATGAGCAATATTCTGTAAAACTTTAGACCAACAGAAGGTTTGCATTTTCAATTCAGTGAATAAATTATAAAATCTACTTTTATTACCAATTAAAAGATGTTCCCTGCAGCATTCAAATTTCTAATTTGCCATTTTAGTCATAGGACTCACTTTACTACATAACCCCATTGACTACAATTAATATGGCAACATGCAATGCAATGATACCTAATTATACTTACATTATTCATGTAGAGCATTACATTCATCATTTCTGATCCAGTGAGAACATTTTAAAATTAAAACTGTGGGCAATGATAGAAGTGACATTTGTCATGCAGTTGGCCATATGAAATCAAGCTACAGCCATGCCATGAAAAAAGTGCATGGCTGAAGAGCACTTTAAAAGTGGCCAATTACATAGCAAATTAACTCTGATGGAATGAAGGAGCAGATTAACAGACAAGGATCTTTGGGTAAAACAGATATTTTTTATTAGCCAAAAAAGCTTGTCTGCCTATGTCCTTAGACCAGCATGGCTAAGCCAACACACTTGGAGCAGAGTGACTTAGGGAATTTCTGTCAGTCCCAGTGAATGGTCAGGGCTGGGCTGACGCAGCCCAGACCCACGCCCTTTGCTGTCTGTGGGAAGGGAGAGAGGATGAGGGTGGAGGAGCATGGTGTAGGTTCAGGTTTGTCCAGCCTGAGCTGGAGAGGTAGGGAGAAGATAGATTACAGCCCTCTCCCTCTCCCCTGTACCTCATGGTCCACCCTGTCCAACCTCCTTCCCTTCCAATTCAGCTTGGGCAAACCTCAGCCTACAGTGGTCTCTCCCTCCTTCATCCCCACACCCTATATGCAGACACCGCCGGAGCTAGGAGGAGGGCTGAGTCTAAGGGAAAGAGGCTGCAGGTAGGCATGTCTTTGACTGGATTGGTCCCAAAGTGCAGCTCAATTTCCTGCCCCTCCCTCCCCACCGACCAAACAGCAAATATCTGTTTGGTCTAGGGGGTTGCTGTAACTCATGGCACTTTCTGTAAAACACCACGAGTTAGGGTGGGGAGCTGCACATCTGTCAGTGTCATCAGTGCCAACCCGATCACAGTTGAACATATTCATCTTTATGATCCAAGGAAACAATATGTTGTTTACAGGTGAGTCAGTGTATACCATATTTTATTCACAAGAATATAGACTTGGCACTTGCTGAAACACAAGTTTATAACAAAAATTTGCTAGACTGAAATGCTGTTGTCACATCATGTTATGCTGCCACTATTTAATTTAGCATGGACTAGTATAAAGAAGAATTTTAACATTGTTTTTGCCTGAATCAGGTAGAAAGTATATAAATTAATTTTGCATAATCAATCAATTGATTAATCGATCAGCAGGGTTTTACAGAAACATTTTTATACTTAGTTTAAAGTAGATAAATACACTAGAGAATGGGTAACTCCACAGATGAGCTAAAAGTAGCCAACCCCAAACCTCAAAGAAAGACACTTCCAACTTCAGAACATTCACACAACTGTTTTCTTCTAGCTGAATTAATTTTCAACTTACTATTGTTACCTTAACACCTAGAAATACTAGACCTGTAACATTAAAGTGCCTCTTTTTCCCCAGTGTGTTTACTTCTGGTGTTTGACAGCACTATACACCCAGTGTTTTCCCTAAACAGTCAGCTTCCCTTTTGCTTGGATAGGTCTTTCACATAGAATCAAGAGAGCTAAAATATTTCAGGGGAAAAAAACAGGGAAATTTGATGATGAATCAACACAAATTGGTACTGGGATTCCAGGATACCTGTACAATTAACTCTTTGTTGTCAACTTAATAATTAGATTTCAACTATAAAAAGTCCATGTCCCTTTTAAATAACACTGTCACAATGTATAATTCAACTGTACATATCTTTCCATGCCTTTAATAATACCTCCACATTCATTTTCAACCAAGTTTATATAAGTAGATGCATGGCTTTGTGTTTGTCTCTTTTTTCACTCAAGAACAATAATATTTGCTTTAAGCAAGGGAGTATCTGTTTCTTTAACGCCTCTTCACAATTAATCCTTACCTTCACCTCCACTATATGTGTGTAGCCTCAGTGTCAATCAGAATTTTTCTCCCCTCCCATGTCTTTTGTCTGCTGTGTTCAGTTTACTATATGACATCTCCCATGTATGCTGTCACCTTAGGTATTGTCTGATCCATATCAGTGTCTTACCTCATTGCTATTATTTCAATCCTAGGAATCTAGCTCCCAAGACTATAACATGTCTTTGTTACAAAAGGTAAGCAACAATGTGGCTCATTGTTCCCATTCAAAGACTTTTCATTCAGGAATTCAAAGACTTATCATCCAGGCATATCATCCAGGATTCTGGATCCATTCTAAAATTGCCTTCCAAATATTTGTCCTATATGACCATAAAAATGCATCTCTCTCAGCTTCCTTTCCCCATGTCATATAATCTGAGTGAGATGTTTTGTATCTCTGTATCTTTAACACTATCTAGTTTCAAATGTCTTTAGAAAAATATTTTCCCCATATTTGCATCTCTGATGTTTTCTGCTCCTTTCTCTGTCTGATTCTAGTTTCACTTTACCCATAAAAGACACTATTAAAGAGTGTCAAGGTTGCTTCAAGATGAGTGCTAAGTAAAATAAAGTGTACTGTAAAATAAATGATAGTCAGTTGAGTACCGTATGTCACACAGTCCTGCTGGAGCTTCACTGTCTGGGCTCTCAGGAGATTGCAGTGTTTGGTCCTACCATGTTAAACCCAAGTGTCCTTGAGTTTCTCTTGGCCTAATCAGGCTGCAGACTAAAACAGACTCTCCCCTTTGACTGTGTTACACTTCCTATGTCACAAACTGGCCATCAGTTACCTCTTCATAGAAATAGTATCCTATGGTCCAGTTGCATTAGTCTGCCAGGACTAGTGCAACTTTGCCAGAATCCCTTGTGGCTTAAGCACACCCTTTCCTCAAGCTCTGAACCTAGATTTATAGAAACATCTTTAAGTACTTGTGAAAGTGAAGGTAGCCATGAAGACTTTACAAATCTCATGAGAACCTTTAGTTTACATAGGTCTTTTTTGAGAGATCACAGAGGGGGTCTAGATCTATATTTCTTTTCCCCTTCTCTTTCCCTTTCTCTCCACAAACACATTTTCTTAACTGCTCTCTGGGGAGAAAACATGCAATTTGAGAAGGATGTCTGAGGGGGCAGCTCTGTCCACCCCTTGCAGACTAAAGCTGCCTTTTAAAACAGGGAGCATGAAGCAATTTGGAAGTGCTTGAAGCCATATGAAGTAGTACTCTATGGCTCATAAGTAAGATCATAGAGTACAGGAGCTGGTTATTGTTCTTGGACCTGTAGGAAGGATGCACAGAAGAACCCTATGATGGGTTTATATTGCTAAGAGCCTCTGGGAGGTCACAATTCATTTCAAGCCCTTTTCTGTGCCTGTAGTTTGTGGGTGAATGTGGTATATGAGTTGCCCAGCAAATCTGTGGGGTTGGATCATTTCATATTAATCTGTACACTTTATTTTAAACCCATGGTTTAGAGAATCACAGCACTTTGAAAGGAAGACTCCATGATAGTGATGCAGCATATATTCAAAATGCTTTAGATTTCTAATTGTCTGCAAAATATGCAGGTGGAATTCAGCACCTTTTCTTTCTTAATGATTAAGTCTTTCTACTTACACCTTTACACAAGGGGCAGCACACTACCAATCTCTGCATATTTTGAAGTGCTGAGGCTGCTTCTTCCTAATAGCTCCAAATGGTTTGAGTGCAGCTGGCAACATGGCCTTGCAAACTCAGGCTCCTCACTAGCCTATAAACTGCCTGACTTTGAAAAAAGAAGTAAGCTTTCCAGAAGAATAGAGATAGTACACTCCCTCTGTACTCAGAGACATGACTCCTTAATCACAGTCCCGGCTCTGGATGTGTGGCTAGCAAGATTAAGTATCAAATGTCACAGTATGTCCAAAAATATCTAAGAAATAGAAAATACCTGTGGAATCATCAAGTCCAGCTAGATGCAAATGTATGAGCACTCTCTAAATTATATTTTTAACAGTTGTCTAGAGTATTTTAATTGTAGGAGGATTAATTTAAACAGTATTTAAATTAGATTCATATTTAGAAATATATTCCATTAAATCAAAATGTTAAAAACAGTTTAAGATACTGTACAGAATTTGTGTGAATATATTTGGTACTCTGCATGCAGATTTCTTATTTGCACAGCAGCCCATAATAGGCTCATTTTTATTACAAGTATATGGTAGCATGTTCTTTAGGAAGGTGTAAAGTTTACAGTAGAACTCCATAAATGTACAACATTATAGAAGAGTGATTTACATGCTGTGTAAGGCAAATCGCTATTCTGCTTTGAGAAGCACAATTTCACTTCTATTGCAATGTCCTAGTTTTCAAGGTGCTTGAGTCTCAAGTTTTTCTTTGCTGTGGAAAATATTAAGGATTGTTCTAGACTAGTGATTTTTTTTAAATCATCTTCATAAAGTTACCAAAAATTGTTTCTATCTGTCTTGAGTTTGGGATTCTAAACTAAAAGTTCCTATAAAAATGGCAGTGCTCTTCTCAGTATAGTAAGCACATCTGAGAGTTGAAAATTAGGGAACATGAGACAAAAATGTTCTATTACTTCTGCTTTACATGCAGGCTCATCAAATTAATAGCTGGCAGCAAGTAAAAATGATCAGCTTGACCTTTAGCAGGTGAAGCAGCTCTTTGTGATCCTTTGGGAACAATGTAACTTTTGGTACTCAACTTCCCTGACAAAATGAGTGAGGGCCTAATATGAAGGAGAGCACATTCAATCACAATTCTCAATCACTTGGAACAAAATTTCCTGAAGTTTAGGACACCTATTTATAGTCTTTTGCCGAGGGGGGATAAAGTCCCTGCCAACCCTATGGTTCTCCAGTTCACTCAGGTACTTTGGAACCCGTGGGCAGTAGCAATGTCTCTGTATCGTGAACCATATGATGTGTGTGTATATATATTAAATTGGATGTGCATAGCATAGAAAAGAGAAAAGTAGTAACTGAATAATGTTTAAAGCATATGTAGCATTTAGGTAATGTACATTCTTTAAACTAATTCAACAATTAAGTTGATTGCATTCATACAGGCAGAGTTGTAGAAAATAGATTTAACATGATTAAATACAGTCACAACTCACTTTCTATGAATTACTAGTAACATTTTGGTTGCTTTTGTTTTATTGCAGTTTTCCTGGGGAAGATGCTACCATACATTTCTCCTGATCTGTAATATTTATCCCCCAAGTAGTCAGTGTGTTTGCCATTATAAGGAAAGGGTTGTGCCGTATTTTTATTATGTCCTCTAGACACAACAGAATCTCATAATACAGTGTATAATTCAATTTAATATTATTTGCACGTGCAAAATTCCTGTTAAGGCCAGGAGGAGTTATGCCTCCTGGAGTAACATGAGATCTGATATTTCTTTGATTTAGCAGCAACTGAACTTCAGATTTGTCACTAGTCCTTTTAAGAGAAAAATGAAATATTTCTTTAAAGTTATCTTATTCTAATTTTCAACTAAATCTGTGTTTGAAGTATTATACAACATGCTGCTGTTTTGCTCATCTTATTCTGTGCAAAATCTGATCCTTCACCCCACTAACAAGCCACATTTTCTTTTTAAAATCTGTATCATACAATAGCTGTATTCTGGTAAACATTTTAAAATATATTTCTAGAAAGCCACACTGACATTGCTATCACTTTAGGAAAAAAAGAACCAAACGGCTCCCTGTCACTTAACTTTTTCAAGGACAAATAAAAAGCAGGCACAGTAATGTGAGTATTTTTATTTTCCTCCCACTGACCTTGAGGTTCATTGCTTGAAAATTCTGCTCAAGCATCAAAAGATTTTGCAAGCAATAAAGAATAGCAGGAAGCCCATATAATAGCCCTGCATGTTAAGTGTGGCTGAATTTAGCACAGAAATCTGAGTATTTCTGGCTTTGTTTTAGAATAAAATTAATAGTGGGCAGAAGTAACTTATATGTCTTCATATATATTATGTAATTAGTAAATATACAGCCCCATATTTTAAAGTCACTGATTAAGGCTTCTACAGTGACATCACAGGTTAAAGAAAAAAGTTATAATGTACCCTATGAGTCTAATTCTCCCAGAATTGGAATACTGAAGGACTTTGCATCCCCTGCAAAAAATGCAGAATGGACCCAATCTTGCAATACAAGTAAGCACAGTTACCAATGAGTCCACATTTCCACAAGTCTGATCTGCAAAAACCACTACATGGGAGACACATAAGCTAGCGACAGAAGTTATACATAAACCAGTTTAAACCTGTAACAGAAGTTCAGCCTGTTTCAAAATGACTAAACCTGGTTGAAGATAAGCCTGGTTGGATGTAGTATCAGATTTAACTGATTTAGGTTAAACCAGTCCATAGAATTTCTGTCCTGGATTCCCTCCTGACTCAGGTTAGGTCACAGTCCCATATCCCAGGAGCCTTTGCAGGTGGGCAGGCTAGCCTCTACCAGTACTCCTTTGCTCTGGCCAAGTGGGCTGGCCTCGCCATAGGCTGTCAGAGAGCAGGGTTTGCAGGGAGACAAGGTAAAGGTGTTCCTGATCTAGACCAGGCTTCCCCCTTCAGCTGGTGTCTGTCTAGTTGGGGAGGAGGGGCCGCACCATGAGGGTCCTCCTCCTGCCCCAGGCCTGGCTGGCTGTACAGCCCTGCCCCCTGGCAAGCCTCTGCCTCTGACCCACAAGTGGGAGGTGGGAATGGAACTGAGCCCCCCTATCACACAGCCTCAACTTCAAACCAGCATGGGGAGTTGAATGGCAGGGGACATCCCCCACATCATTTTACAGAGTGCTCCCATCCATGCTGCCCAGGTCAAGCCTCCAGGCTGCCCAGCACATTTCACTGGCTTCTGCTGATGTTGAACTCCAGAGGGACAGGTGGCCTGGGGGGCTGATGCTGAGCAGCAACAGGGGCAGGAGCCCTCCTTACAGGGAAGGATCTGGCTCTGCTGCCCAGTGCAAGCCTTCTAGGCTGCCCAGTGCATCCCACCAGAGCCAAGCACCACCAGCAGCTAGCAAGACATGCTGGGTGGCCAGAAGGTATGAGCCAGGCAGCAGAGCCTGATCCTTCCCTGTATGGAGCGCTCCTGTCCTCACTGCATGATGCAAGCCTCCTAGGCCATCCAGTGTGTCCTACCAGCTGATGATGATGCCTGGCCATGTGGAGGGAAAATCAAACACTCCTCACCTGTAGCCAAATGGACCAGGATTTGGGGGCCAGCTCTGGGAAGGGGGACTCCTTTCCCCCTCCTCCCTGTGCATCAGTGACTTGTGCCAGCCTGGCCTGGTCACGGGGGGGGCAGGAGTTACCCTGGGCAGCCCCTCCCCTGTAGCTAGGCAGACCAGGGCTCAGGGAGATCGCAGGGTGGCCTGGGGCCAGCTGGGACAAGAAACTGTTTCCCCTCTGCAGGGGACAGGAAGGGGTTGGGGCTGTGTACCATCTACCCAGTCAGGGAGAGCCAGCAATGGCCAGCAAGCTGTAGCGCCCCCCACCTTTTGGCCTGGGCCAGTGCAGGCCTCTACCTGCCTTTCCCAACCCAAAAGGAAACATCTGCTCTGTTCTTTATCTGTTCAATTTATACAGCTCAGAAGAACCTGCAAAGATTGAATCAGTTCTGTCTCAGGATTTTTGACTGTCTGTACTTAGAAAAAAAGGTGCACACAAGTAACTACCCATTACTTAAACTCATATATTAGGAACAAATAAGGGTTTGCCAATATACACAGCAGCTCTGAGAATCTGGCTCTGTGCACCTAAACCTACATACACCTATGTTAAATATAAACACAAAAACACTACAATGTTAACTATTTGGGTATTGCTGGTGCTGTTATTTTAGGTGTGAATTTAATAGTGCAAGAAATAATGCCTGGACTATGTCTACATCTGGCCACATCTAACTTTTCCCTTACAAAATCTCAAAGCAAAAGTTGAAAGCAAAACAGACTCATATACTGGGCAAATGCCAAAGGGGAGCAAGCAGTTAAGCAGGGTGAGACAGTACACAGTGGCATTTGGTACTTGCAGTCTCATCTTGCTCCTGAAGATTAGAAGCCATTCCCAGGTTCACTGCAGCAGGGGAAGAAAGGCTTCTACAAGCCTTCTTTATAAATGGTGAGCAGAAACTACTGGCATCTCAAGGCTGAGACAAATTCGGCTCCCCACTAAAACTAGCACAATGGTTGTTCAGAGACATGGAACATGAAAAAGTTAAAGCTGAGGCTGACAGAAAGAACGAAGCATGATGCTGCCTGAAGCACATTAGTTGTTCAGAAGTATTGCCCAAGGACCAGCAGAGCCAGGTGCCCAATGCACTAAAGAATAAAGAGAAAGTGAGGTGCTACCAAATAAACTGGACAGAGTGGCACTGCTTACAGTTACACCGTTTGTATATTTTATGTAACGTACCAGGTCCCACTAGTCCTATACGAATTTGATAGGTAATGTGGATGATATTTTAATGGATGAATAATGCGCATTTGAATGCAGACTTTTGGTAGATGCTGTGTATACCTTCATTGAACTGTGACTGCTGTTGTACTTCAGACCTAATTTTAAAATTTGGAGCCATCCATCCTTGGAAATGTATTTTACTTTGCTTAAATCCATTATTTTTTTCCCTAAATTGACATTAAGATGGATTTCTATTATAGTGGAATGTTTTGTTCAGCCAGACTTAATACATACTTTTATCAATTGGACTTCTTGTCATCCTTTATTGCATTATGATCTTTTGATATTTGGCCAGAATGCTTGAAATGAAGATCAAGGTCAATAATAAGGGATGAGAATAAAAATATCCCCATCACTGTTTTCATATTCTCCATCAAAATATAATTTTAAAATGACAGGGAACAGTTTGGTTTCTTTTTTATTTTAGCAGCTTAACTGTACAATATTATTATAACTTAATGGCTATGCAGAAGATTTATCATGAGGAACAAGGATTAGTGTCAAACAATTCTGCTAGATTACTGTTCATTATACAGGGAATTCTGTGCTAATGATGCAGTTTATGTGAGCTGGTATTTTAAAAAGCTCTGCTGTATGAGTTAGAAGACAAAAGCAAATATTTAAAAGGGTTGGAGTTCAGATAAGTATCATAATCTCTTGGGTCTTCACTACTAGGCTGGAACTCTCAGGTGAATAGGCTCACTCCCTAGATTTCCAGTACTAGCATTTTCAATGCTTAGTAGAAAATCAGAAATAAAACCTATTTATGCAAGCATTTCAAAGCTGTAAAACAATTTTGTTTTAATAATGAGAAGACAGTTCTTAAAGGATCGGAGAGACATCTTCTTCCATCCAAATTGCTTTAGTCTTCCATAAAAGAAGGACAAGTCATACATTTGTAATACACTGTTGAGATTTTTTTAAAAAAGGAATGACATTCTAGCTGGAAAAAGCTGCTGGCAAAACTGTGCAAGAATGATAAACAGATGCATATGAAAACACCACAAAAAGGGACCCTGATTATATCTGTTATTTCTCCTTTACCCTTTCAACTCCTGCTATTTGTTTACCAGCATCTCATGTTTCTATCACATGCCAAGTGCTTTATTAATTGTCATTCACTGAGAATTATTATATTATCCTGTGGTTTTCAAACATGTATGTTTTAGCTTTGCTGCTTTTTTCCCTTCATATATACTATATGGTCATACACTGCTGTTGTAAAAAGGAAATCTCATTATAACTCTGTTTTGTAAATGTGAGTATTAAAAATAAATCAGAGCTTTCCCAATGAGCACTTTACATCTTTGGAAAGCAGCAGTTGTAAGAATTACAGACATTAAACCAAAATGCATAAATAGCAGAGTGACAATGGCCGCTATCATTTTATCACTTATACAACTGCTACATCAAATTTTATATGGCCCCTGGATTCCACTTGTACCCAAATCCCCACCATTAATTTTTCCATCCCATTAAGGAATATCATCATGAAAGGAGATACTGATCTGTGGCCAAAGGATGTGGATATCAAGGCTGCATCTGTCATCAGTTGTTATACATATCTAATGGAACAAGGACCAGGTTACAATACATCTATTCAGTTTGTTCTTGAGCTAATGTATCAGCTTCTCCATTACTAACATTTTCTGTACATTTAGGAGCCATTTCATCCCAGAGAGGGGAATATTTATCTTCTAACTGCTACAGCTCTCCCTTTAACATTTGCACTGAATTAGCACATTCACATCACTGATGGACCAGCTTTTTGGCTGCAGGGTTTGATCGCTTGGTTTTCTGCTTGTTGATCTAAAGTGGCTGCATTTGCTGCAGATGTTGCAATTTTATTGTCAGTTAAAAGAACTGGAACACGATTCTGTCTATATGTGATGGGTTCAGTTTTGTGCTGTGCATAACATGAAAGAAACTCCAGATACCAAAGTAGGACATATTCTGTTTGTGCTGGCACCCAAGGTCTAGGAGCAGGTTTTCTTTTTTCTTTTCTTTTGATTATGAAAACATATTGCATAATGGAATGAACACTCATCTGTTACTTATTGGGTGAAATTATCACCATCGTCATCATTATTTTTAAAAGAATTGAAGGTATTTCAGTTGTAACAAATTGTATTTAAAATTTCTGGTGTGTGAATTGGTGCACCCCAATTCACTAGTATAAAATTTTTGTGTGATCCAACCCACAATATTTATAATGAAGCTTGTTGAATAAATAGTAAAGAAAATCACATTTTCTCCCTACTGGAAGTGCAGTGCATGTGATAACCAGGTCAGTTGGCAATATCTAAGCTGAAGGTGATGGAAAGGGTAAGGGTCACAAAAGCCATCATAGAAGATAATGCAGAATCATTTATAAACTTATAAGTGAAGGTATTCCCTGGATTAGTCCCTGCTTCTTTCAGTGTTTATTTTATATATAGTGTTATATATAGAGAGACATAAAATTCCCATCTGCTATGTAAAATCCCAGCAGTTTGACAGATTCCTTAAAAAGATCATATGTTAGAATAGGAAAACCCAGATGTTACATTTACAAGGTCAACATACTGCACCTGCTTGAAGCCCAAGACCTGCTACTGTCAGCAATGAACAATTAATCTATTAAACAGCATGACCTTGGGCATAGGAGTAAAGCATTTCACAATATAAGAAATATGCAGGCATGCATTGCTCAGGCCAATTATAGACATGCAAGCTGGAGCACCAGGCATCAGGAAGGTTTTCAAATGAGTCTAGTAAATTAACATTTCTACAGAAGACACACTAGCTTTCTTGCATTCTTGCTGTCTGCAGTTTTGCAGTTGCAAGGCTTTTCTGTCTCCCTGAAAATAGGTTGCAGATGTTCAACAGTTAGTTAATCTTCCACAAGGTAGCACAAGCAAGAATAATAAAAGACCTGTTTCTTATAGGTTTATCTGCCAAGCTGTTCAATACTCTTCCAGTAATATACACTGTAAACAATGTCTCAGGCCATAAAATGAAAGAAAATATTTTAGAAACAGGGCCTTTGCAAAAGTATATTAAAAAAACCCCCAAAAAACAGCACTTTGAAGACTTTTTACAAAGAGACTAGGATCCTCACACATCAAAGCAACCTGCCCTGGAAGCAAAGCCCATGGGATCAAAAAAATCTCATCCCCTCTGTCAAGCAAATCTGAGGAGATATGCCTGATGTCAAAAGCACAACAAGAGACTTGGGACTCGGGCCATTTACAGATTTAAATGTCAAAGCAGTAACCTGAAATTGTATTCATGTGCGCACAAGCCCAGAGAGCAGAGAGCAGGAGAGGGTAAGAAGAATCTCTGAACAAACCCCAACAGTTGATTGTGCTGCTGCCACCTGTACTAGCAAAGATCAGCATGCAGGTGGCCACTTAGAGAATTCAGTGCAGCAACCCCACAGTGACCTGTCACTGGAGCACCCTTACAACTAGGCCAGGGGCACAAGAACTGTTACACTTCCATCATTTACTGGAATATACCTAGTCACACCTAGCTTGTGTGATTCTCTTCCACAGTATCATATATTCTGCATGCAGTGTGTGTGCTAGTGGTGACTTTTTGCCAGCCATCAAAGTTTTCTGAAAAAAATCTAAAATAATTTGGTTTCTCTTTCACTTCACCCCAGTTCAGATTTCCTTCCACTATTCTAACTCTAAATCTTTCCTTTTAACTCTGTCTTTTCTTCCAGGCTGTCTTTCCCCAGCCTTCTCTTCACTGCTCATCTGTATCCTCTTTCTAATATAACTTCTTTTCAGGTGTCTCATGCTCAGCCCTTTCTCCTGACATCACCTCAACACTTCTCCCTGTCCCCTTCATACTTCTTTCCTGCAGACTTCCCCACTGTCATTTCTTTCCTACTAGGGTTGGAAGTAACATGTATTACTTGCCTACCACCCGCCTGCACTGGGCTTCAAGCTGCTGGGAACCCAGCCCAGTGCAGGCTGGCATGGAGACATGCCTCCACTGGGCTGGGTCCCAGCAGCCTGAATCCTGGTGTAGGAGGGCGAGGTGCAGCCCAGGGGCTGCTCTGCACCTGCCTCCACCGGGCTGGGTTCCTAATGGCTTGCACCCCAGTGGAGGGAGGAGGAGTGCAGCCCTGGAGCTGTGCTCTGCCTCCCTCTACCAGGCTCTGCACGCATCGGCTCCCAGCCCCACAGAACTCAGTGCAGTGGCAGGAGGTGGAGCGTAGACTTGGCTCTGCCTGCATCTCACCACTGGGCTGAGCAGTATGGGGCTGGTGGAGCTGACTGAAGTGCAGCCCATCATCAGGAGGCAGGCAGAGCTGACGCTGTGCTCCGATCGGCTCTGCCAGCCCCAGAGAGCAGCCTGGTGGTGGAAGGCGGGGAAAGCCAGGGCTATGTTCCCTGCCAGGATGGGCCACATAGGACTGTGTGGAGCCACTGGGAGCTCAGCCCTGGCTCTCCCCTGCCTCCCACCACCTGGATGGACTGCTGTTTTGAAACTCAAAACATTTTGGAACATTTTGACTGGCCTCGTGCTGTTTTGAGGCTGTTTTGAAGTCCTCTGTTTCATTTCAATGTCACTGTTTCAAGCTCAAAATGAGTAAAAACAGCATCAAAACAAAACAGCTGGCAAAATTTCACACAGCCCTAGTGCTCTTCAGACTTTTCTCTCACTGATATCTCTATACAATTCAGGCTTTTTCTTTACAGTAGGTTTGAGGCATTGTTGTGATGGTCCAGACAATGTAGAAGAGGCAAAAGTCTTTTATGATATCTTTTATCAGTGACCTAAGAAAAGGTGCTTTGTGCCTGAAAATACATTACAATACAATACATGATAGCTCTTTCCACAAGCCCTCAAAACACCTTTTCCAGTGTATTACCTTGCTCTGACCCTCATATATCTCGACTGAGCCTCTTTTGCAGCTTCAATAGCTTTACTCATCTCCTGTGTTTGCTAAAGAGAACATCACCCAGCAAATAAACTCATGGTGCAGTATGCTGTTACCTGGCTGTAGAATCAGACCAGATCTTGGTGCAGCTTTGGGTCACAGCAAGGAAAACCCATTACTTAAACTCTCAAAGAGGTATCTGGAACTGTACTGCAGGAAATTTTACCTTGCCCATAATGAAAGGGGACATAGCTCTAGAACAACCCAACAGTGTGCATCCCACTAACAGTAGTATTTATGGGTCCAGTGTATGTGGCCATTCATATGCCCTAGTGGTTCAGTCAGGCATGTATATTAATGGAGTTAATATTAACTTCATTAAACTGGGATTGCCTTGGCTGAATCATTTGCACCTGTATAGCTCAAGAAACCCATCCATCCAAATCCCAAAATTATTTCAAGAATATCTGAAAGTTTTTACGACTTTGGAGAAACCATCCAGCATAGCAAAGTTACATGATCTTTGTGGTTGGGCCAGCTGTGGATTCCTCTGTTCAACCCTGATTACCAATGGATGACAAATGGTCTGGAATTCTTAGCCCTCATGCAAAGATGGATTTGAGTTTCTGGAGTATCACTGACTCTCTCACCTCAATGTTCTGCCAGCCAGGATAAGCATCTTTTATTGCTCCAAGTTCAGGGTTGTCCATATTAGAAAGATCAAGTGATCATGCGACTGTGCTTTTGGTTCTAGTTCACATGACATTCTTTTTGGCAAGGGAGATTTATCATAAGAAAGAGCATCAGTCAGTTGCCACCACTGTCAGTGCCTGGTGCCCCTCTCTTCTTGTGTTTCTGCTTGTAATCTGCAGCCAGTTTCTGCAGAGGTACAGAGAAGAAATATTGCCTTCTCAAAATGCAACAGCTGCCAGTTATTAGGGCAAACAAGATGCATCCTTTTGGCATGTAACAATATACCACTTTGTGTCCTGCCAAGAAATGTGTTTCCTGGGCCTAAAGTGTTTCCTTATAGAATCCCTAGACAGACAACTTGCTCTCACAGCATCCTATAAACATGAACAGCACATCAAATTGTAAGCTATGAATTTCAGAATTCACAAGCTGATCCAAGCATTAGGATGGGTGCAGGGTTCTTAATAGCACTCATGTTTATTTCAACTCATTGGATGGCCCATAGTTAGCAGGCACTGAAGACAATACTTCTGAATTTCTCACACCTTTCCTAGAGAAGGAAGGAGATAGGATTGTGTCTACATTCAGCTCTGGCCTCCTCCTTCCTTCCCATTCCTATCCCACTTACTCCTTGAATATCCTTCTCTTAGTCTTAATGTGGCTCTTTGTCTTACTGGGTAGCGCACTTCACTACTTGAAAGGTTACACCATAATACATATGCCACTATCTTCTCTAGCCAGTAGTGAGCTAGAACTAGGCGGAGTTAAGCTAGGAGCAGAAAGTTGCATGGATGTAACATTGTAATACAGTGCCACCTAATGCCAGGAATAGAGAAGAGCAAGACTTTCCTTTCTATCAGCAACAGAAGCCTGGTCCAATCACCTGCCAAGGCTGTGCCAAATGGAGGAAAGCATACTCTGTTTTCTCTAAGGGCCCTGTTACACCTTATGCTGTGAGCTGCACAAATGTTGATCAGAGTTAGTGCTAGTCTGGAGTTTGGAGCAGTCACACCCTAGTCTAGAAACCTTCTCTGACTGGCCTCAGACAATTGTGATTTGCCTCTAGTGGCCTGGTGAGCAGAGGCCTAAGGACTAAGAGCTGTAGCTGGGAGCTGCCGCTAGGGCTAGGGGCAGAAGTTACACATAAACTGGGTTAAGTGGTCAGAAACTGGTCTAAATCTGTAACAAAACAGAAGCTCAGTGCACATAAACCAGTTTCAAAATGGCTGAAACTAATTTAAAATAAACTTGGTTGAATATGGTATCAGACTTAACTGATTTGGGTCACACCATTTTATGAAACTTCTGTCCCAGACCCCTTCCTGGTTCAAGTTAAATCACAGTCCCCTGGCATCCCAGCGTGCTTTGCTAGACTGCACTGTCTGCTCCAGAGAGCAGGGCCGGCCCCATCCCTCTGTTCCCTAGCTGGAGCAGTGAAGGCTGGCTGACAAGAGGGTTGAAGGGACAAGGCTGGCTGGGTATGCAGCCTAGTCTGCAGGAGGGAACTGCACCCTGCAAACAAACCCTGTCTGGGGCCAGGGAAGGGGTTTAAATACCCTGTCCCCTGTTCAAAGTTACTGCTGGCTACAACTCTGGACTACAAATCCCAGAGGCACCTGGAAGCAGGAAGAAGAAGTGATGCACAACCATGCAGAGTCCTGCTGCTGTAATTGTGAACTGCAAATCCCAGAGACCTCAGGAGCAGTGGGAAGAGGAAGTGAACACACAGCCAGAGAGCCTGATCTAGTGACCTCTCCCTGCTGCCAGCTTCTGGCTTGAGCCACTGCAGGCATGTGGCTGCATTTCCTGAATCAAAGGTAATTGGCTGTTCACTTCTATTTCAATTTAATCTGTACAGTTTAGTCTAACCTGCAAAAACTAAATGGATTCAGCCTTGGGCTTTCTGACTGTCTATACTTAGCTTAGAGGGCTGGTGAGCTAGGACAGGCTTCTGTCTCTATAGTGACCATATGTCCATTTTGGCTGAAATAGCACCAGATTTCAGAGGCCAGTCCCAGCCAGCCAGTAAAAATTAAAACAAGGATTCTGAGCTTGGGGTGCCGGGTGGGGAGGCAGAGTGATACTAGCTTTGAAATAGGAAGCCCTAGTAGACAGAAAAATTACCCTAAAATAGGTTAGCTTGATTTGTGGAATGACTGCTAAAAAGGGGAGATGATTGTTAACACCTGTGGAGTAAAAAACAATGGGTCATTAATGGGTCCTTGACTCCCTTAGCTGTCAGAAAAGTAATATCAGAGCTGCACCAAGCCACCGAACCCCCACCTCTGCCTGCAGCAGCATCACTGACTTGAGAGCAAGGGGGTGGAGGTGGTTGGCAGTGCCCTAGATTTTACATTGTCCTATATGGTCACCATATCTATCCCTGCTTATGGGCAAAGGTGCAAGAGATCTCCTGGGATACTGGAGGACTTCAACTTGGGCAGCACTTTTGTGGGGAGTGACCACACCTTAGTGGAACAAGTAGTGCAGATAAGAGATAATCCTGCCCTGGGGTGGCATAACTTGGAGCTGCATGAGTGCTTGAAGTCACTTTAAGGTGTTAGTGTGCATACAATTGAGGAGTTAAGAGCTCCAGAAGCTGTCCAAAATTACTGTGTAACAAGGCCCTAAGGGTAGGAACAGATGTTGCATTTCTTCCAAGTCAAGTTGTGCCTGTGTTTGTTCTGAAATAGAAAAGTCATGAGATCAGTATTTACATACATCACCTTTTTAATTGGGATTTAGCGAGTGGCTGAATGCACTGCTGCTATCCTGCTGTTTATCCAATGATGCAATCCCAGGACAGCCATTCAAACACACTTTAGAATGTCCTGGGACAAACATTTGGTACTTCTTGTCCTGCAAACCTTTTAGGGTTTGTCTCAAGCCAATGGGCACAGATGTCTGAATACTGGCAGAAACTGTTTTTTGTTTTTCCCTGGAACAAATGAGACATCTGTTTTTAGCCTTACTAACCATGATCCTATAAACACCACCATGCCAGGAATGAGGTCCTCTTACCTTCCTAGATTCATTCACCGTCAGCTACTGAAACCCAAGGCCCAAGTCGGTTTCATAGGTTTCAGTAGCTATTTTGCATAACATTTTGTCAACAAATTTATAAACTAATGGAGGAAGCTTATTTTTCTACTTGGCAATGGATCTTTTCCTGACCATGTGTGCTTCCCAGATTGATAACAAGCTTAGGGACACCTATCCTACAGGGTTAAGCAGGGAGCTGCAATATGCCACACAGTCTATTATGCTACACTGGACACATTTACATATGACACCACATTGCTAGAGCAATGTGCTATGGCAATGTAGCATCTGCAGGCAAAACCCATAATGCTGCAACTACATCACCACAGCAATGTGCTGTGTGCACATTAGAGTACATTGCTACAATGACATAATGACTAAAAATATTCGCAGTGTGCACAGCATAGTACAGGTTGTTACTGTGCTGTCTTTTAGTACCTAAAAAAGTAAGCATGTGTAACAGCATGTGTAGACATAACCAGTGATTCTCAGCAACTTGCCAACATACAGACAGAAGCAAATTGCAAAGGCTGAGTCAGAATTATAACCAGGCTGGATTAAAATGACAGTAAGCCAGGGCTTACAAAGTAAGTTATTTCTTGTTAGTTATCCCAAGCTTTCCCACAGTTACTAGTGATTTGACATTCCTCAGTGTTTCAGAGTCTAGAGTGAGACATCTTAAAGAGCCCTTCCTCATTTTCATAAAGCCTCTGAAAAACAGGCCTCTTTTAGAGGTAAAGCATCTGGATACCCAATTGGACACATATTGGACACCCAAATCTGAGGCACCTTAAGTCATCCATCACTTTTGAAATCTTAGTATGAATGAATGAAATTTGCTTCTGCTATCATTTTAATTTCGTATCCACCATCCCCAGGAAAATGAGTTTCAACTTGTGGGTATTCTTGCTATATGGAGAGCAATTAAAAATTGGAGCTTATGGATAGGAGTCCTACTCAAATAAGAAAAAAAAAGAGTGGAGAGGGATTTCAGCAACCTGACTGAGATGAACTCAATTAATTTCATTCTCTGCATATTTAATTACTGATAGGTTTAAAAGATCCTACAGTTTGGTTCTGGTTTGCTTTCAGTGTGTTCAAAATACCTGCTTTTATCCTCCTGCTACACCTTGTGCAAAGGCTGGCTCTTAACAGGTGTCAATTATTGTCATCTATTATTCTAGTGTCAGACAAGGACTGTCCAGCAACCAGCCCTGCTTCACTCAATACCGCCCACTAGAAAGAAATCTGTCTACCTTACATTACTAGGTTATCAACTTGAGCCATCTTTCTGCTAGGCAGCACTATACCATTACACTATATTCTGTGACATGTTAAATAAGGCAACCTGACATATTCCATGAAGCGGATGCAAGCTGCAATGGTCAATTACACAGCAGGTGACAGTAAAAGGTGTCATTTACTCAGGAATAAAAAGGTATTCAAGTCTAATTAATGAAAGTGATAGTGTGGGGGATAATGATTATAGAAATAAGTCTGTAACTGTTTTGCCCAGAGAAATTTGCAAAAGCTTCAAAATAAACTGCATCAGATTTAAGAATGAAAAAATAGTGAAAGGATGCAAAAATATTCCTCACATCTTCTCAATATAGCTTTGTTTAAAAGTGTCTTTTCAGATCTACTTAGAGTAACACAAGTGGGACTGTAAACCTGAGGTAACTAGGGGTGAACTCAGGTGTCTTTATGGGAATGCCAGAAGCACAGACTGGCATACCTTCTGGCAAATGAGCAATTTGACTTCATTGAGCTGACAGAGACCTGGTGGGATGATACATATGACTGGGCAGTGAATGTTGAGGATCTTAGGCTCTATAAGGAAGGATTGGGTTGGGAAGAAGGGAGGAGGTGCAGCCCCCTATGTGAAAGAGCGGTACCCCTCCCTGCAGGCCATGTTTGATTGCAGGGAGAGGTCCCTGGGTCAAGATACAAGGGGGTTTAGAAGAGGGGGAGCTGATATGAGTGTACTACAGACCTCTCTACTAAGAAGAGAGCAATCAGGCATTCTCCAGGGAACTGACTGAGGCAACCAGCACTAAAGACCTGATTGTTATGGTTGACTTCAACTACCCTGACATCTGTTCGGAAGATCATTCATGGCAGCTCCAACAGATCACCAACTTCCTGGCAGCTATTGACAACCTGTTCTTGACACAGGCTGTGGAAGGACTGACTAGGGGTAAAACCACTCTGGACTTAGTGCTGACCAAAGGGGAAGACATGGTATGCAACTTAAAGATTGGAGGTACTCTGGGCAACAGTGACTACAACCTGATTTGATTCACCATCCACTGAAAGGCTGGGAATTCAGCCAGCAGAACAGAAGTCCTATATTTCTGAAGGGCAGACTTTGGTAAACTCTGGAGTCTAGTTAGAAAGGCCCTTTGTGACCAGCAACTGAATGAGTTGGGAGTTCAGGATCAGTGGAGCTTCCTTAAGGGGGCTTACTGCTTAAAAAGAAGCCATTCCCATGCATCAAAAAGTGGGAAAGGAACCAAGAGACCCACTTGGCTCAACAGGGGTATCAGGGAACTTTTGAAAAAGAAAGAAGAAGCATATAAGCAATGAAAAAATGGTTCAGCATCTAGAGAGGAGTACAATCATATGGGCAGGGTTTGCAGGTATGAGACGCAGAAAGCCAGCTGAACTAAAGGACCAAAAAAACTCTTCTACAGGTACATAGGGAGCAAGAAAAAATCAAGCTGCACTGTGGGATCCCTGCTGAATTTGGAGGAGCAGTCCACAGTTGATCCCCACGAAAAGGCAGAGCTCCTAAATATTTACTTACCTGGGTTTTCCTGAAATCAGACAAGAGCTGCTCACCTGTCCAGAGGCCCAGGGAATATGGGAAAGACAACAGACCAGATGAAATCTGTCCCAAGTAGGTGAGGGTACTTTTAGAACATTTGAACATGTTCAAATCCACTGGGCCAGATGACCTGCATCCAAGAGCCCCAAAAGAACCGACTGAGCTCATAGCAGAGCCTCAGGCAAAGCTATTTGAAGAGTTGTGGAACTTGAGAGTGGTTCTGAATGACTGGAAGAGGGCTAACATGGAATGCATTTTTAAGAAAGGGAAAAGGGACAACCCTGAAAACTACAGACAGGTCAGTCTAACCTTGGTCCTGAGAAAAATCTTTGAAAAAATTGTCAAGGAGGCCATCAACCACAAGTTTATAACTGGCCGGGTATTAAGAAACAACCAGCATGGCTTTGTCGAGGGGAGGTTATGTCCAACAAACCTGGTGTCCTTTTATGACCAGATAACTAACCAGCTAGACAAGGGACATGAGATAGACATCATTTACCTAGACTTCAGCAAGGCCTTTGATACCATCTCCCATAGGATCCTTTCAGTTAAGCTGGAGATTACTGGCCTAGACCAGTTTACTGTGAGGTGAATTGGCAATTGGCTCAGAGGCAGACCCCAGAGAGTTATAATCGATAGGATGGCCTCATCCTGGATGGCCATCTCCAATGGTATCCCCCAGCAATCATTGCTTGGATGATTCTTGATCAATTACTTGGATGAGAGGGTGGAAACTGCTATGATTGAGTTTGTGGATGACTCCAAGCTGTGGGGAAATGCAGGCACATCTAAGGATAGGATAAGGATCCAGGCATGACCTCAACATGCTCATTCTATGGGCTGAATGCAATGAGATGAGGTTCACTAGGGACAAGTGCTCTTCATCTGGGTAGGTGTCACAGGCCAGCTGGGCACTATGAGCATATCAATTGTATCACAGGCCAATTGAGCTGTTTGGTTCAGTTTCGGATCGAGGAGGCAAAGTTGGAAGTGAAGTAAAGGCAAATTTATTATAGTTTACACACACACAACAGTTAACAGAAAGATAAATGTGATAAGCAGATAATGCAGTATTAAAGAGCTAATAGTAAATAATAACAACAGATAGATAGGTCAATTCTGTTGCAGACCAACTGGATATCAGCCACTGGGCTGTTCAAAACAACAGATAGACAGACATGGGTTGGCAACTTATCAATAGTCCCTTAATGCCAGGTACGCATCAAGTGATTCCAGTGAAGTCAGGTGTCCCCAATTGATGCTGTCAGAGGGATTACTGGGGAAGTTTCCTTGATCAGGATCCAATCTTCACTTACACAGGGAGTCTGGGGTCCGGGTGTGGAACAGAAATGATCGTTCTGTTCCCTCCTTCCTGCTGGTCACCTGATGCACACGCTTTTTATACCTAATCTTATGCTAATCTGTTGGCTTCAGAGCCACTCACAATCTTGCCCTATAGCTGTTACCCTATGGGATTGAAAGGTGTTAAAGATTATAAAATGTTACTACCTGGCCTCGAGTTTATCCAATAAGCAAATTACAATGCAGCATCTTTAGGTTTAAAATTGACATTGCTTCACCTAAGCCCCAACCCCTTTTAGGTTTTCTCTGAATATGCTTTCTTGGGATGTGCTTTCTTGGAACGTGCTGGGTGTGCCAGGCAGTTGGATCCAGTTTTATCAACAATGCTGAACCCTGAGGAAAAACCATTAGGTCACCTAATCTTGCAGCTACAGCTTTGCCCATGGGACCCAGTTCCACAAACAGTTAATTTATCATTTTGGTTAAACTTACGACAGACAAGTTACATTTGCGGGTTCTGAATTTACAAGGTTTATATTATCTAATGTTACCTGTTTAGGCAAAATACCAAATGCCTCCAAGAAGCACATATTTATTGCTTATTAATCCCTCTGGTTCTGGCCGTCACCACAACTATATGATGGGTAGTGGCCCACTGGCTAGCATTGCATCTGAAAGGGACCTGAGGGTGACAGTTGATCAGAAGATAAATATGAGCCAACAGTGCAATGAAGTTGCCAGAAGGGCAAATAGAACTCTGGCATGTATCAATCGATGTGTTGTGAACAGATCCAAAGAGGTGCTTCTCCCCCTCTATTCAGCATTGGTGAGGCCACAGCTGGAGTACTGTGTCCAGTTCTGGGCACCACACTTCCGGAAGGATGTGAATAAGCTCAAAAGGGTACAGAGAAGGACCACCTGTATGAAGAAGGGCCAGGAGAATAGGCCCTATGAGGAGAGACTCTGGGAACTGGGTTTGTTCAGTCTGAGCACCTACAAGTATGTCAAGGGTGATCACCAAGATCTAGAGTGACTACTCTTCAGAAAGGTACCCCCAGGGAGGATGAGGACCAGTGAGCACAAGCTATTTGAGGAAAAATTTAGGTTGGACATTAGGAAAATACCTTACAGAAAAGAAGTTATCTAGAATCTCAAACATGCTCCCAGCAGAGGTGGTGCAGTCACCATCCTTGGAGGTGTTCAAGAGGAGGCTGGACAAGTACCTCATTGAGTTTGTTTGAGTCCAATAACCTCCTGCCCATGGCAGCAGACTGGACTTGATGATCTTACAGGTCCCTTCCAGTCCTTTGATTCTATAATACTGGAAAATTAAATCAAACAGGATTATCCATAACAGTTTGGTAGGATTTTAGTTGCATCCTTTCTTATTACCATTTCAAATAAACTGTTAGATATTGGCAAAAAAACAGCTTGGATGCACCAAGAAATTGTCTGCTTAAATAATGTTACATCTGGGCTGCATCTAAATGATTTTTTGTGGGGGAAAATGCTGAAGTGCATAACAAAAATCTTGCCTTGTGTGGCATTTTAATAATTTCTCCTCTATGCAGAGATAAAAGTAGATCTGGCTGAAAGATTTTCAGAGAAGCAAAGTTTCATTAGGAATTGCCAAAGCACCAGTGGAAAATGCTTCATTTAAAATGTCTTAGCTTTGATGAACAAAGGCAGGGTCCAAGGCAGGGGTCCCATGGACTCCAACTAAATTCCTGGTGGACTCCATGATTTTTAGCTCCAGACAGGCTTTCTATGTCTTGCCCCAGAGCTGGTCTGCAAGACATTCCGGGATGTCTGGCTCCAGGACTACCAGTCATGCCAGGTTTCCAGGCTCTCTGACATGGACTTGGGGCCTGAAAGCCTTGGGAACCATGACTGTAACTGGAGCCACTGATCTTGGAACCCTAGACAACTGCTCAGTGAAATTGATATTCTTTTTAATTTTACTGCTGCAATAAGCTTTTGTCATGAATGGCAATTTCACTGAGCAGTGTCTTAGGAAACACTACATGTTTCTGTCGCCACAACAACTTTTTACCCAGAATATCTGGTTTGCAGAAAATCTTGAAAACAGTTTGTTTTGATGCAATTCAAACCAGTCAAATTAAAAAGAAAGTTAAAAAAAAATCATGCAGGGCAAACTTATTTGTTTTCAGTCAACTCTACTTAAAACTATCTTTCTTTAACAAGAACAAAAAATCATTCACTATATTATGTCTCATATTGACAGAAACATAGACACAAAGAGAAATATCTCCATTTTTACCTTAATTCACCCATTTTTTTCACCACTACAAACCATACATTGCACTTAGAGCATTGCTGCTAAAGGTGGCTTTAGAGAATGATGGTTTTCTGCCAGCCTACTAGCTACTTGCCTGTGCAATATCACACTACCAACACGACCAGCAGTAGTCATGTCATCAATCTTTTCATGGCTAAAAGAGTGGGCATAGCACACCTCAGTATGATTTACTGCAAATCTATTTTGAATGGATTAGTAAAGAGCGTTTTGCAAATGAGAAGGAATTATTGAAACAACATATTTTAATAACATAATATATTTTGGTTCAAGAATCAGATATGAGCCTGATGAAGGAATACTGAAAACTGGAAGTCAGTTCTCTGAAGAGTTTTTTGTTTGTTTCCCTCTGCCATTTTCTTTTAAGTAAACATGAAAGGAAACATCATGGGCAAGTGAGTTTCTGGGATAGGTGGGCACCAAAGATTAGCCTCTGTTTGTGGCGTGGTGGGTGAATTTAATAATTCCCTACTGCATGTTTACAATACATACAACAAGCTAAGTAAAAACTAAGCTGCTTGCCTGGGTCTAAATTTTCAAAATGCTGATAAGGAGTTTTGAGAGACAAGATTTCGGATGTTAAAAGGAGACAAGTTATCAGACATTCTGAGAATCCATACACTTTCAGAAAATCAGGACTCTCTCATGTCTCAGATGGACACTCAAAAATTGATCCTCCCCAATAAACATTAATCAATTTGAAAAATTAGAATCTTTTCCTCTAAAGTCTTCTGTTAGATTGCCTTGAACAAACTATATACATTTACATTTTTAATTGTATTTTTAAGGAAGGAAATATGTAATGTTATCACAGTGCTCTGAGATTTGTTAACTATTACCTGTATATTCTATTTTAGTTTAAGCCAGCTTCATTTCGAACTGTTTAAAGGATCAAAAAACCTCAAGCCTTAAACACTATTGGCATGGCTTAAAAAGATTTAACCCCCCTGTATAGTTTCTATAACAGTCTAGTGGTTAAAACATTTGAGCAACTTGAGTTCAGTTTCTTCCTCGGCCTAAAGGCGTTCAAGATCACATCTCCAATTAAAGTACCTTAAACACCAGATTACAGGCTAATCTGGCTGGGAATAAACAATCTCCACTCCTCATGCTGAGAGTGCATGACACCCTAGTCAAGAGTTTAGAGCACTTGCCTGGAGGGAGCAAGTACTGTATTTCATTTCAGCTCCAGGAATTTTTCCTGCATTATATCCAGTGGCTTTTTCATGTTAACTACATGAACAGTTTTAGGGAGAGAGGTAGATACTTATCCTTAGGTTAACTAAGTGTTCTGATGCTGAAGCTATTCTACAGTATGTTGTCTGGTAGCGGCATCACTACCATAATTTTGAAGGGATGCTTGCAGCTACCCTCAGGATTAGATTCTGCATTCCAGGTAGATGGAGGTGATCAATAATAGACATATTTCTTTAAACTCCTGGGTTCTGGGGAGGTTGAAGGGTGCAATTTGTTTGCTTTTTCAGTCTGATGATCTAAGAATGATAACCATCCACTGCCCAGTTAGAATTCATTATACATATGCCCGTTATAGCCCTGAATTTGGTGTTTCTTGCATTGTGATTATTATACTGGTCGGTTTGGATGGATGCTGCCTATCTTACCTAGAACTGATATTTCCAAATTTTGTTTTATTCATTTTGTCAGTCTTTTGATGCACTAGATGTTTTAGCATCCTAGTTGTTACTCTTCCACCATTTCACATCATAGACATTGTAGCCCTGGTCTTGAATCCATTTACATTAGAGTAAAGCAAAAGTAACCTGTCTTGACATTAAGGGAATTACATGGATATCAAACAGTTGTAACCATTAGCAAGATCAAGCCCTTTGTCTTGTATTAGTTAATTTTGTTGTATGGTCTGTTATCAGTGGTAACTGTTGAGGTGTTATTCATAGGTTTATGAAATTCTTTAATTTTTAATATTCCATTACTTTGCATATCTATAATTAGGGATTAGTGTCCTCATTTACACTTGTACCTCACTACCATTGAAGTCAATGGCATTATTCCAGTTTCATACTTGTGTAAACAAAACTTGGCCCATAATAACCAGCTGCATGTGACAAAGTACTTTTTATTTAAACATCCCTGTAGACTTTTATTTTGTATGCTGGGGGGGTTGACAAATGATCTAACTCTCAATTCAATACATCTACTTTTAGATGCCTGCACTTTTCTTGACATTGTTGGTTCCCTCATTCCCTAAATTAAAAGATGATATGTCTAAACTTTTAGTTACTTCACCAAGACAACTGCAGAGATCATTTTTCATAAATCATACCTTCTGATAGATTTTCTTTTGTATATGGCAGAGAGACCTATAATTTAGGGGTTGTTTCCCACCCACTGGGATAATAATCTAGGGTAGTTTGAGTAGAGAAATCTTTCAGTCATCACATTATGTCTTGGATGCTAAAACATTTTCTCACCCAAGGAACCAAGATGCTGAAAAGCTGACCCATACTTCTTACAGTCATGCAGACCTCCTAAACTGATGGTCATTTGACTTTTCAACTGAATCTTCAAATCGATTCTTATTTTGAGAATGGCCACAATCCTTCAGAACTCATGATAAAAGAGGATTTAGATACTTCCTGTTTCAAATTTTGCCTTACTGGAATTGGATTCTGACCTTTAAGAAAAACCTAATGTTTGGTCTCTTTTGGGACTCTACTGTGAGTCAGATATCTGGCTTTCATAATCAGTCTCCAGACACTTGCAAATTCTAGGTTTTAAACTGGCCACTACAATGTGATAAAAAACCATACAAGGGAATATAATACATCCTCCAAGCTAATGACCTCAGGCCAAATTCTGCATGGAGTGGGCACATGTACACATATAATTACAGTGCATGAATAAACTGCAAAGCTTATTGCACACTATTTGAATGTTTGTGCAAAGGCACAACATTTGAATGGGTGCCCAAGACCAATAAACTCCAGAGCAATAAGCTCCAGAGTTTATTTATGCACAACATGTTGAACAGGGACCGAGTAGCCTGCCAGCCCAGGACTGGACCCCTCAGCTCAAAGTGCTGCAGAGGGGCTAGCTGGGGTATCAGGGTGCTTCAGTGCAGGGCTAGCCCCTTCAGCATTTACACATGCACTGCTGCAGAGTTTTTTACTCTGCGTCAAGATAGTACTTGTATTTATCAGATATCTAACTTCATATCTATCTACTTGATCTACTTATATTTACAAGTACCTTCCTGCTGCACAGTAAATTAGTTTACTCTAGCTTAATAAGGGCACACGTATAGACATTGAGACATTTACTGCGCAGCTGATTAGTTGGCTGTGCAGTAAACATCTTGTGTATATGTGCCTACTTATGTTACAACATTGGATTTACACTGACTTAAAGCAGAATTTGGTCTGTGGTGACTTAATGATAAAATTTTGTGCATTACAAGGCAAATATTCTTGTGCAGATTTGTCATTTTTTTGCAGTTTCAGTATATGTATCATACATCTGAGCTTTGGAAGTTTGTTTTAGAGAATTAGTGCCCAGTAGGCCTGTGCGAAGCTGCTAGTTTCACTTCAGATTCAGCAGATTGGGGCACAGTGATTCAATTTGGTGATTTGAATCACTGTCCCAAATTAATTTGGCCAAATCTGATTCAGAGATTTGGATGCCACTGAATTGGCTGAATCTCCAAATCAGCCCCACCCCCTGCCCACTCTCAGTGGCTGCCTCGCCCACTCTCCCAGCTCCTGGCTCTTAAAAAAAAAAAAAAAAGCCTGCACTCACCAGCAGATGCCGTGCGGGGGGTGGTGGTGATCCCTACTGCCCCACGCCACATGGGGGACTCTGCCACAAGCTCCTCGCACACTCTCCCAGCCCCTCCATGACTGCCCTGCCCACCACAGTTCCCAGCCCTTTAAAAAAAAAAAAAAAGAGCCTGGCATTCACAGGATGCTGCCAGACAGGGTGGATCAATCCCCACTGCCCTACACTGCATGGGGGCTCTGCCATGAGCCTCCAGAAGCCCAAGGCTGCTGCAGCAGCCAATGAGTTGGGGCTTGTTCCTTTTTAAGGAGCTAGGAGCTGGACTGGGTGGTGCAGACATGGGGAGGCTGGGGGTTTGTGGCAGAGTCCCCCATGCAGTGTGGGGCAGTGAAGATCATCCCCTGCCTGGCAGCAGCTGTTGAATAGAGGTTGGTTTGTTTTTTAAAGATCCAGGAGGTGGGGCTGGAAGAGCAGGCAGTGGTCAGGGGCCCTCAGGGAAGCTGGTGGAGGAGACAGGGGATGGGGCCTGGCAGGGGTTCCCCATGGTCCCCTCTCCCCTCCTCCGTCCCCTACTTATCAGCATGAAGTCCGGGTCCAGCTCCCCGCTACAGCGAACAGGGACTGTCTGGGTTGCCGAGGCTCCCCAAATCATTTCCAAATTGATTCAGAGAGTTTTGAATCAATTCAGACCTTTTAATTGGTCTCCAGATTCAATTCCAGGTTCAGAGATTTGGCCACCGAATCAGGCTGGATCTCCTCTGAATCAAATCAGCACCTGAATCAAATTTGCACAGCCCTACTGACCGGATAACATGGCTCAGTTCCTAATTTTATCTTTTCACCCTCGCTATTAAATCTAAATGGTAACATAATTTAAAAATAACTTGAAGGTTTGGAAACTGTTTAGATTAAACATGCTCGAGCTCAATCCCTATGTTTTTTCAGAAGACTCACTAGATTTTACTGAGATACTGGAATGTCACATGAAATCAGATCTTGCTGACTACAGTAAATACTAGCGATTTCATTAACAATCCTTTCACATATGTATGTGTTATAAAAGCCATCAGTTTCAACTATAAAAATAAATCCTGTGTAATGCTCTGTTCTTGCCTACCTTGAGTATTAGAAATAGATACAATGTTTTTAACACAGTGAACCAGCTTTTCATACCCTTAATGATAGTGAACTAAATATAATGCACTGACACTTGTGTGATTCACCTTGAATTGATTTGAGGATTAATGAACACAGTCCATATAGTAGAGGGGCTTACTTTGAACAAGTAAGATTCCTGGAATAAATAAAATCTAAAGCCATATGAACTTGTTTTATAAAAGAGATGTTTGATGTAGGCATTCATGGAACACTGCCTTATTTTTGTACTCTGATTAGGAGTAGGAGACCACTGGGAAACCACTGATTTCTGCTGATTTGTTTTGTTTTTAAATTCATAGATTCATAGATGCTAGGGTCGGAAGAGACCTCAATAGATCATCGAGTCCGACCCCCTGCATAGGCAGGAAAGTGTGCTGGGTTTAGATGACCCCAGCTAGATGCCTATCTAACCTCCTCTTGAAGACTCCCAGGGTAGGGGAGAGCACCACCTCCCTTAGGAGCCCATTCCAGACCTTGGCCACTCTAACTGTGAAAATTTCTTCCTAATGTCTAGTCTAAATCTGCTCTCTGCTAACTTGTGGCCATTATTTCTTGTAACCCTTGGGGGTGCCTTGGTGAATAAAACCTCACCAATTCCCTTCTGTGCCCCCGTGATGAACTTATAGGCAGCCACAAGGTCGCCTCTCAACCTTCTCAAAATTGTTATATACCTGAATCTTTGTAGACCCTAGTAGATGATCTTGACTACAACATCTGTGCCTAAATTAAGAGAGGTTGCTCCTAGATGATGTTTTATAACTTTATTGTTTCTCAAACCCTAAGGTGGCAAATTCTGACATTTTCCTGTATATTGAACAAATATAGTATGTTAGGTACAATTTGAAGGCAAGAGGGCTCAGCTGGAGCCCTACTAGCTTGGCAAGAGCTAACATTTATTTAATTGAAAAGCCTGGTGGCCCACCCTGTTCATTCAATTTTCTTAAATGCTTATTCTTGCTCTGAGAGGAGGAATAGCTATTTTTAAATCATGCTGGGGAATTCCAAACAGAAACTACCAGATCTCAAAAGTCAATTAAAGTTTTACCTAAAAGTAAATCTAGAGAACATAAGGCAGTTCCATGATGAGACATGCTAGACATGTTTTTACACATGCCTAAAACTTAATGCATCTTTGCTTAAGGTACATTAAGGCAATGTAGGTGTGTGACTACATGTGGATAAGCTAATGCACATTAAGTCACATTAAATTAAGGTGTGAATAGCTAAGTCACATTAGTGCATGTGCAGACACACCAATGCACATTAACATGATGTCTATCCATTGACACACACCATGTTAATATGCATTAGTGTGTCTGCACATGTGGTAATGCAATTTAGCTATTTACACATAAATGATACCTACTTTATGCAGGTATCAAATTTAGGCTCACATAGCCTTAAATTGCCACTTTTAAAGCGCACTAAGAGTGCACACACATGTGCCCTTAATGCACCTTAAAACTGGCAATTTAAAGCTAAGCCCACTTAAAAGAACAATGTGTAGAAACACCCACTCTGTTTGATCTGGGTAGTGCCCCAATGAGTCAGTGCCACTATATGCTCCCAAATAAACTCTGTTTCTCGGAGACTGCATCACTTTAATGCAGCTCCAGTACTTCTGGGTTCACAGGTAGCTTGCCAAAGTGGAAGTGGTGTCTTGTCATGGAGGTGGCCTGTCTCAGGACAGTGCCTTTGGGCCACTGATACATACTGTGAATGATAACCATGTGCCACTCTCATAGGAAGGTACAGAAAAGCTGTAGCTGGGTTGAAAACATTAATATTAATATTAGATGAGGTAATGAAAGCTTAGTGGAATTTAATAACTTGGAGGCAAGGTAGTCTATATACTGAAGTTGGCTCTGGTTTCAGGTCTGACGCACAATTTGACAAAGACTTTTATTTTTACACCAACATTTGGAATGAAAATAGGCCAATTCTGCCACCCTTAGCCAGGACAGGAGAGAAATATTAGCCTGATAATCCAGATGAGCTAACTGAGTTCAGAGATTTGGACCAATTTGTATGAGAAGCACAGAGGCCTGGGGAATAAACTAGTGGTCTGCTTCCTCAGAACCCAGGCTTCTGTTCCAAGATTTGCCAATATTACATAATCTTTGGCCAATCACAAATATTGTATCACTACATTACACAATCTGGAAAAATCAACGTATGCACATTTTCCCTAGGGGACAATCTACCAGAGCCAAATGTCACCATTCACTTTTGAAAAGTATGTCTGGCTGGATCAGAGGTTTATGATAAAAATACAATTCACCACTATGCTTTATTTTTTTACCCAGTTTCTTAAAGAAAAAGATCATATCCAGTTTTCAAATAATGGTAATTGCTCAGACATCCCTCATAAACCTGCCATTTATGTGAACTATGTAAATGTTAAAATCTACCCAGGTTTCAAAAGTTATATTCTAAGTTATAGTCTATGTTACAGTAGATGGAAAGAGAAACATAAAACATTTTTTAAAATTCAGAAGAAATATAAACCATTAATCTTGTGCCTTATTCAAATCCATTTCCAAACACATTACATTTATTAATTAAATTTACACCCAAGCATTTAAAAGCATGAGATTTTTTTTAAGTTACATGGGGGATGAAGTCTCTGTTAATGAGACATTTGTTCTAATGCCACATGCCTGATTCAGACAAGCACCTTTATATCCCCAAGAACAAAAACCATAGTAATTTTACTCATCTTCAGATAATGAAGCCTTCTGCTAGTTGTCATCTATACAAATTCCCTGAAGTTTTTTCTTATCATCCAATATAGGACAATATACTCATAAACAAAGTGCCAGACTCTAATTTCTGTATCGTGCGTTCCATTTCCTTGAATAGTAAGAAACTCATTCTGCTTCTAGTCAGGGGTACTGGGGGGTGGAACTGTTATACACTCTTCCTTTCCAGACTCCTGACTCCCGTCTTGCATGACTTATGAGGAAAGGCTGAAAGAACTAGGACTATTTAGTCTGTAAAAGAGCAGACTGAGAGGAGATTTGATAGCAGCCTTTAACTACCTGAAGGGTGATTAGAGAGAGGATGGAGATATCCTTTTCTCGGTGGCTGTAGGGAACTGGACTAGAAGCAATAGCCTCAAGATCAGCAGAGGAAATTTTGTGTTGCAGATTAGAAGCAACTTTCTGACTATTAGGATGATCAAGCATTGGGACAGGCTACCTAAAGAAGTCATTGAATCTCTATCCCTGGAAATTTTCAAAGGCAGGTTGGACAGACACTTGGCTGAGATAGTTTAGTCATGGGTAATACTGCCTTGAGCAGGAGGCTGGATTAACTGAGTTCATGAGGTTCCTTCCAACCCTACTTTCCTATGATGTTAGCAAATGTGGTGCAATCTGTTCACTGTGTTCATGAACAGAATATAATATATATATATATATTAAGTAAAGTTCATAACTATGCAATGTGGGAAAGTCAATGCTTCTGCTCTGCAATTCTCAGGTTATTCTATGCCTACGAAACTGAACTAATACTTTTTCAGTTGTTACATACTTGAGTTGGTCCATGCTAACACGTTTGACATCCTAACATGTTGATTAAAATATTACTAGTATAAGTGTGTGTGGTGAAAGATTCAATCACCAATAAATGTAAATTGTTTTTAAAACCAAGTCGCAGTTTGGCCCCTGATTAATACCTAGTCTGAAAAACTGATAGAATAAAATACTGCTCTTGGTCAGATTTTAAACAGGGGTGAAGGCTATCTCATAGGCACTAGCTAGAGAATAAAGCTGGTGTTTGCTCAAGACTCCAGATGACCTATACACAAACAGCAGAGGGACTGCAGGTCCATCACTGTCAATCAGTGAGAAGGGCATTACCTGTCAGAAATATGTGAATTTACAGAAGAAAATACTTTCCATGTGGGTAACAGGGCCTTCAGACTTAAAAACAAACAAACCCGAAAACCCCAATAATATGCAAATAAAAATTCTTTCTGAGTAGATGAATGAATGTAGGGAGTAGGAAATGAAGGTGGCAATAGGGAATTCTTCCCCTCAGTGTGTGCTCATCTCTAAAAAGAATAACTAATTCCTTCTACAAAAGGTGATTTACAGTTTTCACTTACATACCAGGCACCACAATTAATCCTACTGTTGTTCATGGCAAATGAAAATAAATTCAATCATTTTTCTTCCTGCTTTCCTTGTCCCTGGAATGATATCTAAGATCACAGTTTAGAAGTAAATTAAATGGCAGAGTATGTGTATACTGATCTCCTAGACCGGGAAATTAATTTGTTTAAAGAGCTTGAAAAACACAGAAATGGCTTTTTTTGCACACAGGGAGCAGGAGACAATAGAAAGACGAAACTATCTTTGAAAACTGTGGGATGCTTAGAACAGCTCTTAGATACGTTGTTACGGCGCAGCCAAGAATCCGTCAAATAAATATTTACTTTCCTTCTCTTTAGATTATTACATTTGATTGCACAGTTAGCAGGAAATACTTTTAGATGGCAACCTGACATTTTTGTATAGTTCTATCTGTTCAGCCAGTCCCAACTCCTATCTTCTTTCACCAGAGTTAATCTGGGTAATACCTGCCTGCCAATGGAACGAGTTTTCCATTGCTTCAGTGATTCTACGGCTCACGGCTTCCTGCCTGTCGTTGCTGGGCCAGTGTGGGGTTTCCCTTCCCTCCCAAGCTGTCCCTCCAACTTTCCCTGTTCTGAGGGAGAAAGCCAGGAATGAAACTCCATTCTCCCAATCAGCAGGACAAAGCACATTTGCAACAAATTGATTGCCATTTCTTTTGGATTTCCGCATGTAACATGCTGTCACATAGCAAACCTGTGTTTTTTCTTATGTTTCTCTGATCCTCGCACCAGTTGGTCTGCCAGATGTTTTGCTGAATTTTATTTGGCTTCTCATGCTGTTTTTGATATAAAAATGGATGAGAAGTAAATGGAGTCACAGATTATGGAGTAGGTGGGGGTTTTAAAATCTCTTTTGTTCAAGAGATCTCTTGGATTGAAATAATACTGGAAGGAGACTGCCCAAAGAGAGAGAGAGCTGTAGGATGTTGAGGGGGAAACTACACAAAGTTTAAACGTGTTCAAAAGATTCCCTGTTGTGCCCATACATGCTATAAGCAAAAGCTCTTCCTTCTGAGAAGGTCTGGGTTTGTGTTATTTACATAGCAGTTACTGCCGTTCCCACTCAAATACTGAGCACCCCCGAAGTTTTGCAAATGATCAGAAGGAAGTGTTTTTTCCTTTGCTCGTATAAGAAAAAGACATTCCCAGAAGAATGCCTCTCTGTGAAGTCATTCTGCTTAATTTTTGTAACCCTGAGGTACATATTATAATTTGGACCCTTTTGTGCATTGCTTGGCAGATTTTGTTATTGTGTTATCTACTTCACGGGCGTATACACAACGCCCAGTGAACTTGGTTTTAAAGTTCTTGGAAATCCCACAGATGGAGAGTATTACTACTGTATTATTAGAAAGAGCTGTATAGCCGTGAGTTGTATTTTTTATACCATTGTATATTAGTACCCTTCTCTTTTCTTCAAGACTTGTTCTGAACCTGGGAATTGGATAAACCAAAGATTTAAGGCCCTGCATTGTTGCCCCTTGGGCTTGGTGACGTGCCACACATGCTGTGTGTTGCTCTGTGAAGTTCGTTTCTGCTTACACTGAAATTGCTATGCAGAAAGTCAGCTCCACCTCCAATACAGAACAGCGGGTTCCCAAAAACAGAGGTGAATAAACAAGGGAAGAAGTCTGCCTACACAATGTGCCTCAGAAGCAGTTCAGGCAGCCATCTTGTATCTCATCACTGAGAACGCAAGACAGTGCTTTCAAAAATCACAGGCAATGAAAAAACCCTGAAACAGCAATATAAACAAGTGCTCATGTGTACCAAAAGTATAGTTTAATTAAGAATTACTATGAGTGAAAAACAGCTCATTGCTGTTCAGGTCTGCATTCACTTTCGACCACAGTTATAAATACTGCTTTTCCCATGTTTTGAAAAATCCTTCAGCAAAGACAATGAGACTGCATTTACACCTACGTAAGCCCACTCAAGACTACAAGATTACAGGTAGAGAAGCCTACAGTCTCCAAATACATTGAGAAGTTGCACTCGCATTGGTCACGCTTCTCTAAACACCACACAAAAGGATTGCAAGTAAAATGTGGTAGCAGTCAAATGAGAATACAGAAACACAGTTCTAGTCTTTTCCTGTTCGGTACAGGGAGGAGGAGACAAAAAAACCCTGGAAAGAGTTCAGTTGTCTATTTTCCTCATTGCCAGCTGCCAAAATGTTCCTAATTGGGCAGATTCAAACAGACAAGTTACAAAAAAATCAGAACTAGCAAACTTGACCGCTTGTACAGGATTTTGAGTTGGTGCTCCCTAGTGAAAACCTATGAAACTACATATTAAAGTGCACCTTTAATGAAATAGGAATAAAAACTGAGATAGAGCAAGGACTCAGATTTCCATGTTTACAAGAGTACATTTATGCCAGGAGCCTTATTAGGTACCAGAGATTATCAGCTAGGCTCTATCCTACTTTCATCAATGAAGAAGTGTTTGTGAGAAAATTCTTACAATTTTTTTTCTCCAAACTTTCAGAGGGAAACAGATAACACAGGAATGAAAAATACAGAAGGGTAAATAATCCACTTCTTTCCAGAGGTTCATCTAAAAACTTTTCCCTCTGATGCAGGGTCCAGTGGTAGCAGGGGCCAAGGCAGTGAAGGGTCCAGTGTGGTGGGGAAGGAGGGTCCAGCAGTGGGGTGGGGGCAGCGTGAGTTCTAGCAGCAGCTGGAGTGATTACAGGGCCCAGTGGGGGCAGGGGCAGAGATGACAAGAGCACAAGGCTAGATCATCAATGGCCATGCCTGACAGGGCCAACGGTCCAAATTTTGGTGCTCTCTGGTAGCCTGCTGGACCAGATACAGAGGCTCTATGGCCCAAATTGGGGCCACAGGCCATATGTTTGATACCCCTGGCTTAGGGCATAAATTTCTGCCCATTTTTTAATATTTGGACACAAGGAGGTCAAATTTTCTCATTTGGGTGCACGAGAACATCTGTGTATTAATTTATTATGTTTTAAGGTATACAAATGCATAGCAATACACAGGCATTCAATAAATTGGCTTGTATGTACAAAAGAACAGGTTTTGCATGTACCAATGGAGGAGCTTAAAATTATTCTGCATGCCTTTTAAAACTATTGAAAATCTGGGCTTTTGCATTGATCATATGGCATCTGAATATGTAAGTACTAGGAGTGCACTAATAGAGATTTTGGGGGCCAATACCGATAGCCAATTTTTAAGGAGGCATACCGTTCCGATTTCTAATACAGTGTGGAGAACTGCATGCAGCTGGTAAGTCTGTTGTGGTGGAGGAGGGAGAGAAGGGACATGGTGGGGCAGATCCTGGCTCCCCTGGTGATGGACGAGTGTGGCAGGGGCTGGGGCAGGCATTGCCCAACTGGGGCTAGGTGTGGGATAGAGCCGCAGCTCATCCTAGGGGCATGGGGGAGGCAGCTCCCACCACTGCATGCACCCCAGGAGAGCCCAGAGGGATCTGCAGCTGCAGGCTAGGGCTGGGGCAGCCCACACCAAGAAGAGCCCGGGGCAAAGCCAGGCTATGCTTAGAGTGAGCAATGGCAGCACTGGGAGGAGGACTACAGGGGGGCTGCAGCCCTCCCCCCTGCCCAAATTCACCATAGCCCCTCTGTACCCCCCTCCTAGTGCTGCCGCCTGCCCCCATGCCCCTTCCCTCCCCCTTCCCCTTCCATCACAATAGGCTTATCAGCTGCACGCAAGCTGCTGAGCTGTGCTTCTCACCACCTACGTGCTACACTGCAGCTGCACATATGCACGGGCATTTATCAGCCAAATGAGGCCGATTTCTGATGCAGTTCATTTTCTCTATGTAGGTGCTGATCTGATAACAGACCGAAATATCAGTGCACCTCTAGTAAGCAGAATGACATATATTGGTGTTTTAAACTGAAACTTCAAGAAACCCTAATGACAATACTGGCCAACTGGATGGTGAGAAATCTGTCCTTCCTACACAATGCCATTATAGTCAATGGCTTGGAGAATATGAGACTAGCAGCAAGCAGTCAGGGCTCCTTATAAACACTGCAATATGCATTATTGTAGTTCACTAGTAGAAACATCTACATCTACACTTGCAGAAGAGTGTCCATTATTATCACAGGCATAGTATCTGGCATGTTCACAGCTTTCTGAAATGGCCAGCTTTTTGGTTAAAAATCTTCATGCTTGATCTACAGGACAAACATATTTTCCTCTTCAAATTTGGATGGCCATTTGTTATTAGAAAATGCAAAGAGATACTTTCTGTCAATTTATGTTGATAGTTATAAGGAACTCTTGTAATCATGAGTGAGATCTGCGGAAAGAAACCATCATATTTTCATTGAGATCAATCAACCATGTAACAGCATTGACTTCAGTGGAGCTATGATAAATTATTCTAGGTGATGATATTTCCCATGGTGTTTAAGAAAGGTGAGTGACTAGTTCAGGTCAGCAATGCATGCATGTAACATAATTCACAGGTGAATCCAGCCCCAAGCCACACACAGGAAAATTCCTACCTTTTAAAATAATTTGGAAGACTTGTTCTTTCATAAGAATAACACAGCTGTCTCCAATTTAATTAGGGGAAGATGAGCAAAAAAAGCATAACATGAATATTTACCAGCTGGAGGAGAAGGAGATGCAACCAGCTGTAGACATCCAACAAATGGCTATTTTAGATCTGCAGCTAGGTGTCTGTTAGATTTAAAGGGACATCAGTTGGGGGGGGGGGAAAAATGCCTGGAAAAGATCATTGACCAGGGAATAAAAAGGTACTTTTATTAAATGCATTGTATTCAGGAAGCAAATCATATGGTTGAAACATGTCCCTAATTTTTCTAGGTTGGGACCTAGTAATTAAAATAGGTGTATTTTTTACTAATTCTGTAATAGAGAGAGTTGTAATTATGATGGCAACAGCTTGTATAAATGTATCAACATCTGTATCACAGAGAGAATTTAGAAACATCAAACTTCCGGGGACCAATCTTATTTAGACTGCAAAGCCAAACACCATGGGATCTCACTGAATCTCACCATGCAGCGCATTTTCTGAAGGCCTGGAGCAGAGTGTGTATATGAAAAGAAGAGAGGGAGTGTATCACCTGCAAGGGGGTGTTGCACCTGCTGCCGGCAACAGTTTTGCCGCCTCCAACAACATTTTATCATGAACCTCATAATGCTCATCACTGGCCTTTGAAGTACCAGGTGCTGCAGTCAAGTGATTGCTTGCCAGTCTCAGATTTCATTTCTCAAAAGTGTAAATTCATAACCCTCGTGTTTGAAGGGAAAAGCTTGAAAACATGAACCTGAAGGATTCAAACACCAGAAGAGAAATAAAAAGAATTTTAAATGTTTTAAATAAAATATCATAATTTTAGTTCAACATTTTTAGAGGCCTGATTCTTTTGGAGTATGACTGGGATGTGGGCATTCAGAGCTCAGCACTAGACACCTTGGATCAGGGGGATCAGGAACAGACCAGTCAGAAGGTTGAGGTAAGGTGGGGACCAAGATCTGGGGGGTTACCAAAGAAAGATCCACAAGCCCAGGAGGATTAGGAGCTGACAGGAAGGATCCTGATTTGAGTCACCAGCTATGAGATCCAAAGCAGGTAGCTATGACTGAAAGGGACTAGGTTTATAAGCAATTGCCAAATTAAAGTCACAAGGCAGGAGCCAGCTGTCAGGAAGTAAGAATACAGACTGAAGCCAGGAGCTGGCTGTCAGGGACTAGAAGCTAAATACACATTCAGGCTGGAGTCCAGAGCCAGACTCAGAGCTAAGAAATAGGAACAAGGAACACACAGTCAGACAAGCTCAGAAACAAATAAGTAACCTAGAAAAGCATTCCTCCTGTTCTCAAGAAAGGCTGAGAATCCTCTGCCTTCAGCATGTCAGGCACCTTCATGCAGGTAACTGGGACCTTGGGCAGGGGTGAGGGGTAGGTAGACTGCTAGCCAGGCCCAATCTGGTAAACGGGGCCAGCTGAGAGCAAAGGTCTGTCCGCTGCACTGACTCCTTACAGATTCAGGATTTTTAGCTTCTTGGGGTTAGCAATGGAGCACACACACTTTTCTTGGAGAATGACTGCAGCAACCATAATATCAGATGCAATCCAGCAGTGTGGAAGCAGCCTTCATGAGTTTCTGCTGCTGCCTGCAGAAGAGGATTCTTTCCCTGTCCCTTGTGAATAAATCCTTCACACAGGTTGGTCATTAAAGCTTTGTGCTTGGAAGGAGCTGTGCAAATCAAATAGCTATATAGAAGGTCTTTGAGTTTCACAAGCTAAATACCTTCAGTTAAGCATCTGCAAGCTGGTTTGTACCACCTTAAAAAAATAAAGCTGCCTGGGAAGTTAAATTCAACCCCTGCTTTAAGCCTGAGCATTGCAAAATTATAAAGCTTTACGCTCTTATTCTTGAGTAATGCAGGTTTTCAGCTTTTCGTATCTGCTTCACAGATGTGCTTGACATACTAAACACATATGTTATTTCCTTGTTTTTATTGACAAATAATATTAAAACATAATCACTGTACGCACAAGAGCTAAACCAGGTAATTACTTAAGTAATTCTGCTTATGGGTATGGTTGGTGGCAGGTCATAAAATATGCCAAGAATTAAGACTTTCCAGGTGGTGATACCTTTTCTTGGAATTAAACTAGGCAATAAAAATACCCAAAGCATTGTGACGGATACCTTGAAGGATAAGGGTTAAAACTCTTTCAGAACTTTGCCCAGTAAATCCCAAAGTTTTAATTGTTTGTAGTTGTGCTCTGATATACTACTGATAGCCTGTGAGTTATGGGAAGCCAATTCATTATCCAGTTCAGTGAGTTATCATCACCACAGACACTGAAAGCATGATTTCAGATGTTCCAGTCTGCACATTATTGTTAGTCCTTCTTTTTCTGACACAGATTAATTGAGAATGGCAGTACTGCCAGGACAGGGCTTTATATAATCAAGGCCATTGTCATCTATTCTTAGTCATAGCCAAGCCACCACATTGCAGGCATCTCTATGAATGCTAAGAAAATGAAATGGTGAAGTTTAGGAAGATTAAGACAGGACTAGCAATATACTTGATTTGAATTGCTGTTACCTCAAGGTAATTTAACCTATTGACTCTGATAGTAAATAATGTAGGTAAAGCTTTCATGGGTAATAAAAAATTTGTTAAAGAGCCACTAAAGATTTTCCCCTTATAAAGCAAAATGTTTTAGAACAAAAGCAGTCTTTTCTGTCCTAAACTTTACATTAGATGCAAAATATTATAACCAATTCAGTGGTGACATGAAGTAAGGAATCTTGCTGTGAGATTTCACAATAGAGCACAGTACAATAGCTATAGAAAGTAATGGCTGTGGCTATGGTAACCTAAAGTGAAATGTGTTATTTGCATCAGTTTATAACCCCATCAAGGTGTAATTTACATGTTACTGCTGTAACAGGACATGATTGATGTAATCACAAATGACCTATCACAACATGAAGTCAGAGAATGCTTTTAAAATTGTTTCTGAAAGGCATTCAGGAAGAAAAGAAAAATGCACAGATTTGACACTTGACATCTCCTGGACAACTTGGAAAAAGCATTCTGCTTAAAATTATTCTGCTCATATACTGTTTATTTTCTTCATTTCACTTCTTTCCTAAGAGTATTTGCATATACAACCTGCTGCTATTGAAATCAATGGCAAAGCTCCTATTAAGTCCAATGAGATGAAGCCTGTGCTTAAATGCCCCCAAACCAGAACTACTTATCTGTAGTTACTAGAGCCCCAAATTTTGTTGTAATTGAATAAAATTGAGCCTGGATCCAAACCATTTCTGGTTAAAGCCTGATATTTGATGTTACTAGGTTGCTAATTTTTTTAGAAAGCCATTCCCTTAGTTTGGCTAATCTCTAGGCAAAGGAATAACTAGCAAGTTTTACATCCAGGGCAGGGAGGGCTTACCTGCCCTGGGCACTCAAAGACCCAGAGCTGTTGCTGCCATTGCCACTGAAGCCTCCCTGTGAAAAGCTATTCTGGCATCCACTCTAAATCAGCACCTAAAGCTGATGCTCCACTCACCCACACCTGTATATTCATACTTCTTATTTCCCTATTAAAATTGCCTAATTATAATATTATAACTAAGGCAGGTGTCAAAAATTATAAAATAATGTCAGTTTTCAGATCTTGATTTCTGCTGAAATCAAAACTTTGAAAAAAAGACCTGGCATTTAAAAAACTGTTTTTTAAATTAAAGTAGATTAAACAATGTGATCCAAAAGCTAATATCGCTCCTTTGCTGGCCATTGAATTGTTAGTGAACCTTTCCTGACTAACTTCTTTGATTATTTGGGGGGGGGGGGGCGGTTTGCAAACATTCACTAACTAGGGTGAAATTTTTCACTAAATCATTCTGGAATTGAAAGCTTCAACTATTACTGCTGTCCCATTATATGGTTTCCCAATTTAATGGTTTAATTGGGAACCATATTGGTTTCCCAATATGGTTCCCCAATTTAATGACAGAAATTTTATACCACCTCCCTCCCCTCCCCAACAGCCTCACCACAAAAAAAGAAGAAAGAAAAACACAAGCACAGAATACTAATACTTGCTTCTGGGTAAGCAGACTTGGGCAGCAACTACTTTACCCTACACCAGTTTTATTTGACCCCAAGAGGTACCTAGCAAATTGAGAGACTTGCATGAAGTAGAGCCAGCATAGCAGCTTTCATGCCTCTCCCTTCTATTGAGAATATGGCCCAGGGAACCAGGCTTGGACCTCTGTACTTCAGTGGGACCATTGATAGGTGTCCAAGTTAGACCTAGAAGTTGCTTTAACTTAGGTTGGGACCCTGGCCTGATATACTGCTAGTCCAATGGCTTAAAGCCACATTTTCACACACCCTTGTATTTATTGGATGCTTACAGGTAATTCAGTCCCCTGAGACATCATAAACCAAAACTGGCACTTTTACTGAAGAACGTATTTCCAAGCTGTGTTCTTTTATTATTTGACTGAAACACAATGCACTGTTTGTACATGGTGAAAAGTACTTGCTACATTTCAAGCATGTCAGTTGCTGGGTTGACATAAATAGGTGCATATTCCTTTTCCTTTTTAACAACCTGTTATTTATGCAAATATATTTTGAAAAATAAAGCAAAGGAAAAGAAACAATGAAAATAGGATTTAATTGTTTTTAAATAGGCTGCATCAGGAAAAAAATTCTATTCATATCCATTTACTAATAAAGAACAGAGTGGATAAAACAAAAGTATATATACGTAAGTAGATTTGGGGGGCTTTTACAAATTTTTCTAGAAGGGAGCAGCAGCTTTTTAAATAGTTATGAAACTTTCAATAACTGAGTCATAGTTATTGAAATTTGTAAATGGAACTGACTGATGTTCTGACTAAATCTGGCTGATCAGTTTTAGTAAACTTCCTCCATTTGTGGCCACTCTGATTCTTCTTTAACAAGAGAGGAAGGCAGCCAGGAATACTGAAAAATAAAAAGAATGTTCTGAAAATCTTTCAAATCAATTCCCATTGACCAAATATTTTCACACAGCAATGTACCAGTATAAGCAAAAGGTCAAAGCTTTGACTGAGACTTGAATGGTTAATTCACACTAGTTTCTGTACTTAACAGCACACATGAGAATTGTGTGCCTACCATCATATCTGGCTGCCTCTGCACAAATGACCCATTTACTGCTGTTCAGACTGCAGCCTTCAGAAAGAGTCCAGAACAAGTCTCAGACACAGCTGGAACAACAGCAAGTCACTTTAAACAGCCAGTCACTGCATAATATATGTGTGTTAATGAGATTTGTCATCATAAATAAATGGCATGGTTGCCGTAACACACTGAAAATTCAACTGCCATATTTTTTAAAGCAAGTAGTGATTTTGGGTATACAACTTGGGGCCTTAAAACTTTAAAAGAAGCCTGTTTTTTTTCCAAAAATTGTTGTACTAGCTGAACTTGGGGGAAAATCTCATATCTTTTAAGATGGGCACGTAAAAATGAAAGCATCCAAATACATTCATTGTTTTTTTTTAATTTGCAAATGCAAAAAAACCCCCTTTATATTCCCCCCCCGCAAGTTCTGAATGCAATAATTCTACTCCATATATATTTTTAAAACAAGCAAGCAAACAAGCAAAAATCCTTCTTTTTGTAAACTGACTTGGTTTTAGCTGTGGACCAAGACCCATTTCATTCAGGTACTGCAAAGTGTTTGGAATGTTTAATAAACCTTCAAATGAAGCTGTTGGAAAATAGCTCACAATCCCCTGTAAAATCACCTATACCATCTGCCCAGAATTTCCTCAAGAAATTACTCTAAAAACATAGAGCCAGAAACATAATAGCTTCCCTGGATTTCTTTGTAGATGTGTTCTTAATGTTCAAGATAATTATCTTCTCAACAAGACTCGGCAATAATCACAGACTTTTACTTAAGTAATTTAAGATCTTCATAAATAGCTAAGACATTCCCGTGTCTCAGTCTATTTGCAAATGAAAGCCATGTGCATGGAAAACCTTAAAAAAATTTCTCCTCAAGGAAACCAATCAGGGTTTGTTATATTTATTATAAACTATAGCAACATTGCCTCTCTTTCTTCAGGTGTACAATCTTGGCAGAAGTGCATGGTGCTGCTTTGACTCAGTGATGTCTTATGCTTTCTGATAGACTTTGGAGTATCATGATGAGCAGCTGCTTCTTCCCTTAGGGTTCTCACCTGGGGTGCTCCACTAGGACTGCATGTTGTTACTGCTTCTAGTCAACGTTTATCTAAAGCCTGTAGGAGAGAGTGAGAACTACCACATCGATAATACATAAGGTTTTCAAGGTTTAAATTTATATGCGTTTACACTGCAGTCTTCCCATTATCCCATGGCAATAATACAACTGGAATTCAGATGAACAAAAGCTAACTCAGGCCTAACCAGAGAGAAAGACAAATTATCATGATAAAGGGGAAGCCCTTCAGAATATTGACACATCATAATTAACAAATAGCATTTACTGAATTTCTTTTTATATCTGCTTGATAATTGCTTCTGAATAGTTAGTGAAATGGATTCAGTGTGCTGTGTTTCCCCCCTTAGACCTGATGAAGGATGCCTAGCACTTGAAAGCTTGGCTAACTTTATCTCAACCATGCCATTGGTTCAATAAAAGATATCACCCCAGAAATCCTTGGCTCCCTGAAATATATTAATTAATTTAATTAAGGTATTAATTTCTGCATTCATTAATGCATACATGCATTTGTTCATTGCCTAGCAAATAATTATTGGTGAACATACAGCTCATGAAAGGTTCACAGAGAATTTTCATTGTTCATATGGAGTCTGTTACAATACTTGCACAATACTAGCTCAGTTTTCTTTCTAGATGCTACCTTATAGAGCCTGAATAGCCAATAGTGTAATCAACCAGACAATTCAAAGTCACATTCTGCAGACATTAAAATAAACATTTTTTATTTTTTATTTTTTTTTTACAAACTATCCACATTCTAATAAAGCCAGAGCACTCACATGCTCATGAGGAGACTTGTGGGGCTTGGGAAAAGGTATGGTTACATTCAGGCTTTACTGAAACCACCTAAAAAAATTAGGAGTTCAACATCCCCTCTCCTTGCAATAAAAAAGTTTTTCCCCTGCAATAGAGAGGAAGACAGAAGACAAGCCTCTTTCCAGCCTAATCCCAAAGCTGCAATCTACCCCTGTTCTGGCTAGCAAAAAGCCATATCAGATGTCCTCATGATGCTTTGTACCCTAATAATACACAGTCTCAATACCAAATTCAACCCACTGATGAAGAGTTGGTGGCAGCATAACAAAAGCAATTCTGGCAATGACATTGTCTTCAGTTCAACACAAAATTAGTACCATAAAAATACTCTAATATTTTTATTATTCTTTTTCATATGTAAGGCAACTTCTTAAAAACATCTTTGTGACTATATTTAAAATGACTGAAATGTATACATGCTGAAGAATTAGTACTATCTGCACAGGGAGTTAATTTAAGAAATGGTATTAATGTGCATAAGTTAAAACACATTAAGTCACCACCTGTATGCTCTTGTTCAGAAAAATGTGGGGCAGGACATGGTCATGGACGATGCCCTGAGGCAACCAGAGGCTGGATCCTCCACAGAGATGCTCTGGCTGCCAGAGCGTCTCTATGGTTGGCCCTCACCCTGGTGCTGAAGCAGGCAGTATGCTGGCAGCAGGGAGCTGGACCCAGGCCGCAGTGCTGGTAAGTAAGGGGTCGGGAGCTAGAGGAGGGGGGAGAGGACCATGGGAAGGACCCCGACCCGCCCGATCCCTGGTCCACCCAGCCCTATCCTCCGCATGCCTGCTAAGCCCCCTGATCCCTGCCTCACCCAGCCCCATCCCCGCCTGCCTTCTGAGCCTCCCTGATTCCTGCCCTGGCTAGTCCCATCTCCCAGCTGTCCCCCAAGTTCCCCTCTCAGTCCCCCCAATCTCTGCAGCCAATGGGGAGGTCTAGGGAAGTGCAGGGGTAGGGCTGGGTGGGGCAGCCATTGGGGGGCTGTAGGAGCTGGCAGGGGATGGGGCCAGGCAGGGCAGCAATCAGTGGGCTGGGGGAGCAAGTTGGGATGGGGCATGTGGGCCCTGTTGGGGGGCTGTAACCCCTGTGGGGGGGCAGCAAAACATATAGGTATTTAGAATTCACTTTATTATGATGATAGAGATATGGGTAGGCTTCCAAATTGCTTTAACACTGTAGATATATCAGTAAAATGTTGCCCAACTGATTGCTGTCTCTCTCTCGCGCTCTCTCTCTCTCTCTCTATATATATAGTGTTCTTTTGTTTTAATTCTGGAGGAACATGGATTTCAGAGTATTTTATAGAGTGACATTGAGATTTTTTTTATCAGGGATTTTTCAGTTTTCCAATAGGAAACACCAGAATTCCTGCTAGGGAGGCCAGTGGCAGTATCCTGCCTGATCAGAGCTGGCACCCAGGACCCAGCTGGAGGTTTCATAGTTGCTAGGGTCAGGAGGGACCTGAACAGATCATCTAGCCTGACCCCCTGCCACAGGCAGGAATGAATACTGGTTTCACAAGACCCCAGACAGGTGATCATCCAACCTCCTCTTGAATTTGCCTAAGGTAGGGGCAAGGACCACTTCCCTGGGAAGCTGGTTCCAGAGTTTGGCCACCCTAACTGTAAAATATTGTTTTCTGATCTCTAACCTAAACCTATTCTCCATCAGCTTATGACCATTGTTCCTTGTCACCCTAGGTGGCAGGGGAGAAAAGTGTTCAGCCTCTTGCTGAACCTGAACAGGTTCAGGACCTTCAGTCTCTCCTCATAGGGCCTGTCCTGCTGCCCTTCCACCAAGTGAGTGGCCCTCCTCTGAACCCTCTCCAGGCTGGCCACATCACTTTTGAAGTGCGGTGCCCAGTACTGGATGCAGTACTCCTACTGCAGCCTGACCAAAGTCTCATAGAGGAGGAGTATCACTTCTCTGGACTGGCTTGAGATGCACCTTTGGATGTATGACAAGGTATGGCTGGCCTTGCTGGCTGCAGTCTGGCATTGTCAGCTCATGGTCATCTTGGAGTCAATAATGACTCCAAGAGCCCTTTCCACCTCTATGCTTTCAAGAAGGGAACTCCCCAACCTGTATGTATGCTGTGGATTCCTTCTCCCAAGGCTGACCACTTGGCCAATTAGGGCCAGGAGGACATGCTTTGACCATTCAAAGCAGGCCACCACACTGGGAACATCTTCTGGGCAATAGCTTCCCAGATGGCTGGGCAGGGGCACACGTGGCAATAATGCTGCACAAAGTCCAACCGTGCAGCCACAGCCCACTGGCAGCTGGCCCAGAGAGGCAGATGCCTCTACTGGCTGTGCAGTCCCCATCCAAATCTGGCAGGTGCACAGCCCCCACTGCCAGACTGCCGCAGTGGGTAGTGTGTGCAGGGAACTTTCAGGCCTGCTTCAGCAGCCCAGCTGGCACAAGGGATAGTGTCCCCAGGTACCAATTGACTGGGCCCCAGATTCTCCTGAGAGTCGAGTAGCTGTAAGCTTCTTGCCAGGGCAGCTTTTTGTACTGATGGGGCCAGGGCAGGGCAGCTTTTTATACTGCTGGGGACAATGCATGTGCTGTCCCCAGGCTCTAGGTCCCCCTAGCTGCAGATCCAGAAGGAGCCAGGCAGGGTTATTTTGCCCCACGTGGCACAATTTGCTCCACACTCAAGTGCATGTCCGAGCATGTGTGCCGAGCCAAAAAGCCTTGGCTCAAATTTACACCGCTTCTATTTGAGCTGCTGCAAGCGCATGTGCCTGCATGTGTAGACGCACCCAACATGCCCCAACCGTAAGACTATTAGTAGATGTACTGAAGTCAAAGTTAGGGAAATTGCTAAAATACCTTGCTGAATCAGGACTATATTTAAGTTAAGAATTTGACAACCTTTGACATTCTCACTTACTAGCTCATCTGCAGTTCATTGCTAAATTCATATTTTCTTGCCCAATAAATCATCCATTATTATTACTGCAGCAGACTCATGCCTTTGTGCAACAACAGCATTACTGGAATTACTGTATGAGAACAACATTACTGGAAATAATTTACATGATCTTTTGTCCCTTGGCCAAGAGAACTGAAGTGGCACAGCTACTTTTCTAGTCTTGCCTGCGTTATGCCTGAGAGGGCCAGAGACCAAAAATCAGCCTCTCATTTGTGATGTTCTTCCCCCCTCTGGATACTGCTAAATTATTCCTGGCAGAGCCAACTTAGCTTGAAGCTCAGAAACATTCTTTAAAATAGTAAAAAGTTTGCCTTGGGAAAATATATGATTTCAGGTATTTGCAAAAAAAAAAATTCACACAGAAAACAGTCTGCCTATTTCTATATAGACTTTCCTATCTTCTTCCTGCCCCAATTCATATACACATTACTTGATTTAAAAATACAGAAGCTGAGCAGACTTCTGTATTATCAATATACATCAGATATTTCTAAGACCCAAATATAAGTGTCAAAGGTAACTGCACATAATACAAGTTTGTTGGTCTAGAACTGTTGCTTCCTTCCTTGAGTTTGAGAAAGCATTTAAATGGAATCACCATTGAATACTTTTCTCAGTCTTACTGACTGTGAGGTATGTCACAGAGCGAAGAGAACAGCATGTGTAAGCTCCCCTACAGAAATAGTGACAGCAGATCACTGACTCCCATATCAAATGGCTCTGTGCAATTAAGCATGGTGGGAATACTTTTAAGCTTTCATATTGTGTTTAAGATGGAACATATTCAAGATATTAAATTAATGTCAATAAGATACTACTTTTTCATACACTTCTAGAAGAGTCACTGCTACATGATTTATAGTTTCATGGGGCAGAAGGTTACAAGAATCACGTTAAGCCTTCTAACATTTTTACTTTATATGATCTAAAAGCCCATAAAGTGGGCTTTTATATATAAAGTATATATTTGCATACACTGATAAGCCAATATTTTTATGTCACCATTGTTGCACTCTCTCTGAAAATTTTAAGCAATAGAGCATCCTGTCATGGTTTGTAGAATGTTCAATGCCAAATGGAAAGCTGATAATAGAAATTCTGGGACATGTAGCATGGCAAATACACAAAAATCCCTCTTGTGCTCTGAATATAGCTATCTCATAACAATTTTGTGTTGTATGTAGGACTCAGTGGATTTACCATCAAATCAGAAAGGTTACCTAGAAAGGTTCCTGCTTGCTGGCTGTCATACAAAAGGCTATCAGAACCTGTATGGATAAAAGAAAACTTTAATAATGAGATTCTGATAACTTCATGCTAATATGAAAAGTGGCATTTCTAAACACACTCTTAGAGAGAGAAAATTCAAACTAGAATTCTGAACAAGGCTTTAATATTTGTTATGCAGACAGTGCTAATATTCTAGATATGAAATTTGACCTAACATACTCTAGGTCCAAGTAATGAATCATCTATGAAATATTCAAATGTTGTATTCTACCTCCTGCTTAGATCGTTTAGATATTAAATAACCTGCCTTCTGATGATAAATGTCCTATTAATATATGTCCTTTAAAAAAAGAATAGAATTAAATAATAATCCCTGTTTGTATCAGGCATTAAATAATTTAGGAAAACGTAGTCTCCCTATTGCAATTAGTAGGATCTGATTTCAATTGTTCATCCTCATAGTTCACAAAACTCCTTCTATTTTTTTCCTTGATAGACTAGACATGCTTAGGAATCTATTGAAATTTCAGAGTTTCCATACTGTTATGACTATGGTCCTGATATATACTAGTTTATATAATAATGTAAAATAAGGGAGAAAATCTGTTAATGCAGGGGAAATTAATGAAACAGAGTCACATAACATCCTATATATGTTGTACACACATCCAAAACAAGATGTTGATTTTTATGGCTAGGGACAGACATACAAAAAGTCCAAGCCTGAATTGATTCACTCTTTGCAGGTTAGTCCAAGCTGTGCAGCTTAAACTGATTAACAACTGGACAGACATGCTGTGTTAAGCCAGGTAATGCAGGCACATGCCTGCCGTGGCTCAAAGCAGAAGCCAGGGGGCACTAGAGCATGCCTGCCAGCCACTGCCAAAGGGGAGGAAAGAGAGATGATCTCCAAGGCCCTCACCCCTCTCTACTGGAGCAGAGGGGGAATGGCTAAGCACCAGCCAAAGCTAGCAGACACAGGGGATGCCAGCATGGGGAAAAAGTCCTTTCCCTGAAGCAAGGTATTGACCACTGCAATTTGCAAAGCATACAACAGGGAACCACCAGTACTCTTTGCCTATGCGGAGATGCAGCCAAGTACAACACAGCATATACAGCTTAGCCTAATTTAAGAAGTAAACGAGAAAGACAAGAGTTAGTCTTACTAATCCTGAGGGCAAAGTGTCTCCTTACAGCCAGGCATTCAAAAAGGCTTTGTTTATACATTCTGCTTTATAATGTAAATATAGCTTTCTGCATTCTTTGGTGAAGCTGCCTGCAGCTTCCCTTTACAGCTCCAGCATGTGTGATCACTGATGATTGTCAGGTCTTTGCCAAAACTTCCCACCTCTCAGTCTGGTCCTGCAAGTCCTAGCTCTGGGCTCACAGATGCAGAGCTTGGATCTGCACACAGATCTGCTTGCCTCTCTCCCCAGCTCCAGGACATGCAGACAAGCCAAGCCACAGAGACTGCAGCCAAAGCCCTGGCTGTTCCAGGGAGGAGAGGGGACAGAGGGTGCATTTAAAACTGCCCCTGCCTGTTTGCAGACAAGCCATGGAGGTACAGCTGGCAAACAGCAGCTGTGGTCCCCAGGGTTTGCCAGTGGAGGGGGGAGGGAGAAGAAATGTGCCTCAAGGGCCATGGCAGGCCAGCGTCTGGCCACACCCTGCCTCTGCGCTGGCTAGAGAGCGTAGGGGAGGGGTCAGCCCTGCTGTGGAGCAGAGAGCCCTGCCCAGCCCAAGAGCATGAGGGGATGCTGGGAGTCTGGGACAGACATTGCATAAACTGGTTTGAGCCAAATCAGTTAAGTCTGATATTACATTCAACCAGCTTTATCTCAAACCAGTTCCAGCCATTTTCAAACTGGTTTATGTACACTGAACATCTGTTCTGTTACAGGTTTAAACCAGTTTCTGATCACTTAAACAGTTTAAGTGTAATGTCTGGCCCTAGCCTATGAGATAAGTTAAAACCAGGTGAAACTGCAGAGCTATGTGATAATTTCTGCCTTTGATAGATCTGGGTAAGAATTTTCCAATAAAGCTGGTTTTCATCAAAAACTACTAATTTGTTGAAACTAAAACCTTCCATGGGCATGTACCAGGTCTGATTAAATGCGTGTTAGGAAAGGTCTCGCAGGTACAGGATAATTTTTTTGTTCAAAACCAGAAAAAGATGGAGAGAAGATGGCATACCATACACTCCATGGTAGTCATAGCCATTCCAGGTCATTCTCTCTCCTGCTGAATGTTTTCCTTTTGTATTAAGTCCACATGTTGAAACAGCTTTCAAATGCCTATCTTTTGCCTTTTTTGACAAAATAAGCCAACAAGAAAAACAGAGATCTGAAGAATTTCATTTCAAGTAAAACTGACCCAAGAATGATAAATACTCACTCCTTAATGCATTTTGGCTTTAGGTTTGATATTGGGTGAACTTTTTACTCCAGCTACCTATCAAATCCTTTTCCTAATGGTATGAAGTATTTGTTATTTTTAGCCTTCTTAGAGATCACAAGTTATTTGATCTAATAGTCATGACATTATGGATAGAAAAGCTATTTTATATAATTTTCCAGTTTCTAAGACTTATTGGTTATAATGTTCTTTTCTCTCAGAAGTCTGTATAGTTACTCATGGTAAGTAATGCACCTGCCTTTTTTAGAGAAGAGCTGTGGAAAACTGTAACATTTTTGTAAAGATCCAATATATAATTTCCTGATATAGTTCATGTAGTATATGCAGAATATTTCATAAAGCAGTGCAAAATAAAGGTATTACAGACGTTTGATTCCATAGGTGACATACACTGACTTACCTATTTCATGTTTGGCATCCTAAACACTTGAACAGGCCATGAAAATAAAAGAAAACACTTGAAGTAAAAAGATTTTTCTGGACCAATAGACCAATGTAAAGGCTCAACCATTTCTCATAGGCTATATACATCCTTATCATTACCTTTTAGTTTAAAAAGAGGTGGCTTAGCATGATCTACAAATCAACTACAAACTATATACTAAATAAACTAAATAAAAATTGTTCATTCTGGTTTTGCAGATCAGTGATCCACAGACTTCAGTTTAGGAATGTCTGATTTAGGGGGAAGATAGCAATATAGGATCTATGATTTTTAAGTTGTCATGACTCCACATAGATCTGATAGAGAATTTGTCTGTGTAAAATTCATGTAAATATACATAGACATACATCATATGCCTATACAAACATACACAGTAGGGCTATGCAAAATTTTGGCAGCCGTTTCATTTTGGAGTTGTTTTGGCCTGCTTCGACCTGAAACATTGAATCCAAAATGAAACAGAAGGCTCCAAAACATCTCCAAAACAAAACAAAACCATCCAAAATGTTTTGGAAATGTTTTGGAAGTTTCAGATGTTTTGGAGCTGGGCTTTCAGGGAAACAGAAACTAAGAAGAGGGAGGAGGAAGAGGGGTAGAAGGACTGCTCCAATATTGACATCTGTAGCTGGCCAGTGTCTGCAATCTGTCCCTGATGTCCCTTCCAATCCCAGTACTTTTGGTGGAGGGATAGCAGACTGCTGTCAGCCCACAAACAGATCCGAGGTCTCATGCCCTCCAGGAGGAGTCTGGCACAGCCCTGCAGCCCTCAGTGAGGGCGCAGGCCGCTTGAACTGCATGCAAGTGACAGCTTACTACCACCGCTGGCTGGAGCCAGTGCTAGCACCCAAGTCTGCTTGGCACAGCCTGCATCAAGCACAGCTGGGGGAGCTGTAGGAGAAGCCTCCATGGCTTCCCTGCCTGGCCCCATCCTTTGCCCAGCTCAGCCTCTTGGCACTTAAAAAGCCCTGTGCCTACTGGCTGTAGCAGAGCCTGGAGGGCAGAGGGGGCTCTGAGGCCTCCTACCAGAGCCCTCCCATGCAGGCCCTGCTACCCAGTCTTCTGCCTGCCCCCACCCCCCAGCAGTCCAGAAGTTTTTTTAAAAAAAAGCCCTGCACTCACCGGATCTGGGAGCAGTGATCAGGGCCTCTGAGGGCTCATGGAAGATCCTCCCCATGTGGCTGAGTGGTGCCAGGCTCTGGCTGACATGTGGAGTCACCCCAGCTCCCAGACAGCATGTGGCCCCCTGCCAAGCCACACTGCTCCTGCACCAGGGGGCAGCTACCAGGAGGGTGCCAGGTTGGGGGGTGATCCCTGCTGCCCCCCCCAGTGCCCTGTGCTGTGCCTGGGGGCTCTGCCATGAGCCCTCAGGTGCCCTGATCACCGCTGCCAGATCCAGTGAGTGCAGGGCTTCTTTTTTTCTTCTTTTTTTTAAGTGCCGGAATGCCAGGGCCAGGTGGGGGATGGGGGGTTTCTCCCCCTGCCTGGGGAGAGCCAGGCACAGCTGGAGGAGCTGTGTGAGAATCTGCAGCTGCCCAGCTATGCCTGTCTGTCCCCGGGATCTGAATCTCTGAAACAGTGTTAAAACTCTGAAACAGATTCAGCTGAATTGAAACAGAGCAGTGATCCAAAACACCAAAATGAATCACTATCCTCTTGAAATGGCTGAATCTGAAATCAAAATGAGACATAGCCATTTCACACAGCTCTAATACACAAATACATATATTTGAAACCTCCTGCTTTGCTGCTATCTGTTTACCTCATCTTGGAATGAAATGTCATGCAATGGTGATAGTAGATAGCAAGTATTTTATTTCTGTAGAAGCCCACATGGACAAAGATGGTGTTCAGACTTGGGAAAACTTTTGCTCATGTAGACAAATTACTAGACAACAGACCACCTAGTTGGATACTTAAACGTGATAAGACTGATTTGGAGAGTCATAAGATGGAGGTGACTGCAATTTGAGAATAGCAGGCATGTCACACCAGTCATTTTGAAGAAAGGGACTGAGAAAACAAGAGCCTCAAACAAACTGAACTAAACCACTGGGGTGAGAATATAGAGACAGGAAAGGGTGCAGGTGCTTTATATTTTGTTTAGAATCGCATGCATCTTCTGCCATCTGATGTAATAAGTAAATGTTTTAAAAGTCATGCTTTCCTAATATATTGCTATATTGATTTCTCTTCCACTGTGGACAAGTTATGTTTTATTATGAAAGACAAATACCAAAACTGGAGGAATATACTCTAATGCTACAATGTTTAAGGTTTAACTGGCCACTCCTTCCTCAGCACAGTCCATTCTCACTGTAGTAGTTGTCTTCTGAGAAGCTCTGAGAGAAACTTCCCCACACAACAAAGTACAGTGGATTTTGAAGTGCTACCCTATCTAGGCCTGTGTAAATTGACAATATAGCCTCATTTGAAAGTCATTTTTCACTATGCTATCCCATGGTTTTTCAGAGCTGCCAAAAGTAACAAAGACACTAGCAAAGCTGCCTGCATTCCTCAAAGGAAATGTTAACAGCAGTTGTCCAGTGCTTTTAGATTAACTTAATCAAAATATTAGTATCATTTCAGATTTTGGTTGAGATTTCTTGAAAAACTTTTGTGCACCAAGAAATGTGTTATTGAACTACTAACAGCATCAGCTCACTTTTAGCATGCCTTTTTGTAGGACTATTTTGCAGTACTAAAAGTTATGACTATAAAAGTGTCTCCTTTTTTATTCTGAAAATATGGACACATAAGCATACGTATGACCAACATTTCCTCTAAATGAGAGACAGCTTTAGCTGCAGACACACTACAAAATGTCTAGAAAAGAGCTACAATCACATCAGTTTATTAATGCTAGTCTTCTATAGACTTCTAGGCATATTTATTCCATTTTTATACAGTACATTTTCCTCATATGGTACTTATGTTTAGGAATGCAAGTATCAGTTAAAGTCTGCTTGAATTTCAGAGCATTTTCTTGTGCCAGGGCACATGTTAGTATAAGTTATAATGATAGTGGGATTGTAAGTATTCATATCTATATTCTAAATCCATCCAGCAATGCTCGTGTTCTTAGTAAAGCAGAATGGAAACAATCCCATTTCTAATATAAGCTATTTTAGAATCTACCTTGATACATTATGAGAACTTGTAAAAATCCAATAGGTACTGAAATTCCTAGGCACCTCCTTTTTAAATGTCAGTGATGATTCAAAATTCTGTAACATACTTTTTCATTAGATATTATTCAAGATGAATCATTACCCTACATAGACCATTACCGTGTTCTTCCAAAAATCTGATATATTTAATTACTAGGGATCTGAGTTTTCCATTTGCCAAGGTAAAACATGAAAAATATGGTTTTCCCTTTTAAAGGCAGCGTTCCAGCCTGTGAAGGACTGGTTAGAGCTGGGGGAGTGGGACGTAGGGCACACCATGTGCATGTGCGCAGGCACACACATGCATGCGGTAGCCACGCAGCATGGTGGAGAGCAGCTCCTGCAGCTCCTGGCAGATAAGTCTATGGGAGCAGGGAACAGGTGATGCATGGGGGGCACATGCCCCCTGCCCCACGCCCAATTTCTGCACCTACAATAAGGTGTGCAGCCTCAGCCTGGCTAGACCAGCTCCAAGCAGGAGCTCCTTCCGCGGCCCAGTGGGTGGGACCCAGTGTGGGAGACAGCACTGGGCCACCATGGCCACCAGGGTGAGGCAGCAGCAGGAACCACAACTCTGCACTGCTGATGCCACCACTGCACCTCACCTTGGCAGCCATGGTGCCACAGCATTCCCTCCCAAGCTAGGTCCCCACCTGCTGGGCCACAGAAGCAGCTCCTGCCTGGAGCTGGTCTAGCCATGCTGCAGCCCATGCCACACTGTGGCCACAGAAATCTGGGGGTGACACATGGCCCCCGATGTATTGCCTATAACCCTCTGCCCTGCTGTATGTTGCCTGTGCCCCTCGTGCCACCACGTGTCAGCTATGCCCACACCCCCTCTTCCCCACACATTCATCTTCTTCCGAATACACTCACACCCCCTTCCTCACACACTGGAGGGCTGGGAGTGCAGGGCACCAGCAGGGCTGGAGAGGGTGGGGGACTATGGTTCAAGAATGCAAGGCACCTGCAGTGTTAGAGGCTTGGGGGGCAACAACATGGGCAGGGGCAGGCACCAGCATATCAGGGCTGCTCAGCACCACAAACAGCAGTGGGTCAGCCACAGCTGGACCTTCATCCTGGGGTGAACTCCGATTTTCTGTGATTAAAAAAAAAACCCTCAAATGCCACAAAAGATAAGTATTTAGAACTTATTTTATTATAATGATTGAGGAACTGTTAGACTTCCAAATTGCTTTAAATAGTAAATATATCAATAAAACACTGTTCTGCTGATACATGCACACACATATATACACATATATATACACACAGGGAGAAGGGGAGAGAGAGAGAGGCACTTCATTGTATTTGTGGAAAAGGGTGGATGGGGGGCTTTAATTAGAGAATTTGGGATTTTTAAACAAAGAAAAGCAGGATCTCTGTTCATTATAGTATCTTGTATCAGAGTATTTCATGGGAAAAAATTCAGGAGACAGATACATCTCTTAAATCAGTGTTTCTCAACCCATGGGTCACAAGAGTATATGAAAGGATCACAAACACACTTCAGAAATGGATCCTCTTCTAAAGGAGAAAACTGGGAAACCATGGTTTTCCCCTTGAGGCTGGCAGAGTTCCAGCCTGCAAGGGTCTGCTTGGGGCTCTCCACGCCCTACACACTGGGGGTTCTGGGGCTTGGGGGTGGGGGGCAACAGGTTGAGAATGTGGGTCAGGACTGGCCATCAATGTTTACAAATGGGTCTGGATACAAAAAAAGGTTAAGAATCACTGTCTTAAATCATATTAACTGTCAATCACACTAGTTATATTTTTCTAATATAATATGGAGTTTTTTTTCTCATATTTTTCAGAAATAAGACAATATTCCAAGAAATGGAAGCTGCTGCTATACAAAGGAGGAAAGACAAAATAACTTCAGGGTTAATATCCTCTACTTGAGATCCATGAACAATTATACAATTACTTTTCTGTATCGAACTTTAAGGTTCATTAATAATATGCTGCCTTTGTGGGACTCAGAAGTGCTAATGGTAAGAAGGCTATTTATTCACTGCACTGAATAGAAGAGCTGCAGGAACAATGGCTTCAAAGGTCTCATGTTTGTATGTGCTAACAGTAGTTTGTTGGGCAAGTGCTCTTTGGTACTTAAGTATAACACGTCCTACTTCTTCCTACAGTGGCCACAGACAGTTCAATACCATATCAATAGCCAGGAAAAATGTCTCTTTTGGCAACATAAGAACTCGACCTATAAATCCACATTCATTTGATTTTCTTATAAACGAGCCTACTAAATGTGAGAAAAGCATCCCTTTTCTAGTCATTCTTATCAGCACAACTCACAAAGAATTTGATGCAAGACAAGCTATTCGAGAGACATGGGGAGATGAAAACAACTTTAAAGGCATTAAAATTGCCACTCTCTTCCTCCTAGGGAAAAATTCAGATCCTGTGTTAAACCAGATGGTAGAGCAAGAAAGTCAAATTTTTCATGACATTATCGTGGAGGACTTCATTGATTCTTATCATAACCTCACCCTTAAAACATTAATGGGTATGAGGTGGGTGGCAACATTTTGTTCTAAAGCAAAATATGTCATGAAGACAGACAGTGATATTTTTGTAAATATGGATAACCTTATTTATAAACTGCTCAAACCCAACACCAAGCCAAGAAGACGGTACTTTACTGGTTATGTTATCAATGGAGGACCAATTAGAGATGTCCGCAGTAAATGGTACATGCCTAGAGATTTGTACCCTGATAGCAATTACCCACCATTCTGTTCAGGCACTGGCTACATTTTTTCAGCAGATGTAGCAGAAATGATTTACAAAACTTCTCTGCACACTAGACTTCTTCACCTTGAAGACGTGTATGTTGGACTCTGTCTTCGAAAGCTTGGCATTCACCCTTTCCAAAACAGTGGCTTCAATCATTGGAAAATGGCCTACAGCTTGTGTAGATATCGCAGAGTGATCACTGTGCATCAGATAACTCCAGAAGAAATGCACAGAATTTGGAATGACATGTCAAGCAAGAAGCATCTTAGGTGTTAAGATTTTTACAGCTGTAAATACTTTTTTTTTTTTTTTTTACTTGCTTACAGCGTAATCTAATGATTTACAGGCAGAACTATGGAAATATACTTTGAGGGGTTTTTACTAATGGATTTTTCACTTTTATTTAGACTCCTGGTTTACAAACTTCAGGCTCCTTTCATAAAGGCACAAGAATTAAAAGGGGCCAGAGTCAAATCTAAGATTCTCTACATTATCCTTGTCAGAGCATTAGAAATTGATATATATGTACAAGAAACATAGTTCCTAGCCAGAACTGCAGTACAGTTCATGCCTGAGCATCTGAGATGGAACTCTGGTCCTCAAAAATACACCTGTATCTCATCCACCACAAGCATGGCTTTTTGGTCTCTACGCTTAAATATGCACACAAATACAAAATATACCAAGTGTGTATATTTATACAGTTTGAGTAATATATGTTTGCACTGATTTTATACACCTATACTAACATATGTGTTTTACAGTACAATATGTGCAATGCCAGTCACTGCTGAATTTAGAAAGGCAGAATTTAGCCAAGCGTGGAATACTACACTGAAAACATCTGTGTAACCTCAGCATCCTACCTGGGAGTGCCACAGTTAAATGTGCCACACTTCCTCTAAGCATTCTTTCTTGAAATCTTAGGGCCTTGTTACACACTAATTTTAGGTGGCTCCTGGAGGTCTTAAACCCCTGATTGTCCACACATTAACACCTGAAACTAGTTTTAAGCTTAAAGTTAGGGCACTCCAGGGCAGGTTTCTCTCTGATCTGTGTTACCTAGCTCGTATTCTATTAATGTGTGGCTACTCCCCACAGATGAGCTACCCATGTTGTAGCCCCCTAACATCCCAGGATACAGTGTTCCCTCCACCACCCTCCTGTCCTGTATGGATAAATTTGTATCCCCTGAACTCTACTGCTCCAGGGGTGGTTCTCAAGTCAACTCCCTCTCCTATCCCTGGGGGTGTGACCTTCCTACCCTCAGGGTTGCAATCCTGTGCAAACAGCTTACAGAGAACACACCAGCTAGGCAGCTCCCAGGGCATGGATGGGTCCAGGAGTAAGGTCTAAGGGGGTTAGGGGTGGGGAACAAGGTAGGCAACCAGATTGGGTCCCCACAGACAAGGGCTTCCTTCCTGGGAGAAGGTTAGTAGCTCCCTCAAAAGAGCTTTCCCTCACTGCTCCAACCTCTCAGCCACTCCAGGAAGCACGAACAGCATCCTCCACACCTCAATCCAAATTTATAAAAACATGAGACCTCCTCTTATTTATCTCCTCTTTATTTCTTCTAAATTATGATTTTTAACTAATTTTTATTTTATCCTTCAGTGGCTGACTTCCTTCATCCCAACCCCATATCCTTCCCCCATTCCTATCTCCTTTCCCTCTTCCATTTCATTACCCACCCCATTAACTATTCACCTCCCAGCTTTATATTCCTACCTCTTCCCAACCTCCACATCCCATCTCACACAGCCCTCCCCCCAAAGGAGGGATAGAAACCTGTCATGGCATATCAGCCCCGTAGCAGAAACCTGTAGCTCCCAGTCACCAGCCCTCTAGTGGCAAGTCACAGTTGTGCCAGTGGGGGACAGAAGATTTTCAGCCTTAAGGTGTGACTGATCCAAACTTGAGCTGGCTCTAACTATGGTCAACGTTGAGCAGCTCAAAGTGCAACATGTTGCAAGGTCCTTATTGGGATGCACTTAATGCTGCATTAGGTGTTATGTTCCATTTTTAATGCATGTGGAGGATACGTGTTGTGCTTCACTATAGCACTCCTTTACATTGTTCTGAGGCACTGTAGACATGCCCCAGGATTCAGAATACCATAGATCTTAGATACGGCCCACCCACAAAAACCAAAATGTATGTCCTAAAAGGTGACATACAGGTCAACAATTTAACACACAGATTTCTCCCACTCTCAGTCTGAAATAGGGCCTCAAATATAATTTATGTTAACCTTAAATACAAGCTGTTTAAAAAACAAGACCAAGCAGCTGTGTGCAACAAAACTACATTAAATACACATCATACCCATATTAATTATAATGATTCTAAAAATACCTTGGCTTTCTTTTTGTAAAAAAAGTGCAACATAGCTTATTGATACTGGTAAGTACTGGTAAGTATGTATATATATTTCTCTATTAGTATTAATACTATCTTGGTCTTGAATTATTGAAATCGATGTTATGGGCATCAAAAGCTTTTTTATAAAATCTTTACAGTGTTTGCCACAGTGAACATGTAATTTTATTGAACAATCAAAATGTCAATTATAATAATCCTTTCCCAGTGGGTTATTAAGTAAAAATAAATTTAAAATACACATCACATAATCCTTATAAAGTATTAATTCTTAGATCTAATTTTGCTTTTTTATATAATTTATATTGCAATAAATGGAATTACTTTGGTTTTTTAAGGGTTGCAGAACAGAATTTTGCCTATGCAAAGAAAGCAAAGTCAACTGTTCTCTAAGCAACTTAAGGAGCATATACCAACAGTTAGATACCTTTTGAAAGAGAGAACAGATCTTCTTGACTTTTAGAACCAACATGTTCTATTTGGACCTCAATATATACATCAGCTAAATTCTAGCCTTTTCAATTATGTGAAGCTCCCAGCTAAGTTGTTAATGAACCAAGAAGTCAGTGATGCCCAGTTCAGGATATCATTCCAACTCAGGATCTCCCTGAAGCATAGGTTTAATTTGAAGCATGTGTTGAAAATAATGGAATTCAAGCCCATTCTTAAGTTAAACAATGTTTTTAAGTGCTTTCATGAATCAGAGCCTGGGAAATCTCTAGGGCAGAATTTGATCTTCGGACTGCATAATCAGTGACTGCTTAATTTAATTTTCCTCTCTAGATGGAATTTAATTTTCCTTTCCCCCTTGAGAAGTCCCTTCCATCCCTGGCCATTTGTTTTTCATACTGGTACATATCTACTCCTATATCTCAGTAGTACGCAATGAGAATAGATAGTACGGCTATATTAATAATGAAAAAGTATTTTGTTTGAGTCTCTAAGAAATTTACTTTTACTGCCTTCCTGCCACTGTGCTTCCTTTGATAGTCTGCAAGTGGACTTCCTGGCAGGTAAATTTTCACCTATTCACACCAAAAATCTAGAGAGTTACTCTCAGTCACCCAGATGAACTAGTCTCTAAATAAAAAACAAATAAATTAAAAAATCAAATACAGGGGGTCAGAAAGTAATTTAGAAAATAAAATTCAAATTGCTTGCTTTGTTTTGGGAATGGTCAAAATGAAACTTCTTTTTTTTAAATCATATTTTTTGTGAAAATGGTTCTCTCAAATTTCCATTTGCTGAAAAACAGTTTTCAAAAAATGCAAAACTTCCATAACTCTTTTGATGACCTATTTTGAATCATACTTTTTTGGAATTTAAATTTAATATTGGCAGGGTCGTCCCCCCCAGAAGAATTCTGGAAAGGCCTTTTTTGTTCAAAAGGTTTTGTTTAAAAACTTTAACCATTTGTAGTCACAATAAACTGCTCACATAGATGACAATGAATTAATTAAAATTCTTCACCAAATCTTTTTAACACCTAATTCAAGAACATTGCTGCATGTTAACAGTTTGCAAACATCAAAGAGGCAAAAATTGATCAAAATAATTTACAAGCTATGGATTATTCATAAAATTACAAATTCAGTGTTGGAGTGAAAAGTCTGAACTAATTTTGACTTTAACATTATCTGTTATTAATATGCCTTAGGTGTGCATAGCACTTTATAAATGAATGAGTAAATGAAAGTGTCTGCCCCAAGCAGCTCATAATCTAATGATGCATTCTGCTAACCTCATTCACATGAACAGTACCATTGATTTCAAGGTAATGACTTGTAAATAAGATGATGGACATTTGCTCTTTAAATCACAATGCTACACTACAACAAAAAAAAACACTAGATAGGGGACTTCAGAGTTGAAAGTGAGGTTGTCCAGTTATTAGTAACCAAGAGTAGCCACTAACCACCAATTGTAGTAGCTTGTGTACCATAGTAGAAAAAAGATCAAAAGTGTTGGCTATAACCATTGAATTTGTTTCAATAAAATTAGGATAAATCCTTCCCAGCACACCTAGTCCTTGTTAAAGCTGCTCTTGCTTCTTGCCAAACTCTGAACTCTAAGAAAAGAAGGTTCAACAAACTGCACATATGAATATATGTATATAATATATATTATAAATATATGTACACACATTGGGTGAAATTCACCCTTCCATCCACAAGCCCAGGTACGTACAGGTGACTAAGTGGAGGCTGAGGGATTCAGTTCCTTCGTAACCTGTGGGTAAACCATACGCAGCACCACCATGAACACTTACTGTATTTTACTCTAACTAGTAAGGCTGGAATAGTTTCTGCTGTTCTTCTACACTGTGCAGTGATTTTTGGCCACTGGATCCACAGATGTATGGACCCTGTGGCCCTACCTCCTCCCTGCTGACCTATTGGAGGCCAGCAAAGAGACCACTCGCTTTAGTAACCATAAAGGTTGCATGGGTCCCATTGCTACCAACCACAAGACTAAAGAGTGGCCTGTAGCCCTTGAATATCCCATTTTATAAATAGACTGCCTAAGACAGCCTGAACATTGCATTACATTTGGAAAGTACATCTTGAAAATACCTTTTCCTGGCATTTATAAATAAATAGATCTTTCAACTGAAATGTAAATGTTTATCATGGAACTTGTGTACATATTTCTAAGGCATTTTCTTCTGTATTCAGCTGTATATATGTGTAGAATCTGCTTGCTACGTAACATTCTTTATGCATGGATCTGGGTTAGACATTATATTTGTCCAGTGTTTCAAGAGCCTTAAGCATGTGTGCCCTAATTTTTGAATGTAAAAACTTTTTTATGTCAAGTGAATTAAAAGAAAATCTAATTTTCTATTTTTATTAATTTTCTGATACTGGACTTCGTTAGGTTGTCAAAGCCATGATATGGATTGATTATTTTCTCTTGGCTCAAAAAAACCTAGTATTGCAACCTCTAGCTGCAAAGGAAGCAATATGTTTGGTCATAAAACATGCACCTGTCCCTTACACCCAGAAGTATTTGTGTGGCACTGAATACTGCTAAGTAGCAACAAGCAGTATTTGCATTGGGCTTCCTAGAATGAAATCAAGTATTTGTGTTACTTCAAGGTCATGTTGTTTTAATAAGTGTGTGACAATTTGGATAAAAAGTGCTGGATTTTTATATCACTTTCATCCAAATAGTAATCAAATCATATTTGGTTTTGATTTAAATCTATACAAAGCACACAGCAGTGAAAAGCTGTTGGGGAAAGAAAAACAAAAAAAAACCCTCTCTTTTGGAGAATTTTTTCACTGTAGCTTTTTCTGTCAAATGACTCGAGAATATTTAAACAGTTGACCTATGATTCATTTCCCACCTTTCCTATTTAGATTCCTAATTGGGATTTTTTTAAACATAGAAGGCAAGGGCAATTTATAAATGAAGAAGGTATTTAACTAGAAAAGCTTGTTGATAGTAATTGAACTTTAGGTGTATCATTATATATGAATGGCTGTATTTATGTATTTATTTGTCAGAATTGTATATATTGTTTTATCTACCGTGTCTGTAAAAGTGCATTCTTTTAGTTTAAAGTATTATTTAGGGTTCCGTGGGGTTGCCAGTCAAACTGCTAATCAAGATACTATTTTTTTGTATAAATGTCAAAACAAAAAAGCAGAACAAAGTCAAATGGAAAACTAAAGGTGTCATGTAGAGTTCACTTCACCTTTTCTCTCAAAATGTAAACACTATTATCAGAAAGCACGATGCCAATGTATAGACACATCTGTCATGACAAAGTATTGTTCTGTAAAAGCAGATTTTTTTAATCATTGGAAAAATAAAGAAGGAGAAACTATTGTATCTGCGGGGGGGGTTACTCATCGTTATGTAGGAATTTTACTCAGTTTGGTCATCATTTCTATATGAAATTTCTCAAACTGAAATACATATTGTCCAAATGTATTTAACGCAATCACAATAAGGGCTGGAATTTTTCAAAGTCTGCCAGCCACTTCTCAGCTCTTTTGACAATCCTAGCTGAAGTTGCTTAAGGTATGGCTATGCAATTCTAAGCTACCAAGAGCCCAACTATTCTGGGAAAGTGCCTTCAATCTGGTTCAGTTTCTTCCAGAGATCCATGAAAGAGCCCACCCCCACAGCATCTCATTAGGATGGTGCAGTGTAGTCTTCTTTCTGGTTCTAACCAACTCTATTGCGTTCTCCACCATCAAGTGGATGGCTTGAACCTCCAGACTAGTAGGAGGAATTGTGAAAGTCCTTGGGCTCGGTGGAGAGGACTTTTGGTGATGCTCTCCCCTTCAGACCCCACACACAGTAGACCAAAAAAGAAAAAAATTACAACATAACCCAGTGTAAAGGAGGCCACATGAACTATAGTGCTGAAGCAGCTTGACATTTGAAAAGAGAAAGATCTAAATGGAGCTTCCTGTACATCTGAATGCTGTTTGCCACGTGTGACAGATGTGTGGGACAGCTTTCTGTAGGTTTCCCACAGACCCAAATATCGCCAGTAAAAACAAAACTGAGTTCGCTCTTGCTTCAAGGAAATATGGTCTGAATACTTCGAGATTATCAGGAAAACATAAAATAGTTCTTGACTACATATTTAGTGTAATGATATTTTTCCAGGCATGCATACAGCACACAACTTCAGGTCTTAACACCGAAACAATGCAAAAGAGAGAATCTTTTAATTTTGAAAGTTAATCAGACTAAATTTGTGCCTCCCTGGCCTTATTTCCTACCTGGAATTCAATGACAGCCAGAGCTGACCTTTGGTTTCAAAGCTTAGTAACCCAGAGGCCCTTACAAACATTGAGAGAGAAAAGTTATTTCATTCCTTCTTGGAGGAAATTCTAGCTTACACAAACCCAAATGTATTACTAAGTTTTACACCACTTTCATCAACTGTAGACATCCTTATAGGCATTCTCACCTATAGGCATTCTCACCTACAGCAACCTTAGGCACACAGAAGCATCTCTAGCAACACTCTTGTCTTAAAAATTATAAGGACCTGCTTTAAAGCAACTAACAGTTTGATAGTTTGACAGGCATCTATCTCACTGTCACAAGGTTTGCCTATTTTTACCATAATAGCCTAAGCCTAACTGTAACAGTTACACAAGCTTTAGTTAATATATACAATAGAGATACATGGATATTAGTACTAGTAGCACGGGTTTTATATAGCTTGATTATCTTAATTACAAGCATTCTATTTTCTTATTTGCTTAATTGATTGTCATAGATTTCCAAATGAACTCACATTGCTGTAAGAGAACTCAATATAGTAAAAAAATTGCTGAAACTGGGTTATTGAAGAGAGAGACATGCCAGAGAAAAAGATCTATATGGCATGTCACATCACCCTGAATAATATCTGCTTACCTTTCTTTTGTTAAAAATAGTAATTTATGAAATGGAAGAGAAGGCATATGGAAAAAGAAATGAGTAAGTATTATTGATTCAGCAGCATCTATAAAAGTCAGCTCAAGTGTCTTCTCAGCTTGAAGTCCCTAATCCATGAAAAGAAATCCACTTAATTTCCTTTATAAAATCTGTAGACTTTGTTGGCTGTATATGTTATGCATCTTGCAATGACCTCAGTCTTCATGCAGAGGTGCCAATGAGCACAAGGTGATTTATTCTCCACGTGAGGATTATTCTCCAGTGTTTACTTGGCAGTGATATTGTTACATGTCATGCTGTGCAGAATAACATGGTCTTACAAAGTAGACTATTTTTTATTAGGGAAGATGCTGACACCATCAATTTGAGGTCTGCTGACCACATACATAACCCACAGAGGGATCTGCTATATCTTGAATTACTGATAATTGCAGGATGCTATTGTTTCTTTCATATAGTCATAGATTTTTGTAAGGCCAGACAGGGCCATTAAAGATCATCTAGTCAGTTTCATTAACCCTGTGGAAACTACAGTAACTTTCCCAACTTGTGTTACCGGGAACTGGCTTATTTCCAAGGTAAAGAGACATTCCTTTAGCCAGGTTAAAACTGTAAGAGAACAGCTCATCCTTATTCTTCTTTTTGAGTCCCTTCTGTGGTCTGTTGTTCCAGCATTATTTGTTTCTTGATGCTGTGTTCTTCTGTCCTCTCTCAGGCCCAAACTAGCAAGAAATTCATAGGAAGGTAAATTCATAGAAAGGGTGAGAAAAAGCTCAGTGCAGTATTATGCAGGGAAGTCATTGCACTTACGAGATAATCTATTGTGCATCATTTTCTGGTACTAGTAGAAGTAAATAAGTGAGAAAAGGCATGGAAAGGAAAACAGAAACTAGGTGGCTGGAAGAATTATGCTCTTGAACCCTTTTGAACTAGCTATTGTGCTTTAAGGTAGGCCTGTGCAAAGTGGTTAGTATTCACTTTGAATTCGGATTTGGCCAGCATGGGGGACAGTGATTCAATTCAGTGATTCGAATCAGTGCCCCAGATCAATTCAGTCAGATCTGATTTGGAGATTCAGCTCCTGCCGAATCTCTGAATTGCCCAGGCCAAGCCCAACCTCCCACCCATGCTCCCAGCCTGGCAACAGCTGCTCTGCCCGCACCACCTCCTGGCACTCTGGGGAAAAAAAGCCCTGACTCAGTGGGTGCTGCTGGGCAGGGAGCAATCCCCACTGTCCCCCACTGCCCCACATCATGTGGGGGGCTCTCCATGAGTTCCCCCAGTCTGCCCATGGCTGCCTCATCCACTGCGGTTCCAGCCCTTTAAGAGAAAAAAAAAACGAGAAAACCCCCACACTCAACAGTTCTGCTGGTGGGGGTGATCCCCACTGCCCCCATTGCCTTGCACCATGTGGGGGACTCTGCACCCCAAAGCCCTGAGACCAGTGCAGGAGCAGTGAGTCCCTAGGCTTTTGTAATTTTTTTTTTCTTAAAGTGCCGGAGCTGGGCTCGGCAGGGCAGCCATGGTGGGGTGGAGGAGTGAGGATGGGATCAGAGGCTCATGGCAGAGCTCCCCATGCAGGGTGGGGCAGTGGGGGGCAGCAGAGATCAACCTCCACCCAGCAGCTCCCAGTGAGTGGGAGCTTTTTTTTAAAGCACCAGGAGCTGGAGTGGGCAGGGCAGCCGTTGGGAGGGGTTGGGGGAGCGGGAGGTGGGGGGCTGGGGGAGCAGGCAGGGGATGGGATCTAGCGGGGGTCCCCAGATGGTCCCCTCCCCTCCCCTAGTACTTACCAGCTCCCTGCTGCAGCCACTGGGGACTGCCCAAATCAGCAAAGTTCTCTGAATCTTTTCCGAAGATTTGGAAAGCTTTGAATCAATTCAGACCTTTTAATTGGTCCCCTGATTTGATTTGAAGATTAGCCACTGAATCGAGCCGACTCTCTTCCAAATTGAATCACCACCCGATGTTTCACACAGCCCTACTTTAAGATTAGAGACAGATATTACACATAAACCAGTTTAAATGATCAGAAAATGGTTTAAACCTGTAACAGAACAGATGTTCCGTGCACATGGCTGAACCTTGTTTGAGATAAACCTGGTTGACTGTGGTGTCAGACTTAACTGATTTGGCTCAAACTGGTTTATGCAATGTCTGTCCCAGACCCATTGCTGGTTTAAGATGCACCAGACTCCCCCAGCATCCCAGCATGCTCTCTGGAATGGGCGGGGCTCTCTACTCCACAGCAAGGCTGGTCCCTCCCTTCTGCTCTGGCTGAAGCTCCTACAGTCTCTGCAGGCATCTGCCTGGCTTTTGTTCCTCCCTGCCCTCCCCAATCTCTGCTAAGCAGGCATTCCCCACTGCCCCACAGGCACCTCTCAGCATTAGCTAGCAGACCACATGATGGCTACCTCCAAGCTGTGGCACATGGGACAAAGGCATAATCAACAGATAGCTGGAAATGTCCCTCTGTTGTTTTCTTAATGAGCTGATAAACATTGAGTTACGGGTGATAAACATTCCCTGCTGTGCTGGTCAGGAGGCAGGAACCCTCCCTAATCATAGCATCCTGCTGAGGCCTGGCCACACCCCCCCAAGTTCAGCTCTGTGCCAGGGAAGACTGCTCTAGGACCCCCAGCTTCTAACCTGAGCCACTGCAGGCATGTGCTTACATTTCTGGAATGAAAAGGGAATGTCTATCCACTTCCAAATCAATTCAAGCTTTGCAGGTTAAACTAAGATGCAAAGACTGAATTAATTCAGGCTCTGTGTGAAGAGAAATGGGCAATAAATCAACTATTCACAACAGAGAACAAGACAGAGTGGAGGGGGGAAGAGAAGACGGATGGAGAACAATGCTTCCAGAGCAGCTGTTCCAATAAGATAGAACAGCCCCAGGAGGGGATGGGCACGATGTTGAAGGAGAAAGGAGCAGAGGATATCTTAAAAAAATAGCCCAAGAAGGGAAAAGGGGACAACCTCTAGGACTGGTTTTGAGCAGGGAAGAGAGCTTGACCAGATCCTGTTAAGACGGGAGTCACCAGTCTTCTGCAAATTCTTCTATACAAAATACCTGAGCAGCAAAGGAACTCCAGCAGAGATAATCATGTGGTAAGGAAAGCAGCTGTCATCCAGGTTACAGCAAAAGCTAGTTTTGTTGTTTTTTTTATTTCATTTGGGTTTTGAGTTGAGCCAATCGGGCTCTAGACAGATTTAGGAGTGAGAGAGCCTGAGCAACAGTACTCACTCAAACCCTTAAAGAGGCAGGAGTGCCTTGAGTGCTGTGTTGAGGCAGGAATATACCAAGAGAAAGGGCAACCTGTAAAAAAAAATGCTTGAGACAAGTCAAAGTAGGAATTCCCTATTCTTGTTTGGACTGTTAAGTTATGATTACTCCTAAACTGTACACCCAGTGAGACTGGATCTAGCTGAATCCTCTCAGTTAAAATTAAGACTTACCTGACGCACCGTGAAGTAACAGCAGTCTGTCAAACTGTGTTTTGATTGTAGATGTAAAATAAATCCTGAAAAGTAAAGAAAAAATGGATGAATGAATAATAAAGCAAACTGTTTAACCCAAATAAGACAGTGGTTTCAATCAATGAAAAATTTTGGGTGGTACTTGGAAGGGATACAGGAGAGGTTGTAACCCAGAAAATCCCCACATAGGTGTCTAAAGGCAGTATTAAAAAAGAAACACCTCCCAACTACTAACATCATAAAATAATCATGACATGGCAGGTGAGAGTCAAAAAATACCACTGAAGAGTCCAAGACCGAGCTATCTCAGGAAGGAGGAGTTAAAATAGGCTGTAAGCAGAACCACAATGCTCAGGCTTTTTGAATGACTGTCTCTAGCCTAAGAGCTCGTCTACGCTGCTTCCCTCCCAAGTCTGCTACCTTCCATTGCTATCCTTCACTTGCAGAGCCTCAGGGGTAGCCCTGCAGCCAAAATGTGATTGACAGTTCCCACCGTGCCTTCTCTGGGATATTATAAAATGATGTTTGGATTGGCCCTTGTAACGGAAAGTCAGATTTGGTTTAAGCCACTGCAATTCCCATCCATTTCAATAGGCCTTGCGTGAGTTTATTAGAGAGCAGAATTTGAGTCCTCATGTCTAATTTAGGCCCTGCTCCTGCTCCCTATAAAATCAATGGGAACATAGTTATGCCCTTGGATTGCAAGGCCTTTGGGGCAGATACCTATTCTATATTCTGTTCAGCAGTTAACTAGGAATAAATGTGTGATGTTATGCATGCCAAGGGAAAAATCAAGGAGGTGATAAATCTGTTCACTTCACTTTGAGTTAACTGTTTATTGTCAGATGAAGTAGAATATGGCTATCTATGAATTCACAGGTTACATTGTTCATTGTGCAGAAAAAGACATACTACAATACTTTTCCTCTTGACAGAGTGGTGTTATTCACCACTACCTTCTGGTTGTTTGTGGCATTATGCACACTAAAGTCTGTTTGGCAGTATAAACAAACACACACACCAGCTAATGACAACTAGAGACCCAGTGTGCTACATTTTTTACTTGCATTCTTCTCTCCAATGTCTTATTCTGCACTGGAAGACTGTAAGCAATAGCACAAAGATACTTCTCTACTCCTAGACTTCAGTCATCTGGAAGATTTCTTACTTTTACAGATCATGAAAATATAAAGTCCATTTCCCTTCCCTTCCCTTCCTTTCCAATTCTTCTATTCAGAGAAAAAGGTCAAATAATTATAGACACAACATAATAGGACTTACTCAGTACAGGATTGCCAACCCAAGACTTTTTACTTTTCTTTTTTTTTACTGACACATGTTTTTAATATGTAAATATAACCTTTTTGCCAAGCCCTAAATAAGGCCTAGGTTCAAATTCAGATCTTGAAAACCCAGGTTGAAAATGCTTGTCTGTAAAGTCTATAATAAACGGAGCTGTCCTTTAGTTGGCAAACATCAGTAAGAAAATGTTCTTCTTTGGGAATCCTGCTCAACTGCAACAATTTTACATCCCAGGGGTCCTCTACTCCCCACCCTGGTGCCCCTGCACCAGGCTGCCCCATCCCAACCTACCCTGCAGCCTTACCCCACTTCCTCTTCCCAGCACAGACCCCCCCCCAAAGAAGGACTACTGTCTGTCTACCTGCAGCTAAGCAATTACAGGCTGGCTACCGGATGCAGCAGCAGCACATAGCTGGGGGCTACTGAGGTTTGGAGGCTTCTGTGGGCTACAAAGCCCTGAGAAAATCCTCCACGCAGGGGTGTTGCACTCTCACTCAGACACCGGGTAGGGGCTGCTATGCTCTGTTTGTCCTTCAGTGATTACCTCTGGCCTCTTTCTGGCCAAGGATTTTTAATTAAGCCCTGGCGGCTCAGGTTTTTTACAGTTCTATTTTTTTTTTACAGATTTTATGGTCAGGCATTTTCATCCATTTTTTTCATGGTCTGCCTGTAAATTTATGGACAGTTGGCAACCCTGACTCGTTGTGGCTTCAGGGCCTATTGCTTAGCCAGTCTGTCTTCATGATAATGCATCAAACCAAACACAACACCTTGGTTGTTGCAAGCATCCTCCTCAAGGTATGGTTTATTTTCAGAAAACAAAGTCTTCCAACTTCTTCTATGATCAGTTCCTTTGAGCTTATGTTGCCATCAACATTCAAAGAGTCCACTCACCATGCTCACAACTAGGCCTTTGCAACCAGTATAGTTAAGGCTTCTCATCCACCAGTGTCCTACTCCTACCAAGTTTCTTACCTGAGGAGCAGAACAGGTTCTGCCACTTGCATGCTTCGGTCTCCAAGACCTTCTGGCTGGAAATTCTAGCAGCACCTCTCCAGAAGGTTCCCTTCCTAGCCACCCAAGCTTCTTTTTACAAGCCTAATTTTAAAGGAGCCACATCTTAGAAGGGGATTGGCAGGTCTCAAGCCTTTTCACCTTTCTTCTACTGTCTCTTTATACAGTAGAAAACAAATAATTTAAACCTTTAAGAAGATTAAAATTATGTCTTTCCTCCTCTTTATTTATCATTCTCATGTTTTTTGTGTATTTCCTACTTTCATACCCCCTTCATTTCCTCACTTATTTTATTTAATCTTTATTAGCATTATTATTTTATTTTCCTTCTATTATATTTCTCTCTCTCCTTTTTCTTATTACCCATTTCTCTTTCCCTGCCCATTTTCCCTGTCTCTTCTGCTTCTCTTCTCCTTTCCTTGGTTTTCTTTAGGATGACTTTTGGTAGGCTAACCTCTTCCCTATTTATGTCTAGATGCTTCATGTTACCAGCTTTCATACTAGTGTTACCCCTCACACTAGTGCCCAAATGCCTTAGAAACATTCCTGGATTTATCTTCATCCTGCTTACCAAAAGGTAAGGAGGTCTTATTAGCCCTATTTTCCAGGTCCATGTTGGGATAACCACCAATTGTGGGCAGAACATAGACATGGAGGGATAAACTACATGAGGCTTAATAACTTCACAGAAAGGGTGAAAGGGAGATGGCCATATTGTTCCTTGCATAGAGAGACACAACTGAGTGATAACTTAAATTGTTATTAACCGAATCATTTGTCAGCTAAGCTTAAAACTCCAAGACAATGAACAGTGTCCTAATGATCTAAAATATTTTTAGAGCAATCTCAATTGTTCCCCTAAAGGGACACAACGTAACCCTTCAGACCCACTGGGCATGAACAGGCTGAATGGGAGAGCCGTAAATCCCCTCAGCTTGGAGGGGAAACTGACAATCAAACCCCCACACATCAGACCATAATAGGTTCTATTAACACTCTATTCTCCTAACAGCCAAATAAATTATAATAGCCTACAAGGTCTCTGGTTGTCACATGCTGCTACCAGGCTCCTCCCCTGTATGCACCTCTCCATCTCCCCCGTCCCCCTCTGCAAAAGATCATGGGCCCATCCTCCTGCTTTGAGTATCCTGAAACAATTGACTATCAAAAATACATTTGCAGGCACTCTCAGGCAGGTCTTCATGTCTTAAGCCTAGTATATTAAAGACTTCTAAGCACCTGTGACTGTTTGGAGGTATGGCATGTGTTGGTGATGCTGCTAAAGCATAAGGTTCATGTCTTCTCAGGCAGACATTCTCTCCAGGTGGACTAGGCCTAGGCTCTGAAAGGAGGAAGGCAAGATGACTGGGAGAGATGATGGCAGAATGATTGGGTAGGATGTCAGCAGAATGGTTGGCAGAATGGCTGGCTGGTCCACCTCCATATTGGTACCTTGAGCTGTTCTGTTTCAATAGCTGAAACATCTCCTGCTTGGTTGTTCCAGGCAGGGGGATGAATTCCCCCAGATCTTCCTGCTCTTCCAGGGCTGATCCTAGTCCAGGGCATGGTTTGGAGTGTCCTTATAATTCCGGTTTGCGTCACTGCTATTGTGAGATGGCTCTGGCTGACTTACTCCCTATTGTGCTATGATAGAAAAGACATATGTAAACTGAAGCACCCTAGAGAATTATACTTGTTTCATCCCAGGTCACTTTTTAAATATGGATTGGGCTGATTTGTTATGCAATAAATCCTGCGTGTCATGTTCTCTCTCTTTTTATAGTAGTTTTAGGCCACTTAAAATGCTATAAACATTATGTCTGTCCACATCCCTAGAGTATCAAATGATAAGTCTGACATTCCCTCCCTGGGGAGATTACATCACAGGGTGATAATTCTCAAGGTCAGGCAGGTTTTTTATGACAGCCTTAACTTTACATTTTTTCTTAAGATTCCTGTTAAATTACTTTGTATCACTTTAATCAATCAAATCAAAACCATCTTCAAAACATCCAGATGGCATTTATGTATCCTTTTAATTTTCATTTAACCAGCTAAATTTTAGCTTCCTTCATAAATCATTTCAGTATTTTAATGGTTTTAGATGCTGTTCTCTGAATTTCCCCATTTGTCAAAAATTGGTCTCCTATTGAAGTACACAGAGCTAAACTAATATTACAAGTGTAGCTGAACCTGGGCTGTGCAGGGTGAGACTATTATATTCCTGCTATCTCTTTCCTTCAGCAGTAAAAAATCCACTGACAATTTTTGTTGCCATATCAAATTACAAGCCCACATTTAATATATCTAGAATTACTCTACATCCTCTCACAGAATTACTGCTTCTGAGTTTATTAATTATCTCTTATTTGGATTATTTCCCTGGGTAGAGTATTCAGTTTATATGATTAGATTTCACCCACAATTATAATTTCAATAAATTAAACTGAATGCATGTAAACATTATAATTACCACGTGTCAAGAGTTGGTACAAACAACATTTGTTCTACCCTTGCTAAGGGTAAAACTACACTGGCATGTGACTGTGTCATTAGTAGATGTACTAGTGCTAACTTTAGTTTAGCTAGCTTTAGTCTAGGGATAAGTACAGATGTCAAAAAGCCTGAGGATGAATTGATTCAGTCTCTGCAGGTTAGTCTAAGCTGCAAAGATTAAACTGAGAAATAATTGGACACACATTAACCTTTGATTCAGGAAATGCATCCACAGGCCTGCAGTGGCTCGGGCCAGAAGCGGGGGGGCACTAGAGCATGGCTGTCTGGCACTTTCTCTTCCTGCTGCCCCTGAGGTCTCTCGGATTTGCAGTCCAGCATCAGAGCAGCAGGATTGCAGGGTTGTTTGTCACTTCTTCCTGCTTCCAGGTCCCTCTCAGATTTGTAGTTCCACAGTTGCAACCAGCAGTAACTTTCAGTAAGTTTATCAGGACAGGGAAGCTCTGTATGCTGGGGAAGTGGGGTATAAGTGAGGGAAGGGGAAGTTAATCCCCTCCCTGGCCCCAGAGCCCAGCCAGGGTTTGTCTCGGCCAGGGGGGGAGGGGTGAAGTCCCTGCCTCTGTCTGTCCCCCTCAACCCCATCCTTCTCTACTGGAGCAGATAGCCCAACCCAGCCCAGGGCTACAAAGCATGCTGGGATACCATGATTTAACTTGAACCAGGAAGGTGACCCAAATCAGTTAAGTCTGATACTACAGTCAATCAGGTTTATCTCAAACCACTTTCAGCCATTTTGAAACTGGTTTCATGTGCACTGACTTTCGGTTCTGTTACAAGTTTAAACCAGTTTCTGATCACCTAAACCAGCTTATATGTAACTTCTGTTCCTAGTTTAGGAGTCTTCATACCTACCCATGGTCTTCAGTGGGTTTGTTCGTAGAGTGCTGTCCAGTGCTGAAGTCCTTAGCAACTACTGTTATTAGTGCTCGAATGACATATCTATCCACATTAAAATCATATCTTCAAGTACAATGTAGACCTAACCTAAGCATCCTCAAGACAGATTTAAGCCTGACCCTTATTTAGATAGTGAGTAAAAGAAAGGGGTACAGAGCCAATTTTCTAGCAAGAGAGAAACAGAATATGACCTGTCTCAATATACAGAACAAATTTGTTTGATATCACATGCAAAAGTCTCATGATGATGAGAATTTGCTTATCACAGGCTTCTGAGTTTTCCCTTAAAAGAAAAAAAAGCAAACAAGCTGCTTACCACTGCCCTCACTCTGTCACTCTCCAGTTGTCTTGTGAATGGACCCACTCTGCAGTGGGGCAGCAGGAAGTGGTACCAGCCCTGTCCAACAAATTGTCTGTTTCTTCTGTGTAGAAGTGCCAGGTTGAGAAAAGGGGGATAGTTTCTATGCCATAACATATGAAAAATTGTACAGCATCAGCCAAAGAAAGCCTCTCTACAAGAAATCTGTGCTATTGAAGGGAAAAACAATACTGTATGACTTTGAGTATAGATTTTTCTCTATAGATGGTACCAAAAACATTTCTGAAATTCATATAGATAGGAAGAGCTGCCCAAGTTTAATTTTTGCTTTAGACATTGATAGTTAATCTCAGTTATAATTAACCCATATTTGCCACAAGTTCAAAATCTTGTTATATCACAAAGGTCTTTCAGCATCTGGTCAAGGATTGATTCCAACAAATTAGCATATGCACACATGGGGGGCAGGATGCACTCAAGTTTTTTGCTCAACTAATATAAGTCTGTAAAGAAAGTTTAAAATATGGTTTTCAAAATATAATGCAAGTATAAGCTTGGATTTTGGTGTTTATTTTTTCACCTTTAGCTAAAATTATTAAAATGATCAAAAGCTATCAACTAACAGGGACTGTTAAATGAGTCAGTAAAATAAACAAGGAAACTAAGAAACCACCAAAACTATATCAAATGCTTCTTATTTATATACAACTTGTCATTTCATAGGTGGACATGCACACTTCTGGATTATATGACCAATGGCTGATTTGTTCTTTGTTTATTCAGGTTGAGTTGATGGCCCTATTTAACATGTTACAGATGGCAAATGTTGTGGGATTATGTTGTATAACTCAGGATCCACTTCTATATGTTTTTCCAACATGTAATTGATCATAATAAAATAGTATCACATCTCTGAATTGCAAGTTCAGCCAGTGCCAAGGTTGATGATAGACTGCTTAAATTGGTCATTAATAGCCAGCATTGCTTACTGCCTCATTCCTCAGATTCAGCATTCATGTACTTGAGAATAAAACTAATGAACCAGAATAAGGAAGGAATATATAAGTTAAATTGCATATGTTATATAAAAATGCATGCACATACAATACAGTGCAAGTCTGACATACACTCAGAAGCATAAGATATAGCAGTATATATTTTAATTTGTATTGTCCTACAATTTAGCTGTTGCTTCAAACAGATGGGGGAGTCATGCAACACTCTCAGCTGATTTAATTACTTATAAAAAGTATTGGCTTGTGTTAATTAAGTGCAATAAATTACATAATGGTTCACAGATTCTGCATTTTTGGGCATAGTACCAAAAATGTTTATTGAATTTTAACTGAAGGAAAACAACCTGAATATTTCAAGCCTGTATTTGCCAAAGCAGTTATTTGTTAATCCTTTTCACATGGCAAAAACATACCACTGTATCAGACACAGTAGTGTATGTCTGTATGGAGTGGTAAAATCCACACATTATTGCATTAAATTGAAAAGTCCACCAATGCTGAGCCAAATAGCCCAATAGGCTAGCCTAGCAAATGCATACCAGTTTCTATAAAAGGACAGATATAGCAAACATCACACCTGTCCTCTTATTCCCAAGTCTGTGTGACCAGGCACTATTCTACATCTAGGGTGACATGGGGCAGCCTGTGGCACAAGTCCAAAGCAGGGCTCAAACCCATTTTTCTGGAGTTCTGACAAGATACCTTAACCCAGGGTGTTTCTCAGTCTTGCTGAACTTCTACCCCAGTTAGGACTTGCAACCAACTGTCAGTTGGCTTGTGGCTACATGCTACCTCACTTCCAGTCAGAGGCCATCTTGAGTAGTGGAATATCTCTGAGGACTGCAGCACTGTTTGCCAAGAGACAACTCTTAGCTTTTAGTTCACTGTCTTAACCACTTGGTTGCAACTACATACCTCCAAGAGGTCTATGGAATCAGCCTATGAAGACTGGAGATGTACAAACAAAGAATACAGATGCATCTTCAAGCATATATACATATATCCTATAAAAGAATGATTATAACAACTTAATGCTTTCACCTAAAATGTTGAAGAGTTAAATCACTGAGATGACCATTACAATTCAAATTGTCCTTTTCCTACATGATGATGTCATTCAATTAAAAAAAAAAACTAGAATTCATATGGATAAGAGACATGAGTCATTTACTGCTGGTGCCATACAGAATCATCCAGATGACTGACCTCCTAAATTATCATCTGAGCTCTGCATTTTCATTTTTGCCTTCTTGAATCTCATTGGTATGTTGTCAGCAATGATCCTAATGGCCTGAGAAGCTTCTGCTCTTAAAATATCACCAAGTGGAAAGGTTACTAAGGAAAAAGGTTAGGTGTGCACTTGAAAGCACTCCAAGAATCACATGGCAATAGTGAATATACATCATGTTTGGAGCCACAGAAAAGGGTGATGCAACAGCGCCATATGGAAACAATTAATACTATGTTTAGTTAGGTGTGCAGAGCTAAAAATGAGTGTCCAGCAGAGGGTAGCAAGGGAAGTCCCATCCTTGCAGGAAAACAAGGTAGCATTCAAAGTACTGAAGTACAGTGACAATAGGTACTCAGGTCCTTGTTATTTCTTACACTGTGAGACACAAAAATGTTGATGGGTGTCAGTTCTAGTTCCAGTTTGGTGCAGTCATACTTCAGGCCGGAAGGGGCCTAGAAGACAAAGATAAGAATCCCCACCTCTTCACCATTGTGGACTTCCTTCCTGGCCCCCAAGGCTCCCCCAGTTTCCCCCACCCCCAACCCCTGAGACTCCCCCTCTGCACCTTGGGGTTCCCTCCTGCCCACACCATTCCCTTCCTCTCTGCCTACTTGTAGCTGTCTATCTGTTGTCCCAGGGGAGCAGGAAGGGAAGGATTAACCTGTCTGCCCAGCCACTGCTGCTTTTCACCATGCTGTGCCCACCCAGAGAGCAGTAGCTGTGGGGCTAGGCAGGCCAGTAACCCTTCTCTGCTTACTCCCTTGGGATAGACAGCATGGCAGCCACAAGTAGGCAGGGTGCAAGGTGGGAGGGCAGTGAGTAGGGATCTGGGGTGTTGAGGAGGGCCAGATGGGGGACAATGAGCCCTATCCAGGCCAGCAGTAGAGTGGGGGGAGAGGCAGGAGAGGTATTTATACTAAGGTGTAGCTTAAAGTGGCTACACTTTAGTGTAGCACAAGCTAGGTAGTGCAGATCAAAAAGATAATTGTGCCCTGGGGTGCTTTAACTTTAAACTGAATGATGAGTGCTTAAAACCAGTTTAATGTGTTAAAGTACAGATAATCTAGGTGTTAAGAGGTCCAGGAGCCACCCAAAATTACTGCACAACAAGGCCCTCAGCCCTTTCTTGTCTCTCCTTTGAGACATATATGTAAAGCCAAGTTTCAGGTATTTTGCCATGTGTGTAAGACTATTGACTTGGATAGATAACATTTGAGACTGCCTGCAGAGCTTAATATCGTTAGATTGACCATAAGGAAATCCAGAACATTCATTTACATGCAGAACACTGCCCCTCTGGCCCCACACTCTTACAAGTCAGTGCCAGCCTGCAAGGTGTTCTGCACTGCTTCAACTCCCAGCCAGACCATGTGCTGCACCCCTGTTTCCAGGACACCTATTGTAATTCTCAGCAGCCAGCTAGGACCAGCCTCTGAAATCCGGAACTGTCGTAGCTAAACTGGGACATATGGTCACCCTAAATATAGTACCATATAACTAATTCAAATTCTGGAAGCATTAGAGAGACATTAGTGTAGAGCTCTGTTCATGTTAATGTACTTCTTAGTAGAGCCAATTAGCTCAGCCAAAGTGCTATGCTAATGTGGCAACACTACTTCTGCTATCTTATTAGCAAGCTTGCTCAGAGCTCATGTAGGTGTCTCTACACATTACCTATTTGTGTCTTGATTCTCTTTTTTCCTGTTATGACCCCACCAGGCATAGAAAAGAAAAGCTGGAAACAGACATAGCATTTGATGTAGAGCCAATTGTCCTTGGGTTTGACCCACATAAAACAGGCACAGCACAATTATTTACATGTTACCCTACCAAGCTGCATCACAGCTCCTCCACCAGTGGACAGCCAATGAGATCACAAAGTATGGCCAGCTTACCCTGGGAATGACCCACAGTAACCTTACAGATGCACACAGTCTCATCCTGAAGGAAAAAAAAAAACCATTAGCATGTTTTATCCTGCATGCTTCAGAGGGACTAAAAGCGGGATGCTGGACTTGTACATCCTGGGACAAAGGCTTTCTTTCTCCATGAACAAATGCAATGTCTATTTATAACCAACCCTTCTCATCCCTTATGAACTGCAACAAATTATTTCCTCTTATAACAATGAAGCTCCTGCACAAAGTCAAATTTTAGATTCATGTGACAAAAAGAAGGTTGAAGCAATGGAGGAATAATGAAGCATAGAAGAATGATAGAAACTCCACAAAGTTGTATGCAAGTAATAGTATAGTGTCAATATGGGAAACTGGCCATAAATTATCCTCAAAATGTGAATTTCTGTAGGTATAAGAATAATCTTATACATGTTTAAGATATCTACTATCATGGTTTCAAGATGCCATATATTCTGTTTTAAAATTTCCTGTATGTTAAGAGTATTGAATGATTTCATGCATCTCAAAACTGTCATAATCATCACTATCTAATGTCTTTAAAATCATTTATGCTCCTGGCATACTCCGAGTTCCAGCTATCCAACTCTGTCCTTCTCAAAAGCCAGGAAGAATCAGTAATTGCATTCCCAGTGGAAGAAATATGATAGGCCCAAAACTGGTGCAATAAGAAAATACAACACAAAAGAACCCAAAATGGTTTCTAAGCCAAAAGATATGGGCATTTCTGATTTGTGATGGAAATGGCCACATGGTAGAAGAATACTAGTTTATATTGGAAATGACCTATTATCTAGGCATTTGACGTGGTCAAACATATTACATTTCTATTGAGGGAGCAAGCAACTGTAAGTATTGAATGAAGCAAACTTGGAGATTTATTTCCTGTTAAAGTCCAGAACACATTTCATATGAGGATAACAGTGTGTCTCACTATACAGATAGTGTGACTTGGGTGCTGGATCAGCTGCATCAGTAAGTAAGATAAAATCCATATGGATTGTCAATGTTAATTACTGCCATCTGCTCATGTTTTCCCTTTCCAGCTTTGATACAGAAGAGCGATCAATCACATTTCACCCTCTTTGGTTTCCATGTCCTTCATTCCAAAATGCACAGGATGGGTTTATTTTTATTTTACTGAATTGCTAGTGTCAATAGGGCTATAGCTTTTAAATGTAAACTTTATAAATAAGTTGTATAAAGCTATTCATAAAAATGGACTATGGAGAACACTGTATCAGAATACTTACATTTTAAATGTATAGATCAAACAAATTACAATATAACAAGCAAGCTGTATCTTTGGAAAGACCAGAATATAAATCAACATATATAAGGGTAGCTATTCCTTAGGTGTCCTCTGCAAATGATCAGTAGTTAGTGCAAAGATGGTTTTCAGATGGTTCTGGCTTCTTTCCCATTTCTTACCAGTTGTATTCAATACTTAGGCAGGGGTTGGCAGACTATAGCCCATGGGCCAAAATCTAGCCCACCAGGGATTTTGTCCAATTCACAAAGCTGGGACAGCAGCAGTTTGGTAGTGACAGGAATCACTGGCAATTTGCTGTCAGAAAAAGCTATGTGCAGGTTGAAAGAGTGATGCTCGAAGGTAAAAATGTGGCAGGGTTGGACACACTGTGGTGGCAGGTCAGAGCCTGGGTCAGAAGTGCAGTGTGGGCAGTGCAGGCAGCTGCGTTGCAAGGAGCACCCTACTTTTGGAGTCACATGAAGTTATTAAGACAAAAACATCTAAAAAAAAAATCTGTTGACCTACAAAAGCAGTTGGAAGTGAAAAAAAGGAGCCAGTGTAGCTGACTGAAGAAGGTATACTGCTAGATAAGAGGGAAAAAAGCAGAAATTCCCCAAAGAAACAGACTTACCAAAGGGATCAAAGTTTCATCTACTTTCATGAAAGGAATATTCAGAGTTATAGTATACAATACAGCTAGGAGGTATGTCTGTTAGGGCAGGAAAAGAGTAGGACAAATAATAGGATTGGGTACTGTGTGCACCTATACAAGAACATAGAGGTTGCTCCAACATGCTGAAATTCCAGCATTTCAGAGCAGACTCCATTAATCAAGTCTGCTGGAGTGTGGTAATTGCCACACTCCAGCAGCCTCCAGCCTCCAAATTGGCTGAATCTCCAAATCAAGTGGGGCTGGGAGAGTGGGCAGGGGATAGGGCCTGTCAGTTGCTGCCCTGCCCAGCCCCAGCATCCCAGCACTTTTTTAAAAAAAAGCCCCACACTCACCAGTTTCTTCCAGGTGGAGAGGGGCGATTCCTGTTTCCCCACACTGTGCTGCACTGCATAAGAGGCCCTGCCTTGAGTCCCCATCCACAGCCAGGTCTCTTGGACCCAGCATCCTGGCTCTTAAAAAAAAAACCCCACACTCACTGGCTTCTGCCAGGTGGCAAGGCAATTCCTACTGCCTCCTTCTGCCCCATACTGCATGGAGGACTCTGCCATGAAAAACCCATCTGTCACCTGCTCTCCCAGCCCCAGCATCCCAGCTCTTAAAAAAACAAAAAAACACAGTGTAGGACAGTGGGAATCACCCCCCTGCCTGATAGCAACCAGTGAGTGTGGGGCTATTTTTTTTTATTTTTTTTTTTTAAAGCACCAGGATGCTGGGGCTGAGCATAGCAGTCATTGACGGGGCTGCGAGAGCGGGTGGCGGTTGCAGATGCTCAGGAGGTCTGGGTGATCAGGCAGGGGATGGAGCCCGGTGGGGGTCCCCCCATAGTCCCCTCTGCCTTCCTCCAGCCATCCCCATCCTCTACTTACCAGCATGGAGAATGGGTCCAGCTCCCTGTGGAGGCCAGTGGGGTTTGCCCGAATCTCCAAAGCTCTCTGAATCTTTTCCAAATCAATTCAGAGAGCTTCATATCAATTTGGACCTTTTTATTGGTCTCCCAATTCAATTTGGAGTTGGAGATTTGGCCAATGAATCAGTCCGAATCTCCTTTGAAATGAATTAGCACCCAAAGCATCACACAGCTCTACAGAACATCTAGAGTTCTAATTAAATAGCATGAGCAGTAACAGGCAGGTGAGCAAAAATAAAATTTATTAAATGCTTTTACACAAATGTCAGAGGTCTAGAAAGTAAAATGGGTGAACTTGAATACCTGGTAAAAAATGGTGACTTCAACATAATAGGCATCCCAGACTTGGTGGAAGGACGGTAATCAATGGGATACTGATAATAGTAGGTGGAAAAAAAAAAAAGTAGAGGCGTACAGATACATTGATCCCATATTGTATCAGCACCAAAAAAAGGAAAATTGACATAATTGGCAATTGGCTTTTCTTGGCTGTTGTGGCCAATAGTGTTCCCAATAAATGTCATGCACATGTGCACAACTGCAGCTCAGCACACAGGTGGCCAGGAGTGCAGCCCAGCAGCATGGAGGGCAGCATCCAACTGGTAATTCTGTTGTGGGGGAAGGGGCATGGGGGAGGGAAGGTGCATGTGGGAGAAGACCAGCAGTGAGGGAGTGGGGCTGGCGCTGGGGCAGAGGTAGGTGCTGCATAGTCAGGGTGAGGTGTGGGCAAGGCACAGAATGGAGCCATGAGTGGCTCATTTGGGGCACTCGGGGATAGGCAGGCAGCTCCTGCCACTACATGCACCCCAGGAGGGCATGGAGGGGTTATGCCCCTGGATCTGAATGCAGGGTGGGGGCAGGCTGCCACTGTGGACTGGGACAGAGGGCAGCACTGGGGTCTTCCCAACAGGGGTTTGGGTCAGGGCTGTGCTTGGGGTAGGTGGTACTGGTGCTGGGAGTGGGGCTATGGGGTGGGATACAGCCCCCGCAAAATTTGCTATCGACCCCCTCCCAGCACTACCCCTCCTACCCTGAGCACAACCTGGCCAAGCCCCCACCCTCACACTGCTAGGAATAGCCCAGCACTGTCCCCAGCACCAGCCCGCAACAGCAGCCCACCTTTGCCCTGCACACAGATCCAGGGGGCATATGCCTCCACGCCCTCCTGGGGTGCATGCAGTGGTGGGGGAAGCTTCCACACCCCCTGGACAATCCACGACTCTATCCCATGCCTTACCCCACCTCAGCTGTGCAGCACCTGCCCAGCCCCAGCCAGCCCTAATCCCCCATTGTGAGGGCTTCAATTTGCATCCCCATGCCATTTCCCTTCTCCCTTCCCCCATCTCCCACAACAGACTTACCAGCTGGACACTGTCCTCCACGCTGCTGGGCCACATATTGCCAATCAGATCAGTATTGGCTGATATGGCTCATTAAAAATTGGCCATTGTTATCAACCCCCAAAATCTCTATCAGTGCACCCCTATTACAAATTAGGTACGAATGACAACATAGGACATGCAGGTGGAACAGTGCCACTGTATGTTAAGGATAATATAGATTGTAACAGCATAAAAAAAATTTTATATGAAAGGAAAACTACCCTAGAATCCCTGTGCATAGAAATTCCATACTTGATTGTACTACCAACAATCCGATTAGAAAGGTGAAGGTGATTATGAAATGCTCAGGGAGATTAGAGAAGCTTATCACGTGGGACAAGAAATAATAATGGGAGACTTCAATTAACCTCACATAGACTGAGTAAATAGCTCATCAGGGAGAGATGTGGAGATAACATTTCTGGATTTGATAAAAAACTGCTTTCTAGAACACCTCAGCTTGGAAGCCACAAGGGGAGATGCATTTCTAGACTTAATCATGAGTAACTCACAAGACCTAGCCTAAGAGATATCTATTGATGAGCCACTATGCAATAACAACCATAACAAAATCACATTCAGCATTCTAGCAGGAGGGAGTAAGCCAAATAAAGTTAATGTTAGGAAGGGAAATTACACAAAAATGAGGAAGTTAATTAAAAAGAAGTTTTAAAGGAGCAGCCAAAAAACATAAGAAGTCTACAAGCAGTTTGGAAGTTGTTTAAAAACACCTTTTTAGAGGCTCAGGAAAAGTGTATACCACTGTGGCAAGGGCACTTTTGGTACCTGCCACTTTAAAAAGTTGGAGCAGGATGTGGAGCAGCTGGCAGATGCAATGCAGCGTAACAAGATGGTCACATGACCATGAGAGGGCTTTGGGATTGCAGGACAGGGCTGAGCAGCCTCAATATAAACCCAGGCCCTCAGGGCTGAGTGGGCACTTGCTGTAAGGAGCCAGAGAGAGAACATCACCAGAGCCAGAGTTGCTGCTCCTAGGATACCTGGAGGTCAAGGATAGAAACAATGGGGATGGAGGAGGTTCCTAGCCCTGGAGAATGACCTAAGACTACACCCTGCTAAGGTAGAATGGTGTGGTGGGGCTGCCTGTGGTGGAGTGACCCCTGGGAAATGTCACACCAGTGAAAGGTAAGTATGGGGTGCCATATAGCCTCAGTCACCATGACCTGGTGGGTTACCCTGTAGAGGGGACAGGTGAGGGGTACAGGCATGTTATCAGACCTGTAACTGAAGGGGGAGCACGGCCAGTGAGGTTGTGGTGTAGTAGCCCTAGTGATGGGTGTCGCACCTCCGAAGCCTTAATTCCGACAGGCCCCTAGGGCGAGAACGAACGGACTCTAACTAATTTCTTTTTCCCGCACTAGGCTTTGATTTC
>JAGPOW010003685.1:37730414-37747981 GCA_030014935.1 Caiman crocodilus
TGGCCTCAGGCGTTACTACAAGGGGTTTGATTTCACTACGAGGGTTTGGCCTCTTAGGTGGTGTCATGAGTCACCGCCTACAATGCAATCTGCACAATGGGGAAGAGTATGGGCCCCAGTGAGTGGATGGATTAGAGTGAATGAGTTGGGCTGCATAGAGTATAGTCTGTATGGCAGGCCTGAAGCACATAGGCTGGCCTAAGTAGAAAGGGAGCTGTACTAAGAGGGGCCCAAGAAGGAGAACCCATATGTGAGAGAGGGCAAGTGGCTCAAAAATTTATCCAGAGAAACACTTGCCTAGTTGGGGCCAAGACCAGAATGGTCAAAGGGCCAGAAAGCCCACAGCAAGGGATAGCCAGAGCTGGGGGCCTGGTGTTGTGACTAGCCTAGAGGCAAGGCCAGGGCATGTGTGGCCAAAAGATCCCAGAGGAAGCCGAGAGGAATGCCAAGAGGAAGAAGGGCTTAGGGAGTTTGGCATCCCAGAATGAAGGCAGAGTAGATCGCCTGAGAGAGGGGTCTAGGTGAGGTCCAAATACCTGGTGGGCATAGAATGAGGCCCATCGTGGGGCCAGAGTTATTTAGCAATGCCATCTGAGAGGCATGGGACATAGTACAAGGGAAAGTTTGAAGCTGTCTATTATGCCCTTGGCAATGGGCAGAAATGGGCAGCCTCCCACTTTAGAGGCAACTATTTATCAGTTACATCAAAGGCATGGCAGGAAAGTCAGGGGGCTGGACTGCCCTAGACAGGTGGGTGGGTCAATGATTTGACCAGCCATGAGACTGTCCCCTGCCCTAACCACAAAAAAACCCAAAAAACTACCATTAAGACCCTTGCACAGTTTAATAGCCAAGCTGAGGAAGCCATTCAAGGCAAAAGGGCAACCTTCAAAAAAATAGAAGGTATGTCCAAATCAGGAAAACCAGAAAGCTTTGGCAGGTCCAGTGTAAAGCAAAATAAGGCATGCTAAAAAAGAATTTGAGGAGCACCTAGCAAATGATGCTTACATTAATAATAAAAATCTTTAAAAATACATCAGAAGAAACCAGCTAGAGAATTAAGAGGATCAGTAAATCACTAGAATGTAAAGGGTGCACTCAGGGATTGTAAACAGGGCCAGATTAACACATAGGCAAACTAGGCACATGCCTAAGACCCTAAGCAAAGAAGAGGCCCAGTTGTGCTTATTTTACATTTTATAATTATTGATTGAAAAAAGCAGGGGCCCATGAGCTTGTTTGCCTAGGGCCCACTAAATAGTTAAACCATCCCTGATCATAAGGCCCTCCCAGACTTGAAGAATTGAATCACATTGAAGTGACACCAGAGGATGTTTTAGAACAGATCAATAAACTAAATAGGAATAAGTGACCAGGACCAGATGACATTCACTTGAGAGTTCTGAAGGAATTTAAAGATGAAATTGTAGAACTACTAGCAATAGTATCCAACTCTGTGCCAGAGGACTGGTGAGTTGCCACATCATTATAGGCCACATGTGCATCATAGGCCTATACAGCATGGGGTGATAGGTAACAGGCTATGTCAAGTTTCAATCTGACTTAAGCTTGACCTATGTAGCAATGCTGTAAGTTAAGCACGTATGATAGACAGTGATTGATAAGGTGCATTAACATAAAACAAGGAAGTCAAAAAGAATTGGTGTAGCTCTAAAGCATATCCAAAAAGGAGAAAACTCTGTTAAGTGTAAAATGGAGGAGGATTAGCGTAGTTTCAAAGCATAACCAGATATGGAAAAAACTTTATATTAAATATATGGTTTGGTAAACAAAGTAACTTTGGAATTCTCCAAAGTTCAGCAAAAAAGAAGAACCAAATCAGTGAAAATCCCCAAGGAAACAGAGCAGCTTGGTCAGTGGACCTACTTTTCCCTTGACTCCAAGGCACACCTGGAGGAGCCATAGGAGAAACCTCATGGCTGCCATACCCAGCCCCATCCCCTGCCCAACCCCAGCTTCCTGGAACGTAAAAAAAAAGCCCCACACTTACTGGCTGCAGAAGCAGCAAATGGGGCCTCTGGGCACTCATGGCAGTGTCCCCTCTTCTCCGATGCAGTGCAGGGCAGTGCGGGGAAGCAGAGATCATACACCCACCTGGCACCCATGCAGCAGCTGCTCCATGGTGCAGGTATGGGGGCAGCATGGCTTGGCAGGGCACCCTGCACTGTCTGACAACTGAGGCCCCTGGGGCTGAGTGCTGCCAGGTCCTGGCTGACAGGAGCCACCCCAGCTCCCAAGTGTATCAAACTTGGTTTTTCCTGGGGAATTGAACAGGGAGCTGGGGAATCGAATCAGGGGCTGGGGGAATGTCCAGCCTCCAGTTTGATTTCCCCAGCTTTCTCAATCTTTCCCCTAACTGTCTGATCACTTCCCCCAGCTCTTCCTGGGGGGGGAGAGGAGGGGCCCTGGCTGATGTGGAATGACAGCAGGCTGCTGCTGCCAGACGATGATGATAGTGGCTTTGGGCTATTTCCCCAGCTTGCAGCAGCAGCCTGCTGAAACCCTACACACAGATCTGGCAGCCACACACCCTGGGAAGAGTTGGGGAAATGATCAGAGAGCCAGGAAATCAAACTGGGAGCTCTGGCTTGCCCCCTTCTGCCTGGAGCAATCCACACCTGCGTTCCCCCCTCACACCCAACTGGGCAAGCAGCAGCAAGGCAGAGCCTCTGCTTCCAGCGCTGCCACGCCTACATCTCCCACCCCTCCGTCCTCCCCGAGCAATGCACCCCCCCAGTTTGTTGTACTTATCCCAGCCCCAACCCCAATCTCTCCCTCCCCCACACCCTTTCCCTTCCCTCCTCCCCAACCCCAACCAACTTACCAGCTGAAGGCAGCTGTCAGCTGCCTGTTTAGTCTATGGCTGAATCTCTGAATCAGCCAAATCTTTTTCTGAAGCTTTTCCAAATCGATTCAAGTGCTTTGAATCAATTTGGAGCTTTTAATTGGTCTCCTGATTCAATCTGGATTCAGAGATTCGGTCCCCAAATCAGGCCAAATCTCCTCTGAATCAAATCAGCTACCAAAGCTTTGCCCTACTCCAGAGGTGATCCTGGGAACTAAAGACCAGTAAGTCTGTTTTCCATCCTATAATAAAGAATTTTGTAATAAAGAATAAAATGAGTAGTCATACTGACACGATCTGCTGGGGAAGAGTCAGTCCGGTTTTTGTAAAAGGAACTTGTGCCTCATTAATCCGCTGGAGTTTTTTTGAGTGTGTCATCAACATGTGGACAGGGAATGTCCTGTATCCAGTTGTCATAATATATTTATATTTTCAAAAACTTTTCAACAAGGTCCCTCACCAAATCAAAGGCTTTAAAAAAATGTGTGTTGCCATGGGATTGGAGTGAAGGATCTTTTGTGGATTGAGGTTGAGTAGAAGATAGGAAACAAAGGATAAGACTAAATTACCACTTTTTAGGATGAAGGAAAATAAAAAACAGGGTCCCACAGAGATCAGTGCTGGGCCCAATATTGTTCCACATTTTCATCAGTGACCTGGAAAGAGGGATACGCAGTGAAATCTCCAAGTTTGCAGATGATATCAAATTATTCTAGGTAGTTAAGCTCCCAGCTTACAGAAAGAACTCACCAAGCTAAGTGAATGGGCAAAAAATGGCAGATGACCTTCACAAGCACAAGGTAATAAACCCGAGGAAAAATAACCTTTACTTTAGCTATACGTACACATATGTGTACAACTATATGTACACTGGGTTCTGGACTAGCTGTTATGTCTCAGGAAAGAGACCTGGGACTCATTGTAGATAATTCTAAAAATGTAGGTTCAATTTGCAGCAAAAAGCCAATAAAATATTGCACAACATTAAGCAGGGAACAGAAAACAACACAGCGAACATCATACCACAATACAAATCCACAGTGTGCCTACATCATGAATACTGTGTGCAGTTCTGGTCTGTGCATGTCCAAAAGGATGTAACAGAATTGGAAAAGGTACACATGGGTAACCACCATAATCAGGGGCCCAGAGCAGTTGCTATACCAGGAGAGACTAAAAAGGCTAGAACTATTCATTTTGGAAAGGAGAAGGTTGAGGGAGGATGTGATAGAGGTCTATAAAATTATGAAGAGTGCAGACTGTGAACAGGGAACTGTTATTTACCAAGTCCCTGAATACTAGAACTAAAAGCACCCACTGGAGTTAGTAGGAGATGGATTTAAAACTAACAAGAGGAAGTACTTTTTTATGCAACGTGTAGTTAACTTGCCACAAGAGGTGGTAGATAGCATAGCCAGGTTCAAAAAGGAAGTAGACAAATTCATGGATGATAGACCTATTAATAATTGTTAAAAAGAATGGTTGGAGGTGTTTCCTTTGGCATCTCTAAACCAATAACTGTGGATGTAGGAAGGGTAATGTATTGTAGATAGACCACTCTAGATATATCCTGTTCAATGCAGTCCCTTTATAGCATCTACCCCTGCCACTGTTGGATACACGAAACTGTGCTAGATGGATCATTGGTCCTGACACAGTATGGCACTTCTTAAGATAATACATTTTGTACTTTGTGACCAAATATCAGAAAAGCATTTTTTTGTTTTCTGTATTTATGCTCTTGTATGTTAATGTTTTCATGCATCTTGGCCTTCAAGGGTGCATCCAGATGAGCGCGCATGTGCTTCTTGTGGTATCTCAAAGGAGTTTGAGACCGTGCAAGACGTGCACTGGGAACAACAACAAAAAAAAATTCCCTGTGCTGCACATCTGCAGCGCAGGCTTAAAATTTGATACCTGGAGATCCAGGTACCAAAATAAAGCTTGGGGGAAAGAAGCAGGGCGATGCGGGAGCTGTGCAGGGAGGGCCCTGAGTGCCCCAACAGTGGCTGCTGCAGCAGGGGTGAGTGTGGGCCCTGTGGGAGAGGGCTGTAGCCCCAGCAGGAGGGTATCTGGGCCCTGTGGTGGGGGGCAATCCATGTGCTGGGGAGGACTGCACCCTTTGTGGGGCAGGGGACCCACCCTTCCAGAATAGCCCCAGCCACAGTCCCCCCACACATCCATCTGCATCCCCCCATTCCCTCTCCTACCCCCATCCTGAAAACTGCACAACCCCCCATCACAAACTGATCATGCCCAGCTGCCAGACAGGAGGACACCTGCTCATAAGAACTGTGGCTGCAGGGGCAGTTGTCCCTACATCTTAGTTAGTGAAGGGGTCAGGGGAATGTCTAATTGTTCTATAACAAGAAAACCAAAAGCACACATCAAAACATATAGATATTTAGAATTTATTTTATGATAGAGACACTGGTAGGCTTCCAAAAAGCTTTATCATTATAAATATATCAATAAAACATTGCCCAAATGACCTCCCTTCTCTCTTTCTCCCTCCCCCAACTGCCCATCAAAAATGATGGGGGGAGGGGTGGGTAGGGTCACAGTGCCACCACCCACCACCTCGCATTGCTGCCACTTTCCCTCCAGCCCCATGCACCCTCCCCCGCTGCTTCACCCTGTGCTACCACTGCCTCCCAGACATGGGGGATGGGGGGAAGCTTGCATGCAGTGGCCCCAGCCACCACCCAGCACCCCATGCTGCCACCACAGCATGCCTGGCCATGCACAAACCTCTCCACCCCAGCCCCCCTTCCTCCCTCCCAGCTGTTTCAGGGTCCAGTGGCAGCAATGCACCACCACTGTGCCCACCCCCCTTTCCCGCTTCCCTCCTCCCTACTGCCTTACCCTCCCTGCCAGCTTTTGTTGTGGCCCAGCAGCAGTGGTGAGGCTGGAGCGGGGGGGCAAGGCCAGCACTACGCCACTAGCACCCCATGCTGCTGTTTCTGTGATGGCACTCCATTGTCCCAGTCCATCCCAGCTATTGCCTGTTATGACTGACAGTAGGGGTGGGCAGGGACATAACACTGCCACCCAATGCTCCACAGTGCTGCTGCTCTGCCTCTGGTCCTGTGCATCCCCCGCTACCCGCTGCGTCTGGCCCCATGCGCCAGTAAAGGGGGTGGGGCGGCGAGGCCAGTGCTGCACTGCCAGCACCCCATGCCACTGCTGCTTCCAAGGAATAGGACCAGAGGCAAGGGAGCAAGGCCAGTGCCACTGGCCTCACCTGCCCACTCTGTCCCCTCTGCCTCCAAGGAGCAGGACTGGGGGAGGGTAGGCAGGGCAGCGGTCCTCAACCTCCTGTTCTGTGCCCTCCATCCCTGCCCTCATGGCAGTGCTCCACCATCCCAATCCATCCATGCTATCCCCCTCCACCTCCAAGGAGCAGGCTCCAGCCTCTCACTCCCCACTGTCATGGAGGCGCTCCGCCATGTTTGTTCATCTGTGCAGAGCACTCTGATTGTTTGTTTCAGTCAACATAGTGATTGACAACCAGACAACCAATCAGAGTGCAAATAAAATGTTACAGACAGACAGACTAAGGCTTTTATTATATTAGAATTTAAATATATTGGTATTTTGTTTTAATTATGGAACATGGATTTGGGGGTATTTTAAGGAGTGAATTTGGGATATTTTATGACAGATTTTGCAGTTTCTAAATAGGGAATGACAGAATTCCTGCTAGTGAGGCAGGTGGCAGGACCCAAGCAGAGGAGCCTGCTCAGAGCTGGCACCCAAGCAGCTTTTTTTGGGGTGCTGTCTCAGAATTCCACCACTAAATGGCAGCAATATCATGACAAAATTACATCTGTTGTTTTTGCCTCAGATTTAAAAAATAGTAACAGGTATTAAAAAAAAATATTGAGGTGTTAGATGTTTCTTTACTGATTATCACTCATTCTCTTTAGTCTGTGAAAAAGCTGAACATAAGTCAAATCAGAAGAGCTCAAAATTCCCCAAAATGGAATAAAAGAGCTGAGAATAGACACGCACAAACTGTAGTTTTATATTCTAAAGAGATATGCATTACGTAGGTGGTTGAGGAGGACTGGACTAACTTTTATAGTTCTATCCACTACGTAGGTTCAAATTTTTTTCCATGGTAACGGATGTTGATTTTCTGCATACTGGGAGACCATTTCTTTTCTTTTTTAACAATAGTAATATAACATGTCTACTGAGACAGGCAAGTGTAGGATAGTATGTACATGGCTGCAGGACCTTTAAAATTACTTCATAATCTCTAACGCTGAATTTCAGCTTCTAAAGAAGCCAATAAAGAATTGAGTCACAGCAGGCTGTGAAAAATCTGGCAAATGTCTGGAATGCAACGCAGTTTCCAAGAAATAGTAATTTTAATTTCTACAGATTGTATGTATATGCGTGCCTCAACAGGGACTACTAAATTAAATACTGGGGAAAATGTAATACATTAAAAATATTAACTAATAAGACAATTAAAGATTGACCAATGAAAAGATTTGGGGAGCGAACAAAAATTGAAAGGGTTTCTGTCACAGAAGTCTCATTTGACAGGTAAACAAATTACGTATTACTATGTGAGCCTCTGTCTTAAGAAATGCATCCTCTTCTGTATTCTGTGTTGATTTCAGAATGAGAAAATGAAAAGAACAGAACATTGTTACTATTATGTACGTATTGGGTGATCAACAAATTAAATTGGATGGAGGAGATGAGAGATGATTGGAACTATTGAGGTAAACTTAAAAAAAATCAAAAGTCATGTAAAACCACATGTAAAATTCACAAGTAAAACCTGAAACATTTTTATAAACTCATATGAAAAATATGGCTACAACATTTTAATAAAAATGTATAACTTTATATCAGTTTAAAGCCAGGTTAGACCACTTGAATTTTACCAAAATATAAAAACCCTTCCTTTGCTGCAGGGCAGTAAAAAAAAAACAAAACCCTGCTTACAAGGGTTTAGAATCCACATAGATGAGCTAACAAGTTATAAATAAGATATGTGACCAAGCCATTGATGATGTTGTACACATTACTCTGGTCCATTGAAGGTAATGGGCTGCCCTCAGGGAATAGCATGGGAGTGGTGAGACACAAAAGAGAATAACAACAGTTCAGCAAACAGCACCTTACCTACTTTGTGTTTCAAGGCTGTAGACAAGAAGGTACAAAAGTCATCTTGCTTGTAGATTAAGGGTTTATATACAATACAGTCACTGTACCTGCATTGCAGTACAGACATACAGAAGCTTGCTTTAAAATTAGCTAGCTCAGCTGTCTAGCCATGGAGCTCACAAGGTTTAACCTCCCAAAGGTTTACCAAGATTTTGGATAGATTTTGGAAGCTTATGCTAGGTTTCTGTGTTGATGACAGGCCTCTGGCATTCATGGTAGCTAATTTTAAGCTAGCTCAGCTACGTCTACACATATTTACAGCACTAATGGTACTGTCAACAGGACATGGTAATGTTGAAAGATAGGGGACGCGCGCGCACACACACACACACACACACACACACACACACACACAACCAATGAATGTGACCCCTATTTTGTAGTCATTTTTCAAAACAAACATTTACTAACAAAGGATCATAGAAAAATAAGGCTGGGAGGGACCTCAAACTCATGCAGTTTAACCTCCACCAAGTGCAGGATCATCCCTATTAAACCACCCCAGACCTGTCTAAACCTGTTCTTAAAAACTCTAAGGATGAGAATTTACAACCACTCTAGGTAATCTATTCTAGCTATTTTCTACCTTCATAGTGCATAGCATCATAAGAAAGTAGGGCTGGAAGGGACCTCAGAAAATCATCTAGTCTAGCTCCCTGATCAAGGTAGAATCATCCCTGACTAAAGTGTCTCAGTCAAGTGTCTATCTAACTTGCTCTTAAAAATTTCCAGGGATGGAGATTCCACAGCTTTTCTAGGTAGCTCGTTCCAATACTGGACAACTTTTGATGGCTAACAAATTGTATTTAGTTGCTTTTGGGAATTGGCTTGTAGGTAAAGAAGATATGCATTAAAGCAATGACAAGGGTTAATTGATTTCTAAAAGCCTGCTTGTGACAAAGTTACTTCAAGGCCCACTGTATCTGACACAGGCAAGCAGCAAGCAGACACAGGCTGGGAAATTGAAGGCATGTACCACAGTGTTCCATAACATGAGATAAGATGGCATTAGGTCACAGTTCCCAGCTGCACAGCCTTTGGGACTTCCAGACTTCCAGTTTTTGGGGAACTGACCAAACTAGGAGGACATTGTAAAGAACCAAATTAAGATGTGTGCATGTGATGGGTTTGTGAAACAAGGGAATATACTAACAGGACAGAATGTGAACAGTATGATGACCACAGAGATACCAATCAGTGCTGCCCAAAGATGAAGAGTCATCAGAAGAAGAAAGAATACAATAAGATTTCAGAGCAGCAAAGGGTCCCCTGAGAGGGGAACCCAAGGTTTCCCTGGACAGAGGGAACACTACCAGCCCATCTTACCTGCTCCACTGGAGAGGCCTCAGCCTCCAACCTCTTGAGTTGCTGACTTCTGACATTCAAGAGAGAATCTCAGAGTGAAGCTCTCATACTGGTCAGACGTACCTTGACTTTGTGAATCCTGGGACTGGTAGATATAGTATTGTTTGCATTAGTCTTTTCTACTATCACTGTGTATCAATAAAACTTGCCTATTATCGAATGAAGAGGTCATGGTTAGTCTGAGCGTTGTTGGTCCGCCCAGCACAAGGTATCTGGATCATAAATCCTCTGCCAACAACATTCACAGTCAGAAAATTCCTCCTAATCTCCACCCTAAATTTCCCCTGCTGAAGCTTGAGGCCATTGCTTCTGTCCCCTACAGTCACAGACGAAACTCCCTTACCATCCTCTCTATAATAATCACCCTTCAGATATTTAAAGACTATCATATCAAATCCTCTCTTCTCTTCTCCAGGCAAAATAACCTAGTTCTTTCAGGCTTTCCAGGTCTTGCCTCCAAGGCCCCTAATCATTTTTTGTTGCTCTGCACTGTACTCCATCCAAACTGTTCATGCCCTTCTTGAAGTGTGGAAAGATTATTTCTAATATCTAGCTTAAATTCCTTTTATAATAGTTTAAGACCATTATTTATTGTTACTTGGACAGTGATGCTTTACTACATAGTACACTAATCTATTGAGCCATCAAGCATCTTGTGTAGACACACCCAAGGTTTTCCAAGACCTTTAATCACTTTGCAGACATACCTCAAGATAGTGAATGCTAACATCTAGAGTTGGGAGGAGCTGGCTGCTGATTCCAGTGGCATTGCAACCTCAACTAAGCAACAATCTGTTTCAAGGTAAAATGGCTTTCCCTTGAAACAGAGAAAAGAAAAGAACAGAGGGTAAAGGAGAGGAATCCTAGCTTGCAGCCTATTCTCCTCTGCAGAAAGACTTGCAACTTCTGCAGATGGATCAGTGGCTCAAGGATTTGGCTCTCACGGCCATGTGTAGATGAAACAAGAGGTGTGTGTGCACGACATTTTAAAGCAGGCTAAATGCTTTTGCACAATGGTGTTGGTGTTTGCATGCCTCAGTGGTGTATTGTACATTAATTCTAGCCACTGTAGGAACCTCAGCAGTGCAATGCTTTTTACATGACCTGGGGCAGAGCAAACTAAAACTCTTTCAAAGTGTTTTAGTTTGCTCCCCTTGCAGCCGTGGAGTGAAGCACTGGGCTCCATACAGCTCCATGGCTATGCAGGTAGCCCTGCAGGCAGCTTGACAGCAGCCCAGGAAAGCAGCTTCATCCAAGAAAAGCAGTGATCCTGATTGCCCCCTCCCCCTCCGGAGCCTGCCTGCTTGCCTACCTGCCTGAGCTGCGTGGGGGCCCAGTGCTTCCCTCTGTGGCTGTGGTGACACCTAGGACTGTCTGAGCCAGGTGCCTGTGGATGGGTGCCACCTGGGGGGGCCCACAGCTGCCATGGAGGGAAGCACCATCTGCCCCCCTGCAGCCCAGGGACCGCTCCACCCATCGGCAGCTTGCCCTCCCCTTCCCACTGGAGAGGCAGGTAAGTCAGCAAGGTGTGTGCACAACACAGGGGTTTAAACCAGGCCTAAGTTGAAGCGGTGTTTTTTAAACCCCACTGCTTCAATTTAGGAACCCTGTTTCATCTACACATGCTTGAAGTCATCTCAAGACCCATCAATGAGCCATTGTAGAGATCATTCTTGAATCGAGGGACTGCAGATGATGAATCATTTTTGCTGCTTTCTATTGGTCACTTGCAAATTTGCTCATTTATTTCTTCATATGGGGTGCTCAGATTGGACACAGTACTTCAGGTGAGCCTTGCTGAATAGAGCAAAAGAAAATCTGTCTGCAACTCCACTGAGCTTGGTGGCATCTGAAAATGTGCTAATTGTGCATTCATTCAATCCCATCCTCCAAATAATTAATATAGGTAATAAACAGTACCAAATCCCCAGAGAACCTCTTCTCACTTAGACACTGAGTTGTGTCTATGACTACTGTCTGAACACAACGATCCAAACAATTATGTATATCCACTATACAGTACTTTCATCTAAACTTTCCTTAGCTTACTAACGTCAGGACTACTGAAACTATTCTACTAGTGAGAATAGTTTACTTCTTTGTCAAACATAATATGAACAGGAATTTTCTTGCCACAAAATATACAAAGTATACAACTAATGGAGAAAAACATACTATTCTAGGTAGAGGAATAGAAGAGAAGGAAAGAAAGGAGTGATTTCTAATTTAATATGTGCAATTGCCTTGGTAGTAGTTAGCCAGATTTTTAACTTCTCCGCTAGATTTCAGGTTCTCATTAATATCACTAAGATGTCATTTTTATTCCATAAGAAGCGGCCCATGGAACTGTAAAGATATATGAAATATGCAACAAAATGCATCTTGCAATTAATTAAACAGTCAGAACATTACCTTGAGCAAAAGACATTTTTCCCTTCATAGTACTATCTGCATGTGTGAAGAGTTGCAGCAATTGCATCACAAAAACAAAACACTGCACCAAAAATAGCATTTTCTCAGAGTAGCAGAGTTGGACAGCAAATAAAATCTCATCAGCACTGAAACTAAAACTTGTACTGATCTAAACACACATCTTGTGCTTGAAAATCAAAAGCAAAATAACCAGACTTCTTTCCTGAGCAGTAACATGCAATTTTTTATTCAATTTGTTATAATTCTTTGTATCCAACAGCTGTACTCATTTTGTAGGTTTTCATTTCACACTGATCATGAGAATACTCTTTTTCAAGTTATTATGAGACCTTTCACTGGCACTGTAGAATGAGATGTCCATTTAATGAACCTTGGCCTTGTTCACTCTTGGAATCATCTTTTATTTTGCCTAAATCATTTATAGCAAAAAAATGTAAATTCCTCAACCAATTTTAGCATGGAATAAACAGAGCTAGACTGGCTACAAAACATTATCTGTATATGGTGAGATTTCATATGCTATACTATTCACAGAGATGCCCAGAGTTGAATATCCTGCAATGTTTTTACTGAAATAAAATTAATGTCTCTCTGAGGAGATTAAGAATTAAATATCTGAAGATTAAAAAGGAAAAGCTGAGGAAATAATACATAAGACTTTTAACTCCTCTGCATGAACACAGTCCCGTTTGAGATTTATGTAGCAATCTGAACAATGTTAACATCAAATCAAGTAAAAAAGAGATTCAGCTGTTCATTGGTCTTGTAAATCCAACAAAGGAACATTGTTACACATGCCATATAAATATCTAGTAACAAGGTAATTTAGGATAATAATAGTAATTAGATCATGCTAAATAACTTTTCAACAGCTTTCGTCCTAGATTTATATCTCTAAAGTGCCACGCAGGAAAAACAAATGTATCTGGCAATATGCAAGTCCAAACTTTTGTCACTTTACTTCTTTTGAGAGGCTTCTGGTTTATGGATTACTAGGCTAGGCAGTGTCTGATGGACAGTCTTACAGTATAAGCACTAAACTTAATCATAAACAACTGAAAAGCCCTCTTTCCAATATTATTTTCTGCTTGGCTGAATATCTATGCTAATAAAAACAAGAAAAGGTTGAGACACAAATAGAAGCGAAGTGGGAAATTGTTTGGATCCACTTTCCATTCAATTCAAACAGACTTTCAAGCATTGGCAGTATCTTTGCTCATTTTATAACCCTGTGCCCGCCTAGCCTTGAACATCTTGTTCCGTGCTTCCTTAGTTCGGGTGCTCACCAAGATCTGCCCTGCCGTTGCACCTGGTCTTATAGAGAGGTCTTCACACACGCTGCAGATCGTCCCCTTCTCGCCTGCCACGACTTTGAATTTCTTCCAGTGGGGAGGCTTAGTATGGCACGGTTACCTTCATTAGACACCTGTTCCTTTGGAGGTCTTTCACGAGGCTCCACCTCCCCTCTACCTTGCCCTATATCCAGCCTGGTAGGTCACTGTCGATCTTGCGGCTGATCTCGTACTCCATGATCCCCACTCAAACAATGAGGGCTCAGCTCGTCTTCCCACTCTTCTTGTTTTTACCTTCCCTCAACCCCTTCCGACGCGGGGAAACACAAAATACTCTCTCTAGTCAAAGAAAAGAACCAATAAACACAAGAAAACCACCACCAACACCATGCCTCCTTGTGGATCCCAGATAGCCCCTCGGCGCTCCTATTCGCCCAATAGGGGCCTCACTAGATCACCTAGCCATGCAGCCTGGTCCCTACTGCCCTGGCTATGACTGCTCTCCCTTGCAGTCACCGAAATGTTGTGACCCTCTCTCCGGGTCTTCTCAATCCTGCAGCCCTCTCTCTGGGATTTCACAGCCCCATAGCCCTCTCTCCGGGTCTTCCCAATATTGCTGCTATCTCTCTGAGGTCTTCCCAGTATTGCTGCCCTCTCTCTGGTTCTTCCCAAAACTGCTCCTCCACTTGCAGTATCTCTCCAGGCGCTCTGAGCCTCTTCACCATCCCACCTGTTTGGATGTTGTAAGGAGGATCAGCGTTTCCTCCTTTTCCATGGAAACTATTGGTCCCGGGGCTTTTCCAGGTCCCTTCCTTATTCTCTGCCTTGCCCATCACTGGAAGTCCTGTTCCTAGTGCCAGTTTGTCTTTACTGCCACTGCCGACCTCTCGCTTGCTGCCTCAGGCATTGGCTCCTCCTCTACTCGCGATCCTTGCCTTTTGCTCTGTCCCGTCCTTTCGGCTGACTCTGCCGGCTGGGGCTTCACCCAGTATCCGCCCCCCTGCTTCCCCGTGTACCATCCTTTTTGTTTCCATTGGCTGGTAATCACTGCTGATGTCACCCACTGGCTGCAGCTGAATGAAGGCGCGGCTAATAACTCGCGTGGGTTTTCCCCATCGTTCCTGTTTTACCTCAAGTCTTGCTGTGGGTAAGTTTTCTTTTTTTACTTTTGTTTTCCCTGCTTCTCTCCCATTTCCTGGCCCTGGAGTTTCCCCCTTGGCTTTGGGGTCTCCCCTGTTTGTCTCTCCCTGTGACAACCCCCTTTGGCATCAACTGTAGAGAGACATGGAGTTAAATACTGGTCCTACTGATGCCAGTGGCAAGATTTCTTTTACTTCAGTGGACCAGGATTTTTATCAGTGGCCACTGTCCTTGCATCATTCATTCATGAGTTGTTGTTGGGGTTTGTTTGGTTGGTTTGTGGTGGGGTTTTTGGCGAGGGGGGTGTTGTATTTTTTGGTTCCATTTTCTCTTAACAGAACAAAACCTATATTGGAACTGAACTGTGTACTAGTGAGATAGGGCTTCTTTAACCAAAAAAAATTATAGGATTGTAGGAATGTAGGGCTGGGACTCCATAAGGTCATCTAGCCCAGCCCTCTGTTAAGGCAAGGTCATCCCTGACTAAACCATCCCAGCCAAATGTCTATCTAACTTATTCTTGAAAATTTCTGTGGATGGAGAGTCTAGAATTTCTTAAGGTAGCCTGTTCCAATACTTGACCACCCTCACAGTGAGAAAAGTCACACTGAAGCCTGTTGAAAAATGGGGTTCTTGCTGCAACTAGCATAAATGGAGCTAGCTCCATTCTTTTTCTTTTCCTACTGAGTTTGGTTGCTGTAGCTAGAGAGGGACATTTGCTACTTCATAACTTCCAGAACACTGGATTATATTTAACAAGTCTAGACATACCTATTTATGCCTTCACTTTAGCTTAATATTTACTTACATGAACCACATAAATAACTACATACGACTGTGACTGAAGAAATGACTATGAATTTTATATATTCAAAGTAAAAAAGTGTGCCTGCATATATGTTGTTGATCGTTGTATTAACTTCACAGAAGCAACAGCCAGGAAAAATGCCAGGTACTTTTACTGGTCTTTTGTCCTTTCCATGACAATGGATAAAAGTATTTGACTTCTAGTAAAGTTACTTTTTCCATTGAAATTGAATGTCTGTTTGAGAATCTGTCAAAAAATCCTTAGTCACAGCCAGATGTCATTACAACTACTGCTAACATGGCACTATATATGGTTGGGAATGGAACCTATCAAACCTAAGACATCATGCAAGACTGCTGCAAAACATTTTAGAATTCAAGTGAAGAACATATCCTTTTCAAATTAAGTTATATGAGAATATAGAAAGCAGGAACTGGACTGGCATGAGCCAGTACATACAAACAGAAACTAATGACCATTTGGTTTTACATTTTATTCATTATTACTATATGTAGCTTGTTGTCAGTCAGTCAAAAGCCAGAACATTATATAGGGGTTTAGCACGCAATATTTTTGGCAAAAGTCATTCAACAACCTCTATCATATGATTCTGCAATGGTTAAAGTTGAAAAATGACGTTTCATGCCTCTCAAATATCTTTGGTGCATTGGAGATAATGGTAATCTTTATAGATCTACTCATACAAAACCTCCACTGGTATAACCTACCCCTTCTGTTATATAAAAGTATAGGTACAGGATTAACATCAAAGCACATCATTCTTAGGTGTGTATACAGGGAACTTCTAAATTCTTGTGCACATGGGGTTTATCTGTATCTCTTTAAGAAGCTGACATCTTTCCTAGGGTTACAATTAGAATGCACTGCTATTTGTTCAGACTTTCAACTCCCACAAAACCTGGAAAATGATCTTTGTGCCTGTTTGTTCATTTAAAAGCAACCTAAAAGCAAATCCCTCCAACCCACAACCACTGGGTCACATTAGTGCCCTTGGTGCATTATTAGTGTTGCATTTTGGATGAGGATTTTAGCCAGCTGTTTTTGTAAGCCACAAGTCTAGAAGTCAATTTCATGATTACCTTGAATCTCTTTAAATCTGGAGAACCCATGCTTTATTTGTATTCCAGAAGATTAGGAAGCAAACATAAGTCTATATGCTATACTTAAAAACTCAACAACGATTCTTTGTCTCCGTTTTCCTGAACAGGGACCGGGATATCCCACCTACCAGAGGTAGGGTCAGTCAGTGCAGATGTAGTTAGGGATATTCTGGAAGGGCTAGACATTTTTAAATCTGCAGGTCCAGATGCCCTCCACCCAAGGGTGTTGAGGGAGCTGGCAGGGGTCATCGCGGAGCCTTTGGCCTGGCTGTATGCGTATTTGTGTCATCTGGCCAGGTGCCGGGGGATTGGAAACTGGCTAATGTGGTCCCTATTTTTCAGAAGGGGAGGAAGGAGAACCCAAGTAATTATAGGCCTATAAGCCTCACCTTGGTGCTTGGAAAGCTCTTGGAGAGGATCATCAAGGAGCACATCTGTGGGGGGCCTGTAGGGGAGATCACGTTCAGGGGCAATCAGCATGGGTTCATCAAAGGCAGGTCCTGCCTGACCAACCTGATTGCCTTTTATGACCAAGTAACTAAATCCTTGAGTGATGGTGTCACTGAGGACGTAGTCTTTCTAGATTTTAAGAAGGCCTTTGACACTGTCTTTCACCCCATCCTCATCAATAAATTGACTGCGACATTAATGCGTGCACAGTTGGATGGGTAAAAAATTGGCTGATGGGGCGCACCCAGAGAGTAGTGGTGGAGGGGTTGTACTCAACTTGGCGAGATGTGAGCAGTGGGGTACCTCACGGCTTGGTCCTCGGACCTGCACTGTTTAACATCTTTATCAGCGACTGGGACAAAGGGGTGGAAAGCACACTGTCCAAGTTTGCTGATGATATGAAGATGTGGGGTGAGGTTGACACACTTGAAGAGAGAGAGAGGCTGCAACTAGATTTAGTCAGACTACAAAAGTGGGCAGATGAGAACAGGATGGGATTCAACGTATACAAATGCAGGGTGCTGTACCTTGGGAGAAGGAATCCACAGCATACATACAGGCTGGGGAGTTCCCTTCTTGAAAGCACAGAGGCAGACCATTATTGACTCCAAGATGAACACGAGCCACCAATGCCAGACCGCAGCCAGCAAGGCCAGCCATACCTTGTCATACATCCAAAGATGCATCTCAAGCTAGTCCAGAGAAGTGATACTCCCCCCCTCTATGCAACTTTGGTCAAGCTGCAGTTGGAGTACTGTGTCCAGTACAGGGCGCTGCACTTCAAAAGGGATGTGGTCAGCCTGGAGAGGGTTCAGAGGAGGGCCACCCACTTGGTGAGAGGGCAGCAGGACAGGCCCTACAAGGAGAGACTGAAGAACCTGAACCTGTTCAGCCTCAGCAAGAGG
>JAGPOW010003685.1:37748081-37772577 GCA_030014935.1 Caiman crocodilus
AGAGGAGGGCCACCCACTTGGTGAGAGGGCAGCAGGACAGGCCCTACAAGGAGAGACTGAAGAACCTGAACCTGTTCAGCCTCAGCAAGAGGAGGCTGAGGGGGGAACCTGGTGGCTGCCTACAAGCTCATCAGGGGGGATCAACAGCAAATAGGCAGAGCTCTTCTCTCCCCAACACCACCTGGGGTGACAAGGAACCATGGTCATAAGCTGATGGAATAGGTTTAGGTTGGAGAGCAGAAGGCAATATTTTACAGTTAGGGTGGCTGTGACAGGTCATCACTCTGGGCTGCCCTCAGTGTGGCCCATGCACCTGTTTCTGGGGCAACCGCCCGCCTACTTGCCTGCCATGCCTTGTTGTTAATGAATTGGTGTTAATTAGTGGGAGGCTGCCCTGGTACTGCCCCGCTGCCAGGGGGCACTATCTGTGGCTCTGTTTCCTTCCCTACACCGCAGTCCACTCCTTGCCAACGGAATCACTGTTGTCTCAATTCTCTCTCTCTTTGGCCCCTTTCTGTTCTCCCTGGGCCTTCCTTCTCCATGTCCACACTTGGGCTTATGCTGCCCCCTCTCTGGGGCTCACTGTACCCAACTTGGGCTTCCTAATAATGCGACCCCCTATCAGGGGCTCCCAGTGACCACACTTGGGCTTCTTCACAATGCTGCCCCCTACCTGAGGCTCATCATGCCCAACTTGGGCTTCTTAATTCTGCTGTTCCCTGTCTGGGGCTCTCCGCACCCACACTTGGGTTTCTCAACAATACGCTCCCCCTCTCTGGGGTTCGCCATGCCTGACTTGGGCCTCTCAAATGCCCCTCTGTGGGGCTGGGGTCTATGCACCCTGGGTGCTGCACCCACTGGTGCTGGGGTCCATGGTGAGTCCCCGATGAGGCCTCCTCCAACACCTAATAGCCTCACCCAAACCACCAGTCTTGTGACAACAACAAAACACAAGCTCCTGGGCTGTAACAGAAATTGAAGCCACCCGGCTAAAATAACATTGCTCAAGCCTCAAAAGCTGCCATAAGCCGTACCTGCGGTCAGGCTTCTTCCCGTATCCTAGCTTAGGGAGCTCCTGCCTCTCTGTCTGCTGGCAGGGAACTGCCTCTGGCCTCAGCTCCTGGGCTTTATAAGAGCCAGGCCCTGCCCCTTTCAGTCAGCTGGCCTTCACTGGTTGCCAGTTCACACAGTAAACTAAGCAAAAATTAAAGTTTTTTTTCTATTTGAGAAGGCGCTCTCATATAATTATTGTAATCTCATGTATTAACAGAACCCCTCCTTTGCAATTCTTAAACTAGGGACTGTTAAGTCCCTTCCAGCTAAATGGCTTTCAGAGCTGGAAAGAAAACATACCTTTCATTTATTCATATTATTTGGAAATTTTACATGGAAGAAGTAGGGATAGAGAAGAGAAATGAATACAAACAATTGAAGTAGGATAAACATGCTTCACCACTGTTACTTTACATAAACATATCCAGCTGCCATACTGGTTTGCTGTACCCCACTGAGATGGTAGCCTAATATATTCGTTCAAATTCATGTATGCAAATTGACTGGCAGGATATACACATGGCTTCCTGAGGACATTATTGCCTCCCTTTCAGTCTGTGCAGTGAAAAGTAAATATTTTTGCTTACAACCATAATTTCTTTTGAATTAGCTCTATAATATCTCAGCTGCATGATCTAGAGCTACCCATACTTTGAAAATTATTAGGAAGTTCTTTACTTCTCAACTACCGAATTTGATTCACACCTCAGGATTTCTTTGACTTTTCAAACAGCTTGACAAGCAGCAATCTACCAAACATAAAACATCCATAAAACCACATTTTTATGTACACAATAATGTTGGGTTTATTCATAGTGACAAAATGAATTACTATACAGCTATTAAGTCTGGATTTTTAATCAGTTGGACTATCATGTAATAAAATGCAAGTAAAACACAGGAGAGACTTTGCTAGTCGGAGTCTTTGCTGGTGTGATAAAACCCAGCTACTCCACCAGCTTGTTTGTAGAGTATATACATATGGAACTTGAAGACTTGGGTTCCAATTGATTATCCAACTTCTCCCTTTAAAATAATTACTGCACTAAGTATATATGTGCCCATTATGGGCACATTATAAGAAAGTGGATGACTTGGCCACTTGATGTGAAGGCAAATACCACCTGATGCAAAGCTGTACTGGAACTGATTGTGGGGAGGTGATGTGCAGCATTGTTTGCATCTCTCCACAAGTGCACAATGGGTTAGCGTTGAGGTCTCAGCAGTGAGTTGGCTATGCAGGGGTCGTGGCCTGTCCTAAACTTGTTTAGCAGGGACCACACTTGCCATGATAGTTCAAAGCCAGTAGGTTGATGAGTGGGGTTTATCACAAGGATCTTGTTTGTGACGTCCCATGATCCCCATTTCTTGATCCAGAGGACTTCTGCAATGTTACATATATTACACAATTTACTGGTAAATCACACAATATATTTAGACCAGCCACATGTACAAAGTAATTATCATACCATAAAAATGTCCATCCATCCATAAAAAGAGCCAACCAGCTATAAAGTTAGTGCTTGAAAATGTGTAACAACTTTGCAGCCAGTTTCTATCCAGGTTGATTATGTCACATGGCAGGGCACTCAGACTGTTCCTCATTACCAAATGATTTCAGACACAAACCATTTTCACTACCCAACATCAACATGCACAACTGGATAGCAGAAAGGAAAACAAATCTGAATAAGCCAGAAATCAGGCAGAGATATCTGCTATTTGCAAATCACACAGGAATATAGGAACATAGCTTTGTTTAAAGGCATTTTGCAGTGGAGCATTTTCACCAAGTCCTTTACAGAAGTTTTAAAACCCCTGTCACTGGAATTTTTTAAAAAACAGCTTAGACAGATGTCCCCCTTCTAGGTTTCTATGATCTCCAATTCTAGGGGAACTAAAGCAGGAAAGCAGGATGAAGTAGGGGATTGTTTTGAAAATAACTTTTGTCTCATTTTTAGGAGGTAAAATTATCAGCAGGTCTAATCAGTTTCCCAAAGAGTTTTAGCATTCTCTAGTGGATGTGTCCAAGACTTGCTCCTTTCTCTTCTACACATTCTTAATGCCCTCTCTAGTATTCCAATACCAGCTGTATCCCAAGAGGAAGCAGCAGAGTTTGCATGGTAGTATTAGTTTCAGAGACTAGGTAAGAGGAAAGTTATCATGGGACCCAGAACTACTAGGAAGAGGGTGGGGAAAGCCTCAGAAGGCCAAGGAGGAAAAGAAAAGCATACGTCTTCATACATACCCATGCACTGAGAGCACATAGGTCAAAAGGAACTGGAAGAGGAAAAAGGTAGAATCTCAATTTACTTAGCTTACAACTCAGGTAAGGACCCTAAGAATAAGCATTTTGAAATGTATGTCTCGGGTAATTAGATTTCCCTTCCCCCCCCCAAACACATTTGTCTACATTTTATTAGTTTATGTTTAGCTATCAACTTCTCTCCAGAATCTGGTAGTAGTTCAGTTTTATGCTGAGCAGGATTGTGTATTAATATTTCCCCCTTTTAGCACTACAAACAAGAATGAGCAGATACGGAACTTCTTTTCCATCTATTGGCTTTCATACCAGTCCACCATGTACACTTGCACTAGTGTGTAGAAAGCATTGAAAGTTTTAGTTCCATGGACATTTAAGTCCATTAACAAACAGATCCTGAAAGTGCGAACTTTTAAGTGGTGGCATATAATCATTGCTACAGAAATGCTAGGGAACTGTGTAATTAAGGCTCATTTCCCTGGGCTCAGAAATGGCTACACAGTAAGTCACCCGCTCCAAATTCATCTAGTTAATTAGACACTTCTTCTTTTGAATGCAACCAGGTGCTCTCTCTATTACTAGGCACTAGGCCATTGTTTCATCAACTCCTGTATAATGAATCTCATCAGAACTGCTTTGGGAAAATTCATATTATCCAAGTATAAGGTACATTCATTTTTTGTCCTTTCTCCTGTGAAATTGCACAAACCACATTCACTGTATTTTCCTCTCCTGTTCTATTGAAGTATTTGAATATGGTATTTACAGGAACTTTCTTCTGGAATGCTATCATGTTTATATTAGCTTGGTTTCTGTTCATGTCCCTACACAGGGCGTGCACATTGCCTTCCATAGCAAGCTAGAATCTAGCTATTTTCCAATTCTGAATGCTAGATCTTTGTCTATATTATGGAGGATTTTAAGGTAGAATCCACCCTCATGAGATCCATGTTGAATCAGTATGAAGCTCAAACTGTTATATTATTTCTCCCTAGCCACTTTCCTTCTGAATTCATTTGATCATGTAGGATGTTTTTAATTACAGTGCTTTGATACAAACAAAACATAAACCAAGCAACCAAAAAAAACATGCTAATGCAATGTTGATAATGTATTGTTTTAGTGTGATCAGCTGCCACTTGGTACTCAGGAAGATCATTAAAGTATTTCCATGCTTCTATAGATTATTAAGGGGCAGAAACCTTAGTTAGCGTAGTCACACCCCTGTAGGATATTCATGAATATGCTTGTTTTATTTTTGCCTGAGTACACAGGTGATCCCAATTACTGACATCTAAATATTTTGGCTAGGGACAGACATTCAAAAAACCTGAGCCTGAATTGATTGAATCTTTGCAGGTTAGTCTAACCTGGCAAGGCTATCAGTTTGTATCTGTATAGCTATCCCAGACATTCAGGCAAATGCCTGCATTGGGACTCAGGCTAGAAGCCTGGGGCACTAGAGCAGCCCTCCCTTCCCTTGTAGCTAAGCTCAGGGAGGCTTGGCCAGGCCCTGGCAGGATGCTCCGATTAGGGTGGGGATCGCCCCCTCCTGATCATCCCAGCAAGGAATTGATAACAGTGTTCATCACCCTATTAAGCAAACAATAGAGTGACATTACCAGCTACCTGTTGATTCTGCCTTTGTTCCCTCTGCTATAGCACAGACTGTAGACAGCATGTGGTCTGCTAGCTAATGCTGATGAGTGTCTGTGTAAGGCAGAGAGGAGCAGGCAATCCCTGTTTAGCAGGGAGTGAGGAGGGGAGCAGGTAGAAGCCACATGCAGTCTCTGCCAGAGCTCCACCCACAGACAGAGGGAAGGGGGCAACAGACTGGTTTAACTTAAACCTGCAAGCGGTCTGGGACAGAAATTGCATAAACTGGTTTACCCAAATCAGTTAAGTTTGATACTATATTCAACCAGGTTTATCTCAAACCACTTTCAGCCATTTTCAAACTGGTTTATGTGCACTGAACATGTGTTGTTACAGGTTTAAACCAGTTTCTGATTACTTAAACTGGTTTATGTCTAATGTCTGTCCCAAGCCTTTTGCTCAGTTACTGCTTATATGCCCTAACACTTAATCACAGCCTTGTTGATCTCTTTATGCATGACTTGCACTAAGTTTCGTTTACTAGTGCAACATGGTCTACTAAATGGGCCATTAACTTCCCATATATTCATTATGACTTCTTGTGTGGTCTTGAGCAAACAGCAAGTTAACGTCCTTCTCTAAAAATGGAAGTAGCCAGGCACTATACAGGATAGTTAATGTTTGTACAGCTCTTTGAAAATATAAGCTATGCATACCAAGAATGAATAAATGCCATTACAGCTCATGTACTAAAAGTTTTGGTCTTGCTCAGTGATCAACCACCTGACCACAGGCTTATCAAGTGGTTTGTTTGTTTTTTCTAATTAGGAGTTATATGAATAAACAAAAAGGGAAACTATACATATTTCAAAAGACCAATTGATAATGCATAATTAAATTCTTCAGATTGTACCTATTCACTCAGCTGGGACCTGAAATATTCTTATTTTGTCCCCAGATAATAGAAGATGTAGTTCCATAGATCGTAGTTCTGCTCTCAACACTGCCAGCTTCAGTTATTGCCTCAAACTATAACACATCTACTGACCATTATATATTCAATAACCCAATCATACTGTGTTTTAGTACCTATACCATGACTTAAGCAGAGACTAAGGCAGTGAGGTGAGTTAGAGAAGAAACAGTCCACAATATTTGCAAGATGTTAATATAAAAAAGTGGGAATTTATTTTAATAAATGAGAGCATTACCCAAAGTAATAAAGTTAAGTATAGGAAACTGGAGTTTATATATTGGGGGTGGGAAGAGGAGGGAGGAGTCTGTTGAAGAGTAATCAGAAAGCAAGAATGGAGATTTTTACACTAGATTAGACAGAACTGGAAATGTTAATGGTAAGTAACAATTCTCCATGTGGGTAGATAGAGAAGTCAGCCATTAAGTAGTCCTCTCAACATTTCTTTTTCTAAACTTCATGAACCTGATTTTCTTCTCCAGGAGGCATTTTCTATAAGAAAACTAAAGAAAAAAATATTGGTAATTGGAACTAACTTTACAATCTGGCAAATGGCATGTTTAACCATAATGCATGCAATGCAGAAAACAAGAAGACTCACAACCCAAACTCTGTGCAATACACTTTTTATTTTTCATTTTACCTTTGCAGTCATCTTTGAATAATCATTGTGTAAACAATAGAATGGAATGAAATTACATTGAGTTGTTTGCAAATGGCTCTAGAACACCTCAACAATTATAACAAGGCATTATAAATAACTTTTTCCATAATAATATATATTTGCCATTTTCAGTACATTAAAGAGCTGCCATTTATCTAGGTTTAGCTAGGAAGTAATTTAAATTGTAATATCCAAGGAATGTGTGTCCCAGGAAATATGCTCCAAATTTGAGAATCTTTCTAAAGTTTACTAGCGCCATAATATTTAAGTCACAGGTCAAGCATAAGACTACTTGGGTCAGAAATGTTTTCTTTGTTGTGTAACAGAATTTTACTTTAGTCATTGCACAAAGCCCTGTTATTTTTTTCATTCTGCCTTGGTATTTTGCAGATTTTCAAGTAAAGCTCAAACTCTGTTCTTCAAGTTTCATCACCTTTTTACAACTTCTATCACATAAAGATAAGCCAAATCAGAGATGGGCACAGTAAGCAGTCTAGCTTTATGACAAATAGTATAATAGTTATAGCTTGTAGACTCCCCAACAAAGCATAATTTAGGCCAAACTTATCTAAAGTCTTTTGCTTAGATAACTATATATGGTTCTTCTACAACTGAGATTTATTCTAGTTTTAAGCAGCCTGAGGCACATTCTTGAAAGATTGATATCTGCAAGGCACCTCCCACACCCTTGACAATCAAACTGTAGATTGTTTGGTTTTTTTAGACACACAAAAACCAAAAAAGGCTTCCTAATCCCTAATTAAGTCATGTCCAAAACTAGTAGTTACAAGTACTTCAAAGATATACCTTACCTTTTTTGGTTTTTTAAATAACGGGAGATTAACTGCAAATAATCAAATCAATCATTTTCTTATAACTAGGATGTGTAATGCATAAATATATGAAAATAAAATTCACAGTCAGTTTTAAAACTAGATTTCAAGTTTGGCTAATAAATCTTAACTTTTATCATTATGTTAATATCGAATACAACAGAAGTGAGGCAGTATTGTCAATCACAAGTACAATTAAAATAGTATCACTGAAATTTTATGAAAAGAAATAAGTTTAATAGAAAATTCCTTTTATAACCAATAAATACAGCCACCTGAGTGCATTACCATATGCTTTTCATTTAAGGGAAATCCAAATTGACTGCTAAGAGACATTTAGTAGCATTCTGAATGTTAGTAGCAGCGATGTAGCTGTGGGCTTTTGCTTGTTTTGTTTTTGTGAATTGCTAGAGAATGAAGCAGAACTCAGTGTGTGGTGCTTTAAATTTTCCTTCCCATCTAAGCCAGCCTCTTCACAATCTCACAATTCTGCTTGGGTGTCAAGTGATAGACATCAGCTGACACTTAATTGAGCAAACCCAATCAGTTTCACTTCATCAGGGATCTCAGTGCCATCACAGCCAGAGGCCTGCAAGAAAAAAAAATTGAAATGTTCACTATGAGATGTTAAGAAATATTTGACAACCAATATATGTATTTCCTGCACTGCCTAGTTAGTAACAAAGGGGTTTCCTTCAGCTTAAGAATGAAGTGTCTAGACTTTCAGGACAATCCTCTATCAATGTTAATAAAGAGCATACTTCATTTTACCATCATACATCATCTTTCATATAATATTGCTAATTTCAAACAGAAAGTGGAGGACAAGCACTGGTGCCTATGCTTACATAAAAGTCAGTTTTCTGTCATCCAAAACTGTCACTTTTACAAAAAAAAAGCAAAAAGATATTGTCCAAATCTTCCAGCCTTGTCCAAACCTGCACTCAATGTGCACCCAGCTTTAGGATGAGGAAACCTGGGAGATTTATTCCCAGTAGTGGTTTTAAACACTGTGCTGCACACACACAAATGTGTTGCCAAGGATTCCAACCCCAGATTTTAAGACTGTTTTAGAATTCTGGCCCTGAATTAAAGGTAGGAATAAGGAAAAGGTAGACATTTTTTGGTTATTTGTTTTAAAGACCCAAGGGACTACAGTTTACAGTCTAGTAGTTCCCATGGCATTTTTGAGATTTTTAATGGACTGTTTTGCAGTACAAAACTGACACAAAGCAAGAATGCATTTTGCAGAAATAATGGTAAAGGTATAAAAGGTCTCATTTCTTAGGAACAGAGTCTTGCTTTAGCATTGCTTTAATAAATGCAGCCACTGTACGGTATTGTAACACTGTTTTCTAAATGCAAAATGTATTACTATAGCTCAGAGATTACTACATTCTTGCTCGTGTTCCCAATTAGTTTGAAATTCTATGCTTCTTTGGTGCATAAAACAGAGTACAAGGCCATGGACAGGGCTTACATTTGTGTTGAAAAATACTCCCTTTTCCTGGCACAAAAAGTAAATGTGTGGGCATTCAAATGGCTTGTAACAGAAAAAAAACCCAACCATACTGATTCTCCCACAAACTACTGGCTCTTTCAAAGAGCAATTTTGCTGGAAAGCAAAGTTTCTAGCACCACGTGTAATGTGTGTTCAGTTTCACACAGCACCATGGAGGTCCCTAGGACCCCTGATAGTCCACAACCTTTCACCCTCCTCCTTCCCCACCCTGACTCCAAAGGGGTGGGAAAGCACTAGCTCCCTGATAGCACACCCAGTGGTGAAACGTTAGGGGCCCTTGCTGCTACTATGCTTGAACCATCCCTGCTCCCTCTGGAACAGTTCAAGCAGCAGCAGCAATCCCCTCACACCAGCCTGAACACCCTGACCCACCTGTCTGCTCTGCCAATCACTGGAACAGGCAGGTCTGGCTTGTGGGTGGGTAAGGTTGGGGTGACAGAATTCCCACTGGGACTCTGGCAGCAGCACCATCAGAGGTGGCAATAGTGAGGAGAGCGGTTCTCCTTGGTCCTGGCAACCCGGCAGGACAGGGGGCTGTCCTTGGTAGCTCTGGTCATTAACAGCCTGCCTCTTTCCCAACAAAAGAATAATTCCCAGCCCAATTATTGGGCTCTCCTTGGGAGCCCCCTATCAGCCCTCGTCTAGAGAGCTTTCCCTTGAGGCAATGAGGGGCTGGACTGCCTTATGTTCCACTTCTTGCCATGTTTTCCTTGTGCTGTAACTGAACTCCTGTACAGAGCCTAAGAAATAAAGAAGTTTGATAATGGTAAGCTACCTACAAGTTAGTTTCTGACTCTCTTAAGCATACCACACAAAAAACTGTGCCAACAATTGGTTCCTATTATGAAAATGTTTTTAATCCCTTTAGAAATACAAAAAACTATAAAATTCTTGGTTCTTAGATGATACTTTTTATTAGACCAACTACAAAGTAGCCAAAAAAATTCTTTCTATATAGGCTATTTTTGGCTACAAAATAGCCAAAAAACTTCTTTCTATATAGGCTTTTGGGAGCACACACCTTTTCTTCAGGCTGAGGAGAAATCAAAGATTGTAAAAGTCCTCTTAGGTAGAAATATACTTCATTTTGCACAGGAGAAGCTGAGGCTGGATATATATTCCCCTGGGTCTGTTAGAGTCCCTTTGTGTGAGTTGCTCTTTGATGCAGTTGCTTGAAAAGCTTGCAAAGAAAGAATTTTTTTTGCTATTTTTAGTTGGTCTAATAAAAGGTATCACCTCTGAACCAAGAGTTTTAGAGTTTTGTATTTCTCTTTGTCTTAGACCAATACGGCTACAAAATAGATCCCTTAATCTGTTTATTCATTTATTACAGGTTAGTCTATAACCTGAGAAAGGAGCCCCAAAATATGTAGATAGAAGTGCTGGCAATATTGTAGAAATATTCACCACCAAACCAGAAATACCTTTTCAGGAATAGTAATAGTCTACTTCTAAATAACCCAAAGGTAGTATTAGGCTGGCAGTAATTATTTTTTGCCCTTTTGATTTTAGAAGCAATGCTTTAAAAAGATAGACACACAGTCCATTAAATTTCTATTTTCAAGCTTAGCATAAACACTAATATGGACCAAAAACCCCCAATCAGTTGAAAACTGTTCAAGAAACAAGCAAACATGCTTTCCATTAACAGTGTTTTATTATAAGGCAAACTTTAAAAAGAATTTTGTAAACTGCAAATTATACTGCACAGTATTTTTGTATTTCTCTAGCTAGTCTCATAAATATCTGTATTTTAAAAAGAACTATTCCTACCCCAGTTCTTCATAAATAGATACTTCAGGAAAGTCATAACTCAACTACAACAGCATTTTGCAACAAGGACTAAAAACAACATACAATTTGTGCGATTACTGTACAGAGGCATAATTACAATTTGCTGATATTTTATAACATAAATCATTATCAACCATAACAGGTCAGCGTTCTTTATTTTTAAAAAATAGACGTTGATGGGACATTAATTCTTACGATGTATTTTAAAGTGTCCTTCAAGGTGAAAACATTTGTTCATTGAATAGCAAATCTAATACAGAAACAATGATCAGAAAAGTTAGATACATATTTCCTAAATAGCAATAAATAATGCCAGGCTAATGAACATTTTTCAAACAACTACAAAGTCAGCATACATTGGAAATATGTTACATTTAGACTTCAATTTTTCAAACACCATTTATGAGAAAAATGAATTTTAATCGACTTAGAAGTTCTGTCAAACTGAGTGAAACCTTGGTAAAAAGTAATGAAAATACATGAGTGTGTGCTGTGGAATGACAAGAGTTTTGAGTTAGGCAATACTTTTAGTCCCTCTGTTACATGTTCCAGGAACAAACAGAATAGAAAAGCCACCTATTAAATAAATCCAGGGATGATACCCTGGATGATACATTGGGAGAATTAAAAAAAAATTAAAAAATTACAAGTTAGAGAAATATAAGAGACACCTGGAGAAGTGAGAAATATCAGCACAAATTAGATTCAACCCTAAAAAATATTACCAAATGAAATGAATCTGTGGAAAAACTATTCGAAATAAAATCTATTCCAGTGCCCACTTGTGACAACACAAAATGAAACTGCCTCTTTGAAAAGAATAAGGTTGATGATATAAAGTTTGTCAGGATGATTAACAATGGATATGAAATTGAAACCCAGTGGCTATTCACACTGTTATGTAGTTAGTTATTACCATATAACCGTGGTGTAAATAACCTCTTAGGTTGACAGCAACTAGGAATTAGACTGAAATATGCTATGATGTCTTATCAGAAAAGGCATACAATTCTGAATTCTACACAGAAAGGCCTTGTTTCACATACCAGGTAGGCTGTAAATGTACATAGGGGTGTGCAAAACAGGCCTTATTTGATTCGGATTCGGTCCGAATCAGGAACAGTGATTTGATTTGTTGATTTGGATCACCGTCCCCGATTCAATTCGGCCAAATCCGAATCTGATGATTTGATCCTGATTCAGAGAATCAGCAATTTGGACACAGGCACAGCTTTAACAGTTTTTTCTACATACCTTGAGGTAGCAGCATGGCTTGTGATTGCTGCAGTGCTGGGTCATATGAAGTGTCCCACAGCAGCATGGGGGTGCTCTTCAGAGTGCACGGCAGCAAACCCAGAAGTGGAAGTATCCCCTGTGCCCCTCCAGCTTGGTGATTGGCCACAGGGGGACCCGAGGTGCCCTCCTCCCCCGACCCAGGAGGCACCAGTTGCCGAGCCAGTGGGCCCCAGTGGACCCAGAAGTGCTTCTGGCCCAATTCCAGGTCTGCTCCCGACTGCACTGGAGAGCCCCCTGTGTTTCTGTGGGCTGCTGCATCTGCTCCAGCACTGCAGCATTCAGAACCTCAGTTATCTAGCGGTATGTAGAAAAATCATTTAAAGCTGTATCTACATCCATATCACCAAATCTGTCCGAATCAATTTGGAGAGATTAAAGGGTCATCTGAGTCAATTCGAATTTGAAGATTCAGCCATCAAATTGGGCCAAATCAAATCAGGGACCAAAACTTTGCACAGCCCTTACTGTGTGTATTTTAGTAACAGATACAAAAGAGGGATCTCAACAAAAAGCAAGAAAACTTTATCAGGTGGTTTGGTTTTCAACAAATAGTGACTTAACAATGCTATAGGCATGTCTATGCTAGCTTAATGCAGTGCCAGAGAGCTCCACAATGAGGCATGCTGTACTTCTGATTCAGGAGGCAGCAGGTAATATTGTGCTGAGTACATGCAATAAGGATGCTCTCAAGAGGCTCTAGTGATGCATGATTAGTGCTGCTCTAAGAGACACAATTTCCCTGTAAGGAGGTAGCATGCATGGAGTGGATGCATCATGCTTCACTGCCAGGTGGGGTGTAGACATGCCCAATCTCACTAAACAATAATTAAGAGTAAAAAAGATTTTGTATGTAAAGGGTAAATGCCAGACAAAAAAAGACTGATTTAGGGTGTTGGAGTAGTCCTGTTTAATGGAGAAAAGGGACATTTGTAAGGGTATTTCCCGCCCCCTGAAATTAGGCTAACAGTTCTATGAACATTTTCACAAATGAAAAGGAAAGGTTCATTGACTCTGTTAAAACCATACAAAGTAATTATAAATCCTGAACAGGTAGGTAGTCCAGGCAATCAACTGGATCCTTCCTTTTTCTACAAATTTTCTCTGTAGCCCAACAGAAGGCAGCCTTTTTGATAAACAAAACTCTTTTGGAGGTCCTCGTATCTAGCAGACACTTACTCTAACCTTATATAAAGCAGCTAAATTATACTCAACTAAGGATGCTAAAACTAGAAAGTTAATTGGCAGCAGCCTAGTATTTACATGCTAATCATTCAACAGCTTTGGGTGTGCAAATGTTTCTACTTATTTTTGTTAGTAAAGAAAAAAAATATAGCACATCAACACCTGCAAACCTGAGCTTAGTCTTTTCAAGATAAATTTAAAATCTATATTAATAACAATATTTACCACTGTTCTACCACCTAAGAATCAACAAGAGTGCAGCCTGTTATTGCTTAGAGTAGCAAGGAGTCCAAACTGCAAACAACCTGCAATTTAAATGTACAAGACAGGGCCTGGGTGTGGGATGGAAAAGACCATGGAAGAAAGTGAATGCGACAGCACCAAGCAGTAGATTAGTTTCACAATTGGTGGCAGGATAAGGGAGGAAATAAACCAAGTTGAAAAAACAGAAAGAAAAATGGATAAGAGTGGTAGGCAGAGAGAGAGAGAGAGTAAAGCTGAGACGAAGACTGTGAGGAGGGGATGGAAGAGGAGAGCAAAAAAGTATTCCATGATCACTACAAAAAATGCCGTTTGCTGTGATTTTGTGTCCCCCCAGAATAAAACCTCACTGGAACTCAAAGAAAGCACAGTAATCCCCGCAGCCATAGAGTACACAGTTTGAGAGCTACTGAGAAGCTGAGCTAGTCAGATTGACTCAGTAAAGGCACCTGTCAGGAAAGCAAAAGGGTTTCAGTACCATCTTTTAAGAAGCCAGATGCAATGCTGCAGCAATGCTGCAGTCTAAAGATGATAAGTGAAAAGAAATCCAAGAAAGCTAAATACATTTCAGCTCAGGATTGCATAAGGCAAATTCCCTGTAGGAACTCTACATGCAGATGGTGGGAAATTGTTTTGTTCATTGTGCAGCGTGACTCTGGATGTGGTGAGGAAAACAGCTCTGATTGACATTTAGAGTTTAAATCATATATAAAGTGAAAGGCTGCTGCAGAAGCTGAAGGTCAGAGCTAGAAACAAGCAACCATGTCCTCAGTCTTTAAAAGAACCACTGAAAGCAGTCTGACAAGAAGAGAGGCTACATTCATGCTGGTGGAGGCATTCACAGCTCCCAACATTCCTCTGGAGAAAAATGATAATCCTAAATTAAGAGAGTACTTGAACAGCCACATGCCAAATCCTGGCAGTTTCCCACGTGCCAACAAGCTTCACCAAGATTATCTACCAGGAGTTAATTGCTTTGCATGTTCAGTCTACAAAATCTGCATTGGAAGAATATGAATCAGTCTCAATTGTAGTATATGAAACAGATGTCCAAGATAACCATGTTCTGCACATTTTATTTGTACTTGGGAAGCTGGACAGACTGTGACCTGCCTGTTTGTCAAATACAGCAGTTTCGCCTTGCGTCTGTCAATTTTTCTACCATGGCACAAGCTGTAGTGAAGGCTGTTGTAAACTATGGTTTAGAATTTAACCAGATCTCAGCATTTCTGTCTGATAATGCAATGTATATATGCAAAAAATTCTCTAAGGTGTTCCATGGAATTCATGAGACAATTCATGTCACTTGCCATGCACATATTCTTTCTTTGATAAGTGACATCTGGTGCACATGTTTTCCTGATGTGACTAGTCTGGTTTCCTCTTTTTAAAAAGCAGTCAAACATTGGTCCAGGCCATAAGCTTTCATATAGGGAGTCCAACACCAATCAAACCAGGGATCTACATGCAACTGTGTCACTTTCATCGGAGCCAGTACTTACAAGGTGGAATTCATGGTTTAATGTAGTTAGTTACCACACAAAGAATATGAAATACTACCAGCAACTTGTGTGCGAGAACCTTGAAGTCACACCTGGAACACAGTGCATGCTTAAACTGTGCAATCTCTTAACACAGGACAACACTGAAGACCAAGTAAAGTTTGTGGCTGCAAATGCCACCCAGTTTATGGAGCTTCTAATGTGATTTGAAAGTTGGCAGGCTTTGATCCACCAAGCACACAACAAACTGATGGATTTAATAATAGACATGGCATCACACAAGCTGTCAATGTGAAAACCAGCAGAGATAAGAACTGTTCCAGGCAATAGCTGTGAAGTTGAATCAGTATTACAAGTACGATCGGTCACTACCACCATGGTTTAAACAACCAGTTTCCTCCTTTTTTAGCGCTGTTCACATTTTTGGCCCCAATCAGGTGCCTTTCTTGAGTTTTGACCCTCAGCTACTGAAATCAATCCCTGAACAGCAGCAAACGCACAACAAGGAACATGCTGCTTACATGGACTTTATCAAAGAATGCTGGATGCCTTTGACTGCGACTGTTTTGGGAATCTGTTTCTGATTGCATGTTCTGTATCCACTGAATTTTTTGGCAGTGTCTGAGATGTGGAAAGTAGTATAGATTTGGAAAATGAAAAACAATCTCAGTGTATGGACACTTGTTCACACCACAGAGACAAAGGATGTCAAATGCAGCTGCTGATGGATGCTGCATGCTAGCATATAACAACTAACATGAATTGTTTCTATCAAGGTTAGCATTAGTTAGTGTTACTAAATTTTTTGGTAGGGGTGTCTCACTGAAAAAAGATCATGAAATTGGCTCTGCGGGCTGTGATTAATTTAGAAAATGTTCAGACACACTGCAAGAGAACAGATAATGGCTGTTTTTGACTTAAGGACCCAGCCCTTCAGTGAAAATACTGCCAAGAGAACAGACTCTCATTTTACCCTGCCACACTGTTGTGTACCTGCACAGAATCCTTATTCTTCTGATGTAGGACCACACTGACAAACCTATGTCCCTGTGTGTGTTTGTCCTTTCAACCATGGTTATATATCAATGTAGTCTGAGACTTATATCATCTCTCAAATGGACACTTATGGATAATTTCCAAAACACTACACTGAGGGATAGACTTCAGCAATTTTCCCCAAGTATAGAACAGAAGTTTCAAAATTGTAGAACACAGTAGCTCAACAAGACAATAAGTAAAATAACCCCAGTTCAAGTTTCCTCAGCCAACTGGTATCACCAGCAACCCAGAATGGTTGTTGTGTGTATATGAGGGATCACAATCACCACAAGCTCAACCATTCAAAGCAGTGTTTTCCTCCATTGCCTTTTCTGCTTAACTAGAGACAGTGAACAGTTAACTCTTTTACATGGTATACTCCTTTAAATTCTTAAAAAGTTAATGTAGATACAGCAGAGTCAAGAACAAAGTACCTAGAGTTAAAAAACCTTACAGTGTGTAATTTATTTGTGTGTGCTATTTTGTCACTAAGAATATTTTACTTACCAACTTAAACGTCAATGTTTTCAAGGCCCTGGGATCCTCTACTATCTTCTGTAAATTAGCAGCAACTGCAAAACAAAGCATGAAAAACGGTGTTCACAGAAAACTAGTCCATATATTTCTACTTCCAATGCTCTGGATCAGAACAGATTATTAAATTCCACATGCACTGTGGTAAAATACTATTGAAATGGTAACATTACTATGGCCAGGTAGCGTACTACAATTACTGTAACTTTGTACATTTCTGGTAGACATGTACTAGGTACCTCATAGCATAAAATCTAGTTTTTAAGATGTCTGGGTGAGCAAAAGGAATGAAGGAATGTTTCTTGTACAGGTACTGACAGTTTTTCATTCATCTAGCTCTTTGTCAGATCACTGCTAAATCTCTCTCCCCACCTGTCATAAGTATACATGCTATATAGGGATATATTACATGTAATGACCATGGAAGAGTAAGGTGTTCAAAGAGTGCAAGAAAATTGGTTAGCCAGTAAGACCAAATTTCAAATAACCTATTTATTTCATACCTGGAAAAGAGAAATATTTTGAAAGAACATACTCTACATGTGTACACGTGTAAAAATAAAATCTGATTGTTCGCTGATTTAAAACAAGTAACTTAAACAAAAATCAAGACTGCAATCAGTATTTCCAACCATACAACAAAGAACTATATGCTCTTAACAGGAATAACAGCAAGATAGCATTCCATTCTTAAAAACAGGGGAGGACAAAACCCACTAAATTTCTATCATAGTACTTGACTCCTTTTTAACAGCCTACTTTGACACTATTTGCAATGTTAATCCTGACAGATAAATGTGACTGTTTTAAATTCACTGGCTTGTTAAACTTGTTCTGTACAACCTGCACACTGCAAAATGAATCACTGTCACCTTCAAAGCAGGACTGCTGAGAGTGGGTACCATTGCTAAGACATCATCATGAGAAAAAGACTGCTTGATGCAGAATTTTATCAAAACAATGGTAAATGGAATGCAACAAGAGCATTCAAGTTGTAAAGACACTGGACAGACTGGCACAGCAAAACTGAGAACCAAGAAATGGTAACATTTTCCTACATGCTTCCTGGTTGAGGACTATATAGTAGGGGTAGAGAGCACACAACAGTGAACTAGACTGTACGTTAATGCTTCTTCAAACCTTTAATCTCTCCCAATTAATTACATTTTTAAATGACATGTTGCAAACTGAAGAAACAGGAATCTAACAATTTCTAATCAAGAAGCTCCAAATTTAACCCTGGCATAAATAAGCATGGGTCATTTACTATACATTCCAAAATGGAATTAACCCTTGATTTAGGAACTATACCACAATCCAAAACATAGACACTTTAGGCTACAACTTCTATGACACAATGTCAACCATGAACAATATTTGGGTTTTGTTTCCACTTTCCACTTAATATCACAAATAATAATATTTGCTCACGACATCACCTACAGTTTTTATTTTAATTATTTTAATTTTATTTTAGTGGAGACCTCACTAATCCGGCCAACAGACCAATATTATTGCAGTGAGTTCTGTTCACCTTTTAGCAAGTCAAATTGTTGTGCATATGTGGATACACAGCTATTTGTTACAATAATACATGCACAAAGTAAAGCTATGCCAGAAAGGAACATGTCTCTAGGGAGAAAAACCTTTGGTTCTTGGATCCTACAGATGTTTACACCTACTGTCCTGTGGCTCATTCCAGAGGTAAGCCTGTAGGGGCAAAGAAAGGGGTGTAGGGTTGTGGTCCTCTCTTGTTCAGTTTGTTTCGGGTTTTGACTTGGAACAATCAGAATCACCTTAAATAAGACATATATTTACAATCATAATATATCAATTGTTTGTAGCTTATTTGAACTCCACTGAAATATTTTATTTTAAAATTAAAGGTGGGAATTTATTTAAAAATTAAAGCTGGTGGAAATTAGCTGCATTAACTAAAAACACTTTAATTTGCTTGTTTTTTCAAAGACAACAATAAAAGCTCAGGTTCATTTTTAATTTCTCTCCACTGAGATGGATACTAACTGATGTTACCCAAGTTAACATTGACTATTTGCTGATTTACCAGAGTTAATTTCTATTCTGCTTCTACTGTTCCAGGTTCTACTGTTCCTCTAAGACACAGTTACTATTCTTGCACTGTCATGTACAACACCCCATTATCACTAAACTTTGCACTCCTCTGTCATGGAGGTGGAAGTGGCACTGGGCCCCTGGCAATCTGAATGCTAGCTCCTAAAAATTCTGGTCTCCAGATGCTGATTCCTCATTTCAACTGTTAGAAATTTTAAGTCTTTTATCCATTTCAAAGCAAAACCCGCCTCCTGCACCCCCCCAAAAACCACCAGCAAAAATTTAACATGTTACTTATCCTAATTGCTCAGTTATTTCCAAATGATTTTATCTTACTTTTGTGTAAAAGTGCTGTAAGTATTGGTTTTATCTGTGAATTTGCCCATTTTACAAACACAAGTTTACTTCACCAGCAAGTTTACTGGAGAAAGCAGATATTTAAAAGTCTAAAGAGCAAGCACATGAAGTACATTTAATTTTTCCTGCACTTCCCTGACGTGTTACGACTACAGTATGATGTATTTAATCAAAGAGAGGATTAGGAGAAATTAAAGAAAGAAAACCAGATGTTTTGAGGCACTATTCTGCAGAATCCAGGAAGCACACCCATTTAAACGCCACAGCAAGAAACATTAAGTTTACACAAAAACTTCTCGTTCATCTCACAAAGGCAGCCACTAAATTTTGCTAAAGGTATGTCTTTTGCATTCTATCCATATGCTGTATTTGTTTTTCTGCTTCATGGATTTTATTTTAGACTAGCACTTGAGCAATGCCTATTTGCATTCTGCAATGTTTGCATTTATAGCCTTTTACCTAAAGATACATCAGAGAGAACAAAAATTAGTATTCCAGAAAAGTGTTATCCACTCTGGTCCTCCCAGCTACTTACAGAGACTTAATCTTTTCCCTTGTCTACAAATATTGAGTGATCAGTATCAATTAAGACTTAAAGATACACACACCACTACCTAAGCCAGGGCAGTCCAACAGTGTGGCAAGCTGAATATGAGTCTGGGACTATGTCTGGGTGGGGTGGAGGTATCAAGTTCATCACCCATGTGTCCCAGTGATGGTGGGGGGAGGAGAGTATCTGCACATCATGCCAGGTGGGACCAGTGTGTCATACAGCCCCCAGAGGGTTAGAAGTTTGACAGCCCTCACTGAAGCAATGGCACAATCTTGTCAAAAACTTGCCTCTTACCCAACTTTTTGTTTTTTGTTGATATTTGCCATGTCTTTTTTAATGTAGGCTGTGACGATAATTCTAAAAAAAAAAAAGTCACTTATTTAAATTTTAATGAAGGAATTTGGTTTTCCAAACCTGGAAGATTCTGGTCCAACTCTACAACTATTTTTTTTTTGGCTTGGCTGTTTGGAAAATGCCAAATATAATTTAAAGCAGAAGCCCACAAACTGGTAGACTGGTTATTTATGCTATTACTCCAATTTTTTTCCTTTTAATAAAAAAAAGTCCACAATGCTGACTGCAAAAGTCACCCAAAAAGGTGGGTAAACACTCAGATAAGTAGCTCACAATGAGCCTTGTTTTGTCATGACTCTGTTGATATTGCTGTCAAGTTAGAGAGTTTAAAACAAACTGTTAGAGAACTAGCTCATATCTGTCTGTAAGCACTGCAGTCACAATTCTGAATGTGATAACCAAAATGACAAAAACTAAATAGAGCCACATAGTGCATAGGCAGATGCTTAAAGATGGCTTCTGAGTAATTAAATCAGTCTCTCATTCATGTAGAAGTCAGCCAAACTGACCTACTGAAAGTCCCTTCAATTCTGACAGATACAAGTCTATACTTAAAGTCTGACTTAACCAACTGTATAATACAGCATATTCAATATTGGATCATTCAGCATTTGAAGACTCCTAGCCAATACCTAGACAAAACAAATATAGAATTCCAATCCAGAAACCACTGAGGTTTGCGATACTCAACTTTAGTAGCTGCTAGTAGTCAACCCTATTAGAATTATTGATAGAATGAGACCAGAAAGGGAGAAGGAAACTGCTTGTAAGTGGTCCTGTTACCTCTGCTTTATTGATGAAGAACTCAGTGCAACAACTGCTTTTGTGCCCTCTTTAGTAGAAGGAAAAAAACCCTCAGGAGAATGATTTATTGTACAGAGGCTTAATAACCATCTAAAAAGTGTGATGCACACAATGTTCTAACTTTGTCTGTTTGGGGAAAGAGAGCAGTTTCCAAATAATACCCCCACAAAAACACTATATCCCTAACCTACAAATGTAACTACGCACAACATAACCCATGCTCCAAAGCTAAGGCAGGATTTCTATTGCAAATTAAAGGATGTAAAGTCCATTGTGTGTGGTTAGTGCTTCAGGTACTCATATATTCAGGTGAGATGCACTGATTTCATTTATTTTTTTGAACAGTAAGAGTTTCCACAGAGTTAATAGTTTCCACAGAACTTAAAGGAACCGAACTAACCCTGCTATGAGTCATTCCCTTCTCCAGTGAAGACGCTGAACTAAGATATCGGAGTGCCTCAGCTTCATTTTTTTTCATGTCCTCATGCTTGAATTGTGTTACTATAAAATTAGAGAACCAAATGATTGTAAGGGGAAGAAAGCAAATAAAACAAAATTAAGTATCAGGAGGTGTAGGGGAGGTTTGCTTGAAGGCATTTCTCACAACAAAACCCCTCTAAAACAGTGATTCTCAACTAGGATGCTGAGGCACAATGGGATGCTGTGAGAGATCCCTTTTGAAGAGTGCTGCAAGGTGCGAGAAGATGAGCATAAAGAGCAGACTCAGGCTTTTCTTTACCTGATCAATCTTCATCCGGCTTGCCCAGCCCCTCTGCAGGGGGGTAAGTACTATAATGTATAAATTAACTTCTGAAACTGAGTGCTACTCAATTCACAAAAGTTACTAAGGGGTAGTACACCTCTAATCCAAATAGGCTGAGAACCACTGCTTTAGAAGTTAACACATTTTTAGTATGATAGGCTTTTTGTTGTTTACAGTAATACATGAGGTGGTGTTTGGCTGCTTTTGAAAAATTTCTAAATGATATATAATAGACTTGTATATAATTCATTCAAGATACCTTTGTAAGGCTTTGCTCTTTGAAAAATGGCTGTGGCATTCCCTCAAACTAATAATGTTATTCCAGCTCCAGGAGCACCACTGAATAAAAGGTCAGGATGAGTGTGTATATAAGCACAGTATGGATCCCAATTCATTATAGGTGTAATAAAGTAAAACAAAATTTTGTGACAGTACAACTAAGTGCATATTTAATAACATGGAGACACAAATAACCATCTGCTGTATGAGGCTTCAAGTTGATTAAATAAGTCCCCAATTTTGTAGGAGACCAACCAGCTAATTCAAACTGGAAACAATAAAATGAGGGAGCCCATAGAACAATTCAAATTTCATGATTACAAAACAACTAGCTGCACTTTTACCAGACTTAAACTGTAGTTTTATTCTTCTAATGTCACGGAAGGCTGTGACTGGTTAGTTGAAATTCTCCACAAAGCACAAAATGTAATCCTAATGGCTTCCAAATATGGGAAAATCTCTGGAAAAGTAAAATTAATGAGACAGTAAATACAGCAATATGAAGAATGCTATTTCTTTTCTACTACAATGCCAAGTCACTCAACTGAAGCAGAGCCATCTGGCAAAAGCACAGACAGAATCTGTAAGTTTGAGACATCATGGCTCACTCCAAAAAAAACCAATATTTTTATACAACTCTCCATTTTCAAAGGATGGGAAACTACTTAACATACCCAGGTACTTAAAATTAATAAACTCAGTCTCCATTTAAGAATCCCAACATTTTGGGGAATAGACAAAAATCACCATATTGTACAGGTGCTGACAAAGACAACAACATGGTTGGTGCTAGGATCCAAAGATTATTTAAACTTTTTTAATAAATAAAAATAAAGCATGTGCATGCGGTATTATATTTTGAGTGATACCATTTAGTGCGTAAGATGCACCTACCTCCTGTAACTAAATAGTTTATCAAGTTTTCCAAAATACATAATTTTTCTTACATGTAAACCAACATAGAAGCAGCAGTGAACAGATTTATTTTTTCACTGCACTTTTCTTTTCTTTCTTTCTTTTTTTTTTAAGAGGCAACAACACTGACTCATGATGTGAGACACACTCTCTCCAAGTTTTTCTCAACACAACTTTTCATTTTAAGCAAATTCCTTCCAGGTAGGTAGTTGCTTTAGCATTCACATTTGGTAAGCAGATTCCTACATGGCATCAGTTGCCCTGGAATCTGCTGGCTTCTAAATTAACTGGTTTTTTTTTCAGACAGCAGAGCTTCCAACAAGTGAGCCTGCTGAATTGGTGTGATATTCTCCAATGAAATTAGAAGCTCTTGAAAACTTTCAACTGCCAGAAAGACTTTCCCTAGGAGGGCTGCAATAATGTGTATTCTTTTGGCAGCTTTATGCGTTGCAAGGCATTTGCTATGATACAAGGTTCACAGTTGACATTTCATTGCCATGAAAGATGCAACACTAAATTATTAGAACATGCTTAGATCATTTCAGATTCATGTATTACATAAACAATTCTTTACTCTTGAAGAAGCATCTTAGACTGTATACCTACACAGTTCCAAGCTGTCATAAAGTTTGTAAATGTTCCTGATATGAATACTTATCAGCTTTGGACTTGGCACCTAATACTAAATTTGTACGACCAAAGTTGTTTGTCTGAAAACTGAAAAAGGCATCATTAAATAGTTCAAGTTTACCTCAACACAAGGCAAAAAGTCTTATAAACTGTAATAGAGTGGCCTCCTCATCAGGTCTTCACCAGCCACTCTGTTCCCAGGGTAACCACTCTCCTTGCTTTCCTGCCATGTCTTGGTGGAAAAATATGAGAGTTGTTACTAAGGTGGAAAGCTACCCATTACTTGCCCTGCTGACAAGGGCCTAATACCCACTCTGACCTCCCCTCCACGGGTCCCATGCCTCACAGATGTTATTCTGGTGTTACTTCTCCGGCCTATGACCAGAGCAAACTGGGCACACAATTGTGACCCTTTTTTACAGCCCAGAGGGCCACTCTCATGCCATCCCTCTCTCACCAGGGTCTCATTTATTCCGTTGGCTCTTGTCCAGCCTCTCTCAGGAGCCACACTCATTCTGCCCAGCCTCACCTGGCTTCAGGTTTAGCTCTCCTCTCCTTAGTCCTGGTGCAGTCTGTTCATTATGTCCAGCTACCCTCACCTGAGCATTGACTGAGCGATTGTAAGACTGTAGGCCTATTTCACTCCTAGCCCCTTGCCAGGTCACTATGCCCTCACTGAGCCTCCTCACTCACACTCACAAAGACCACTCTCTTTGTCACCCCTCTCACTCAGGATCTCTCTACTCATCACCTCTCTCAAAGAGTCTGACTCATGCCCTCAGGCTTAAGACTACCACCTGGGCCTGGTCCCAGGTCCCTCCTCTAGCCTAAGCTCTGCCTCAGGGCTCCTTAATGAACCCTGTGCTCCCCCTGCTCATTACAACACCACAATTGTAATGTGGGTTGGGGATGTGGGGCTGGGGTTATAAGGCACCCCAACCTGCCTTTCACTGGGGAGGCAACTGGCCTGGCATTTCATGGTATCATAGTATCTAGGGTCAGAAGGGGCCTAGAGCAGGCCATCTAGTCTGACCCCCCGCCAATGGCAGGAACAAGTGCCAGTGTCACAGGACCCCAACCAAGTACCTATCTAATCTACTCTTAGAGATGCCCAAGGTAGGAGCAAGAACAACTTCCCTAGGAAGCCGGTTCTACAATCTAGCCACCCTAACTGTGAAGTAGTGTTTCCTAATGTCCAGCCTAAACCTGCTCTCCAGTAACTTGTGACCATTGGTCCTAGTTACCCCTGGTGGTGCC
>JAGPOW010003685.1:37772677-37800749 GCA_030014935.1 Caiman crocodilus
TTGCCTCTCCCCAGATGCATCACCCTGCACTTGTCCACATTGAATCCCATCCTGTTCTTTTCCGCCCACTCGTGCAGTCGGCCCAGATCCCGCTGCAGCCTCTCCCTCTCCTCTGGTGTCCCCACCTCAACCCACAGTTTGGTGTCATCGGCAAACCTGGAAAGGTTGCTTACCATCCCTTTGTTCCAGTCAGCGATGAAGATGTTGAACAACGCGGGCCCAAGGACCGAGCCCTGGGGGACCCCACTGCTCACATCTCTCCAGGTCGAGTACATTTCATGGGGGCTCATACACCACTAGGAGTCCCACCAGACCACTCTTCCCCGGCAGGGTGGAGTTTTACATCTTATCCAGGACAACACGACACCTCCACCCCATTACCCCTGCCCTTACCTCCTGACTCTAGCCAGAGCAGCTTCTCAGCCTGATCTTACCTTCTTCCCCCTGCAGCAAACTGCAGCCCAGCTTTTATCTCTGGGTTCAAAATGGCTGCCCTTATCAGGCACTTGGCTGCTGCCTGTTTTCTGCCCTTAAAGTGGCAGGTACCAAAGGTGCCCTGCCACAAACATATGGCATCACTTCCTAAGTTTGTACATTCAAGATACTAGTCAGAAAGTCCCTTTTTATCTGAAGTATTTTGAGGTAAGTAGCAAGAGAAATATTAAAGTATTTTGTGAAAATCTCTGATAATTCGCTAATAAGTGGGTCTTGCCAGAGGAATGGAGGGAGCTGATGTATCTTATAAGAGAGGAACAAAAGAAAATCCTGAGATTAACACAGCTGTAAGTCTAACTTTCATGAGGAGCACACTGATAAGAAAAAACATTAAAAACATTTGGAAATGTATTCTTTATGAAGGGGATGTCATCTGGACATTATCAGAGAGATTAAGGCTCACAAATTTGTTTGAATCCTTGAAGTACATTGCTGAAATGGAAGATAAAGACAAAAACAGAGGATGTGATTTATCTGCATTTCAGCATTTGATGATCTACATGTAGCAACTTGATTTGCAAGTTCTTGAATCAGGAGATGTGGGTTTAACCAAGAAAATATTTTCATTTGTGTATAGTGATAACCTGAAAAGGACCAGAGCAGCTGTTAGGCTTGCTTTATTTTCTGTGGTACATGTATGGTATGTAAAAGGACTAAAAATTCATAGCGATTGGAAGCTCCCCACAGCTTTAAATGATTACTACCAAGTACCTAAGGGCTCCTATACACGTGCAGGGAGGCTGCTCCGATGTGCTGTAATTGCCATGCTCCAGCAGACTCTAGTGTCATGTGCACCAGTGTCCCCAAGCTGAAAAATGGTGGTGGGGTGCTTTATACTAAAGCTTGTTTGACAAGCTTTAGTTCAAAGTGCCCTGATGCCATCCTTCAGCACAGGGTTGCTAATACACGTGATGCTCTGGGCACTTTAATTGATGGGGCTCTCAGAGCTGCACTAATTAAATCCCCCTCCCCCATCTATAAATGCCCTAACAGCTCAGAGAGGTTCAGGAAAGCCATTGTTTTAGGTGTTTGAATAAACCCCATCAAACCCATGACTGAAGTGTACGTGTACATTATATATTTCAGAAATTTCATAGACATGAGGGCTAAAAGGGATCTCAGAAAATCATTGAGTCCAGCCCCCTGCCCCCTCATATAGTATGAAGTATACAAAATTAAGGGTGATAATCAATAATATACTGGGAAAATAATCTGGAAAATGGGTTCTTTTGTTTGTTTTTAATTACTTTCTTAAACTAAATCCATTTATCCTCTATAGTGAACCAGTACCTAAAACATACCAGACAGTTCTAAAGAGGGGAAGACAACCTACATTTTTCTGTACTAAGAATCAGAGATAAAAGCACCCCCCAAGCCTTCATAGCCACCACTCCGCATGTACCTCCTTCCTCCACAAGATTCTTTTCCAACTCTACTCTACAACGGGCTACAATGTAAAACATGATCAACAGTCCTTTCCACTATTATTTGTTCCGATTGCATCAGTCCATACCTGTTTGTTTCTTGGTACCAGCAATAACCTTTCTACATAATTTCTTTATTATTCTCATATACTCTAGGAAACGAGGCAAAACTATAAAGGTTTTGCATACAGTGGTTGCAAGGGACTGGAAAAGATACTGGCTCCAACTGCAGTTAAAAAATGCACAAAATGAAGAATTTTGAGGGGGCAGATTCACAGCTGCTGTAAACTGACATTTTGTCTGAGGTTTATGGGGCTATGGTGATTAACCACCTGAGCATCTAGCCTAGGGTGGGCAAAATACAGCTTGTTGGCCAGATCTGGACCACAAATTGATTCTATTCAGCCCACAGACAGGCAGCATAGGTGGCGGTGCCACATGGCAAACCCTGGACAAGCTGCTCTCTGGTGGATGGTGCAGGCAGTGGCTCTAGCCTCTACTGGCATGATGGGGGTTGTTAGGAGGAAGAAGCCCATCCTGCCCAGCAAGCTGAGCTCAGGCCCTGGTGGCTCTGACCACCACATGCTGGGTGGGTGCATGGGGCAACAACTGGGGCCAGAGTCTGGTTTATCCAGCACCTGCCCATAGGGTATGGAGCCTGGCTGTAGGCCACTGTGCTGTTCCATCCTACCCCACTGTCAGGGCTTCTGCTGGGGGGAGGCGGGGGGCAGAATGTGCCAGGAGCCCTGATGGTGGGGCAGGACAGCACAGAGGCCCATGGCCAGGCTCCATTCCCAGGCCCTCCCCCCCTCCCCTCCCCCAGCAGCTGATGTGGACAGCAGGTGCTGGCTGAGGGAGGGGAAAGGGAGAGGCCAGAACGTGTGTATGTGAAGCCTTTGACAGCTCATCAAAGCTCATCAAGTAGCCCTCTAGCCCAAATAATTGCTTGCTTCTGATCTAGTCCCATATGTTCCCAGAAAGTTGAAATTTAAATGCCATTTTTATAATTCTTTCAATGAATGAGCTGTAGAATGAGTAGAATTTCAAAGTATTTAAGATGGATCATTGTTTATAGGGACAGAATCCTTTGGTAATTTCATTTATTGGTTTAAATTTCCAGTCATTTCCTGTTTAGGTTCTCATGAAATGCTGCAATATTAAGAAGTTTGAAGTCTACTGTCTTTTCATAATATTTAGATGTGTGCAGGTTCAAGCAGAGATGAATATTTTAGAACTTTCTATATGCCAGGGCCATATTTGAGCAATCCAAACCTGAGTGTGCATTTGCTTTTTTTAGTACATTTTGCTCGCACAAATTCATCATTTTTATTCCACCAGTCCTTATTAAGAAGACTTAGTGCCAATAACTTTCCAAACAGGAGTGAATTCAGATGAACGTGGATGTGCTGTACATGGTGTTGCAGACCTGCTTGCAGTGTCATACACCACACATGTAGGTATGACCTGTGCTGTTACCTCGCAGCACAGGAGGTATTTCTGACCCTGTGGTCAGATCTCCCTGTGGGAGATCATGGGGTCAAAAAATATACAGCAAAAAAGTGGGGCAGTGCAAATGGTGGTAGCATGCACAGCCCAAAACCAGAGCCTGGCCAGTCAGAGCCACACTCCAGCTGTGGGCCAGGCTCCCAGCTGCAGCTCCCCAGGGCCCCAGTTAAGGCTGCTATGGCCAGTACAGTTGCTGGTCCCAGCTTCCTCTTTCCTACCTGGGGTGCTCTGGCCTATAGCAGGTTATGCATGGCATGGGTATTCCCCAGGGACAAGTAGCAGTGGCACAAGGTTATTTATTTATTTAGTGAATGTAAATCCACAAAGCCAACCAATGGCCTCTTTGCTAGCCGAGTTCAAACTTACTAATCCACATCTTGATCGGTAGAGGGGACACTCCTTGGTAATTTGCGGCCCTGTTTGTATCTCTCCACAAGTGCACAGTGGGTGAGCACTGAGGCCCCAACAGTGACGGTTGGCTGCACAGGGGCTTCGCCTGTCCTGAACCTGTTCAGCAGGGACCACTCTCTCTGCTCAAAAGCCAGCAAAGTTCAAACTTCAAAAGCCATCTGTTCAAAGCCAGCAAGTTGAAAAATGGGTTTGTCACAAGGAACTTATTTGTGACTTCCTGTGATTCCCATTCCTTGATCCAGACAGCATCTGTAGACAGATCCTGGTCAGTGAGGTTACTCCATAAGGGGTGTCATGAAGGAAGGCAGGCGTTGGGTGGATTAAACAGGTCATCGTAGAGTGGTATATAAGGTGAAACATGAATGGGTTTGACCAACTTTCAGGTCATTCAGTCAACAGATGTGTGGGGGAATGACATTTGTCCATGGGGCAGCAGTGACAATGGAGAACAGGCACAGGAAGACACACACAGGCTCGGAGCGGCTGCAGCATGTGGTGCCGGTCCCTGACACTGAGCATCAGCTTGTTCCCCAGAAGCTGCTGCTCGGTGCCACTGGGCAGTGTTTGCTGCGGCCACCCATCCACAGCATGTACCACACTGGGCTGTGGTGTGGCTGCTTCACTGCCGCCTCTGTGCTGCCCAGCATGGCAGTAGTGGCTGTGTGGAGCAGCTGCTGGGCAGCAGAGAGGCAACAGTGAAGCAGCTGCAACACAGAATAGCGCAGTGCAGGCCCCAGGTGGGTGGCCGCAGCAAGCACTGCCTGATTGCATTAAGCCCGGGGGGGGAGGGGGCGGGAAGGGGAAGTGCACTTTACTCCACACTGAGCAGCAGCTTCTGTTGCCGTGGCTCGGCCCTGATGGGCGAACCCAGAGTCAGTGCAGGACCCAGGCTAGCAGCAGTGGCAGGTTAGGAGTTGGTGCTCAACGCGGGGGAAAAGCAGACCCTTCCTTCGCCATGGCTGGCGCCCCATGCTGCAGCTGCTCCAAGCCTGTGTGGGGCTGCCTGTGCCTGCTGTCTGTTGCCACTGCTGCCAGGCAGGACAACCCCGCGCGGGATGTGAGCGGCTGCAGCCAGAAGTGGCAACTGTGTGTGTGTGGGGGGGGGCATGCTTTTCCCCCCGCGCTGAGCACCACCTGGTTCCCCATGGGCAAGCGCAGGGTTGGGGTTGTGTGCTGCTCCCCAGCTGTACCGTGGGGCTGGGGTGGAGGCAGTGGGAGTGAGCAGGCACACAGGAGCCACTGGCACCTGCACTGGTGTCCCGGGGCCAGAGTAGGGCAGCAGGAGTGCATGGTCCCGGCCAGCAGGGGCTCTATGGACCAGCTCCCCCCTCTCCCTGCTGGTGCAGCCCAGCCTGGCTCCTACCACCCTGCTCTGGGCCCTGGGTGACTTCCACACCTCCTGCCCCAACTGCTGCTTTCCCACCCGCCCTCCAGCTCCTGCCTGCACGGCCAGACTGTGGTGCTTAGCAGGAACCAGCCCAACCCTGAGGACTGGGGTAATCCCCATGGTCCCTCCCTGCTTCCCCCTTCTTCTTGCCTGAATTTCCTGTGTTGGTGCAACCACAAACAGCCCCATGGTCCCATGCAGGGGAAGTGGAGGAGCTGGGCTGGCCCTGTTGTTGCAGGAGCCTGCTGGAATTTCCCCTGGGTCCTACTGCCCCTGGCTCCTCTCAACTTTGACAGGAGTCAGGGGCAGATAAATATTAATCTTCTAAATTTTTAGAGGCCCTGCAGGCAAGATAGAATGTCCTGGTGGGCTGGATGTGGCCCGCCAGACCATTCTATTTTGTCCACTCTGATATAGATAAGTTCTTTTTTGGCACTGGCATTGTAGAGATGAAATACACTGGATGCAGTTTTGACAGGACTTAGTATGAGCCGCCATGTGGCATCATAGTCTGCCAGCTTTATCACATCTTTGTTCAGGGTCCAAAGTGCAGAAAGATGGGGCTTGAGTGGTGCAGCAGATGTCATTAGCATAGATGAACTTGCGGGATGTGGTTGCTGGTAGATCATTTATGTATAAGTCAAACAAGGTACACCACTGCTACTTACCTCTGGGGAACAAATGGCTTCACTCATCTGAGTGCAAACAAAAAAATCAACAATAATTTAAGATAGGGAGAGAATGGAATTTGTGATAAGGGATGTAAAAGAACAATACTGGGTTTCAAGTAGAGTAAAGAAATCAACAATTAGATGTTGTGCATCTGAAGGCCATGCAGGAAAGGCTGTGGTAGCTTTAGCAAAAATGACATTGCATAATTAATGTCTAGACTTCTACCACAAATTTATAAACATTCAGTGCAAAGCAAACAAAAAACCCAGACACACTAAAGCAGAAAAGTCAAAATTGGTTGCCCAAGAGAGTTAACCCATAGAGCCTTTGCCCTTATCTAGGAAACATTAACTTGTAAGGATTTCTGGGCCAGTGGAAGAAAAGGATGCCTAGTCTTCGAAGGGTTAATGCTGATACATAAGGCGTGTCCCAAACACAAAATCCTAATGGCAGACAGGAAGCATGTCTGAATTTGGTCCCATTTGGAAAGGTATTAGCACTAAGTCTTCTTAACAAGGACTGGTGTAATAAAAATGATGAATTTGTGCCAGCAGTATGTATTAAAAGAACAACTGCACAACCAGGTTTGGATTGCTCATATATGGTCCTCGCACATAGAAAGTTCTGAAATATTCATCTCTGTTTGAACTGCATATATCTAGACATTATGAAAAGATGGTAGACTTCAAACTCCTTAATATTAATACTCCAAGGTAGTGGGCAGAAACAAGTGAAAAATAGAATGCAGGGTTCAGGTTTTGCTTTGAAGAGCTGTGAAAATGTTTTCCATCCAATTAAAATTGAATATTTTTTTATTGCATAGGAACTGTGCGTGTCAAAATGGAACATTAAATAATTTGAGATGAGGACTACACCTTGTGCTCAAGCAATTCTATTTGAATGTTCTCAGTACTGAAAGATCCAAAAGGCAATATATTAGTTCACAGTCCTCCTAATGCAGGGGTAACTAAACTCATCCTGACCCAGAAGCTGGATGAGAGGCACGTGCCTGTTTGCAAACTATCTTGGGCTCAGAGACCAGTTCCATGTGCAGGATCCAACATTCAAGGCTGGTCTAGTACTGACACTGCATGCTGTGACTGTCCCAGACTAGCCCTGCACACAGTGCATGAGGCCAATCTGGCATGCACTCCACATAGCACATGGGGCTGGGTTTGGCATGGGCTGCAAGTGGCATGTGTGCTGGTCAAAGACTGACAGGTAGTACTGCAGGCTGGATCATAAAGTTCCATGGACTGAATCCGACCCACAGGACAGATTTTTGACCCCTGTCCTACTGCATTCCTTGTACTCTTAGGAAGACATCCAAATTAAGTCAACAGAAAGCCATAATTTAAAACTAAAAAATAAACATAAATATGTAACTATTAAACTACCCTTTTTCCAGAAAGTGAAGAAACAACTAGAAAATAAGATTTAAGATGAACCTGAAAAAAAATTGGATAAGATAGTTGGCAGAGGGGCAAAGATCACAAAAGGCTTAAAAACAAACATTTCAGAACATTTAACGTGATAATTTTAACGTATCTGTCAAATATGTAACTAGATATTTAAAGGACTGATTGTGTTGTCTTTACTTCACCAAACTCCTTTTGACTCCAGTGATAGTTTGCGTAAGTAAGGACTGAATGAACAGCTGATTAAAGAGAAATTCAGAATATGTTCCTCAATTAGAAAAAGACTTCTTGATGACCCTCGGAGTCTCAGATGTTGCACAATTAATTATACAAATTTCAAACCTCTTATGTAACACTTGTAATAGTAGCTTTTTAACAAGTTGGAGGAAATATATTGAAGTCTGTCATTAAAGAAAGCATATTACCTATTATATCTATCTATCTACAGTAAAAGCTTTGTTATCTGGCACCCATGGAGAATGGAGGGTGCAGGATAAAATATGCCAGGAAACTAATGCTATCTTTCTCCACGCAATCAGTGGTAAACGATTTGTTAAGCCTCTTGCCCCAAACAGGAGTCTCTGCCTGTTCGGGCTGTTGATTGTCCCACCACATTGCTGCCCTTCCTGTGGGGAGGCTGCACAGACTGTATCTATCTATCTATCTATCACTGTATTTGGGGCAAGAGGCTTAACAAATCATTTACCACTGATTGCAGGGAGAAAGACAGCATTAGTTTTCAGTCAAAGGTTATATACCAAGTCTTTGAGTTTAATGATTATCAATATCCTGACAGCCATTTCACAGATATATATAAAAATAAAGCTAGGTCAGACTCTGATAGGCATATTAGCACTTGGTAATCTCATCTCTCTACTGGACCTTCATAGTTCCTCAAGTCCTGAGGTGTGCTCTGAATTATACCTTGTTCTGACAAAACTTATCAGAATATAAAAGTAGCCCAGCTGCCATTGTAATACTTCATATTTTAACCAAGAATAAGAGGCCTCTTTGGAAAGACTTCCTGATGTGCCAGAGTCAGGCTCTGTGACAGACTATCTTTAGTTGAAAGAGCAGTGATAAATCCTTATTTTGACCTACTAGGCATGGGCAGATAAGTGAATACCAAAGGATGCATACAAGGGCATGGGTATTATTTAGAAAAGTCACAAATATCTTTGCTATCTGTAAGTATCCCTGCTACTAATATAACAGCTGAGAAATATTACATTATTAGGTGGAAAATGAATTTTTGGCCCAGATACAACTAGGATTCTTAATATTCTTCTATTCACAAGGCTACAGTCTGATCTCCATTACATTAGTTAAATCGTTGTAGATTCAATAATACTAATAGATTTATGCCCCATTCACACTGAATTGAGATCATAATCTAGTCCACTATCTCCTAAATGAAGTAATTTAACACAGTCATCAGTTTTAATTCTTTTAGGATAAATTAAAAATGTGATTTGTTTGATAACGGCTGCAAAACATTCACAGCTGTTGTGATATGTTCTGGGATTAATGGGTTTACTTAACGTTTGAGAATGCCTTGCGTGTTTATGCACTTAAACTTCAATTCTGCCATGAACAACTGTGCTGGCTGTGCTTATGGCTAGATGCACTATTCATTTTCTCACCTTGCACCCCAGCTACTGCTACTAACAAAAAACAGAATAATGGGTACTTCCATGAAACAGGCATGTTTTAAACATTATACTCTCTCAATGAACTTAGAACTTTAGCATCAAGAACATCTTTCTATATAGCTTGCATGACTAAAATAGGCATAATATTCACATTTGTCTTCCTTTCATTGAAGGAGCAATTAGATGCAAGGCTTGATTACCTAAGGGTTTAGCTTCTGCTCTGATAATTCCCAAGAGTCAAATCATGATGAGTCACCCTTCAATGTGTAAGGATCTAAATGAACTAGATGTGCTGAAATATTTAAGCTCCTAGTTAGCCCCTAAGGATTTTATAGATATTTGCCTATCCATAGTGTGTGCACATCTCTTATTAAAGCTAATGGAAGTTCTGTGCGTGTGTTTAGGGGCTACAGTTACTGTTCAATGCCTTAAGAAAGATTAGCTTCAGTTTGGAAGAGATATAAAGAAAAAAAGCTTTCCAGAATTACTTTATTTCAGTACTAAACATTAAACAGTTAAAAGCCAATTTTCTGTCAGTTCAGTTCATTGTTAGAATATCAAAAAGATGCTGTCATTTAGATCTGCAGTGGGAAGGGGGAAAACAGGTGTGTAGTAATTGATGTACTTAATAGATATTCCAGTGACAGAATCAACTGGACGAAGCAACTGGTATTGCATCTTTGTATTTTACATAAATATAAATACTTTGACAAAATCCCCCAAAGACTACTAAAATTAGCAAGTACTTTTTCAATAAGATATTAACAATGAACCTATGAACTGTTAAGGCTTTCAGACAACAGTGCTAACCAAAACCATGCGCCTCTAGCAACATTACAGCTTTTCATTAGATTATAAAATCAGTGCAATATATTTTATTCTTCCAACACAATCAAATTTTCTTATAACAGTAAGAGAAGTGATAAACTAAAATTATTTGAACAAAAAGCATCACTAAATTAAAATGACAACTTAATGATTTTTTTTAAACAAATATGTTAGATAAAGAAAAAATAAGGAGCAAAGGAAAAGAAAAAAGGGCAAACTGTGGAGAATTTTCTGGCATTTTCCTCTACTTTGGTTTACAAATGCCTTATGAATTGCGAAGATGTTAAGAAGGATAGTATGTTAACATACAGAGCTTTCACTTTTAGATATTTTGACTGAAGCATGAAAGCATAATCACAAGATCTGTAACAAATTAATCCTCAGAGGACTCCTGAAAGAAGAAACATTCTAATTTTTGATGTCCTTAAAAAAAAGAGACAGAGTCTGCCTAGCAAGTGGCCAAGCTTTCCAAAGTACTGCGAGTCTTACTGCACCAAAGTGATTAGCCTGCATGCAGCCTATGCTTCCCAAAGCTAGCTAATAACCTTACCCTCTACAAAAAAGGAATTCATATGTGGCTTAACATGAATCCTTTCAGTTAAATTCAGTCTAAAATTAAGTTTAGTCTGCATAAAAGATTTTCTCTTACACCTCACCAGGCAAAGAAACCAAGATACTATTCATTTAATGAGGCAGCAATTATGGAGGCAGAGATTCTTGAGAAATGGCTGGAGGGGTGCAGGAGTCACAAAGCCCGACTTGCAGACAAGAAAATGAATGAAATAACATAAGAGTATAACCTGCGGTAAGCACAGACAACTAGTTAAAAGACAGTCTGCAATACAATCAGGTAACAATTATATTTTATGTTGCTAGCTCAAGGAAATAAAAGGTAATAGGAATTTCATACTGTGGGAGGGAAATGAAGGAAGAATCACTTCTGTGTTATGAATAGTGGTGTTTCATATCGTCCTGACCCAAGCGCACCAAGTATGGGACTTGTTTTTCCTCTTTTATGTAAAGTTGGATGTGCTGCTGCTGATGTGTCACTTTTGGATTCCCTTGTGGTAGACCATACTTACTGCTTAACCTATTATATGCACAATACACCTCAGTAGTTAAGAGGAGAATACTATATTTCAAACCACAAGACAAAGGAAGCAAGAGCCAAGGTCAAGGCCAGAAACTGGAGTCATGGTATTACGTTGTCTGACACCTTTTTCTCTAGCAGTTATGCATCATCAATGGATCTGAAGATGCAAGCTCTGTAAGGTTATGAGACTATTGGCAGCTGGTATTAGCACTCAGAGGATGTATGAGTCTAGTTTTTTGGCTTTTGAGAAGGATGGTGGTGGTGGAGTGAGGCAAGGGCTTGGTCAGACTCTATATAGATCAGTGGCCGCCTGGGATAAGAGTGCTTTTTTTAGGTTCTGAGACCATCTGATACATTGAATTCAGTTCAAAGCATCTTGCTACCAGAAGAATATATAAAGAAGAAGAAACTCAGAGAACAAGTGAACTTAGTTGTAAAATTAGCTTATGAGGAAGATTGTTTAAACACGGATTGTTTTATAAAAAAAAGACAATTTAAACAATGTGTTTGCAACTCTTACTATATTCCAATACAGTAGCTAAAGAATATCATAACCATGAAGGGTGACAGGAATTATTAACGTAGCATAATGGGATATACTGTATTTACCTGAATCCAAGATGAAACTTTCCTCCTTCATTTAACCTGCTGGGGAGAAAACCCCTTTGTTCTGGATTCAGATACAAGCCAGCAGGGGCAAAGTGGGGAGGGGAAAGGCACCTGCTGCAGCTCAGACTCTGGCCTTGGCCTGGGGTCACAGCTGCAACTGCTGCCCACCCCCAGATCTGCCCCCTCACTTCCTCTGCCCTTCTGCTTTCCTCTCCATAGCCTCATCCACCTTGTTCCAGCAGGCCTCTGTCCCTGCTCCAATGTGGGGCAGGAAGCACATAGTTGCTGCAGTCCCAGCCCAGCCTGACAGTAGCTGCAGGGCCTAGCACCACCCAACCCCATCACTTGTACCACCCTGCCATTTCTTGCCCTGCTGCAGCAGTGGGGGAATTTAAGACAATTCCCAATAATTAGACATTTTATAAACGTATAACTTTTCCATGTATAGAATCTAATTACTGGGGGTCATCTTAAATTCAGAGCTGTCCTGGATTTGGGCAAATATAGTAAACAGAAGTGTTTAGATGAAAAGTTAAGAGGAAAATGTGGAAAGAATAGCAGTGGGAGGAGTGGGACAGAATCCTGATGCTAAAAAAAAAGTTATGGGGAAAAAGGAAAAAGAAGATATATACCTATTAAATATGATATATTTCAAAATTAGACTGTCCACTAGCAAAACCTAGGGAATAATTCAGTATTACCAGGGAGTACTTCCAGGCTAGATAGGCAAATGATGTCTCAGTCTCTCATTTTAGGTTGCCATGATTGAGCCAATGATATTATTTATTGCACAATACATCTTGCAGTGAAATCACTGCAAATTTGGTTTATTATATCGGTGAGGTCATCATGTTCATCTTTAAGTACAGTCTTCTACTTTAAGTGTGTGGTTTTCAACCCCATATTCATTACATCTTGGAAGATGAAATCCAAAGGAAATCCAGATAAACAAAGATATTTTAAGATGATACTACGAGTGCTCAAACTTATGTGGATGTATCAGATGTAGTTGAAATAGAATTGATTATTTCAGGAGATGGCCAACCCACAGCATGCATGCCACAAATAACATAGGCAGGCTCTGGCCACACAAAGGAGCTCATTTCTACCTGTAAGAATTCCTCTGAAAATTTTACTGATAGAAAAAATAGCCCACGAGCTGGAGCTTGGAAAGCTCCACAAGCAAGTTCTCCAGACAGTATTAACGAGCGGACTGCTCTGTAGGCCACGTCCCACCCTAAGGGAAGTCCAATGATTGACGGTCTTCCCTCTCCTGTGCCTGGGAAGGGGACAGGCTGCCAATCGCAAGTTGGCAACTGCTGAACAGCAACAGCTGCTGCAAACAGATCGTGAGGGGTTTAAGCCCTTGGAGAATATCCTGCCATCCCACCAATCAGCTGACTGGTGGGAAAAGAGGGAGAATTTTCCCTTTTGTCTCCACCGGTCCCCCTGACAGTTTGCCCCTGGGCAGGCTATGAGGGACCCAATGCTCTCCCTCCCTCTCCCTTGGAGGGTGGGAGGGGGAGCAGAGGACAGTGGGATGCTTGGTGTCTTCCATCCTGAGAGAACCAGACAGCCATTCAAGTTAGACATGGAGGAAGGATATCTTTGTTGTAGGTAACTGATCAAACTTCTTGCATAAGAGCCAGTTCTCTTCTGCAAGAAAGAAGCCCTTGAACAGCTGTAGAGCTCTCTTTTTCTTCTGGGAGAAAGGCTTTTCTTCTGGCAAGAAACTAATGCCTGTTTGTGGCCTCTGCACACCATCCATAGGATCAGGGAAAGAGCAGACAACATGGTGACAGACAAGACTAGGAACAGAGGGAAGGGAGCAGAGCAACATATTGGCTAGGGGAAGGGTATCAGAGTGGCACCTGCAGAGGATATGGGGCTTATCTTGTAGCACCACTACCAAAAATATTGGCCTCTATTGGATTCATAATAATATAAAGTTATTTATTGCTTCAATTGGCTCATTTATATATATATCAGATCCCTCAGAAGGAAACTTTTGTTTTGATTATTTCGTGACAAAGTCATGTTGCTTGGTTTCCATCATCATTAAGACAATGAAGATGTCACTAAAGTATCTGATATGTGATCTCACTAGAAAATGCCCTCTCTCATGAAACATTTTAAGTTATATACCTCTAAGTAATATCAAACAGCATAGGATCATATCATTAATACAGTGATGCACACTATTTCCTTTGTTCCAAAAACACTACCAGCACTTTTGAGCAGGAAGGGGAAAATATATTTTAACAAGTAAACACCTGGAGTTTTTAGAACTTAACTGAAACTCACATATAGCTAATTAACTAGTAGTCTAAAGCAGTTACAAAAGCTACTTATATAATCATACCTACTAGTACAATACAGGGATACTAAAATATTTTCCATATGTTTTTATGAAGTTTACATTAACATTCAGCTATTAACAAGATGCCATCAAGAACAAAATGTAGCCCAAGCAACATGATCTTTGAATCTTATCATTTATGAGCATCACAGTGTTGCTGGAAGAAAACTTAGTCAATATGTATTCACTTTTCCCCAGACTTCAATTGCAAAATTACATTTCAGGTGATACTCAAGATAAGCCAACTACTTATAACATTACAGTCTCATGAGCATGTAAAAGTACCTCAAACAACCAACTAGACACCCATGACTGATCAGACTCTGCCCTGAGTAGTCTTAGGCAGCTTCCTTAACATGAAAGTTCGCCCTACTGACATCCTTGAAAAACAATGCTACTGTCAACAAGAATAGTAACCTGTCAATCTTAGCAATGTCAGAAAATGTAAGAATATGGATTTTTGCTTCTCTACAGAATTGTAGAGAAGCACAGTTCAGTGCTTCCTGTAAAAGTCTGTTAAGCGAAACAAATCCAGCAGCACTCAGGATAAAACATGTTGGTGGTTAGCAGCAAACATTCTGGAAAGATACATACCAATTGATTCCCTATAACAACTTTTACTCACGTTTGCAATTTCCACTTTCTGCAGCAGTCTTTGTTGACTGCAGTTCCAGTATCCTTTCAGGAGCTGGTCAGCATACCAAAAAAAAACAAACCCCTGTCTAACCCAACATTACTCAGAGGCATCCCACCTTTTTCACCTCACAGCCTCTAAGATTTATTAAGAAGAACTACAGGAATAGCAAGTTACACAAGGCTTTCAAAAAACTTCGAGTTTTGTTTTCACTCGTTACAGAGACCGAATTTTCTGCATGCTTCAGCTGAAAAGGAGAATGTAATTTATCAGCTGCTCTCAATATGGAAGCTAATGGAATTGGTTCCTCTGTTGAAGCAAGGTTAACCAAGACAATCTCCCTGCTGTAGCCCCCAGTACACAGATTATTTTTGGAATAAAAAAGGCAGTATCAAGACAGGTGCAAAGTGTGAAGTTCCTAAACAAATGATGCATCTATCAGACCTAAACTAAATAGTTTAAAGCTAGAAGTCATAGCTTAAAACTAATGTCAAATTATTTCCTGGGGTAACTGTATTGAAGTCAGTAGAACAAAAGTTGTTCAATGTAGTATAATTAGACATGTTCCAGGAATTCAAAAAAATCATTCAGTTCTCAACTGCAGAGAATTTAAAACTATTTCCTGTTTTCTTCCTGGAAACACAGCATTTAAGAAATGTATACCTATAAAATAGATTGACTGCATAACCCTCAAATTTATTCCTGTCTTTTTGAAGTAGGGTAGTCCTTCCATAGTACTGTTAAAATATGAATTTGGGAACAGACATATTCCAACATTCGAGCAGATTTTTAATATTTTTCCACAGAGCTCAAAATGGAATATGATGCATCTTCTTGTTAATGAGCCTTTTTAGTAAACTTCTATGCAACATTTGGTTGTTTTATTTAGAGGGGGACTGTAACAGAGGACCCAGACCTCTGTTACGTGGGTGTAAGGGAAGGGGAGAAGAGGGAACTGTGGCAGGGAGCCAGGAAGATGGAGCAAGCTCACCTAGCTGTGTGGGGCTACAGCTGCAGGAAAGCAGGCTGGCCCTTCAGATTCACAGAAGTTTAGGGCTGGAAGGGACCTCGGGAGATCATCGGATCCAGCCCCCCTGCTCTGGACAGGAAAGACTGCTGGGGTCAAACAACCTCAGCAAGGTGTGACCCGTCTCCTTTTGAAGATCTCGAGGGTAGGTGCCTGCATCATGGGAGTCTATTCTAGAGTCTGGTCAAACGAACCACGAAGAAATTTCTCCTTATATCTAGTCTGAAACCTTCTTCTAGGAGTTTATGACCATTATTCCTGGTTTTACCCTGGGGCACTTTGGTGAATAGTTGTTCGTCTAACCCAGGGGTGGGCAAAATATGCAAGGCCATTCTATCTGGCCCACAGGGCCCCTAAAAAATTTAGAAAATTATTATTTATCTGCTCTTGGTTACTGTCAAGAATGACAGGACCGAAGGCAGTAAGATCCAGGGGAAGCCTGGCAGGCTCCCCTAACAGCAGGGCACCCCCTGTGGCTGGTGCCCCTTGCTGTAGCCACTTGCAGCTAGCATAGGGCTGCCTGTGCCTGCTCCAGACAGTCCCACGTGGGCTGCAAGCATCTACAGCAGGGAGTGCTGGCCATGGGGTGGGTGAGGGGCTGCCTTTACCTGCGCCCAGCACCAGCTTCTTTTCTGCTGGTGAGCAGGGTGTTGGGGCTGTTCACTGCCACCTGCTTGTACCATGGGGTTGAGGGGCACTGAGAGTGAGTAGGTGCAAGAGCACAGGGCCCCCACTGGTGTCCTGGGGCCAGTGCTGGCAAGGCCCAGAGGAGGGTGGCAGGAGCGTGGGGTCCCAGCTGTCAGGGGCTCTATCGAGCTGGGCCAGCTCCTCCCTCTCCCTGCTGGTGCAGCCCAGCCCAGCTCCAAAGACCCCTGCCAGCCTGTGCCTTGCTTCGGGCCCCACAAGTGCTGGCCCTGGGACACTGGTCCCAAGATGGTGACCAGGGGGCAGGGCACCTGTCAAGGGGCAGGGCTACTCATGCAGTCCTTGACAGACTGCCAAAACTGGGTAAGCGGCCCTCCACCCCAAATAACTGTCCACCCCTGGCCTAGCCCCTGATGCTCTCTCCTGATATATTTATAAGCTGATTGACAGGGAAAACCCAGTGTGACCAAAAGGGAGTGTAGCTTCCAGGCATATAAACCTGGGGTCTGAGACAAAGCAGGAAGTCTGGCCATGCAGGCTGAAGGGCGAGGTGCTCCTCAGGGAGATGCGTGTAGTAAATGGACTAGCAGGCACCCGAGTTGTTCCCTGGGGTTGCTCCCTAATGACCCAGAGTTAGGCTCCTGTTGTGCTTTACACCAGTGGACTCGACAGTGGCTACCGGGGAGATCTGGAAGCCACAGAAGGGTTCCTGGTAGAGCACACAGCATAGAGCAGCCAAGATGGGGTAAAGGACCAGAGGGCTGCAAAGGCAAGTGGCCTGGCTCAGGATCAAGGACCAGAAGAGAAAAGCAAGCAACCCAGTCTGGTGTGAGGGACCAGGGAACTGAGAGCAGAGACAGCAAGGGCAGCCCAGCCTGGGATCAGGCATCCTGAGGATAAGGGCTGGCCTAGAGCGAAGGCCAGGGGCCAGGGGCTCAGACACACAGAGAACAGATAAGACTGAAGCTAAAAGAGCTGGGCCCAAATAGGTTGGCCAGGACTAGAGGCATGCAGCCAGAGGAAAGAAAGGCTAAAGGCAAAAGGGCTGAGGCCTCTACAAGGGATGGAACAGTGTATAGAGTAACATCTGTGAGGAGTGGGCATGAATGTAGGGGCAGGAGGAGGCCAAGAATTTAGCCTCTAAGTTGGGTAGGACATTAGGACCTAAGGAACTGGTATGGAGCACCTTGGGCTCACCAGCCTCTGAGGGCAGCCTCCCTTCATCATATTTTACAACAAGACATGGCAGATCAGGAACCAAGGTGGGACCCTGGGAGGCAAGGGCAAAAGCCAGGCAGGGTCAAAGTAACCACTAGGGGGCATTATGGAAACCCTTAGTGCCTCACCTGTTACGAAGACTCAAATTTGACTTTGAATTATCTTTTTTTTTTTAAGTAAGGCAAAAGTTTGCATGATATATCTGTTGGTAAGATCTAAAGCATCAAGCTCTGTTTGAGGAGAACAATATTCTGTGATCATTTGGAAACTTTAAATACTGCACAGATCAACAAGCTCAGAAGTTAGTACTATATTATGAAATACTGCCTACTAAATTGAAGACAAACATAATTCTAAGAACATTTTTGCAATATTAAAGAGAAAGACCTGCATTAAGTTTTACCATGCAGCAATACTACTATTTACAATTACTGTAATTATGAGCATCACAAGACTTCAGTATAAAACTGTTAAGCATCCAACACTTACACAAAAGGTTTTTCCTGCAAATGTATCACAGTGCTACCAATCTCACATACACGGAAGAACAGAGATAAAGGAGATCCTCAAAGTATTAAAAATTCAACTCACTTTGCTTTGAACTGCACTAGGAAGCAAGCTAATCGGCTTCTGTTACTGTCTGGTTGAATAATATCTCCGTTTACCCAAAAGGACAACCATAAAGCTCACTGGACATTCAAAGTGGTCAGTTTCACAGTGATGGAAAGATTAGACTAACCCAGGAGAGAGAACACCAAGTCACTTACATGGTAGATTTGTTGTTCTGAACAGGAACCAAAACTGAATGCAAACATGGTGCCTAAGGAGGTATACAGTATACCAGCATTCAAAGAAATAATACCATATATAATGGCTAATACACAATACTTCACACAAAAAATGTGTGAATTTTGTTCTCTCAGGGGCACACTTCTCATCCCTGCAGTACTTCAGACTGTAGGGAATGGGAGGCATAAACAGAACCTTGCATCAAACTGTTAGTTTGAGAGATACAACTCTCTTGCAATCAAACAGTTCGTACTCAACTCAAATCTGAAGAGAACTGACCACTCAGAATCTGTGAGTGTCCAGTACACCCAGCATAAGAGGAACTAGTTACCAATTTTACACAGCAAATTTAAACTTGGGGAAAATTTCCATTTCTAGTGTCTGCTTGGAAGCATGCTGAGCAAGGATGGCTTTCCAAACCTTTTCAACATCTCTATTCCCCCAGAAAAACATCTACTAACACAACACCTTCTAGAGAATGCAGTGTCCACGCAACACTATTTTACAGGGCCCAGTGCTCCTTAGAAGACACTAATGGCCATTGCAAACGAGTTGCCTGTTCATGGAAATGGCTGCTGCACAGATTGCTAAAATATAAACTTCTCTAAGTTCCCCAAAAGTTTTTTGACCAAAACACAACATTTGTAGGAGTTAAAAAATAATTCAGTTTCCACGTTTGTTCATTAGTTAACATCTCTGGAAGACTTAAAAGGACAGCTATTAGTTGCCCCCATGGTAGAGGTAGAGTTTCTCATGCAATATGCTTCTGAATACTGGAGAAAGGCCAAGCAGCCAGTCTGACTTTCAGTCTCAGAAGACTGGGACAGGATTTGAGAAGACAGACGTTTTGTATTCCCTGAAGTAGTCTCTCTGCCATCCAAACCCTCCTCACAGAAGCACAATGTCATGAGTGGCTAAATAAAAAGTCTTGTCAATAGGTAAACATTGACCCTTTCTAGCTTCCTCGCACTGGCAAAAATCAACATGACCACTACTGATGCAAAACTACAGATTACATAAGGGTGAATTTATTTCAAAGTGGCAATGAAATACAACTAGAAAAAGTCTCCCTTGTTATGATTCTCAATGATTCCTTTATTTTGGTAAAACAGGACTATTGTCTCTTGCAACCTTTTTGGGGGGTTTGTTTTTCCTGAAATGAATGTGTCAGGAAAGAAGCCTTGCCAGGGTCACATTTTTGCCTGGTTTAGTTTTTCAAAAAAGATGCCCAAAGTGTGCTCAGGGAAAGTGACACTAGGTTTTTCCTCAACAACTGCATAACCTCAAGATTCAACTTCCCCTACTAGGACTTGCTTGAACACAATCTGATTCTCTTCATTGTGAACTCAATAGGAGATTTGCTAACATCTTTAGTAAGAGCAAAATTAAGCCAATATCAACTGCTTTCAAAAATCCAATTTACAAATCTTAACTCTCTAACGTCAGTTTTCTATTAAATAAATTAAACATGAAGTTAGCACAAAAGTTATCAATTACTGAATAGTAAGTAACTGAAGGAGCTGTGCATTGAGGAAATTAAACTTTTGTTGAAGCACCAGGAGTTTCAACATTCAAAAAACAATGGCTGGATTTCCATCAAAATTGGCCAGACTCTTTTGTGCATATAAAAATAAATACACACACAAAAATGAAATGAAATGAAAAATCAACGATTTTGTAAAAAACAGATTATATATTTTGTACATCCATTTAACACAGACATGTAGTAAGAGTTTAATTGTAAGCTAAATGTAATTTACCTATAACTACATCGTGGCCATCAACCAGGCCTGCAGAGAACAGCTCCTGAGAAACGCCATCTGCCGTATCTGTCCAAAAGGTTAAATGAATAATTATTCACATCCATAAAATAAAAACAGAAAACCCCAAAAGAAGTGTTTGAAATTTAAAATACCCACCTACTTCTCAGTTTCAAATATTCACAGAAGTAGGTTTGAATTCAAAACATCCTTCATTAGGAAAATCAAACCCAACATGATTTCCCATTAATAATTAGTCCATCATCCTCTGTACAATCATACATACCCAAGATAACTATTTGAATCTTTATGAATCCTATAAAGATCATTGCTTGAACATTGACTTCTCCTCCATTATCTAATTAGGTATTTACTTAAAGAAATAAAGATGGGTTTTCTGCCACGTGTCCTGACATTCTTCCTAAACCCCACAGTACTAGGGCTTGATATTTGACCAACAAAAAAATACTTGATCAACTGACCAGTCATATATTATTAAATCATGATCGAATATTCATTATTTATCCACTTGTGCCAATTACAAAAAACAGGTTTGTTAAAAGTTAATGTGGCATTGTGAAACAGTGAAATTAAATTTTAAAAAATGTATGAATTATTACAACCAACAATGTTGGTAAGCATAAATTTAAAATTCAGGACCAAGTTTTTAGTTGTAGCCATGTTGGTCTAAAGCAGGGGTGGGCAAAATGTGGCCGGGGAGCTGGATGCAACCTGCCAAGCCATTCTATACGGCCCACGGGAACCCTAAAAATTTTAGAAAATTAATATTTATCTGTCCCTGGCTGCCGATCATGTGGCCCTCAATGGCTTGCCAAAACTCAATAAGTGGCCCTCCGCCCAAAATAATTGCCCACTCCTGGTCTAAAGACATAGGCAGGCAAGGTTCTTTGGTTAGATGTGATATCTTTTATTAGACTAGCTGAGTATTTGGAGACGTTCTTAACAAGCTTTTGGGTGCAGTCACCTTTCATCAGGCATAGGTAATCTCTGCTGGTCTGAGACTCCAAGGAATGAGAGAGACGCTTCTCTCATTCCTTGGAGTCTCAAACTATTTTTTAACAATTTTTTCTTCATTCCAAAAAATTCAGCTGCTGTAAAGAGCCAGAGCTGAGGAAGCAGAGATGGTGCCTAAGTCAGCCCCAATTTTGAAGCTTAGAATTACAATGCTATGTTGGGTCTTTTATATAAAAGGGAGGAAGTTGGATCAGACTAGAATACTGGGATGATGTGATCCTGTTCTCTAGTACAACAGTTCTCATCCAGAGTACCATAGCATGCTAGGGTGCCTTGACAGCCTTTTAAGGGTGTTGTCAGATGCCCTACAATGTTAGCAATGGTTGGTGTGAGAACATGAGTCACAGAGATTTTAAATAGGAACTCGCAGTGTTAAAACCATTCTGCCCTGCTATGGTCTTTTTAAGTTCTTTGCCATAGAAGAATCACTGTTATTTTTCTGTAGTCTAAAAATGAGTGAAACGAATTGCTGGAGTTTTTGAGGGATGCCTCGAGTCTAAAAAGGTTGAGAACTACTGCTCTAGTGTTTACCTGCCTCCATACACACAAACATGTCTCTCTACTCCTTCCCCTCCCCAGTCACCATACAAAAAAATAGACATCTTCCTTATGTTATCAAAACAGCTTTTCCAACTTGGATTCATTTTTGGACAAAACCACTTTCAAAAGCGTCTTTAATGGAGTAAATACAGACTCCTGTGAAATATCAAGTGCAGCTATGGCCCAAAAGGCAGCTTGCAATGCAACTGCAGTATAACAGATCAACTCCCTCTGTGTCATATATCCAAGTAGTATCTGCTTTTCTTTTCAGACAAAGATTAGTTTCAGGGCTTCTTATACCAGGTTGCATTGGAAAACCAATACAACTTTGCAAGAATGAGCTAGATTCTGAAGTCCCAATGTCAGAAGCTTTATTTCTGACAAAGATACAGCCAGAAATACAATTCAAGTTTTCTTGTTAAAGATGGAGTTTGTGAAATGCTTTGTGAAACTCTTCTTACCTGTTAACTCAACAAATTTTTAAGGAAGTCAGAGACTCAAATGCAGAACCCTACAATGACATCTTTATAGTCATTTTTCAAACCATAACCTCACATGCTTTCAGGATATTATATTCTGTTTTCCAAACCTTGTACTATAATCACTTATCCTCCACCATAAAAATGTGCATTCTGTAGCTTTTTGACTCTGTGATTCTTATGTATCACTCAAAGTGATCTATGTACAGAAATTTTTCATTAAATGAACATCTGAAACTGACAAATACTTCTCTATCTATATATGATCTTATAATATATACTGTATACAGCTTTGTTACTAAAATTTACATACTCTGCACAATTTTTGTTCGAGTTAAGTAGCAGCAGAGAAAACACTTCAGAGTGGTAATTTATATTAACTATAAACAGTAATCAGTTTTTGAAATACCCGTTTGAGCAATATAAAAATAATTTGAATTAAAGAAAAGCCTTACCTCTGCCTGGAGTAAACTCAAATCGTATGTCATTAAGTTCCTTTCTAGAGTTTCTGGAAAAAAAATACATCAAGCACATTGAAATGTAATGAAGCACAGCTTATAAAGCCTAAATGTATTCATCTTTATAAATAAACTGTTAATACATAAACATTATTTTACAGTTTTATATTCTAATATTCCCCCAACTGGAATACAAGTACATGAAAGCATAAATAAGGGGAAAATCCCAGGGAATTTAACATTCTGGTTTTATAAATATCAGCCAGCAACTCATTTTGTTAGGATTACAAAATTACATATTTTCATTTGTGATGAATTATGACTTCACTGAAAATAAAAATCTGGGGACCAAAACTGAAATAAAACCAGAAAACTGATAAAAAAAGGATCACTTGATGCAAGTGAACGTCAAACTGCATGAATCCCTAGTACGCATAGCAGAGTAAAAAATACCATTAATGTAAAAAATTAGAAGTGTTTTAAGAAACAGAAGTTTTCCAACCCTGAACTGTATACACATTGGCCTGTAGCAACAGAAACAAACCATCCTTAAGTCCATGGCTCTCCACATATACAACAAAGAAATAGATAGCTTGACGGAAAGGTGTTTAATTTTCTTTGCTTGCTTAGTAGTTAATGTGAAACAGTACAACATACTAAATATTATTAATTCAAAACACTAAAAAAAACCAGTAAAGAAAGGAATCTCATTTTTGATTTCACAGTTTAAATGGCAATACTCAATACAGTAATACAGGGACAGCAAATAATAAGTCTTTTGATGAAAAGGACATTCAATAGGTTTTGTTTCTAAAATGAGAACACCATACGATATAAAGCCAATGGACTTAAGAAGTCAGTTGATAAAATGAATAGAAGACATTCCCTTTACTGTTTCAGACTGGAAAACATGTCCATTGCAATACTCTGTTTCCCCAGCTCCCCAGAATCAGCTTATCTACTTAATTTAGAAAGGAAGCTGCTACTATGTTTCCTCAGGACCAAAGATTCCCCAGCTTGCAAACGCAGCACATAGTAAATTACTGATTTAGCCAAAGCTTTTATTGTTACATGTTAGTCCTAGCACTTGACCGTACTCCATAAGATTTGAGCACAGAGACTTTTCCCCTTACCCTCTCACGCTGCAAGGTTGCAAGATGTAAGTCTGCATTTCTTTTTGAAGTACTCCTTAGAAAGGTACTACACATTTAAATTAAAGCTGGATAGAAACCAGCTATAGGGTTAGTCACCAGTTAATTGTGTAATATATTTAATGTGTAGCAGGCGCCTGTAAAATTTAAAAAGAATGCTTCTAATAGAACAGAGGAACTGACCCCATACAGAGGAAAAAGAGAGAAAGCAATGCATTGTGTGATGTATAAAGTAAACCTGTGGTTTTCAACCTTTTTGGATTTGAGGCACCCCTCCTAACTTTAGTGATATGAATGGCACCCAATTTCAAAAACTAATTTAATGATTATAGAGCTTGCTTCCTTGCAGAGAGCCTTGGAAGTGGGGATGCGAGATCATATAGACAGTAACAGGCCTGAGCCTATGCTTATTTGCGTCTCCTAAAAACTTACATATTGCCTCACAACACCCTTCAACAGATAGGGCAGCACCCCAGGGCCACAGCACCCTGAAAAAAAGTCACGGAAGCAAGCAAAAAAAAGCCTTCATATGACAGTCGCCTGACAGTTATCATAGGTGTTATTTTTTAACAAAAGTCAACAGCTTCCTTAAGGAAGAATGATCATTTGGATTGACTGGGTCCCTTCAGCCTACTGTGTTTGTGCAATCTGGCCATGTAAATTGCTGCTATGGGTATCATGACTTTAAACTTAATATCTGCCTTTTGCACTTCAATTCTCAACCCTAACATTGTACCCTCATGGGTCTAATGAGATATGATGTGAGGGACTCGCTACACGTTGCACTTTGAGCTGCTCAAATGTCGGTTGGTGTTAGTTCTATTTCAAGTTTGGAGCAGCGCATCTTAAGGCTAAAAATGTTCTCTGACTGACCCAACCTGTACAGCTGTGACTTGCTGTTAGAGGGCTCACAAGCTAGGAGCTACAGCTGTGAGTTGTAACTACAGGGCTGGTGAGCCAGGACAGGCTTCTATCCCTGCCCTAGTTGTGTGTGGAAAGTTTGTCCACACAGAACAGGATGCGAGGGGAGGGAACACTGCATCCTGGGATGCTGGAGGACTGCAACTTGGGTAATTCATCTCTGGGGAGTGGCTACACATTAATGGAACAGAACCTAACATAGATCAGAAATAAAACCTGCCCTGGAGTAGCATAACTTTAAGCTGCCTAAAATATGCTTAGAACTAGGTTCAGGTGTTAATGTGTGGACAATCCATAGGTTTAGAGCTCCAGAAGCAATCTACAATTAAATGTGCAACAAGGTCCCAAGCTATTGTTCACAACTGTGCTTCTATTTATAACTGAATTAGAAATTTAATGTAGCAAACACTCTGTATACATTTATTTCTGGATAATCTACCTTCTCAGACATCATCCATAATATAATGTTCAGGGTCTGTACATTCTGAGTCCCCAACCTCAAGAGCTCAATTTAAGCAAATCAATGCCAGCAAACTGTATGAGCTATAAACTACTTTACCACTTCCCCTCCATCCTCCTACCTTTCCTTCCCTCATCAGCCAACCTGAGCCGTCATTACTAACACTATATCAAATACTACTAGATGCCCAACCTACAAAATATATTCACAATCAATTCAAGAGACTAAGGGAGAAAGCACCCATTTTAATGGGCACCTAAAAGAATGGAGGACCACAGGTGTTACCATCCTTCAGAAGTAACAGCCAACAACTGTAAGCATTTCTCCCCTACTCTGCACCAGAGGATGTAGATGTTCATTGAAATGTTTGAAGCACAGAACATGCGTCTCAACTGAACTCCCAAACTTAGTACTTGTCAATATAACAAAATATCACACTCTGTGCAAAAATCACCCATGCACAGACAGTGCACAGAGGGTACATGACATGGTATCTAGAACCAGCAGGACACAAATGACTGACAGTAAAGCTGTACATTAATGGGAATAAAGAAATTTGCAGCCTCATATGCTATACGTGGATGTGCCCTGGATTCAAACTGGCTGGCGCAGAGAACACCATGGGTAAAGATAACTGATCCAAGCTGATGTGGACTTAGGAGTCCAGAAATAGGAGACAGAAAGCAGCTAAGACTGCATCAACTTTAAAAATGGGTGCACTGAGGGTCCTATAACATCCACAACTACATGTCAAACCAGCTTATCTAGTCTTTGGACACCATATGATTTGATTACAAATAGCTTCGAGAATGTCTGTGTATAATCCAAAACTGTGATTGCATCTCGTGTTAAGTTAAATCAGTTATCTCTAAACTTATTAGTTTAGGGGTACCAACAACAGTATAGCCCTTGTGGCACAAATTCAGCTGTCGAATATTTACCCAGCGCACACTAAAGTCTTTGGCAGGGTGGTTAGACTCCTATCAGCCTACAAACCAATCAGCTAATTTAAAACTGACTTGGGTATGTCTACAACAGGGAGTGCAATCACTCTTCTGCTGACTGCATAGATATACCATTAGTTACCTTCACCACATACAGGTTTGCAAAATGTCACATGCATTAGCAATTAAGATAGGAGGTAAACCTCAAATCTTTGAAATAAGCTTGCATAGTCCAAATGCAGAATTAAATTTCTGATTGTGTGTAAAAAAAAAAAAAATCCAGAAGACATCACTTATCTATCGAATTCATATGACATCGCTCGTCTGCCATGTTGTTCTCCTTCAAAGAAAAATAACTATTAAGATCCACTTTAACTTGGGGGAGATTTCAGTCTCAGAGCAGATTTATCTAGAAATTTGCTTCAAAATGCTTGCAAAGTAGACCTAGTTAAAATGTCTCATCAATCCTAAATGCTTTAATATAAATATACATCAGTTTTTGGCTGTGTATTATAGTTTTAACAGTGCTAATAAAATTGGTTTAATATGAATAATTTCTTTTACCGCCTTTTACCAACACTTTCTCAGCTGCAAGGTTTTTCATGGACATAAGAAAAATAGCAGCATATTCCAGCCTAAGAATCTGTACCTTCAGGTTTACCATGAAAAAGTGTTTTTAGCCAATTCAGCATGGAACAAAAGTTAGCACAGGTCCCTATACATCTTTCAAAAATTCTTTGAGAGCTGACAGGGGCTGTGCTGCCAAGAAATCTCTGTCCTTTGCAAATTTTCAGCTTTGGTCTTAATCAATAATTTTCACCATCAACAAAATTTTTTTACAAAATAGAAGTCCATCTCATTTTTTGGAACTGCCCATAGATGAACTTAATTGCTGCAGCAAACTTTTTTTTCCAGTGAACAGCTCAATCTACTTCAAAAGCTAATAGCAGTGGAATGTGTTTTGCGGTCCATTCTTCTTCTCCTCAGTAAGGAAACTGTAAGCAGTCTCATATTTCAGTGTACTAGGCCATGAAGTTTTGCTGTGGGAAAACTAAATCCAACCGCCAGGCACGCTCAGCTGTGACTCAGAACTATTCTCATTCACTAAATACGTATAAAAATATTATAGTCAAGAAACAGACAAATGAAGGAAAACAAAAACAAAATGATTGGCAAAAGAGATGCCTTACTGTTACTAAATGAGATAGTAAATTCTGAAATGATTAAGCCATATGTAGCATTCGAAGTGAAATATCCACCTGTGCAATGAACCAAACAGGCTTCAATTTTAAACAATTTTCAGGTAACCAGAATTTATTTCTAGCAAGACAGGTAATTAAGTAAAATCTAATAGATAAATAATGCAACTATGCAGACATATATTTGATTAATAAGGTATAATTTTTTATTGAGCTCACTTGCTTTTGCTATGAAGTTGACAATCAGTAGGCTGCATTTTGCATGAAGTATATTTGCATTTAGCAAAAAACTAGCTCAAAATTCAAGGGTTTTTTTCCCCCCCTCTCTCCTTAGAAAAATTTGGGAGTTTTGGTTTCCAACTAGATTTACCAAGAATGAGAAAGTCACCTCAACTTCTCTTCAGATACAGATTCCACTTTTCTGTGTGACTGGTATGTGGGATGACAAGCAAACTCCACCTTAAACATTTGATCTGGCTACCATTGGTTTTCAGAGGTCTCATGCCTCACCCCCTTAAACAGGACACTGTTTAACCAAATGTAGGAGCAGCAGGCGTCTGTACTAATTTTACACAAACCCTTTTGGAACAACTAAAACATCACTACTTCCCCATATTTATTATTTTTGGAATGAAAAATGGACCTAAACACTTTCAGATTTGGAGCCACCACTGATCTATTTGCACTGTGTACTTCTTGAACTAGAAAAACTAAGACATCCAAATGCAAAATGCAGCACTCAAGAACATCCTGTGGATTTATACCACTCTGCAGTCTTTGCTTCTAAAATCAAGCAGATGTAGTGCATCCCTCAGATTAACTTTTCCCTGTCTGGTAAAAAGGCACGACCACCTACTACTATTGTTCGAGGCTAAGTGACAACGCTAAGGCCCACTAACAAGTCAGTGTCATGGTTAAGAGACACAACCATCTTTGGGTATTCGGTAGCAGAGGACGA
>JAGPOW010003685.1:37804815-37836973 GCA_030014935.1 Caiman crocodilus
CAACACTTCCCAGAGACGAGCCTATGAGCTCCATTTCATCAACCTGCTGGATACTAGAGATCATGGACTAAACATAGACACTGGATTTTTGATACATTATAATCTGCTTGGAAACTGACTCCCCAGCCGAGCCCCTGGCTTGTTTACTTTTCATTCTGTCCAGGAAGAGCACACACCAACTGCTTAAATTTCCTTAGCTTGACGAAGAGTTTTTGAACCCGAAAGCTTGCTTAATAAATATTCTCCAACCATTTGGGTTGATCTAATAAAAGATATCAAATTCACCCAAGAAACCTTGTCTGCCTATGTCCTTAGACCAACACAGCTACAACCTAACCCCCTGCTTCTATAATTACACTTGGTGTTTGCTTTCACTGAATTTACTAGAAAAGGCACAGTCAATTTAGTTGTTTTTCTAATTCCAATGAATAGCTTTGGTAAACTTGGTTTGCATTCATTCATTCTATGAATTCACTTATTCATTCCTTCTATTATTACTTTGTTTATAGATTTCCTATCACTGTTTTATCCAGGTAATAATGTTCATGTTCAAACTAAGTTGAATGTTCCCCACAAAACATTATGCCTGCCATCTTGTCTGTAACCTATTAATTGTTCAAAACTAACAAAGAAAGCAAAACAAGTTCATTTGACAAGATTAATTTGACAGAAACCTATAATGTCTAGAGGATAATGAAAATATAAGACATTGGCATTTATAGATTTCTTTAAATCATTATATTTTATAAAGAATAAACAGAAGTATTCACTTTGGAAGTATACAGCTTTGGGAATGTATAGCATCATGCCTCCCTTTGCTGAAAACTGAATTTGCTCTTCAGTGTCTAGACACCTCTTCAGTTCTAATTAGTGTCAGAGGTACAGTAAATTGGTTTGTTTATTCTCTTGATACACGTGGATGCAGATTTGGACTAGCTGATTAGTTAATATGCAGATTTCCCAGGTATTCCATTCCTTTTATTGAAATAGGAGTTCCAATTTTCATAGATTATAGAGTCGGAAAGGAATCGATGGATCATCGTGTCCAACCCCCCACCCCTGGCAGAAAAGAGGACCGAGGTCAGACAACCCCAGTCAGGTGACTATCTAGCCTCCTCTTGAAAATCTCCAAGTTAGGTGATAGTATCACCTCTCTTGGAAGCCCATTCCAGACTCTGGCCACCCTTATTATAAAAAATGTCTTCCTAATGTCTAATCTAAATCTACTCTCCACTAGTTTGCACCCATTATTCCTAGTTACTCCCTGGAGCACTCTCGTAAACAGCGCATCCCCAATTCCTGGCTGTCCTCTCCTGATAAACTTGTAGGCAGCTACAAGGTCACCCCCTCAGCCATCTTTTGTAAAGGTTGAAGAGCTCCAGATCCCTCAACCTCTCCTTGTAGGGTCTTTCACAGAGGCCACTAATCATGCGAGTTGCCCTTCTCTGAACCCTCTCCAGATTCTCCATGTCCCTTTTGAAGTGCAGCACCCAAAACTGGACACAGTCCTCCAACTGCAGCCTGACTAATGCCACATAGAAGGGGAGTATCACGTCCCTTGATCTGTTGGTCATGCATCTGCTAATACATGACAAGATGAGATTGGCTTTATTGATGGCCTCGTTACACTGCCGGCACACGTTCGTTTTGGAGTCAACTATGATTCAAAGATCTCTCTCATCCTTTGAGCAGCTGAGGAGGTCACCCCCCAACCTGTAGTTGTGCTGCTTCCTAGGTGGAGTACCTTACATTTATCTTTGTTGAATTGCATCCTATTTTGTTCTGCCCACTGATCTAAGCTGTCCAGGGCAGCCTGTATCTGCACCCTGCTCTCCAACGTATTAACTCTGACGCATAACTTGGTATCATCTGCTAACTTGGAGAGGGTGCTCTTCACACCTCGTCCAAATTGCTGATGAAGATATTAAATAACACCAGTCCAAAGACTGAACCCTGCAGGAGCCCACTGTTATATTTGTAACATTTTCATTAGATGGTAACTCAATTTGATTTGTTTTATTTTTCTTAAATAGAAATGTTTGCAGAAAGGAAGTCAATATCCTAATCATTAATTTCATCTCCCTCATCTTTTGTTAATGGTCCCTAGTTTCCTCTAACACTACTTTTCTTTAATGCACTTGTGAAAAAAACCCTATTTCTCTTTAAAAATGCATACTCAGGTCTTTTGTCATCCTGAGTCAGCCCACTTTTGCTGCTATTCCTTCCTTCATTCTTCAGTGTCTCTATAGCTTGATGTACCTTAATTATGATGATTCGAGATGTCCCAGCTTTTTTTCTGCACTATTAAATTTTAATACTTCTACATTCCATAGCACACTCATCAAGCTTATTCTTCCCAAATTGCCTTTTGTTATCTAATATGAATATAGCTACTTTCAGGTTCTAGCAACTTGCTTTCAATAGGAATGACACTTCAAACCAAGGCATTCAGCGTGACTATGTATCATAACAGGACAGTAAAGGAAGCATTCCTCCAAGACTTTTTTGGACAGATGCATTTTTAAAGCCTTCTTTAAGATTCTGCTAACGTGTATCGTTTGATAACATTTTATTTCAACAGCAATGGTTTCTAGTGTAACAACAAATAATTATTTCCAGGGGTGTCTAACTAGTGGGCCAGAGGCTGCATGAGGCCCCTGGGCTTCCAACCACCTGCCATTCCCCCTACATTACTCCTGTTGCAGCAGCAACCAAGATTTCTCACTACAAAATAATTTGGGCTCCCCCTCCATCCTCTGCTTTCTGCTCCTTGACACTCCCCCAGGAGGCAGGGCAGGGTAGTACAGTACAGTAATCAGTGATAGCAGAACCTGCAGTTGAGGCACTGTGATTGGGGGCTACAGTGTAGTGAAACAGGCTGAGAAGATACCCACACAGCCTGATGCAAAGGCAGGTGATGGTCATATAGCACAAGGCAGTGGCTGGAGGGGGTGAGGAATTCCTGCATAGTGTGGTGCAGGAGAAAACCATGGCTCACAGTGGTACAATCCACGTGATGTACAGTATCCACTGGTGCAGCCCCCAGCTGCTTATACATTAGAGAGCCTTAGTTTAAAGAAATCAAAACATTTGTGACCCATTTATCACTTGGGTACTTCTGTATGCGAATCTCCTGCTTAGAGGAGATTACTTAAAGGCCAAAATAGTAGAGATTTTTTTAAAAGGAAAAATGGTTTTACAAAATAAAGATTGTTTGCATAACCAAGGAGTGGAAAAAGTACACTGTAAAACATTATGTAAAATCAACTTGCTTCTCTTAAAGAAAAAAAAAAAGATGACAAATTCATAACACAATTTCATGGATCTACATATAAAAACAAAGTAGGGAACAAATAGTTCCCTAATGACAGACTATTCCTGATAAGGTCAATTAAGCAATGTTTCACATATTTAAAAAAACCTACACTGCAGACTCCTACTTACAATATGAAATTAAAATAGGAAACCATGTATGTGCAATGTTGCAACTATAAATTGAAAAGATTTTGAATGGAAGTTTCTCTTATTTTTATCCTATTAGCTAAGTGCTAATGTAATGTAACTGTTGACATGAACGAGACTAAAAAGAATTGGTGTTTGGGAACTAAAAATCCAGTTCAATCATGCTGAGTTAGTTGGGATACATGGCAGACAGCAGGTTTCCACTGTTTGTGACTACTTTGATGGCTTCATTTTTCATTAGGTCATGCATCACCCATTGTGTTAGGTTAACTGAAGCATTCATTTCTATTTCCAACAAGCTTCGAAATCTTCTATCTTGAATGGCATCTTGTCAAGGATACCCTGATAACAGGATTACTGTACAGACAAATAAATGTTTCATTGCCTTGCCTATGAACATTAAAATATAATCTAGATTGCCAGATGAGGAACATACTGCCCTATCTACAGAATTATGGAGCACTCAAACAAAACAGATCTTTTAAATTAAAAGCAGGAACAATGTCAGTTTATGTTTCTGCTTCATGTGCTGTCTTTCTCAGAATTTCACTATTCTGTTAAAAACTAGGTTTTAAAAAATGACCTGAAAGGGCTTTACAGAGAGATTGGTGGATACAAGCTTTTGTGGTAGAAGAATTGTAGCAATAAATACAGTTGGTTTATGACTATCCGTAGGTGAATACTCTTTGAATACAAATTGTAGCAGCATTCAGGCAGCTACAGTAACATTAGAATTCTTGGAAACATGTTTTCGGAGGCTAGGAATCGAGGCCACTTACAATCACAGCCTTTTATACCACTGTGTCATTGAGTGCCTATCTACACTATATCTACAGGGATGGCACATCCAGTCAGTTAATTGTAAGTGGGTTGCCTTGCATGCTGGCTTTTGGAAATGGATTTTGCTCTACCAGGAGCCCTTCAGCCAATCTTCCCAAACAAAACAGTCTTTAAGCAACAAATAATCCAAACCTTCTACTCTGTCCCAGGCTTAGAAGTCTGACCCCTCCTTATAATAGGCTGTTCTACTTGCAGCTTGCATTTCTCCTCCCTTGCTTACTCTTCTCAGAGCTATTTAGAACTCATAGGGGGACACTTCCTGTCTATCTAAATACCCCACAGCTGGGCTTTCAATAGAGCTGATTGTTACCTGGAAAACCTATTATATTAATGCAATAGGATGGTCTGTCACTTTAAGAGAACAGTTGTTCAGCGATATTCAAGCTGACCAATACTACACGTTCTTGCAAGAACCGTTTAGATTGTTAATTTACATTTAAAATGCAGTAAAAATACTGAAATGACATTTACTTTTAGGCCAGTGTTAAGAAATACATTGAATTCTTTAGATACTGAAGTCAAGGAGTACATCTGTGATTTCATTATAAAGGAAAAGTTTTATAAAGCTGTATGCTGAATACTTTTTATGGGGTATGTAAGAACTCTAATTCTTCTCCACGAGATGCCAAGGCCTCAGACTTTTCTGTCTACAGGTCTGTCCCTCCCACCCCGCCATCCCAAAAAATAGTCAGCTTGCAAATCTATTGTGGTCAGATACGAAATGGTATGAAAGGTTATTCAAGGGCTCTTTCTAGCTTCAAAAAGGGTTGACTAGTAAACAAGTATAAAAACAAAAACTAAAGGGAATTTAGATTCACTTCAGGAACCTAATGAAGTTTTGGGTTCTGTTTTCTGGAGGCTAGCTCATCCATCCCCCATTTCTATTTGTCTGAAAGTGTTCAGGGCTTATCTGAAAGAACATGCATATTCAGGCTGTAGATCACAAAGACCATTTAATACAGAACTGCAAGAACCTAATTAACCTGTTTGTGTTCTTAGGATATGAACCTATAGTATGCAAAAAAGTTACTTCTCTTCACTTTTTGTGTCAAACAAATAACTAGTCTATAAGGTACACCTCTACCTTGATTTCTAATAGAAACCTAGCAGACCAGCTGACCGTAACTTTTTAAGGCTCTGGGTCAGATTGATCCAGTTTGAACTGGAGGTGGGAAAGTGGGTGCTAGGACCCAGCTGTTGCCACTGCTTTTCCCCACAGCAGCATAGGGAGAACAACTGCTGCCAAAGCTAATCACGACTGAATGCTGCTGAAGCCCTGTGTCCGCAGGCCACTTTAAATGATTCTGTGGGAGAAGTCTGACCCATGGGCCATCGGTTGCTGGCCCCTGCATAAGAATAGTAGTATGTTTAATGTAAATGAATGTTAAAGAGAAAGAACTACGGCAGAAGCAAGCCTTCAAGAACTAGACTTGAAAACATATGTTCAAACAAAAGACACAAATATGAGAATTTTTTCTGTACTTCAGTTTTCCCACTCCATCCAAGGGTTAGGGATAACTGAAGTACACAAGGAAAAATCAGTAGACACTGCTGCCTTATGGCAGCCTATCCTGATTGGTTCATTCACCCCTGGAACAATCTTACTCTGATTTAACAGAGTTGATGTACAGTGGTGGCTGCAGCAGCTCTGGCCAGAGGCAGATTCAAATCCTACTTTGATTTTCTCTGGTCTTTGATATGGAGGAAGCAAGAAAGAGACTTGTTCAAAACTATTATACAAATACTAAAAACAAAAAGTTAAACATGCAAAACCTTAGGGGCTCAGCAGGAAACGTTTGTCAGCAACAACACCATTATCACTAGAAACTGAAGCCATCCCCAGGACTGCATTGGGTTACACATTCAGGACTAGCTGTCTATCTTCCACTTTGTGAGCACCTGAGATTTCTGCTTTCTTCTGGTCTTTCTCTTAAGCTACAGTGGAAGCAGACAGGAGGGTCAAAAAGGGATTTTTTTTCTTTGTTTAAAGGGAAGAAAGCTGAAAAACAGAACCTATTCTCTATGGGTGTTTTAAACGTGCTTCGGGGTGATGGGGTACACTTAATTAGATTGGCTCTGAGAGCTGCTCTAATTAAAGTGCTAGAGTGTCTTGTGAGTTAGTGCCTCCATTCTTCAAAATGGCGGTGGGGCGCTTTATCTAAAGCTCATTGAACAAGCTTTAGGTAAAGCACCCCCCCCCACCATTTGAAAGCACAGGGAAGCTGATACATAAGACATGGACGCTGGCTGCAGCGCACTAATTAGCATGCTCCAGCAGACTCAATTAAATTGCTGTAATTACAGTGTGTTGGACCAGCCTCCCAGCAGGTGTACAAACACCCTGCAGTATTGTATTCAGTTGAAAAAGACTGTCCAGGCAAAAGACTTCAACTTGCTCAAATGCAGCAGCAATTAAGAAGCTAGAAGTTTCTGCATAATCTTGCCTTTGATCACTTGGTACAAGGAAAGCTCATATGTACCTTTGGTGGCTGAAGTGCTGTAAGGAGCATCAAGATCTCTTTAAGAAATCAAGTGTAAAATGTGTGTTGCCACCTCTCAGAAGGATGCAAGAGAAGTTTCTATGTTCCTTCTTGCATGCTCCATTAGGATAAACGGGTTACTTTTAAGATGCATAATTATGTGAAAGTAAACAGATTCAGGGCATACTTTTGAACAGGTCTGTATAGTCATTTTTATACTTAAGGGTATCCACACCAAAGGAGTCTGGATTAGTAGAACCCAATGTACAAAGACACCTGTTCTTCTTTGGGGATTACTAACAAGAGAGTTTGCAAATAAAACAACATATTCCTGGCAGCTGAAGCAGAGAATCAGCTGGGACAGCACCATTTGGCTTCCTGCATCAGTCTCTTACCTATCCTAGTTAGCACAAACAAACAAAGCAACTCACATGTGACAATCCAATTCCACAAATCAAGTGCTGAATCCAAATTCCTGCCTGAGAAGAAACTTTGTATGGAATCAAGAACTTAAACATTGTTCTGCTTTGAAATACGTTTAAATCACCATTATAGAAGCCAAATACATAATTAGGAACAAGACATGAATAGACTAAAATACAAGGCGGAGCATACTGTATTTATGCTGCCCCACTTCACTTACTGCTGTAGTTAAAAATACATGCTGTAGTTAAAAACAAAACAAAACACTTAACGTATCTCCTCATTTTGACTGCAGTACATCCTAGAACTGTGTTCATCTCTTCTCGTTTCCAATTTTCATTCTACATGGCAGGGCAAGAACCTTTTTTGCATCTTCTGGGTTGTTTTGTTTTGGAGTTTTTGGTTAAAACTCAGCAAAGAAAATTCAGAAAAAAATAAGATAATTTATTTAGAAATTTAATGCAACTTGATATATATAAAAAAGACTTGGCTCACGTGTACAACCTTGGTTGCAATATTTTTTGACACTGTTAGCAAAGATCTAGCACAATCATTGCAAGTGTGGGCCAGAGCTACAGTGACAGACCTCAGGTAGCAGGGGAGGGTCCCAGACAGGGCTGGTGTGACCAAAGCAAGCAGGGAGCTATATCTACATTTCAAAGCAGAACTTGTAAAAGGGGGAGAGGACAGGAAAGAGAAAGAGACACTGAATGCATGAGAATCATGAGGGATATGAAGTACGTGAGAGATATGAAAAGCATGCTATGGTTAAGGCATGAGAGGGGAATGAGGAGGTGCAGCTTCATCTATAAAAACGGAGGCAGAGATGAGACATGTGAGATGTCTTCCTCATCACCTAAGACAATCTGGGGATCCCCCGAAAGACATTCTGAATACCTGGCTGCAAGGCGAGGATTCTGTCCCCAGGATTACATAAGACCGGGGCAGGCAGTTATTTTGGGCAGAGGGCCGCCTACCCAGCTCTGGCAGGCGTTGAGGGCCGCATGGGTAGCCCCACCCCCTGGTCACCATCTTGGGACCAAATGTTCCAGGGCCAGCACCAGTGGGGCCTGGAGCAGGGCACAGGCTGGCAAGGGTCTGTGGAGCCGGGCTGGGCTACACCAGCAGGGAAGGGGGAGCTGGCCTGGCTCCATAGAACCCCTGCCAGCTGAGACCCCACATTCCTGCCACTCTGCTCTGGGCCCCACCAGCACTGGCCCCAGGGCACTGGTACGGGACCCATGCTCCCGCTGGCTCCCCACCCACTCACTCCCAGTGCCCTCCAACCCTGCGGTACAGGCAGGGGGCAGCACACAGCCCCGACCCCCTGCTCACTGGCAAGAAAGAAGCTGGTGCTGAGCATGGGGAAAAGTGGCCCCTCGCCTGCCCCATGGCCAGCGCTCCCTGCTGCAGGCACTCACAGCCCATGCTGGGCTGTCTGGAGCAGGCACAGGCAACTTCATGCAGGCTGCAAGTGGCTGCAGCATGGGGCGTTGGCCATGGGGTGAGCAAGGAGCCACTTTTTCCCACGCTCAGCACCAGCTTGTAACCCTCCCCACTGCCAGCCTGGCAATGAAGCTGGGTTACAAGGTAGTGCTGAGTGCCAGGGGGCAGAAAGCAGCCCCTCCCCACCCCATGCCCGGCACTCCACATGGCAGCCACTCACAGCCCACCTTGGGCTGCCTGTGTCTGCTCCAGACAGCCCTGAGTGAGCTGTGAGCGCCTGCAGCGCAGGGCACCAGCCGTGCAGCAGGCAAGGGGCTGCTTTTCTCTGCACAAGGAAGGAGCCCAGTGAAAAGCTGAGCGTGGAGGAAAGCAGCCCCTCCCCCAGTACCCTAAGCTGAAGGCGCTTGCAGGCTGCATGGGGCTGTCCAGAGCGGGCACAGGCAGCCCCAGGCAGGCTGCAAGCAGCTGCAACACAGGGCACCGAGCATGGGCAGGGAGGGGTCGCTTTCCCACCCGTGTTCCTTCCCTGCCTGGGGTCCCCTCCCCCCCTTACCTGTGCTTCCTGCGCTGGGGCAGCCATGTCATTTTTGACAGGAACCAAGGGTAAAGAAATATTAATTTTCCAACTTTTTTAGGGGCCCCATGGGCTGGATAGAATGGCCTCGTGGACCAAGTTTGGCCCACAGGCCATATTTTGCCCACCCCTGATGTAAGAGCTTTCGGTTGTCTTTTTGGCTTATTATGTTGCATTTTAAGTTAGACTAAGTTACGTGTGTTGTCATTGGCTCTTACTGGGCTGTGACTTAACTTAGGCAAAATCTTTCTGTTGTTGCTGTGTATTTGAAATTGTTACCATGAAACAGTATCCCTCATTGAAGGGGTAATAACCAGAGAGTAGTTCCCATAGTCATCTTGCATTGGTGATTTCAACTATCGTCCATGTGAACATACTTGCTTGAAAATGCTATCCTACAGAACAGACAGAAACTAGAATTTTCCCATTTATCTTTTACTGTTTCTCCAGTTGCACTGTTTCTATTCCAAGGCTACTATAATGAGTTTACTGTCTCTGTGGATGGTGATTTACTTATAGTGTGTCACAAAGTCAATTTTACCACAAGATGGGTTATCAAGGTTTGGTTTACTTTTGGCATTAAAGGAAATCCTGATAAAATGATGCAATATACTTTAATTAAAAAAAAGAGAGAGAGAGGAAAAAGTATAAATCTGATTTAAAAAGTCAACTGAAAATACACTGAAAATGGTCAAGTATTAACTGTTTCTGCTCTGTCCACTTAATTGTTAAAGATTACTACAATTTTAGACACGGAGCCACGGTATAAATACTGTCCATGGAATGCAATACTGGAATGAAACATACCATCTTCAAATTACTTTCATTATTTTTAAAGGAAATGTACTGCTGTGTCTACCCCATTCCATTTTACCTCCACTGAGTCTCCACGTCATTCTCTGTGTATAGAGTCTCATTTGCACCAATGGAAAATATTGCTTGCAAATGATAAGAAACACTCCCTTCTCACATCTTCAAACATGGGCTCAAGTTCTCAATGTGTCTGTGTGTCTAGATCAATTGCATGCCTGGCAAAATTATTGCATGTCCTAATGAAGGAAAACATCATTTTGCTTTTTTAACTTCATAGTTAGATTACTGCAATGTGCTCTCTGTGAGGCTGCCCTTGATGACTATGCAGAAGCTGCAGCTAAGGCAGAACATGGTGGACCACGTTTTGATGGGGGGGGGGTCACCAGGAGCACATAACTCCAGTCCTGCAGAATCTGGACTGGCTTCCAGTAGCTTTCCAGGTGTACTTCAAAGTGCTGATTTAGACTTATAGGGCACTTCTACACGTGCTCTGGAGTTGTTGAGGTGTGGCGGATGTTTAATAAGAGCAGCTCCGAGAGCCCCTCTAAAGTGCCACTGCATCTCCTATATCAGTGTCTTTGTGCTTTAAAATGGTGGCAGGAGTCAACGATGGCTCATTCGACAAGCTTCTGTACAAGTGCCCCTGCCATCATTTTTAAGAGCGAGGATACATGAGATATAGGAGGCTACCGAAGTGGAGCAATTGTCATGCTCCAGCAGACTTGATTATTTGCGTCTGCACTTGTGAATAGGCACCAGTAAGAAGCTCAGCATTATGGTGCATTGCCATCTCCAAGGTCAACCGAGAGCAAGTCTCTGCAAGAACCATGAGCATGTGAAGTGTTTGGTGAAAACGCATGCTATGTCATTCTTGGTAGTCATTCCTCACCCCTGAAACTCTTTTTCCCTTGAAGCCCATCAGAGCCTGAACATAGACATCTGGAAGCGCCGTAAGGCAGTCTTATTTCGGCAGATATTTAGCAAGTAAGGATAAGCTGGGATACTGATTTAGGGAGTTTTATTTTATATTTTATTTTAATATTCTAGTTGCTTTCATGAATTATTTGGTCTCTCACTGTAGGCCACCATAAGTCTTTGTTGGGAAGGGCAGCACATAAAGTCAAATAAATAATACAGATTATTCAAGCAACATGCTCACGCAGACACCTAACTTGACACTTGTGTTTCATGATTTTATGAATCAGTGCCCTAAATGCTTTCACGCTGAATATGAGAATCCCCACATATATAAACTGGAAGGATTATATAGGAACACTGATCTTCTGAGGCTTTGCTGTATATGACGTCACACTTGAGATGTAATTAACCAGTTAAAGTAGTGACCTGGCCATACACTAATGTAGGGGTGGGCAATTATTTGGGTTGGAGGGCCACTTAGCGAGTTTGGGTGAGCTGTTGAGAGCCACGCAGGGTATGAGGGGGAAAGATTGGAGCTTCCAGCCTTGGGAGCACATGGGAGCCCTTGACTCTCATGCATTTCTGAGGCTGGGAGTGCCAAACAGATGACTGCCTCTCAGCCTAAGGAGCAGATAGGAGTCAAAAGCTCCAATGTGTTCCTGAACCTGGAAGCCCTCGATCAGCTGCTGCTCCCACCTGTAGGGGCACATTGGAGTCCTTGACTCCAGTGATCCTTGTGACTAGATGCACCAGCTGATCTGTGCTCCCAGCCTCTGGGGCACAGTGGAGACTTTTTCAAGTCCATTGCACTCTGGGGGCTGGGAGCAGCAGCTGAATAGGGCTCCGTGTCTTAGAGGCACATTAGAGTCAAGGGCTCTAGTGCACCCTTGGTGCTGGGAACAGGAGTCAGCAGATTGCTGCTCCCAGCCTTGGAGGCAAATCAGAATTTTTGACCCTGATATGCTCGTCAAAGTTGGAAATGGGATATGACTAGCTTCCTACTTGCCAGTGCATTGGCTCTATGGTGTGATGGGGATCTGATCCCTGACCCCACAAATCATGCCTCCTGCCATGCACGTATAGCATGGCAGGAAGCACAATTATTGGGACTGTGCATCAGGTCCTGTGGTGCTTTTCCTAAAGACATATGGTTCCTCTGAAAAGGTTTTACACAATTTAGGTCAGTGAAGAATGAAAGGGCATTTATAGCAATTTCTGTTATAAGCAAATTGGATGCATAAGGCGTAAGCCCATTTCTATCAACTTCAGCAGAGCCAGGATTTTACTTTTTGTTAATAATGTATGCTTTTGGAAGCCAAAGTGAATTTTGTTGCTTTCCTCAACGGCTTTGGAATATGCTCTATAATTTTCCCTTGCCCTATGTATGTTAGATACATGCTATTAGCGAGGGTTCAGATTTTTTATATAAAAACTTAAGACTCTGAGCTCAGAGTCTTAAGACATTTTAAAAAACTGAAACAGAATGTTTAGTACCATTTTTGACACAATTCTATGACCAGGATTTTCTTTCCTTCTTATAAATGGTCTATTAATATTCTGTTCTTTTATTCTTATTCTATTGAGTTTTCTGATTATATACTGCTTAGAGAAATGGTAACTAGGACATACAATCAGAGAATGAGATAGTGTTAAGAATGTTCCTGGAATAGTGGGACAGAAAACATTTTTCAATTAAAGAACAGCTATCTCAGAGGTCCTCAAAGACTGCAGAAAGTGTAATTAATTATTGTATGTTTTTTAGCATCATTTCATAACTAAAACAGTATTTATTCCTCTCTCTCTTTTACAGAAGCATTGCTAATTTTCCACAAAGCAAAGTGGCAACATACAATGTAATAAGATACATTTTAATAACCTGTGTCTACCAAATAATGCTTTCAAAGTACTAGACATTATTAATACTTGGAAGAAACCACATTCTGTTTCTCATTAGGCTGCTGAAATTGATTTGCTGAATTTTTTTAATTCACGGATTGCTCCTTCTGCCCATCTCAAACATATACCTGCCCATTCAACCACTGAAAACTGGAGCTACAATAGCTCTAATGTTGGTTGTAACAACCATTATTAAATCTGCACTGTACAGTATATGGCCACAAATAGAAGGCAGTTAGTTACCAAATTTCCAGATGTTTCTGGACAGCAGTTAAGGGATGCAAGTAGGCGCAGTGTTACAGTTATTTTGCTGCATCTCCTCACTAAACTTCCTTACTGGTCATTGTAGGCTGCTAAACAGATTGAAATGAAGGAGGTTAGCATCTACAGTGGACATTTAATTGTATCATTTCCTTTCTAGAAGTCTAATTTAGTATGCATGGCTCTCTTTAGAAGCTCAGTTCTTTGGGCAGTAAAAAGCACATGGGTTATCTATTTAATTCCATTTAATAGGCAACAGATAAACACTCTCCACTTGTGTCCAGCTTGAAGTTCAGACTTGTCCTGTCTTTTCCTGCATTGCTCCCAAGTGTTTGCTTACATTATACCCAGTTTCTCTGCAAATACTAGTCAGAGCAACATTTTAGAAATAAGTAAATACATAAAAGCTACTCTTCAATTAAAGAAAAAGAACAAAGAAAAGCTTGACTAACAAAAAGCAACTTTTATTTTAAAAGAGTACTTGCATAAGTAAAATGGGCCATGAAATTTTGACTTATTATTTATTTTTACCAAGCAGGAGAAATTTCAACCCCAGGAGCAGGCTTTCTTCTCCTGAACAAGCAGCTTGAGGTATCTGAAAATGGATTCTAATAAGGAAAGTGCAAAAAACCACTTTATGCCAGTGATGTAATTTATGACAATGAAGAGGGCAATTGTTTGTGTACATAGGAAGTTGATCACCCTTTATTACCCATTAGAGCACCTGCTGCAGTTGTAGATGGCTTTCTTGATTTTGTCAGTTTAACTATTCCCTTTGAACTAGTGCTGTGCAAGGGATCTTTGTCTCTGTGATAAGTTTATCATAAAATGATTGCTCAATGAGCAATTTCAGCCCACATTAGCTGTGCGACTGAACTGAGACACTTTCTTCTTGAGTGACAAGAGATGCACTAAAGTGTCAAATGTGGATTTAAAAAGCCAAACCATTTACCCTTTAAATTTTATGCTTCTGCATGCTCGTGCATAAGAGCAAGAGATAATAATGATCTGGCATGTTGGCAAGTTCCTCAAGTACAGAACTGTGTGGTGACCAAGCAACTTAAATCTACATTCCAGTTCTCCTGATCTGTTTTTCACACAGTCTGATAGTTGATAGGACAATTGGATTAAACACATTTTAGTAAGGGCTGGCTTGGGACAACACACCCTAGCCAGGAACCCCAGGGTTTTAGTCCCAGTAGGAGCATTGGGATATCCTAGTCAAAATCTCCAACTTTGGCTGTCAAAAAGATGCATGTGCTTTTTCAACCACGGACTGCAGTTTCCCTTGGGCAAATAGAAACCTACACATATACTTATAACTACAAGGCAGGCTGAATAAAACTGGATTTCCATCTAATGTTGTTTAAATTAATATAATTTTCTTTCAAAAGTAGTAAGCTTATTTAAAATGTGAAACAATGCTACAGCTTAATTTATTAATTGCTTAAAATTTAAGATATGACCCCTTTGCAAATGTTAATACATACTGTAACAGCAGTTACACACAAACTAGAGGAAATCACCTTTAACTTGAGGTCAATTCAAGCTTTATAAATATTTCACAATATCATGTTCTTCATTATGTGTCTATATTTTCAAACTAATGATCAAATACTGGCATTTCCTTTTTCTGAATTATAAGTTCTTCCATGTTCTGTTCTACAGAAAACATTTTTGCCTGGATTACTTTTGATTTTAGATTAGCTATCAAATACAGGATCTCCATAAAGTTCTTGTGAAGTTTTAGACTTTAATAACTTATGTCATAGGTATGATGGAAACAATCTGTAAATGGCTTTTAAATGCAAATTTATTATAGTTTTAGGACAACTAGAGTACACAATGCTAGACTTCAATATAACCACCATCCATCATCATACAGTGCTCAATCCAATCTTTCAACTCCTTGAAAACATTTCCCAGTTCCTCTCGAGTTACTGCACTAATTGCATTGGTGATCCTAACCCTAAGTTCCACTAAAGAACATGGTTTTGAGAAGTAAACTACACTGTTAACATATCCCCATAAAAGGAAATCCAGTGGCAACAGGTCAGGTGAACAAGGTGGCCAAGTGATTGGTCCATCTCTGCCTATCCACTTATTTGGGAAAACGTTTAGGAACTATCATACATTCAGAGCATGCTGGCACAGAGCTCCATCTTATTTAAGAATAAATTAGTTATTACTTATGAAGCCTAGCATTGTATACTATAGTTTAAAATTTTAATAAATTTGCTTTTAAATACCATTTACAGATTGTTTCCATCACACCTAAGTTATTAAAGTTTAAAAGTGCACAAGGACTTTACAAAGACTCTGTATAGGAAGGATGTTTTATTTGGACTAATTTAAATTACTTGCTTTGAATTGGCAGGGAGTTGAAGAACAATGAAAAATTGCTTTTTTCCTTTTAAAAAAAAATCAAAGATCTACTAATTCTAAAAACCTGAAAAGCACACAAACAGATGTTCAGAGGTAGTTAGACATGTAAAAATATAATTGGATGCCAAGTCAGATTTTCCAAAGCACTTGTGTTCCTAATCCCTATTTTATCCGTACCTGTAGCTACCAAAATACCTTGGATAACTTGACTCATGGAAATCAGAAAATAATTCACCAGCAATTAATAGTTCCTTGTTCAATAAAATAAGTTCTATATGTAAAACTCCTTTTTGATAAACTTTCTTAGTTATTCAGCATAAGGTTGTTTTATTTAACCAAGACATCCATTTAAGAAAAACTGTTAATTCACGCTTTCATTTTAATTTAAATGCAGATTGACAAGGCCCAAGTAAAAACTATCCCCTACTAAGAAGTGATTCATTTATCATTTTGAACATGATACAAAATGTAAACTGTAGAATCTAAATACTGAACTATACTTAATTTTATAGAGTATTCTAGTTAGTCTTCACACAAAACTTGGGTTATTTCCTAGCATATCATCATATTTTAATATACATGCTAACAGATAGAAATGAATCTCTCTTCAGGAAAACAAAATGCAAGTGCAAAGATTAAAAATAAATAAATATCAGCATGCAGGATTTAAAAATCAAGATTAAAACTGGAGATTTAAAAATAAATAAAATTAAAAAAAAAAAAATCAATTCTGCTTGGTACAAGCACAAAAGTTTAAACAGTGAATTGATGGAAGAATCTGAAGGTAGGATAGTGCTCATTAAAATAGCCATGTGTGCATTTGGCTTCAGGGCTAAGATTTTTGTCATTGATTTTGTTTATGTGACTAAAGTTTGCATAAAAAATGATAGCACTTTATTCTTACCGGATCAGTCCCTATACTACATTGAAGGAGAAAAAGGAAGTCATACATTATTTTCACATTATAAGGCTTTCAGACAGCTAAGAATATTATACATTGATTTTTAATAATCTAACATATTGATTTCAGTTCTTGGTTACCATTCACAAAAATGTAACCACAGAAGTGCCTGTATCTGATGAATGAGATAAATCCTCAGCCATTCCTTACAAAAAGGACTAGAATGAGGAAAAAAACAATTCATAAATGTTAACAGAGGTAGAGTCCCATTATCAAAATAATACATTGCCAAGAGGTGCTAGGTCAGCACCACTTATTCAATTTTCTCTTAATAGATTTATTTTACTAGTAATGATAGTAGCAGGTCTAATACTTCAAGATATTTTAAATAGTTTTATCCAAAGAATGAAAAGTTGCTACAACAGGTATTATATACTTTTAAGTATTATAGCTGGGGTACAAACTTGTCAGGTTAGCAGTAATTTGATCCATTCCATGAAATTACAGGAGGCCTGCTTTCTTGTTACAGAATCCATAGCTACTACTCTGAACTAAGGAAAGGACCTTGTATGTTCTGAAGGCCTTAGTACATGAACTGAAATTGGCATAATGGTCTGTAAAAGCAGGCAGATCCAACTGTCTTTTGTTCAATATATATCAACTAGCATGGGGCAGTTGCTAGAGGCTACCTGCATGCTTCCAACTTCTCTAAGGGCCTTCTTGCATTGGACACTTAACACATTTTATTTAAATCAGTCTACATCTACACATGCACTTTAATAAGCATTAGCCTATTTTAATGCACATTAAAAGGTCACAAAAAAACTGTGCTCTTTAGCTTATGTGCATTAAAATAGGCTAATGCACCTTTTTCTAGTGGAGGTACCAAATATAATGTGCACTACCTAAAGTGCACTGATGAAAATGTAGAAACACCCAGTAAGTACTACCACAATTAGAATGTATTCTAAGCAGTCACATGGTAATGCTTGCTACAACCTTCCAAACTGGACCTCTGCTGCTGACAGCAAATAGAAGGAAGCATGGGGACCTAAGCCCTGGAGAGGACGCTGCCTTTGCTGATGGATCTGCTAGTACCCTGGAATCAGAGATGGTTGGAGACTTCAGTGCAGTCCCAGGACTAGGACCAAAAATCTGCTGATTGTCAGTCCCAACCCCACAACTGGATCCAGTGCAGTACAGGGCTTGGGATGGCAATCAGCTGATTTAATGACATCAACTAATTGCTGGTCTCAGTCCTGGGACCCCACTGGAATCTTAAATTGGTTCTAGTGCAGTTCCAGGGCTGGGACCAATAATGAACTGATTTTTGGTCTCAGCCTCAGGATTGTACTAAACCTGGTTGGAGACTCCAGAGCTAGGACCAACAATCAGCTGATTTTCCATTTCAGCCCTGGGACCTGCCACAGCCATAGCCAGTTCTAGACTCCCATTAGGTCCTGGGACCAACAATCAGCAGATTGTGACTCTAGCTCTGAGACTGCAACTAATTATATTATCTCCACAGAGTAGTACATCAGCTCAACATGTATTACTTAATGCAGCCTGGAAATGCTCCTCACTGAAAAAGGTATAACTTTGCTATGATACAACATATGATAAGAGCTCACCGAGCATGTGTTATCCTGCTTGAATACACAGATGATCAAGATTTCAGTGCATTTAACATATGCTAAGGGCGTCATGTAACATGGCCCTAACAACTTGGTGAATCTTGCTATCGTAGAAAGCGGCTAATATACATGAAGTGCATGTTGCTTTTTGCAATGGTGACCAAAAAGGCCCACTTATGCATCATTAAGGGAACTGAAAACAAAACGGAGAAGACCATCATGCCATTATACAAATCCATGGTGTGCGCATATCTTGAATACTGTGTGCAGTTCTGGTCTCTGCAGCTCCAAAAGGATGTAGTAGAATTAGAAAAGATGACAGAGCAGGTGCCACACCAAGAGCAACTAAAACAGTTAAGGCTCTTTAATGTGGAAGAAGGCTGACAGGGATATGACAGATGTCTATAAAATCATAAAAGGTATAGACAAATTGAACAAGGAACTCCTATTCACCAAGACTCAGAATACTACAGGGGAGCCACTGATGTCAAGAGGAGAAAGGTTTAAAACTAACAAGACAAAACAGCACATGGTTAACTTGTGGAACTCACTGCTACAGGAGGTTGTAAAGGTAGAGAGCATAGATAGCTAAGTTCAAAAAGGGACAAATTCATGGATAACAAATCTATTAACTATTAAACAGAACAGTTGAAGCAATTTTCTCTGCCATCTCTAAACCAATGATGGTAGAATGCCAGGAGGATAATGAACAGGGAATATATCCGTCTAGATGAGCGGTTCTCAACCTTTTTGGACTCAAGGCAGCCCCCTCCATAACTTTTGTGAATCGAGTGGCCTCTAATTTCAAAAACTAATTTGCATATTGCAGTGCTTATTTTCTTGCAGAGGGTCCAGTATAGGTAGGTGGATTGCCCAGGCAGGTATAAGCCTCAGCTTACACTTACCTGCTTAGCTCCTCATACTTTGTGGCACCCTTCAAAAGGATTTCATTACACCCCAGGTTCCCGTAGCACTCTGGTTGGGAACCATTTATCTAGATCAGCGTTTCTCAACTGGTGGATTGTGACCCAAAAGCGGTCTTGTGACCCACAAGAATATACAAAAGGGTCATCAGCAGCTTTAAAAATGTATTCTCCTTTAAAGGAGAAAAATGTGGGAAACTCTGACTTTTCCCTTGCAGGCTAGCAGAGTTCTAGCCTGTACAAGGCTGCTTGGGGGCCTCTGCAGCTCACACACACACCCCACCCTGCCCCACACACCTACCCTCTGGCCCACAAACTGGGGGCTGCGCTCTGGGGGTGGGGGGCAGCAGGCTGGAAGTGAGGGGCACTGGGCCATGACTGGTCATCAAATGTTTACATATGGGTCCTGGTCCAAAAAAAGTGGAGAACCACTGCTCTTGATGTACCTAATTCAATTTTCTCCCTCTTAAGCAACCGCTCCAGCAACTGTTGGAGACAGTTGGGCTAGATGGACCACTGGTCTGATTGGTTATAGCGCTACTTATGTTTTTGGAATCTTTCATACAAAACTGAATTGTATAATTTTCTTATACCATAGCAGGAGGATTTGAATTTAAGCTTTAATTGAAAGAAACAACAGCTACATTATGGCAAGAGAAGGCAAGTAATACACATTTCACTTGGCCCTAGTAACTATTTTAGGCTGGCATCACAAGTTGCCTAGTATTTGCTGCTTTTGTATCAGCTGTGCAGAAATACTAGAAACAAAGGCACAAAAGTTCTTCAGAAAAGAATCAAATCGCACAATTTCACATGTGAATGCTATTTTACTCTACAAAGATTATTGTAATAAAGAAGTTCTTTCTCTAGATAAACACAAACAAGCAAAGTGCTGTTATAAACAGTTGTTCCTTATTATTTGTCCTTCCATCAAAGCTCCAGATAATTATATGACCTAACTACCCCATTTTCAAGTGCAGTAAGCACATGGAAAGAACTCCCCTTTTTGTACTGCCACAGAAAGAATTCATCACAAGAAGTGCATTAAATTAGGTCCAAAGACATTACAAATCTCAGTCAGTAAATTATCTGCCTATCACTAGATCTAATTTAACCTTTTTTAATTGCTTCAGAACATTTGCAATTCTTAACTCCTATCCACTAACAAGTCTTCTAATTTAACATGAAATTTCTTTTTTATTAATCTCAAGTAGTCAAGCCCTTAGAGAGTGACCTTCCCTAATCTGTACTGACATTAACAGTCTTTGGGGCTACTCTGGTAATTTTGAATGACAAAGGATCCCCTTCCCCGTCCATCTCAAAACAGTATGATCAATGAGTTAAATTTCTTCTGTGTCATCATTCTTTCAAAGACCATCATTTGCATCCCATGGAAGAAGAGAATTTGTTTCTTCCCTTGACCTGTGGATCACCTGCAGTGATCCTGAAGAATGTGGCACTGTTTCACTTGAGATTTGCTCTTTATGGATTAGGAGGGAGCCATGAGCCACATAATGATGAAACACAGTCCTTTCACATTTCACTTTTTTCACTTTGCTATCTGTTGCAAAGACAGGTTTTAAGGTAACTTCAAAAAGCTCTTTGACAGGTAAGTACCATACTCCTGAGCAATGTGTAAAGAATACCCATAGACACTATGCTGATGTAGAAGTTCAGGGTCAAATGTCGATTAGAATCAGAAATGTGTACAGTGGAGATCTAAAGTGTGGCTTTATCAGTTTAACAGGTACTTGTAGGCTAAAAGAACCAACTCTATGCCCCAAAATGCAATACGTGCAATACTTCTTCCCAGCATTTAGGATGCTTTCCAGCATTAACCCCTTTTTTGTGATCTGTGTTCTTGTCCTTATAACCACTGGAACTTTTCTTTTTTTTTTCTTCCAAGAAGCGGTCATTTAGGACTCCCATTTCTGCTGTACAGGCAAGTTCATGCATCTTGGCTTTGTACTGCAGTCATCCCTTGTACATTCACTCAGTACGTTTCATGCCATCTTTCTACTGTCTTTACACCATGCAAAGATATATGAGCTAATTGAAATTAACTACATAGGATACTGGAAGCAATACAACTACATGAGCCCAGGTGGAGTTCTGTGCTAAATAGCCCTGCCAATGAAAATAAATTAGCCCAGGCAGAGCACATACTGTTTAAAAAACCATATCTATTCTGAACATCCCTTTATGGCACTACATCTGCGCTCATCAGACATGCTCCCAGCACTGCTGAACCTACTTTTACTTACTTACTTACTTACTTAGAACTTTTCTATTGAAATGCAGATTTGTTTGTTTTTTCAAACAAATTAATGGCAGTCTTTTTATGCCATTATATAAAAAAAGGGGTTACCATACACGTTCAAAATTTCCTTCTGCATTTTCCAGTTAGATTGTATTCAAGAGTCTTTGTTCCTTCTTATTGCCGCCTCCTGTTCTGAAGTTATTTGACTTCATGTTCCTCCCATGGTATGTAGTGTCCCACCCAAAGCCTGCCTATTGTTTTAAGTATATGCACAGCAACTACTTCTCTCAGCCAATCTTTTTAGTTCATTTGACTAAGATCATAGCCATGGCCTTAACAATACCCAAGCTTTTTAAAAAATCCTACCACATAATGCTTCTCAGTCCTCTAACAATTTAAATACTATTCCTTTTGCCACCATTCCATAAAACTGGAGCTAAGGTACAACAGTGTTTAATTTAAGTTTTAAATCTTCCACAGCAGTAGTCACCAACCAGTGGATCTCGGTCCACTGGTTGATCTTAGAGCCTCTTGTGGTAGATCTCAGAACCTCTTGGAGTCAATTTGAGGCTAGGGTGGGCGGCCGAGTGCCCGCATACATGCATGTGCACTCCCCAGTTCAGCAGGTCACTCCATGGGGGAGGGAAGAGGTGAAGGCTAGATCGAGGCCCCCACATTGAGGGACAGTGCCACAGAAGCAGGATCAGGGGTAAGTTGAGCAGAGCCCTGGCCGGGTGGGACTTACCTGTGGTGGAGGCACACCCCCCAATAATTTTTTCTCCCTCTGCCTCGATCTGCACACCCCACCTTCCCACCCCACAGACTTGCCTGCTGAGCAGGGGATGGGAGGGGCAGCAACGCATAGTAGATCTTAGGTTGCTTTTAAATGCCAAAGGTGATCTCCTGCTTAGAAAGTCTGGAGATTGCTGTTCTATAGAGTTCACAAAAAACAATGCATGTTTACATGTGTTCAGAGCTATCACCACAGCGAACAGACATTGGTCATTGGAAATTGGTAATTTCCTCACTACTGAAGGATATCAAAACACTAGTGAAGTCTTGGAAAGGAAATATCAATATGTACATGCTATGACTGCATTAAAATCTCCAAATAATTTTGGATGCATTCCAGGTCAAAAGTCAACTGCCTTTTGGAAGCAAATATGTCCCAGGTGATTGCAGAATAGTCTCCTGAATACAATTTGTACTTTAAAAATAACACTGGTATATATATTAAACATTTCATGCAAGAGGACTGAAAAACATTATACAAGTTTTATACAGAATCACTTCAAGTATCACTGCTCAAGGTAGGAGTAAAATGTAGTAATACCATACAACAGTTTAACACAAGTGTGTACAAAATACAACCTGTGGGCTGGATCTGGCCCACCAACTGAATGGACAGGCAGGCAGTCAACAATTGACTGTATCCGGCTTCGATGCCTCCATGTGTTCCACATGAGGCCAAGCCCTACCTACTCCTGCCTGGCACAGCTTGAGCTTTGCTACGCTCTGGCCTGCACCCTCCCTGTGCTCGCCAGACAACACCATCCCAGCCCAACACAGCACACACAGCTTCCCAGTGGGGCTGCAGCTGCTTGGGTACTCCTCAGCTTCCCCTGTATCCAGCAGCTGCTCCTCCTTTTCCCTGCCCCATTCTGGGCAGCAAGCAGTGCAGGGAAGCTGTGGAGATGCATGCCAGACAGCAGATGCCCAGACAGGCAGGAGAAAGCTGTAGCCCAGTGGCTCCTGCCCCAGCTTCTCTTCTCCTTCCACCCACTTAGATGCCCTTAGGTAGCTGCTTATCACACTGGGCAGCCAAGTGTGTGGAAGGCAGCTGGGACCAGAAGCTGTCCAACTGCAGCTTCTACTCAATTCAAGCAAAGGAGGAATAATTGACTGATCCTATCTAGTCCAGTTAAAACAGGGGTGGGCAACTATTTTGACTGGCAGGCCACTTAACAAGTTTTGGTGAGCTGCCGAGGGCTGCACACATGGCAGGGCAGCAATGGCACTCTCTAAAAAAGAATTTAATATGAAGCAAGGTTAGCAAAAAACAAAATCAGATAGTCAAGTTGGAAACTGGCCAAACAATTACAAAGGGATCTTTAAAGACTGCTTGCATTTAAAAATTGTGAATTGAACAGGATATGCAAGAGATGGCATCTTCTATTAACATCCTTAATTCACTCTACACTAGATAGCTGGTATAAAGTGTGCATTTCCCACACAACCAGCCCAACCCAGATCAAGCTTGAAAAATCTTAGGCTAGAAATAGGTATTGCCAAGTGAAATGAATTAACTGTGTCAGAATGTCCTGACATAGCTGACCCACTTCATTCAGTGAACACACATTGTTCTTTGTCCAACCTACTGAACTTTCAGGACAACAGACCATGTGTTCTTTCTCTGCTTGCAGGAGTGGCCCTGATGATCTCCAGATCCTCAGAGATCATTTGGAGGCACATCTCTTCAAGCAGGGAAAGCTGGAACACTCCAGTATGGTCTGCAGTTCTGTGGCTGGGACTGCCTATCACAGACATGTCTCAGAGATTGACTTGAGTGTCTCTGGAGGTGGGAAAGAGCCAGGCAGAGGCTCCTAGGGCTTGAAGGTCTGATCTTGTACAGGTAATGTCTGTTATTTCCACCCTTAAAGAACTGGAAAAGTGCCAGATTATATTACTTGGACAGGGGCGTCAAAATTATGGCCATGGACTGTGGTAGCTGTGTCATGTGCCTCTAAGGCTAATAGAGGAGCTGGGAATTCAGGGGAGCAACAATGAGGAAGTGAAGCCTACTGCTGAAATTCAAGACACAATGCCCCCATTGGGCACACATGAGTGGGGTGTGGGAATGAAAGGTGTGGTAATCCCTGTAACTGCCACTAACCCCATTATAGCATCTAGATCCAGCCCATAAAGACCTCTGTGGTCTGAATTCAGTGTAGAGGGCAGGGAGAGTTTGACACCTCTGAGCTAGAAGATATACCAAGACTTTTCCATTATAAGCACCAATCTAGAATGTTCCTTTAGTTCCACTGACATGAACAACTAATAAAATACAACACATCATTTTTGTGACCTCCAAAGCTTGCTTAAAGACCCATGCTAAAAAACATACATTGAACTGTGTTGCAGAGGGAGCAAAGTGGTGATATGTCTTTCTATAGCATGGATACTTAGAAGAGCCTTGCTAACAGAGAAAACAGCTAATTAATTCCTATGTGTATTCCACCGCTAAGCATTTGCATTTTTTTTCCAAGCAAGTACCAAGGACATCTTTTTATAGTGAAAACTAAATTTAGGAGAAGCAATAGGCAATTTGAGAAGCATTTGTTGCAAACTACAAATAAAATGCCAACTTTGCTATAGTCTGTACTTTGAGTACCTTTTGGGGGCTTAATATTCTGGCTGCTTGAAGAACATGCTATTTTAAGATTTAGAATCATAGAATCACAGAAAATTAACATTGGAAGGAATCTTCCTTGTCAAACTCCCTGCTCAAAGCAGGACCATCCCCAGCTAAGTCATCCCAGTCAAGGGTTTGCCTATCCAGATTTCACAGATGTTAGGGCTGGAAGGGACCTTGAAGATCATCAAGTCCAGCCCCCTGCCCCAGGATCAGGAAGTCAGATATTGTGGAACCTCCATCTCTCTCTCTGGGTAATCTGTTCCAATACTTTATTATTCTCCTGGTGAAAGTTTTAACTAATATCTAATCTAAACTTGCCTTGTTGCAACTTGAGACCATTGCTCCTTGTTCTCTCATCTCCAACCACTGAGAACAGTGTAGTGGGGTGAGCGATTGTTTTGGGTGGAGGGCTGCTTATTAAATTTTGGCAAGCCATCAAGGGCCACATGACAGGCAGCCAGGGGCAGATAAATCTTAATTTCCTAAATTTTTTAGGGGCTCTTTTATAATGGCCTGGCAGGCCATCGCATCCTCATTGGAACCACCCTTTAGGTAGCTAAAGGCTGCTATTAAATCCCTTCTCGGTCTTGTCTTCTCCAGACTAAATAAGCCATTTCCTCAGGGTGTCCTCAGAAGTCACGTGCCCCAGCTCCCTAACCATTTTTGTTACCCTCCACTGAATTATCTCCAATTTATCTACATCCTTTTTGTAGTGGGGGGCCCAAAACTAGACAATACTCCAGATGTGGCCTCACTAGTACCGAACAGAGGGAAAGAACCACTTCCTTTGATCTGCTGGCAATGCTCCTACTAATCTAACTCAGTAAACCATTAGTCTTCTTCGTAACAAGGGCACATTGCTGGCTTATATTCAGCTTACTGTCCATTGTAACACCCCAAATCCTTTTCTGCAGAGCTGATGCTTAGCCAGTTGATCCTCAATCTGTATGTGTGCATGGGATTCTTAGTCCTAAGTGCAGAACTTTGCACTTCCAGGCTTGGGACAGAACTTACACATAAACCAGTATAACAATCAGAAATTGGTTCAAGTTTGTAACATAACAGAAGTTCAGTGCACATAAACCATTTCAAAATGGCTGAAACCAGTTTAAGATAAACATGCATAGATATTAGTATCAGTTAAAGCTCTTTGCCCCTAACTAAGCAGGGAGGCATGCTCCAGCACTACCAGGACAAGAACGGGGGAATGCAGACATGTGGCTGCATTTCCAGAATCAAAAATGAAAGTCTATTCACTTGCTTATTGCTTCAGTCTACACAGCTTAGACTAATCTGCAAAGATTGAATCTATTCAGCCTCAGGCTTTTTGACTGTCTGTACTTAGCCCTAAAGATTCTGGATGAAGTAGCAAGTTCTTAACATTTTCAGTTCTGGCATTTAGTGTACATTCACAATATTTATGTAACAAAACAGAGAAGCTGTTTTTAGACATTTTGATGGAGTTGTGTGTAATTGGGCTCCAGGTAGCAAAGGTACCTGGCTTTACAGTTATACAGATACAAATAAATAAATAAATAAATAAATTCTAAATACCTGAAAGAGGATACTTGCCATCTGAAAACTTGTCCAACACCTGTCCAACTCTACAGTGGTCTAATACAATATAGCACTAAATAACCTTGCTTTGCACAAATTTTCTGGACCATCATAGCTACAGCAACACTCCAAGCCTGCTATAGCTTTAAAATGTTTCAGTTAGGCTAATAAAAAGCAGTTATAATGGGTTCCTGTTTTTGTTTTTAAAAAATTGATCTACATATGCAAAAGTTGTTTTTCATCAGCTGGTATCAATTTTCTTGATATGAAGCCACCATCACGTTCCCTCCCCCAACCACACAATATTAAAGGATTTTCAGAGCATATATTTAAAGTATGACTCCTATCTAGATTTTCAACTATATCCATAGTCCTGGCTTCTCAGAAAGTGCTTTATATTAGTAGAACATTAAAACTAGTTTTTGTCTTCCTATTGAAAAGTGGTAGTCCTACTTAAAATGGTCAGTCACACTTTATTAAAAAAGTAACAGACCCCAATAAGGCTCTTGATCATATTATTCTATGCTGCATGCACACTTAGGAAGCTACAACCACAGTCCCAAAGAATCCATCATCTAAAACAGAGACCAAACAAGTGCGTCTATAGAAAACAGGAGGATGGCAGAAAAAGAGAGTTATTATAATGAAACTGCAATTAGATCTATGCAATACCTGAACTGATTTCAAGTCATGTGAAAAGCTATTTGCAAATAAAATATTGGACTCCTATGCTACCCAGTCATTACTGATTAGGCAATTTCTTGTTGAATGAAAAGTTGGATCTTATAAAAGGAATGATAAGAGGAAAACAGTGGATTTCTCAATTAACTTAAGGTGCCAGGTCCACACAGTTTGCCAGTTTCTAATGAAGTAGTTTATTTTATATTGCTTTAATGGATATGACATCATACACCTTTCAAATATCTGTTCTATGTTTACCCAAGAGTCAATGATTATTAAATAAATAAAACAAATCTAGGGGTTATTTTTGCACTTGCTGTGTATTTGTGATAATAAGCATATATTCTTAACCTTACCCAAAGCAGAAGATTAGAATGCCTGTGAAAGACATAACTTATTCATCTGCATAAACAGGATTCAATGACAAGATGAAGAGGATGTATTCCCCTCTAACTAAGTCAATGATTTAGGGAAAAACAGTTAAAAGCCAGCCAGCTTTTTTAAGAAAATTGTTCTCTCCAAATACAAAGCTATATACTTAAGTAATTACTATATAATATTGAGTTGTAAACTGACTTTCTTCTATTGCATGAAATTGAAGTCAGACGTCACATTTGTATCCATTTCCTAAAAGACCGAATGTTCTTTCAAAATATATCTGTCATTTCTCCACAGTGGCTGATGAAACCTGCCAATGAAAAATGTTTTGAGCGGGCAACTTGTAATACAGCCATGGTTTATTTCTGTCAGAGGCTGACTGCTGAAGTGTGAAAGAAACTCATTAAAAATCCCTCACTGTGATCCTACATTGCAATGCGAAAAAAAAGAAAGAAAATACTTAATGAAGGGTACACTTAGCCTGAAGCTACATTCACATTCCGCTTTTCATTTTCTTCCATTTTAGTAAGCAATTAAAAGACAGCAATTAGTCAAGGGAACACTATTCATACTGGTCATACTGGGAGATTAAAGAGGTTAATACTCATTTTATGTTAATATTATGAAAGCAATGAGGGAGATCAGGAATAACATAGCAACTAAAGAGGAATGCTAAGGTAAATAGAAGAATCTCTTACCTTAATCTTAAAACAAGATTCACTGCACATGGAACTTCACTATATTCATTACTAACATCAGGCTGGGACTATTAGGGGAAAAAAAGTAGCACACTATTACAATGCATACCAAAGAGAAAAACTGAAAGAGTTTCCATGTTAGAGATTTGATGTCAACATAAATTATTTAAAACATACCCTCTGACTCTCAAGCACCTTTTTAAGCACTTTTAATAAAGTGTTATATGTTTAAAATACAAGTGAAACCAGTGAAGTGCTCTGTGTATATAAATAAAACAAAATCCACAAATTAGAAAGCTTAAGTTAGGGGACCAGATACAAGAGTTTTCACTTTGCATCAGATTCTGATAATCCATTAAACTGTGGTAATGCAGTTAAAATGCTGGGCTTTTTATTTTATTTTGGTAGTTTTCACTCACAGTACGTTTCTCATTCTTATTCACAGTAAATTCTTATTTTTAATCTAGTTTTGTAGCTACACTTGCATCTTAAGGTAGAGAGTCTGCAGGTAGTCTACCATGATGGAAATCACTGGCTTTTGTCATATATTTATACAGAATCCATATTTATGATTTCTCTCTCCATCCTCACATCATCCTTTCCACACCACCCCAAATTTCTGTTCCTGAAATCTCAAGAAAAAAATATCCTATACTGTAACTAATGACAGTACCTGAGGGTCCTGTACAGACAGATTCTGTATCTGTTCTGGGATATTATTAGCATTCATGGTAATCTGTTAAAAGATTATTATGAAGTCTTTATGATATGATTAAAAAAACCCACATACTATCAAAATACATGTATGAATAGTTTTTTCCCCAACAGTGACTCTAATTAAACTCATGCTTATTAAACACATATGAGGTGTAAAAAAGGAGTCATTATTTTAACATATCAATGCAAGGTTATCTTAACACACCAATACAAAGATTTGTCCAAATCTACTTTTTAAATGCAAATTAATTAAATTACCCTTCACAAAAAGCCAAATAGGAATTCTTTAGTTTTACTAAATTGTGTTAATAGTATTATTATGCTACATGTAATATTCCCACTTCAGCAGATGAATTATTACAAAGGAATGGGACTACATATCCCCATAATGACTGACAAACATGTAGCTTGGATGATATGCTTTAAGAACTTCTTCATAATCTTAGCCTTCAAACTCTGGTCCATGTAATTGTCCACAGTACACAGAAAGAGACCATTCTACATTTCTGAACCAAAAAAAATAACAAAATCATAACTAACATTTAAGGAGCACAAACAAAGCTGCCGTTGTCTCACAGTGCTGAGTTACTACCATTCTGCAGACTGATTCAGACACTTGAGATACAAATTCATTTAGTATTCCATATATAGTCACAGAGCAGGCTGATTAAGCCATAAGGTCACACCAGTGCATGACTAGTGTATGGAATGACTGCTCTGATATTCATCTCTACTTCCTAGATCTATGTTGGAATCTGGAAGAGACCTAAAATAGACAAGTGAATTATGTAATTATTTGGTTCCGGCTCTTAGGCTTTAAAGCTTAGCTGTTAAAAATAAATGTGATTAATGTCTGCAAAAATATCACCTTGCAACTTCTGATTTCAGAAGTGGAAAGGAAGAATGCCTTTCTACCATATTACTTGTATGGATCCCTGATCAAGAGAATCTCCAAAACAATCACTCCTCAATTAGTGAAAGAAAAATCTGCTTCATTCAAGACTTTCACAAAAAGCAGTTCAATAATCTTAACAGCAGAGCTCTCCAGCCAAATCTAAAGTGACAGTGCTGCAAGGAGAGAGAGATGTCAAAGAGTAAAGAAAAAGTTTCAAGTCATGAAACAGATGTGCAGCCATTTCATATTTCTGAATGTGGATTTCACTTCAGTATTATAGAGGAAGTCTTGCCATATTAAATGTATAAAGAGCCTTCTATGCAGGTGATTCCACAGACTTCACAACTGGATTGACCATTTATAATCCAAAACACTTATAGGGACAAATCTCTCCCTAAATATTAAGGGGCCACAACTGGGCCACACATCTATCTCTATAGCTATATCTATAGATAGATATATACACACTAAAATGTCTCAAGAAAACTGTATAGCTAGTGCTTCTTACTAGATTTAAAAAACTGGTTCCTATATGTGTCACATAAGGAATCTGCATAAAAGGGCTATATGTTTCAGACATTCGTCCTACAAAATCTAGACTTTGAAGAGACAGAAATCTTTATCTCCAGCAAAGAAAAAGCTTTAGTGAATCATAAATCATTTGGCCACTGCTGTAAATCTCAAGTAGCATAAATCAGAGAAAAGCAAGGGAGTTACTGAACAAATCCACAAAGCATTTCCAAACCTAATCAGCAGCTCCCACAGGGACAGGATCATGGCATATAAAGTGTCTGTTTTCCAGAGGTCAGACAGGAATAATTTCACAGATTTCTCAGGCATTAGGGGCTGGATGAGATCGAGTCCAGCTCCACCACCGTAAGCAGGAAGTCAGCTGGGATCAAGTGACCCAGCAAAAAATACATCCACCTGTTTTTCAAAGAGTCCAGAGTAATTTGAAAAAGACAGGTTTTGAATGGTCAAGAAAAGGTGCAAAAATCTTTGAGGACTGTCAGCCTTTGTGAAGGACTGTGCAGCTAACTCATCAGTTTCGACTGGAGAAACCGTAGCTTCACATGATGCGTCATACCTCAAACAGGCATCTGAATAGCATTTTGGCCTTAAACCAGAAATCTTAGTCCGTTTGTATATAGGAGGATTGCTCCCTGGTCTCCAAGCATAAGGAAATGAAATTCAATATGACATTTTATTTCTGTTTATGGGTGACTGAATTAAGTTAATCTATTGTACCAATCTACTGAACCATTGCACTGCATATGGTATGAAGCATTTTAATTACCAGCTAAGTGTTGAGCTGATACAGATTCCAAAGACAGAAAATTCTGTCTTCAGAATCTGCATCAGAGCTGTATCAGAATTTTGGAGCTCTTTCAACTACTAAGAAACAGTCATCATTAGTTTGAGAGAAAGGTAGTAATTAGTGTGATCCAGTTATAAAAGCTCATTTAAAAATGACCAAATTACCTTATCATAACCAATATTTTTCACTAAACTTCAAAGTTAGAAAGCATGAACAAAAGAATTTTAAATTTCCTACCTTTTTTATCCTGTGAGGGCTCTAAGTTCATCACTCTAGGCCAGTAGTACTTAACCTTTTTAAACTCAGGCACCTCTTGGAAAATGCAAGCTCTTAGTTTTCCCTTTTTTTTTTTTTGACTATAGATAAAATAATAGAGCAGTTGCTGTTGCAAAGAATTCAGAAAGCCCACAAAGTCAAAATGTTTTTAACACTATGGATTCCTATTTGAAATGTCTGGGTATCTTGTAAATCATGTTTGCAAATCTAATAGTACTAACACTGCATGTCACCCTTGAAAGGATCTCAAGGAACCCCAGGGTGCTGCAGCATCCTGGTTGAGAATCACTCCTCTAGGCCCAATTGTGTAACCCTTGCCATCTCAACTTTTACTCGTTAAAAACATGAGAATCAAACCACCTGAAGTTTTCTCTCAACTCTTATAAAATAAGAAATTAGACCAACAGACCGTATCAAAATATTTGGGAGTAGTAAAGTAATAAAAATCATTTACCTCTGTATTTTCCTCCTCTCTAACTCTTCGGGACTGTAAAATAAGTATAGTTGGATATGAGCAATTATAATTTTGTACATTAATTAAAAATAATGCAAGAGGAACCCCACAGTTTGTTAGCTTGCTATTAATATCACCTTTTCCTGAGACACAGCTGCTTTGCCTTCCTCACTCTTTTCATCCATTTCATCATCGCTCCACTCCCAGTCCCCATCTTCTGTCTTATGGAGATGGCCACTTGAGCCTGGTACTCTTCTAACCTAACAGAAAACAAAATATTAGGTGTTCTTTATTACCCATATTTCTACAGTTGTCACTTGCTTGCTGAGAACTATACAACTGGTTGCTGTATTTACCAGCAGCTCTCCAATGTTTTCATCCTGTAGTCTGCTGCAAGAAAGATCTTTTCCTGGATCACCTTGCCTACCTAACACTTGGGCTTTCAAAAAGGAAAAGCACTTTGTGGACCATCAGTAAAGACTACTTGGGCTAATAAGGATTTATGTTTTCAGAACCACTATTTTTTGTTTAAAAAAAAAAAAAAATATATATA
>JAGPOW010003685.1:37845208-37857007 GCA_030014935.1 Caiman crocodilus
TTTTCACAGTAAGGGTGGCCAGGATCTGGAATGGGCTTCCAAGAGAGGTGGTGCTATCACCTAGCTTGGAGGTCTTCAAGAGGAGGCTAGATAGTCATCTGACCTCGGTCCTCTTTCCTGCCGGGGCAGGGGGTCGGACACGATGATCCATTGTGGTCCCTTCCGACTCTACAATCTATAAGAAGAGATGGAGGGAGGAATTAACTCTTCTCCCAGCCCCCTTCACCTTAATGGGGCCATGCCAGGACAGTTGTCCCGTGAGGCAGGGAGTCAGGCCCTGTTCTGTGCTGAGGGGGGGAAAAAACATTTCCCTCCTCTTCCTCCCCCAAAGTGGGGAATGGAGGCTCTGTGGGCTGCTGGAGAGGAACTACTCCTCCTCCTTCCCCTTCCTTGCCTAGCTGCTGCAGGGCTAGGGGGGCTCTATGCAAAGCTGCCCAGCCCCAGAGGGGCACTCTTCCCCCATTCTTCACCCTCTGCAGCTGTGGCTCAGTTACAGCCACTCCTTCTGCCCTGGCTGGACAGTGCTGCACAGAGCCCCCGCTCATCCCATGGGGGTGAGGCAGGAGCAAGGGGAAGAGTCCCCCTCCGGGGCTGGGGCAGGCAGCCTTGCATAGAGCTCCCTTCCTGTCTTCCCCTTGCTCCTCCACTGCTGCCACGGGGTGGAGAGGGAAGGCTCCATGTGATGCTGCCTGGCCCCAGATGGGGACACTTCTCCTTCTCCCCATTCTCACAGGGCAGGCAGGGGACTCTATTCCATGCTGGGGGTACTCTTCCTCCTCCTCTTCCTCACCCTGCACACACAGGGCAGCAGGTGGGGGTGCTCTGTGAGAGGCTGTCCAGCTCTGGCCCCAGAGGGGGATACTTCCCCACTCCCTGCAGGGTGGGGCTCTGCTCAGTGGGGATCCTTCCCCCTCCTCCCTCTCCCCCTGTCCCCTGCTGCCACAGGGCAGGGAGGGGAGGCTCTTGCAGTGTTCCCTGGCCTGGCCCAGCCAGGGTGCTGGAAGCAGCTGTAATGGAGTCACGGCTGCCTGGGGTGGCCCCAGCCCTGTGCCTAGGCCCGACCTGGCCTTGCTCAGCCCCTGTAAGGAAACCGCTTGGTGGAGCCAGGCCAGGCTGGGCCAAAGGGACAGGGCCACCCCCAGCAGATGCAGCTCAGTGATGGGGAGGCAAGCACGGCCTGGCAGCTGGGTCCCATCAGCAAGCGCAGCTTGGCATGTATGGCTGGCAGCCGGCCAGGCAGCAGCTTAGCTGGGCCACTCACAGGCCTTGAACCCAGCAGCCACCCACTGTGGACCTTGATCCCTGCAGCCACCCACCATGGAGGCTCACTGCCCCCCGCAGCATCAGCAAGGAGGCTTGGATAAGTTGCTGCCTGGCCAGCCAACGACAGTGTGCACCAGGCTGCGCTCACTGAGAGTAGAAGCAGCTGCCCAGCTGTGCTTGCCTCCTCATTGCTGAGCAGCATCCGCCAGGGTGGCCCCCATTCCTTCCATGGCCCAGCCCTGCCTGACCCTACAAAGTGGCTGCCTTAGCTGGGGCTCAGCAAGGCCAGGCAGGCTGGGTCACAGGGCCAAGGCCACCCCCAGCAACTGCGGTTCTGTTAAAGCCTCTCCCTGTGGCCCAGCTGGGTCAGGCTGGGGAGCACTGCAAGTGCCTCTCCACCCCACCCCACAGTGGCAAGCAGAGAAGGGGGAGAGGAAAGAGTTACCCCCCCACTGAACAGAGCCCCCCTGCCCCACAGGGGGGAAGTGTCCCCCTCCAGGGCTGGGACCAGGCAGCCTCACAAAGTCCCACTCAGCGGCAGGGGCGGGGGAAGGGGGAGGAGGAGAGGAAAGAGTACTATCTCCAACATAGAACAGAGCCCCCCAACCCCGCCTTGTGAATGGGAGGGGTTGGGGAAGAAACGCCATCTAGGACTGGGAAGCACTGCACAGAGTCCCCCCCACTCACCTCTCAGTGGTGGGAAAGAAGCAGAAGGAAAAGCCCCCCTGGGGCTGAGCAGCCTTGCAGTGCCTCACTCCCCACCTCACAGTGGCAGGGGGAGAGGAAGAGGGTGGGGAGGAGAAGGAGGGGGGAAAAGCCAGCACCAAACAGAGCCCCCCTCCACACCCTGCACTGGTGGGGGAGTGGGAAGAGGGCGAAGAGTTCCCCCCTGGGGCTGGGCAGCCCTGTATGCCTGGACTGCTCCCAGCTGTTGGGGAGACTCTGGGGTGAGCAGAGCTCTCCCCTCCTCCTCCTCCTCCCTCCCCCCCCACCCACAGGAGAGGTTCCCTTTTCCCCCACCCTCTGAACCCTACAGGCTGAGGTGGGAGTTTGGGGGTTTAAACCCCTCCTCATTCTAACTCAGTCCTGCCGGGGCCTGGCTACTCCCCCCTCAGCTCAGCTTCCCTGTTGGAAGGGAAAGGCTGCTCTAGCACTCCCAGGCTTCTAGGCTGAGCCACTGCAGTTCCTTCTGTAGTCCAGTCAAGAATTAACAAAGGCAAAAATAACTGATGCTGTATTATCATCATCAACTAGAATAGAATAGAATCTCCCAAATAAGTAGGGAAGATAGAAAATTTTACTCAAGGATGCCACTATGTAATATAATAGCTTAATGTTAGCAACAGTTTCTACATTATGAACTGAACTGGTCAACTGTAGGTGCATACCTTCAGTCAAAGGAGACCAAACCTCAGCAGCACGTTTTTCAAAACGCTTTCCTCTGCAGCTATCTCTTCTTGCCCAAATTCAGTTTCAGCCAGCTGTGTCCTTCATCCATGAGCTGATCTTGTCCAAACACTGGATCATCCAGATGACAGCAATGTGATCATATGCTGACAGGCAGATTCACGGACTAAACTAAGGCTAGAGGGGACAGTTAGGATGGTTTGTCTCGTCCTGTATCTGAAAGAGCAAAATCTCTCTCAGAAGCTGGATTTAGAGTCTGTTTCTAAAAACATCAGATCTTGTTTTAAAAGACTCCAAGTGTTGATGAGTGCACCACTTATTGGGAAAAGTTACTCCAAAATTTTAATGCCGCTATAATTAGAAAATTGTAAATTATTTTAAGGTTGACTTCTAGCCATTGGTCTCATGCCTTAGTCTGCAAGACAGAAGAGTCCCCCCAAAACAGATCTCTTTTCCTTATGAAAGTGCCTGTACCTCTTCATTTTCTCTTCAATATGCTGAATAGATTTAGTTCCTAGGTGTCGCATCCTTAGGCTAGCTTCCGAGCCATTGAATCATAACCATTCTTTTAACTCTTTCATTTCTGACATGTGCATGGCAGAATGGAATACACTATTTTAGTAGTTGTTGTATAACTCTATGCACTCTATACATAGGGTGTACATGAGACATCTACATGTCTCAGGTAAATTGGGGCAGTTTAGACTTCTGTAGCCTGGTCCCAGCCAGTTCGTCAAAAGTCCTGGAGCGGAGGCTAGTGGAGACTAACGGAATGGCATTGTGTGCCAGGCAGACATTGCTGCTGCTCGATGGGATCAAGTCAGGCAGACTGGAGCAGGGTGGCACCTGCTACAGTCTGCCTGCCTTGCTTTCACCCAGCAGCAGTGATGCCTGCCCAGCCATCTACCTGATGCACCATGCTGCTCCGTGTCCCCACCAGCCACCACTCCAGGACTTTTGACCAACCAGATGGGACTGGGTAACTGAAGCCAGGACTGTTCCAGTTTGCTCAGGACTTATGATCACACTATTTATACAGACTCAAGCTTATCTTCTTACTATTATTAAATACTCTCCTTTTCATCTATCAGCCCTTTTGCCACACACTATACCAGGGGCAGGCAACATACGGCCTACAGGCTGGATCCAGCTCACCAGGCAATTTCTTCTGGCCCATGGGCAGTGCTTAGCAATTCACTGTATCCAGCCTGCCCCAAGGCTGCCCCTGCTGTGCTCAAATGGGCCCCAAGCCCTGCACACTCCTGTGGGGGCAGTGAGTGCTGCTCTCCCATCCTCACCCATGGGATGGCGTTGACCCTGGCCCCACAGGTAAGGAAGTAGCAGTAGCAGTTGGTGGGGGAAGGGCAGCAGCAGGCAGGGGGAGACAGGGAATGGCAGGGGCAGGAAGCAGCAGTGGGAGAGTGGGAAAGTGGTAGCAATCAGCAGTAGGCGAGTAGGAAAGTGGTAGTGAACAAGAAACAGCAGCTGAGTAGGAGCACAGGGCCCACGCTAAGTGCTGGCAGGCACCCAGGGCAGGGCAGCAGGAGCTCCAGGCTGGTGAGGATGCAGGGTCCACCTGGCTCCAACATGCAGGGCTCCCCTGGGCTCACATGAAGTTCCTAGGTTTTCCACTAGAGCTGCACACCTTCACAGGATATCTCCGCTAGATGGAGCCCATGGCCCAGCCCAGCTCATTGCCATGTGCAAGTCATGAGGAACGTTGGGCAGCTCTGCACTATCTAGACGGACTTGCTTCATCCCTCTCCCTGCTCCTCTGGCCAAGCCCCATGACATGCATCACTGACTTCACCGTGCTGGGCTCAGGTGGAGAACCAGGGAACTCCACGCAAGTCCCATGTGATGGAAACAGTGGCCCAGCCTCAGCTCACTGGGACTGCATGCTGCTGGAGGGCTCTGCCTGCCACGGGCTGTCAGCACCCTGAGGGCCTGCCACCTGCCACCACCACTAGCAGCAAGGGCTGTGCACAATGTGAGTAGGGAGGCCTATGTGAGGGAGGATTGTTTGTAGGGGGGCCCCACATGTACACCCCACCATCTACAAGCACCCACACCTCCCTACATACCCTCCCCTCCACACACACACACACACACACACACACACACACACACACACACACACACACACACACAGTATACATAGTCCATTTGCACAAAATAAATGAAAATACATCACGATCAAGGAATGAACCTGAGCAATGAACTATGTGAGAATGGGACTCATTACTGTGTTACCCACTGCTGAGCTCACAATATTGTTCTATCATTTCTATAACCTAAGTTTTGATACTGGCTGCATAATATAAACATACTTTCTATATCGGGGTGTCAAACTCATCTATGGGCTGGATGAGCAGCATCGGGCCTATCCACAGACCAGATCAGGCCCACAGACCCACCCCCATACAAGCTGGATCCAGCACCCATGGCTCCCACTCTGGGACCCACACTGAACATGATGTCTGTTCCAGCTCTTCTGGGATGTGTACTGCATATGGTGCAGGTCTGGGAGCAGCCAGGGTGGGCACCACATGTGGCATGGGTCTGGGGTCCTGTGCATAGGGCTCGTCTAGTGCACTCTGTATGCAGCCTGTGGGTTTACTCTGAGACCCGGGGCAGCACTGGGGGACAGATGGCAAGACTCCATGTCAGTTAGGCACCACAAATCTCCCAGAGCATGACCTGTTAGAGATGCCCACTAATGCAACCTCTTAATTTTAGCAGTTAGTAGAATTGTAGTAGCATTGTAGAATCCATAAGCATTCAAGGTTCTACAATTCCAAGCTGCCTATAATTCCAATGCATCTGTAACTTATGAAAAATGCCATCTGAAGGAAAGTGCCCTCCCCTTTTTCACCTCCTAAAAGAGCCATTTAGGCAGACAGAAAATCTCCCCGTGTCTATAAATGCGCCATAAACAGCTGCTGAAACCAACTACTTTTGACAGCCAAACTGCCCATCACTAGCCTTGATGCAGCAAAGATGTTTTCTCTGAAAAAAAGTATGAGGGACTAGCATCCAGGACTTTCTTAGAGTAAGCCAAACTGCTTAATGCAGGCAGCCAACCTAGAAGGAACTGTCCATGTACTGTTGGAGGCATAGCGTCTCTGTTTGGAATTACCATTCTTGGCTGCCAGTGGCAGTGGATACTTCCATCATTACAGTCTATAATTCATAAAGACAGAAAGTAGAGCACAGTGATAACACACTGGCTGCTGCATCCAAGGAAACAGATGCAATACTCTGGGTGATTCCAAGGATGCTTTTTTCCAAGCAAGCTGAATTGGCTAAACAAGCACCGCCAACAGCCCATGAAATGTTTACACCATGAAAGTAGGTCAATTTCAACTAGACAAAATAGTTGAAGGAATGAAGGAAACAAAGGAAATTTGTGAGTCCAGATGGACCAGGAGAGGAATGACTACTGTAAAATGTAACACACTTACAGCACATAGGGCTGTGCTACTTATTAGTAAGCAGATCAGATTGTAGGCTGCTACACAGTGAGCAGTCAGCAATGCGTTGATGACCCTCACACATCAGCAACTCATCCTTAAAATGTAATTGTTTTGTATAGCTAGGCCCCACATAGGTGACTATAAGGATAAATCAGTAAGTTATACAGGAACATGGATGGGACTAGCAGCTGTTCCCTACAGAAATATCTTAACACCTAAAGTATCTGGTATACATTAACCCCTGCCCCTCAATAATATTCTCAGCATAGTACAACTGTGTTTTGCCCTATGTGAACATTCCAACAAACAGCAACGGATTAAAACTCAAGCAACGTTCAATAGGAAAGATTTAGGACTTATTAATAACAAATGCTTTGTTCAAGCATCCCCAAGTTAGTGGGCATTGTCAGAGATGTATACTTATACACAGAGAGATTACACCTTGGCTCTGAAGAGGTAGTATACCAAACCAATGAGGAGTCAATCCTTCAAAATTATCAATATAGGATGCAACATAACTTAGTAAAAGCCAAACCACGAAGCAAAGAAAACCAGTAGATATTTTTCAGAGTTCTTTTAACAAAAGAACTGGAAAGTCTGGAAAACTGGAAGTCTGTGAAACAAGACTATACAAAATCTGCAAGCTGTCAACCTCTGTATGGGTAGCATTGATCAGATAGAGCATGGCATCTCCTTCTGCATTACAGAGAGGGTAGATAAGCTCCTGTGGAAACAGATTCTAAAGAAACCATGACTTATGGAGAAGATTATCAAGTAGTATGATCACAGGAAGCTACGGGCTCTATAAGAAGATGGATGAAACTAGGAGAAAATTCTCCTGTATGACATGGGTTGCAATCAGAGTGGCAGAAGACTAGCTTGAACAATATTCAATTGCTATATAGAGTTATTTTGCAGTGAATGTCACTACAAAGCCTTAATAAATACAAACTTTCAAAAACACCTCTCTGCAAAAATCCAAAAGAAAAAAACCAGCATAACATCCAATGCCTAGGCCATGTATCGCTGAGAACTATATTGCATGAATAAAACAAAGCCAATACTGAACGTGGAAGAGGCAGAAGAGATCCATGAGATAAAAATCCATGTATCACAGCACATTCACTCCATTCTCAAAGCTGAGGATGCAGTAAAGCCACCAAAAGAATAAACAAGTGCCAAGAGGATAATACTGAAGAATTAATTAAAACATAGTAAATGAATAGCTTCTCATCTGGGCCTAACACATGCTTGTCAGTGCAACTGAGTCCGCAAAATGGCTCAGGACTTGGACACAAGTATATTGAAGCTCCTGTTCACAAAAAGGGAGAACTAGTAGGTTTATGAAAACTACTGATACACTCTTGTGAATTGTCATTGTTCATCATCTTGAAGAGAACTGCACTCAAGTTTGAGAATTTTTTGGCTGAATAAACTGGGTTTAGATCCAAGAAAGTATCAGTGAAACAAATATTCAATCTACATGTGCTATACAAGAAAGTGTTGGAGAAGGATGGAAAAATGGTCTGTGTCCTTATGGACTTGCTAAGCTATTTGATAAACCTGTGTGTGGGATAAACCTTTTTGCACAGACCTGTGGCTGGTTGGAGCAAGCAAAATCGTAAGATTAAAACAAAACCTCTATACCAGCATGACTGCTCAAGCTCCAGAAGCACTAAAGCTAATTTATTATTTGGCATCAGGAGGATAAATATCAAAACTCAATTGGGATGACAAGATCAAACAGTCACAAACTCCACCGTGATCGATTCAGGATGGACATAAGGAAGAACTTCTTTACTGTCCAAGCCCCCAAGGTTTGGAATAGACTGCTGCCGGAGGTGGTTCAAGCACCCACTTGGAATGCCTTCAAGACACATTTGGATGTTTATCTTGCTGGGATCCTATGGTCCCTGCTGACTTCCTGGCACTGGGGCAGGGGGCTGGACTTGATGATCCTTCGGGTCCCTTCCAGCCTGAATGTCTTTGAAATCAATGAAATTGTATGTTATCACTATATCGCTTCAACAATTATCCAGAAGTCTTAGGAAAAACCACTGATGATGTATCATCACTGGGTGGAAACTTAGCAATCTGTACTTCGCTGACAATACTAACCTGATTGGATTGTTGCAATAAATGGTAAAAAAAAAACCTGTTATAGAAGAGCAGCCACAGAAATAGAAGTCAGATCTACAGATATGCAAAAAGAATGTACAAATGGTAATACCTTAATCTGTTGAAAGAGCAAAAATATTCCTACCCAAAACTAGAGACATTGGAATACACGGTATTTCAAACAAATAAATACATAAAAATACAGCATAGTTACAAGGGAATATAAACATCACTTGAAGAGCCAATACAGGTTTCTTTTTTATAGACAGCTGAATATCCATATGATGCTGAGTATTATGATGCATAAAAGGAAATTACTGCAGGCTCTTGTCTTTGAGAACTTACTATGTTCCAGGCATGGAGTTAAGGAAACAAGGCATTAAGAAGCTTTCTTCTCTCATACAGGAAAGAAAAGAAAATCATTACATGTTAGCTATGCTCTGTATACAGCTAATGAAGAGGCAATTGTCCAAAGTTTACAGGATATCTGGATAGATCTAGACAAATCACCAAAAAAATCCTTTGTGTGTGCAGGATTTGTAGACAGGATCAGTAAAGGAAGACTGCCTAAGCAAAAACTTGCAGGAACGGCTGCCAGAAGCAGCGGTGGCCTGCTGCAAGTGTGATTCAATGTTTTAAGTGAATGGACAGAATGTAGTATGGCAGGCTCTTAAAGCTGTAAGAAAACCACAAAATGTAGAGGAAAACTGCTAGCCATTAGTGCAGGGTTTACTGCTGACTGCAATATGAAAATAGCACTTTACACTGAGAGAATAGATAGCCTTCTCCTTTCTCCCCATTTTATCCTTACAAGCTGTAACCATTGGTTTTCATGCATCAATCATATGATCTATCCAGCCAAGGGACAACAATACCATATCTTCAAACTGTTTATTACCTAGTATCCTACAACTAGTACAGAGCAAATAAGTGTTTCCTTAACATGTTCTTTTGAGTTTAGATCTGCATGGCACTGAAGTGCATAGTTTGCTTCCTGGTTCCTTTAGATGGTCAAAGGATTGATGAGAATTGATTCCTGGTGGATGTCTTATATGTCAAGGTTCTCATGAAGGAGACAACAATTAACTATCTGTTGGACATATTGATTCAAGAAGCACTCTGATAATTTTAATATGTTACTTGGGATCTTTGCCTTCTCCTGGGTGGGCCACGAAGAGAAGCAGAAGACAAGCCTCAGAGCATGAGAGCAGATTAACCTCATCTCCACTAACAGATGGTTATCCCTCAGTCCTATTGAGGCAGTTCCAGTTCCATGCCTTTCCAGACTATTCCAAGTCCAGAATTTAGGTTTGATTCTAGGAGCTGGTAGCCATTCTTTGACAAGTTTTTCTACAAAACTATCTTACAAACAGGTTTGGCGCTAAGCAGTAGTTGCCTAGAACCAATGTGTTTCAACAGTACTGATTGAACTACTGAGTGTTTCGAGGAGGAAGACAAAAAAATTATTGAACAAGTTATTAGTTATTTTGGACAAGCATGGCATCTGATGTTCATGGCTCTCTTTCATGAGCCAGGAAAGGAATGGGCCAGGATCACAGGTTTGGGCTGACATTCCTTAATGTGCTTAGGTCTTGTGAGAGACAGAATGCACAAAACTCCAGGAATGCAAACAGATGTTGGTTCATGGGTAGAGTCTGCATGGATCCAGAAAGCTCAAGAAGGCTCACCGAATGTGCATGCAACCTTCTCATTCTCAGACAAAAAGCAAGATGTTTACAAGCTTAAACAAGCCATCAGAAGCATTTAGTTACTAATCACACAATGAAACAACTTGGATGTCTAACAAAATGCTACAAAGAATGTAAGAACCCCTTATTTGGCTCCCTGTATCATATCTAAACACCTCATAAATCTTTAAATGTGTTTATCTTCAAAAACAAAGTCTCTGATGGAACAGAGAATCAAATCCATCTCCCAAATGCTCTCTGAAAAAAATGAAAATTAAACAAGTATCAACCTGTATGTCTTCATCTACATTATTCTCAATGTGAGTATTTACCATTGGCTATTATGCAAGGATGTGTCAGAGGGAATGGGAACAAGGAAAGAAAAAAACAAAACAAAAATTCCAACTTGGGTTCCATTATTTCCAAGACTAAAACCTGTTTGTACAATAGAAAATCAACAGATTTGTAACTTTAGCTAATAAAGAAAACAGTGTGTCCACTCAGTCTTACAAAAGCAAATTAACATGCATTAGAAAACATATTTCATATGAATCAAAAGAGCATGCAGAAAATAAAAAATGAATTTGAATGGCTGACATTTAAACTGTATCCAGCACAAAAGCAGCTCAGCACATTGTAATCTGCAATCGAAAGCAGTTTGTGGGAGGGGAAAAAAATTAACAAGCTGCTGCCAACATTACCACAGCTGTGGAAGGAAGACAATATGAATGTCAGCTGGAATTGAGAGAATGCTTGGACAAATTAGAGGGCGAAAATCATGACTATGACTAAAAATATTAAAAGTGAAATTATCCAGTAGAATAATCACAAATTTCTACTGGGACTAGCCCTACTGTGTATGATTTGCTCAGCAAAGGTACCGCATTTAATCTAACATATCCCAGGTTCTGAAAAGGATTTAGAAAAAATAAAAGGGAGAGAAGAGAGACAACTAATTTTAACAAATGCTTAATTTAATGAGTTTGAGGGACCAATTCACCCAGCCAGCAAAGTTGCACAAGTCATTCAGGAGAAAATAAGAATGTACACAAAGATCCTTATTTGACACTCCTTGTAATATTACATATTACTTCAATATGCATCTCTATACATATGTACACTGTATGTGGGTAGGAGTGCAAAACTACATTTAGTAGAAGTTTCAAGCATTTTTCTTGTATCTTTTACAATAAACCATAATATATCAGTTTGAAAGATGCCTCTTGATTTCTAAGGTTCGGAAATTTATACTGCCTGAAATGTAGAGTGGTAAATATAAGCTTCCTCTTCACCCCTAACTATTCAAAAGTCAGTTAGATATGTGACTATACCTGGTGTTTTAAACTGATCAAACCCAAAAGCTTTTCCTGTGGAACAAATGTGAGACATTCCCAGCTACTTCCAATAACTGTAATGTAGGAGGATCTTCACTTGTTAGTAAGAAAGCACCTATAAACATTTTTAATTATCAACCTTATGACAGTACATTGGGTATGCTGACTCCCATACAGAGTATCCTAAAGTGTGGAAGCAGTGCTGCTAGAAAACTAGGAAGCCAAAACTGCTTACTCAGAAACTAACGAGGGGTTTAATTCTGAAAAAGCTTTAGTACTACAGCATTGCTGCATGACTCTTCCCTAAAAGTTGCCATATTTTCATAGGTTTTGCGCTAAAAACAGTAAGGGTACACTGATAATGTTTTTGGGGGCTAATATCGATGGCCGATTATTAGCAGGCCATATCGGCTAATACCAATCCAATTGCCAGTATGCAGCCTGGCAGCTTGAAGAACAGCATCCAACCAGTAAGTCTGTTGGGGAAGAATGGGCAGGGGAAGGGAAAGGGGG
>JAGPOW010003685.1:37858800-37889034 GCA_030014935.1 Caiman crocodilus
TGGCTGGGGTCCTGTGACCCTGGCACTCATTTCCTGCCAATTGGCGGGGGGTCAGACTAGATGGCCTGCTCTAGGCCCCTTCTGACCCTAGGTACTATGGTATGGTACTATATTTACTTAATGACCCTGGATGCAAGACAACACCCAATAAGTGGATTCTATATCTAGAAAATTTATAAGAAATTTTCCAGATACAGAATCTACTTATTCAAGGTTTGCCTTGAATATGTCCCCCTCCCACTACTGCAGCATGGAAAATAAGGCTGGGGAGGGGTCAGGTAGCCCCTCTTGCTCTCTGCCCAACTTTTTTCTCCTGAAGCACCTTCCCCGGCTCCTTACTGTCAAACACTGTTCTCCCTGAGCATATGGGAGAGAGGGGCAAATTTCAAAACACTGTTCTTAAAATAAACATACCTGTAGTAATTTGCATATAGGTAAATTATTACAGGTACTCATAGACTTAGTTCATCCAGAATTGACAGTTTCGCTTTTTTTGAATCTGCTTCAAGTTTTAGCACAGGTACTCCATAAACACACTTTTAAGTAGCATTTTCTTATCTACTTACAGAGAGTACAAGCTACGTACAATGAGTCCAAAGCCAAAGGTTCATGATTTACCGTTTGGTTCATTGAGCTAGGCCCCAGCAGGATCAACAGCATTTCAAGCCATGGTGATACCACAGCTCTACTGCTGTGTGTAGTCCAGATACCCACTCTAAATGATCTGTATGCTAATTAGCACCCTCTCCCACTCTGGACTGGGCAGGGTATTCTTGTCATGATTCCTGGGATCCTCCAAAAATGTATATGCAGGAGAGGTGCAGGGCAATTTTATCGAGGGGAAGGCCACACTAGCCATATGCGACAGGCTGAGGGGGGCGACAGAGGGATTCCGGGTAAACTGCTTGGGGCCCCATTTCATGAAGTTTGTCAGACACGTAAGGTTGGTGAAGAAACAGGAATCATTGGAAATGGAAAAGAAAGGTGCAGTTCACCTGTAAGAGTGAAGAGGAAGTTGAAATGTATTCAGTGTACTGGTTCACCATGAGTTAAAAGAATCAGTGCTGATGGGCACTGCAATACATCTTATTCAGATGAGCTGCACTAACGTATTTTTGTGGGAGGTTCCCATCAGTATGTTTGTCCAACACAAGCCACGTTTTATAGTCATGTTCAGTCTTTGCTGCATTTAATCAGCTTTGTAGTTGGTTTCCATTACTGAGCACATGTTGCATTTGGCAGCAGATTAATTGATCAACAATGTATTTAATGAAGTTTCCTTGTATGTGAATGTAAGGTTAGGAGTTTTTGCCCCATGTTGACTAGGGGGAAAACAACTCGTCTTCTACTTGAGTAAATATGGTATTTGGTCTCTAATCCCCTTTAGACTATTCAACTGCGTATCTCAAACCATCATGCTACCATTCAACATGTTCTGCTGAACATCAAGAATATGACCACATGGAAAATTTTTCTCCTCCTTTTTGATGTCCCTTGCCTATCTGTGGATTGTGTTTCTTTTACCTTTTTTACCTTTTGGAGCTGGTATCCAGCTGATTCTTACACATTTTATGTTCCAGGGCAGGTTGGAACACGGAGCTTGGATACAAAGGAAAATGCTTTTTATTAGTGGTCCAGAACCGACACAGAAACTATACTTGTGGGGTCAGTGATACTTACACCATTAGTATGAAGTACCTCCCAACATACAATGCTAAATCTAACCTTTTATTCTGAAATGGGCATTTGGATTCAGCGGGTTACTTCTTCCAAGGCACAGAAAGTTGCCTCTGCTACATAACTTTCTCTCCAGCATACAATACAACTCTGCCTACTTTTACTTTAAGAAACCTCTGTGGGAGAAATCATGCCTAGGGTGTGTTAGGCAGAGCTCATCTAGAAGGCAGTGATCAATGCCTCAGACCCTAAGGAATATGAGTAAGTTGATGTTCCAAGTTGGTATTAATTTGTTCTGTGCTGTAGAACCAACCAATTCAGGGTTCCTCCTTGTGCCACCAGTACCAGTCAACAAGTTACCTTGAGATACAAGGAGGCAAATTCTCACCCTCCCCAACTGCTCTACAGCAACTTACTTCTTTTTCACTGAAAGTTAATCTAATGTAGGTAGCTTTCATTTATCTAGAGTAAAAGTGCACGCTCTAGCAGTGACTGCAGAGTAGTTGATGAGCATCAAAACCCCACCCTGCTTTGCCTTGCAGTAACTTGTTTGCTCACCTATGCCCTCAAAGGGCCAAGATGGTTTATGCCTTTACAGTTCTTGAGTTCCACCACTTTTGCTGCCCACCGCCTACATCACTTCCAACAAAAGACTTTAAAGAAAAACCACTATATCATCACAGAAGCAATAGATGAAATAATGGACTACAATGATTTCCCAAACTGGTTTATTCATTCTTCTGGGGGGCCGAGAAAGCTTTTCATGACAAGTCTGTCACCTCTGTAGAAGGTAGAAAGGGAAAACTGCCACCTCTCTCAAGTTTCCCTAATCTAGGACCTGGTAGTAAAATTTCTAAGTCCCAATAAATCTTTACTCATCTCCTCTCATTTCTAGTTCTTTACCCCAACTCTTCCAGGATCTGTACATTCTCTTCTTTACAGCTCTCCAAAGCTCTCTTTTCTCCCAGTATTTTCTCACTCCCAATGCCTCTCATCTCACTGGTAGTACATTTTACAGGAAATAACTCTTTTCCATTCTGGTCCCACTACATTTTCTAGGAGACCAGAGCACTAATTCACCCTGGCAGTATCCTGTACTGCTAAGGAATACAATTCACATAAATTGTATCAAAGGGATCAAAGCACTAAAGGTCTCAATGAAGAGGTGAAGCAACATAAGTGGCATCTGTCACAGATGGATCATGAATGCATTACAAAAGCGACAAGAAAGCAGTTATATTTATACTCTCAGTGACAGATGTTTCCATCCATTGAAACATATATATTATCAAGTTAATGTCTGATAGACCCTGTGACAAACTGGAATGAACAAAAATGGAGGAAGACCTCTGAGCAGTGAAAAACCCCAATGAAAACAAATTAGAATAAGGTCAATACACAGGCTGAATACAGAACATATAGTGATAGCGAAAAGAAGAAAAGAAATCCAAAAGGCACCTTCAATATACTTACTTACACCAATCTACTTTTGCTTGTATGGGCAAAAGCAGGGGAGGGGAAGAGAGAGAATCACCATACACCTAACACTAAAAAGAAAGACGACCCAGGTTTAAGCTTGTGAATTTTCACACACTGTACTTCTTAAATTCCAATCTGCAGGACTTCAGGCATGAGAATCACTTATTCCACAGTAAGCAAGCCCCTCCAAATAACAGGCTTCAGACAGCTCATGCAAGTTACTGAAGTGAGCCAAATTTCATTTTAAGCTCCTCTTTCAATTCCAGGAATGATCTTTCTGAGATACAAAACACAACTTATCTTTGCAAATAAACCAGATTCAGCAAGCCTACTACAGATATCTGTTGGTCAACAAAACAGGTAGATCACCCTCACTCTATATTGCTTCTTCTGTAACCACATATGCCTTTTGTGCTCTACTCATGTCTCCACTACAAGTCAGCTTTGTTTCAGAGCACTGTACCCCACCTCTCAAATCAGAACACAAGTTTCAGCATTGAAATATTGCTAAATCCATCTTATTCTGTCCCCAACTGCTATTCCTGTAATAATGCTGCTGCCTTGATCAAGCAAAGTGCAGAGTTTAGATTCAGGGCTCCATCTCATCTCACATTACAGGGTTGGAAGGCAGGCAGACATTTTCCCCCATACTAGGTTTAGGGAGGCAGAAGTAAGCAATGTGAACACAAACTCAGTTTGGTCCCCAAGCGTGTTTAGGAGTCCAAGATATGACCTTGTTTTCTGTTCCTAAACAAGAATGCAACAGAAATATGCTTGGTTATCTGTAATGCTACCAGGTTAATAATCCTGCTTTTAAATTTTGTATTTCTCTGTTTATTAATTACATTAAATAGAGCCTCACAAATACAATTTTTTAGCCACCAAATCAGCCACTTTTTTCTGTACTTCATATTGTTTTATTGAAAAATACTTCTTTTAGGCATGAATGTGCATTTGTATGGCAGAGGAATCAGAAATTTCAATCTGCAGGGTAATGGTTATTGAGTGCTTCTCAGATAGCATGCACAACCTTCTCCCAAACAAGCTATTCTCATGGCACCCCCTAATGGCTAATTCCTACATGCGAGAGCTACTCATGTATTTTCCTAGCTGAAACTAAGGTACAGCAGCCTTGCAGCTAGGTGAATACAGCTTTAGTTACAGCTTTGCTAAATAATTACCTTCCAAGGGCCAGATCCTGGAAACAAAGCTGAACCCTGCAATGTTTGCAATACAGCATTTGCTATTTGAATGCTTCCCTTTGCTTAGAAAAGAACAAAATGCAAGGTATCAAATCCCTTGTATACCTTACAAGTATTATTAAAGTAAGCTCTCAGATTTTTAAAACTTCATTCCAGACAAGAGTTATTTTTAATCCAATTAAAATGAAATCTTGTGTAAAACTTTGTTCATTGCAAAAACACATTTTGCAACTAAGAATGTGTAGAGACCCAAATAGTTTGGGTATCATAAAATATCAACAAGGAATCTCTATTTTGACTATCAGTATAATGTTTTCCACTCCACAAGTGAAGCCTTTTTTAAAAACAAGGCTTTCAGCCATTGTTATTAATTTTAAATTTCATTGTAGAAGACCAAATCTTATTCATTCTTCCTTTGCAGTAAGAGAAAAGTATTTAAAAGACACTGCTGCCCTCTGCTGGAAAATATCTTTTAACTATGGAGTAACAATGCTATACCTTTCTGTTAGAGCTATCCATTTGACTTTTTTTCCTTGCACTTCATACTGTAGGTATGCAAGTGCAACTTGAATACCTTAAGTCCAGAAGTTACCTTTCTTGCAAATGAAACAACACACACTTATGCCTGGCTATGCACTTATTACTAATCCAGCATATCCCAACTCAAATTCTGGTCCACCAATCAGCACCAAGCACTCGACTCAAACATTCAAGCCCATTCCACATTTTTCAGTTTCTTAGCCAGGGAAATGTTTTAGCCATTCTTTCACAAGTTCACATGTTTCAGACTTCTGGCTTTTGTAACAAGACATTCTGTTCTACCTGTACTGCTTTAGCAGGACTTCCAGCAACTTCCACATTACCACAAAAAGAAAAGACAAAAAATCATGAATCATGTCCCAGGGAAAAAAAAACAAAGAAACCCCACACCAGTCACAGGCAGATTTTTAAATGATTTTAAAACAAGGAGTATCGAGGGGTTACCTTTGTCCAAGCTAAAGAGCATTTTGGTTGACTCTGGATCACATTTTCCAGCTTCTCTCAAACTACAGGGGCTAGATCTCTATATTTCTTTTAATGAGAGCAGAGATTTTCTTTTAATGAAAGCAGAGATTTTCATACAGTTACCTAACTCTAGTGCCTAGAGATTTAAGAAAAAGCAATCTTAAGACTTGCAATAACACAGTGACAAATAGCAGCATTGCTTCTGATACATCTGCTATCACAGCATTCCTCATGGAGCTCATCTCTACCACCTGACTTACCAAAAAAAAAAAAAAGAACAAAATAAAACACAGAAGACAGAAACCATTTTCTTTCACATTCCAGTCTTCAGCTCAATGCTATTCACAGCTTCAGGTTCCTTTATTGAATAAAGTACAGGTTCCTTAGTTTGCCCCTACACATTGTGATAAGCGGGAAGTGATCTATGCACCTCTATACAGCCAACATTTCAGAGGCTTGTACCACAAAAGGTGTGCGCATGTAGACTGAGCAACATCTGTCCAGTAAAAAGCATCTGACCTACTGTAATGGGGTAGAATTTTAGTTTAAATTCTTGAACTATATAACCTCAGCGTTTAACAAATGGAAACAGAGCCTCCACATCCCAGCTACTTCAAATATAAGGCAGACAAGGTTGTGATTCTTCTTCTCTCATTGCAGTTTGGCATCTTATTATTGAAAAAGTGAAGATTTCAATTTTTCGCAGGCAAGTATACTCTTTTAGAATGACAGCTGTCACCTTCCTGGGCATTCTCAGCAAGAGGCAAGAATCAAATAGCCATGGAAAAGTTACCTTTCCCTTCAGTCCAGCTAACTGCATTAGCTCTGAGCTTTCCAATATAAGGGGATTTTCTTCATCATGATATTCAACATATTAACCCAAGATACACTAATGCCAAGCATTCAGAAGTTGAATCTAGCCTAGCCTAATCTCAAAAATGTTCTGAGATTAGTTTAAAAATAAGGAGAGGATTGAAAAAAGTTTTGGGTCCTTCTTATTGATTTAATGGTTTTACTGTCTGAAGACACTTACGCTTTTCATTCTGGGCTTGTCAAAAAAAAAATCTAGCTATGCAACTGTAAAGCAGGGGTGGGCAAAATATAGCCCACAGGTCAGATCTGGCCAGCCAATGGATTTTGTCCAGCCCATGGTTGGTCTCTCGGCCCTGCCTGACTCAGATACAGGGATGGGCAGCCCAGGCTGTGGAATGTGCAGCCAGTCCTGCTGCCCCTAGAAGTGCAGCAGAGCTGGGGCAGCACAGCAGCCAGACTCACTTCTCAGGAGCCCTGGCTCCTTCCTGCTGCTGCTGCCAGCCTCCACTGCCACTACTGAACCCATTGCTGTCTCTCACTGTCAGTCTCCATGGCCACTGTTGCCTGGCCACCACAGCCCATCCACCCTGTACCCACCGCCATGGGTGCCGGATAGAGCAAGCAGACAGGGAATGGGGCTGCAGGTGTGTGGGGAGCAGCATCCTGCAGTGGGACAGGTGGGCAAGGCTGGGATCATAGGGCTGTGACAGCATGGGGCTGGGGCCCAGGGCAGAGCGACAATCTGCTCTCCTCACACCCCTTCCTACAGAACTGGCACATATCACAGGGGCATGAGGGGAGCAGACAGCGACTCTGCCCCAGGTTCTGGCCCCATGCCATCACCGCCCTGAGATCCTCATCCCAGCCTCAGCCCCACCAGCTCTCAGATGCCACTTTTCACCCACTCATAACCCCATCCTATCCACACCCAGCTGAGCATGGGACAGAGCTACTTAGGGAGTTTTGGTACAGAGGTGCTAACCTGGTCCACAATAGTCCACTAAAACTCCCAAAGTGGCCCTTCAGCCCAAATAATTGCCCATACCTGCTGTAAAGTAATTACAAAAGAATACTGCTCAACCCTAGGCCAATGATTCCCAACATTTTTTTGCTGCAACCCTAAACTGGCCACCAGCAGGACCTCCCAACCTGGCACCACAGGGGCTACTGGGAATGGAGTGTGGCAGCAGCAGCCCATGGGCAGGGGAGCTGCCATTGTCCATTTGTGTGAGGCAGCCCCAACCTGTGGTGTACGTGCGTGCATGCGTGTGTGCGCGCGCCCTTCGCAACCCTAGTGAGAAACACCCCTCCATGACCCCGATTTGGGTCATGCCCCGAGGTTGGGAACCAATGCCCTAGGCTCTAGCACAGGTTGGCCCATGGGCCAGATCCTGTGGGCAAAGAAATTCTATCTGACACAAACCAGGATGGCAGTAAGAGAAGTGGTCACAGTGACAGCCCACCATCAGATCAAGCTTTATTAATTCAGTCCACCACTGCTAAAAGCTTATTGCTCTAGAACACTATGCCTATTCGTCACAAGGTAATAAAACAATGGAAGTCTGCAACATTTGAAAGGAGCTCAGGATTTTTGTCTGGTTGTGTGTCAAGGTAGACATCCTGGAGCTCATAATTACAGCTACAACTAGAAACTTCCAAATAAGCCATCCACGCAACGTTGCTACTTAAGGGACAATCACTGTTTCAATGTAACTGAGTATTCAAGTTACAGATCGTATACAATAATTAAAATGAAAGCCATTGCCTACAGGTTTTAATGATGCAAATTAATCAAATAGGTTCTTTTAAATCCTGACAGTAGGCAATAGCTGCTGTGTTAACTAATACATAAGTCTCTTGGAGCTTAAACCACAGTGACTACCTCAAGTACCAAGATTGACTCAGAAGGCCAATTTCAAAGTTTTTGGATTAATTTATGACAGTTTGTTTCTGGAAATACACTATTAGAGAGGACTCTGGTTAAACTCCCACCCATTCTTTCAAAGTTCCCAATGCTACTGTCATAAATAGCATATTTGGGATAGGAAAAGGGGGAAACCCACAAGTAAAGTAAGTCACTGCTCCTCTGACTTCACATCTTATAACGGGAATTTATTTCATAAAAGTTCCAGGGCAGAATAGTTCATAGCAATCCTCTTTCTGAATCTGCAGTGAAAAGAAAACTGACCAAGCTGCAAATTGGCATTACTGGTTAGCCAGTTTCAATCCATTTACCAACAGAGCTACAAGACAAAACTAACAGTCTGGTTTTGTGAACTATTTTTGTTGAAAACGAAAAACGCTACTGCACAATGGAACGGTTGTAGAAATAAGCTCTACATTAAAGTAAATCAAATATAGTAAGGTACAAGAATGACAGTCTTCCCCACAAGATTTTGTAATTGTCTTGAGTAGTTGGAAAAACATTACATTTTTATGGTTCTCCGAGTAAGGGAAAGATATAGCTCTCAGTGCCACTAAACTAAGTGTGTACAAAAGCTCACTAGATATATTTTTTCTCACATCTAATAAAAGGTAAAAGCTCAAGACAGCAGAAAAGGGGGTAGAGGGTAGGAAAGGCTCCCAAAAACTCCAAGTAAATGAAATGTACTGCTTAGAATTCAACAGCTGATTTCTGGTAATAAAAAGACCTCAACATTAACACCTGTCCCTTCTTTTCTGGTTATTATAAAATGAATATTCATTACCTGACAAACTAATTTAGTTCTGTTGTGCAAAGGTGGCAAGTCCAACTGCATTAATGCCAGTCCTCAATGCTTATTCAATGAGGTGTTTGCATCAAATTAAAACCATCATCTCAACAATATCACCATTTCAGGTATATGAAAATGCCTAACTTATTAAATATTCAATTAGTTTTGACCTAGATATACATTTTGTTTCTAGTGTTCTCTTCCCTCTGAGGCATTCCCAATCTCTAAACTCGGTATGAACTACTCAGGTGTGTCCACTGCATTGCTGAGTTCCAACTCCAAGAGTGATTTTCCATTTTATTCTGATCACTAAAAATATTTCCAATGGAAATAACTTAATTTTTTTTTTTAACCAAATATTATCACTTAATCCTCCATGCAGGGAGGCAGTTTTCTTACGTCTTTCTACCATTGTCTGCATGATGATGATAAAAGCTTCAAGCACTAAAAAAAATTTAGAGGTATTAAGTAGATTATTCCCCAATATAAAATGTAAATAATATTATTATTCAATTAGTATTTCATTAGTAGGACCTAAGGTTACTATAAAATGTTAAAAACAGTATTTTTCCCTATTTGCTTGGTGGATTTGACAGCTTTATCCAGAGTCATTTTAAATTGAGGAAACAGGATTATAAAACCACAAAATTGCTATGGTGTTATAAGGTCACCTGTATTTAAATACCCAAATTTAATTATGATTTTTCCCACTGTAATTAGTTTTCAAACGAACTGTTTCTTTAAACTCCTGAAGTAGTTTGCTCCTTTCCCTTTTAACCTAACATTGCCATTTTAGAGAATGAAATCCAGGAAAACAAAACTCTAACTAATAGCCTTAACCTAACGGCAGACTCTTGCTCCACTGAATTCATTCAGCAAGAGCAGGACTAAAACATACAAAACCCACTGCACTTCTATTCAGACTGAACCTAAATATTTTTAAAAGATGTACATTTTCAAACTTACTGTTACTGGTACAATAATAGTGAGACTCACAAAATAAAAACACTGAAGCTCATCTTAAACAGCATCATCTATGGAAGGTGACTAGTAAACACTGGTTGCTAATAACAGGAAATCTTTAACTAAAGATTATGAAAATCCTTTAGAGACAAACCCTGTGCAGACAGATAAAAAAAATCTTACAAAGACTAGAATAAACTTTCCTACTGGATACTGTTCCTCAATATATTCATATCCAAAAGAGCCCATTCTGTTGAAACTCTTTTCCTCTATCCCTCTTGCCTTTTACCAGACCAAGTCAGAAGGACTTCTTAAAAAGAAGGTCTTTGTAAGTGCTGACTTGTAGCGATTTTCTCTCAACTTTCTAATCAGATCCACTGGTCTTCTGAGCTGGGTGGTTCATCTTGCCACTGTAATTTTTCGGGCATCTAGGAGACCTACTGAATCATTACTTTCATAGGTGTGCTCTGAATCATTAAAATGCTGGCTGACTCTCTGTCTGACAGCCACTTGCACCACTGTGAAGTTACAAAGAGAAAGCAAATGGGGCAAGAGAGAGAGATGGGAATTCTCATCTAAATGTTCACCCTTCACCCAGTTTCCATTTGAAAACTTCTTCATCCTCCAGAAAAAGCTCAATAGTCAAAGATTTCTTTGTTGTTATTCAGTTCTTGGCCCTCAGCACACTATCCCCACATAACTATCTGATGGAGCTTAAAGTAATGAGATCACAAAATGGAAGATGCAGAGTTTTATTACAAGTGAGAAGTTAACTTAATGAAACTGGAAGTCTTTTAGCATCATGCTAGAGAGTCTATTAAATCAATTCTAGTGCGTGTTAAACAAGATTTTATGCTAAAGAGACAAGTTATACTCTTATCACGCAAGCAAATTCAGAAAACATCTCAGTTCTACTCTTCACTACTGAAAATGCCAAAACGGAGACAATTTATAAATTAGCTCTGTTACAAAAGTAATTTACAATCAACAGCTTTGAGTTACTAAATTAACGAAGTAGTGTGCAACTGAGGGGGGCATATATATTTATTACAAATTTTGTAAGATTATGCCTGTAAGGAACTAATGTTTTTCCCTACTTTATGTTCTACTTTACATGATATCTAAACATGATTTAAACAAAACAGCAAGTACAAAACATGTACATAAAGCAGGAGCAAGAAATGCTACATAAAGAGAAAAGATTAAGTCAGTGTTTTGGGCACTGAGGCAATGTGATGACAAACTGTAGATGCATGGAATATTAAAATTACTTCAGGGCAGCTCCGATACCTATACTAGCTGTCGTGCTATGGATCATTAGTTCCAGGCACTTCATGCCAAGTGCTGTTAAAACAGAAGAACTGATGACACACATCACTTTCCCCTTCTTGTCCCACAGACATTTGTACTTTCAGCATAAGGATTATTTCTTACAAGAAAGGCTCCTGAAAAGCATAAAAACAGGCATACTGGAAACTATAGTGAATTCAAGTTTTCATTAATGAATGTTAATATTGAGGCTTGTAAAAACTTAAAAGAATGTATCAATTCCACTACCTGACAGATTAAATTGAAAAACAGGTTTGAAAGTTAAGCTGCATTTAGCAGATTTGTAATCTATTAGCCTCTATAGCAGCCTACAACATTTAAGGCTCACATATCTTAAAGACAAAAATAAATAAAAACAAAAGCAGAAGAAGTTGGTTTCAAGAAGCCAAGAGCAAAGATTCTCACCTGTGGTCTAAGGAGTATGCATTTGTGGTTCCATGATGAACTAACATGAAACTGCATATGTATCTCTCAAAGGAACCTGTTCTCAGATTGTCAGAAAGTATTTAAGCCATAGCTTTTGGTAAAAAGCAATTCTTCAACTGGCTCTGAGGCCTCAAATTGTTAGAAGAAAAAGATGGTGGTCTGCACGGTAATACAAAAAGCTCTAGCATGAAAACTATGGTCTAAGAACCCTTGGTCAAACTCATGGTGAACCCATTTTGGTATAAGAGTTAAAAGACTTGGGTAAGGAGGAGAGGAGTCAGATTAAGTAAACTTTCACACATGCATTGCTGCCACCATATGGACAAAGTGTTGCAGTGCTCTGTATTCTTACTCCACATCTTAGAGCTGCCTGCATCCTCAACACTGATTCACCAGACCACCAAAACAATTCCCTCCATCGTTATCCACCCTATCCTCCCAAAACAAAGCCATACTCTGCATACGTTATATGAAAGAAATAAAATCCTTTCAAAACTTACTCAGGATTACCACCCAACCAAACCAAGTAGTGAGAGTGCCTATAAAGAAAGCAAATCTTCCCAGGACACCCCAAGGTATTGGTGAGCAAAGCAGATGATGACACCTCTGGAAATTTCTTCCTCACTAACCTACTTTTAGGAAAAAAGAATTGACAGCTGCAGGTGCTTAGCATTTCTTAGCATCGAGTTCTTATTCCACAACAAAGCATGGTAAATTTAATGATTACTTTAACATGAGAAAAAAAAAAAATTAAAAAAAAATAAACAAGCCCTGAGGTCTACGTGTACCTCACTAGACAGCAGCTGGCTATCAGTCCCCAGTTATCAACTACTCCAGACACCCTTGCCAAAAAGGCCCAATCCCCTATGGCTCCACTCTGTACCAGTATAAAATAATGCAAGTTGAAGTTGGAGGAGTTTGTACCCCTTGACACAATAATTACACAAAGTGCTGGACAATAAATACACTATTAATTTGTTACACGCACTTATGAGCTTCCTATTTCAGAAAATTACATTGAAATCCACAGGTAGCCAGGTAATCCTTAATAAATACTGTTTGCACCATTCTTAGCCTTGTATTTAGGGTTCTAAAATGAAGCCACAAATTCCTGTATTTGTGGAATTTCTGTGTTTCTTAGGAAGGAAAATATTTATTTCCTTGCTCCTTTATGTATAAGCGCTCTGAAAAAAAAATAATGAAACGATACATTGCATATCTTACTAACAGCTTGGCAGAGCACAGTAAGGAAGTAAAAAATGTCCCAAGCCTATCTGGAGATGGATCAACTTCAGAAAACCTATCATTTTAACATCAATTACAACATTACTCATCTATGAATGTGTTAATAAAAGAATTGCTCCTTCTACCTGTTAATTTATTAAAATGTCAATTCTTTTGTCATTTGTGCAATAGTATATCCTACTGTCTAGAGAAAATAAAAGGTGTAAAGAACTTTACCTTTTTTGCTCTTTGTGCTATATTAGGTGTTCTAGTAAGAAGCTTTTCAATCAGGTATTCTCTATTCTGGAAAGAAGGGAAAAAGCATTCAGGGCATTACATCCAATGCAAAGAGTGCAGACCAGTGACTCTGAACCAGGGAGTCTCACACCTAGGCTAGGGACAGAAATTACATACAACCTGGTATAAGTTATCAGAAACCGGTTCAAATCTGTAACACAACAGGGCTAAATACAGATATTCATTCAGGAGGTTAAATTAGGTCCAAAATGGCCACCTGATTTAAACTTTGCTCATCCTAGTGCCAACTTTACACCTACAGACCCAGTCTGAGTGACTCACAATCAATCTAAACCTGTAACTGAATACAAGTCCATGCACACAAATCAGTCTAAAAATTGCAGAACCCAAGATATACCTGGATCTAAGATATACCTGCATCTATGTAGTACCAGGCTCATTTGATTTAGGTCAAAACCAGTGCATGGAACTTCTGTACACTTCTCCTGGGCATCCCCAGGGCTGGAAAAACCTAGCCACTGGCCTCAGCCCAGAGGCTGTTCTTTTTACTATCTCCTTTCCCTACATTGGTCTATTTTTGGCCCCCTGGTCCTTTGCTCAACTCCCAGCCTTCTCAATTCCCATCCCACAAGCTGCTCTGGATGCAGCTGCTTCTATCAGCACTTACCACTGCCAGAGCTGAGCAAATAAGTCCCGGAGGTGGGAGGGCAGGTAGGGATGGGGGTGTAGGTTTGCCAGAGGTCCCACCCCACCAGACCCCACCCAACCTTTAGATCACACCTGCCCCCTCACCCCACCCACAGGGCATGCCTGACCCCTATCCCCTGGCAGACCCCCAATCCCCTTCAGCCTGCTAGACCCCACCCTCCCAGCTAGCACCCCCACATCCTAATTTACCAAATATTGGGCCGCCATTTTGAATTAATTTAACCTCCCTCTAACATTCCCAAATGTCTGTACTTAACCCAGAAGTTCAGTGCACAAGCCGCTTTCATAATGTCTCAAACCAGTTTACAATAAACCTGGATGGATGTAGTATTAGATGTACATATGTATATTAAATCCATTTATTGAACTTCTGTCCCAGATTCCCTCCAGATTCAAGTTAATTTACAGTCCCCCAGCATCCTAGGATGCTTTGCAACTCCCCTGTAAACTCCCCCCCCCTCACAGCTAACCTTAGCCAAAGCCCTCTGCTCCAGCAGATCAGGGAGGTGTGATCTAGCACCCCCACCCCGCTTATGGCCCAGGCCCACTGCAGGCATGTGGCTGCATTTCCAGAATCAAAACTGAATGGCTGTTCACTTGCTTCTCAGTTCAATCTATGCAGATTAGACTAACCTGCAAAGATAGAATCAATTCAGTCTCGGGCTTTTTGACTGTCTATACTTAGTCCTACTGTGCAGGCCCCATGTAAGGAGGAGAAGCACTATAATATACAAATTTCTTTCTGACAATAATTTCTTGGGCACTACTCAGTTCATAAGAGGTATGCCTCAAGTCCAAGAAAGCTGAGAACCACCAGTGCAGACATTTCATGCAAATTGTAAAATGGAGCAAATTGACTTGTACAGTTAAACATTTTTACCTTGGCTTTCTGGAAGAATTTGCATTTTAAAAGTTCTGCTGCTGTGGGCCTGAAAGATCAATAAAAGATTAGAGCACCAGACAAGTATCCCACGAATACTGTAAAAAATATTAGTGAAATAGTATGTTTCTGTTGTATTTCTGAATGATTGCTGTGCTAGCTATCAAATTGTTTTAAGATTAATGGTAAATGTGCACCTTCACTTAACACATTTAGTACAATAATGATGTGCCTAGATATTAATGACATGGAATACAATAAAAATCCTGATAGTCTGACACTTTCCTTTATAATACATGCATACTGAATGCTTGAACCAAGGTTGAAACAATTTCCTTTCATCCATGAGAATATAATATATGCTCCCCTAAATAACTTAATTCATGGGCCTAAACTCTACTCCAAATTAATCAGCTTCTACAGGTGAAAGGGTAATTTATTTTGTTTTTTAAGAACAGTATCATCAAGTACTGGCAACTGCAGTTTTTTGGTGACGGCAATAGATGTTGACAAGGAACTAGACTGAGCTTTATCAACTTGCTTCATAAACCAATAAAAGCTGACAATTGTGCTTCTAGCCCCTGACTACAAGAAGAGCCCAAAGCAATGGCCCAGAGGTCCAAATTTAATCCTTTCCGTAACCTATTCAGTGAATACCCACTTTCCCACCTAAATATATCAAGTTTGAAATCTACAACAATTTAACTCAAAAGAAGTTACCAGCTTCTTACCATAAAAGTTGCATATAAAGGTGTAGCCTGAAAGTGTTGCTCTTTCTAAAGGAGCTCCCTACTACTTAACTTCCAACTGATGTTAAAGCAAATACCTAATTAATACATATACCTGACTGCCAAGCAAAAGGAGTCTAAGTGGGTGCTCCCCCATAAGTAATTTCAGCAACAACAAAACTTTATATTTTTGGCCAAAACCAAAAATATTTTAATTTGAAAATGTTGCTTTGATGCTTCGGGTGCTTCATTAACTAAGGCTGACTGGTCAAATAATACATATGATGAGGCATCAGTCTCACACACAAGAATCTTGAAACAGTAAGGTCATATGGTAAAGCTAAACTACGCTGTAGCCATCTTGGGTGTTCAGACCCAGGCCCAATCATTCTGAGCCAACTCTGAAGATTAGACAAACCTAAGTGGAAAGGCATCATGAGTGCTAGAACTCTGACATTTGCATACCGGAATGGGTAATACAGAATGAGTAACTCCTAAAAACTCCACTACCAACAGTAAACACTACTGTATTAACTCAAATCCAAGATGAGAGTCTTTCTATCCCCATGTTAAATTGGGGGGGATGGAGGGGAAAACCTCATCTTGGTTCTGAATACAAGGCAGCAGGGGAGGCAGGTAGCTGCTGCAGCTCCTACTCCAGCTCTGGGCCCAACTGTAACCTGGGGTCAGGGTCAGAGTCAGACCTGCAGCCACTGCCCACCTCAACTCCCTGGCTGCCTACCATCCAGCTCTGGCAGAGCTCCAATTTTGTGCCAGCCCAAGACAAGAATACGTAATTGCTCTGGCCCCAGCCCCACCCTGGTAGCATCAGCAACAATACAAGCAGCTGGATCCAGGACTAGGCTGGAGCTGCCACCACTACAACAGCTGCTACATGGCCAGGCAGGAGCGGAAACAACCATGTGTTTTATGCCTCAAGCTGGAGTGGGGCTAGGGCTGGAGCTAAAGGGTCAACAGTGGCAGTGGACAGATCACCAATAATTAGGTTCTGTACAGGGAAAAACATCTACCACTCATCTTTATAAATGTTCCATGTATAGTTTCTAATTATCAGGTGATCTCAAATTCCAAGTTGATTTGTATTCAGGTAAAAATAGTATATTTTGGACTAAGAGAAGAATACTGTAACTGTTATATCTTAACATGACAATTATGTTTATACACCAATATAATCTTGCCCTGAAAACAGCTGGTCTCTGTATCCGAAAAACAGCTGGACTTCCTGTAACACACTTCAATCTAAATCTTAAGCAGTGTACAAGTTGAAGGGTTGAGTTTAAAAGGATCAGAGTCCAGAGATTCAGATTTAAAGAGACAAACAGGCAGACTGCAAGAGGCTCTGGAATCTGAAAATAGTGCACATAAGCCCCGAGACAAAAGAAAGCATCTAGGGAATGTTCAGAAATTAAGGTGTTTTCTTGTAGTTTACACTCTTTATTCCCTAACTATTCTTGGTGCTTCCTATTTTTCCTGCTCTCAGGTCCTAGACCCAATTCTGACTTACTGGAGCTAGAGATGAGAATAGGACATGCTACATCTAATTCACAATTATTTTATTCTGGGTCTTTATGTTATTGTGAGACCTGTGAAATCAAACTATATCATTGTACCGCAATTGGCCCCACTTTTCTTTATACAAGAAGAATTTTATAATGCTAGTAATGAAACCCCCCCAAAAAGGGGGGTCAAGTAGCATATTAATACCTTGAGGAATATGCTATTTACAGAAAGTGCCTCCTCCACAACTTCAAAAAAAGCAAATCTACAAAATGGGTTTCGACAAAAATGACTGATTAAAATGAAATGGGGGGGGGGAAAAAAAAAAAAAAATCACCCTGGAACTTTACTAGCGAGGTAGCAACGCAGACTTTTGGAAGGTTTTCATTATCTGGGTTTTTCTCAGGTGACAAAAACAGAGTAGAGTTATGCAGAGTGCACAGAAGCAGAGGAAATGCATAAACCTAAGTTAACACACAGCTTTTCCGTTGATTATATTACCTAAAACAAACAAAAAACCCTTAATATTTCTGAATATTCTCTAAAGTAATCTTGTTACACAGCACATATAGCACATTCTACAGTTGGAAATGAGATCAGATCGTAAAAGGAAAAAAGAAATCTGTAACCATTTTCTGGAGGAGAGTCAAATGGACAGTATGTTTGGTTATTAACATCACAGTTTGCTCCAGTCGTGTTGATCAGATGACCTACAGAATTTGTGGAACTTGCTTTATTGGAAGTTTAAGTTCAGGGGAGACAAACATTTGTCCAGAATGGCAAGAACGGATTTTCCTGCCTTGAGCAGGTGACTCAATGGCATTATGAAGTCCGTTCCAGTCCTATTTTTTTATTTAAACAAATGGGTCGTAAAACATGGGTTTCTAGAAGCTATTACGATTTGTTGATTTCAAGCAGCTGTAAATTCTTCAAGGTAGAGACTGAATACAACAGTGAGCAGTGCTCAATACAGCAAAGTATTTGCCACTTGCCTACTAAATCCACCAGTCTTGTGCATGACAAATGGTTGATGATAATTTTCCCCAGCTTAAAGATCAATGGCTGATATTTAAAAAGAATCTTTAAAATAATTCAATTTGGAGGACCTTAAAAAAATCTATTTTATATAATGACCTACCTCTTGGAAGGGTCTTTTTGAAGGCATAGTGAAATAAGTTTTCTAAAGGATTTTCCATACTTTTTCATCATTTCTTTATCTTCTACACCTGTCTCTAAAGTGGGAGGGTCATTTTGCAATGTCAGCATCAACACCTGTAGTAAAACCGGAAAGGTAACAACATAAGTGTCTCAGTAAAATTAATACAGCAGAGTACTGTAGAAGAAATATGTATTCGACAATCAAACAATAATTTTCATGTTTTTCAAAATATCAAGTTACTACACAAAAATTTGCTTATGACAATTAGAATATATTAAAGAATGTCTTTGATTTAGGGGACTCATTTACTCATAAGAGTTTCATGTAACGTCCAATTATAGCATCATTCCCTCTAAATCTGACAAATTATGGTCCCTGCCAGACATACAGATAAAGGTGAGATAAGAGCTAATGCATGATCCACGCATGGCAGGAACCGTGGTCCCATCATGCCTTATTCCTGTTGCAGGGTAAGCCCAGGATCATGATCCAGCGCTGCCCCTGTACCAACAAATATCAAGCTTCCATGGCTAGGAGCCTGAAGCTGATTTGGGCTCCTAGCTGGAGGGGTGCACTGTGTAACCCTGAGGCTAGGAACCTGCAGCTGATGGGCTTGCAGCTAGAGCAACTTGAGCACCCATAGTTGTGAGCCCCAACAGCTGCAGACTACATGCCTTGGGGGCACGTCATGTGCCCCTGCAGCTGGAAGCCCATATCAGCTGACATGACTCTCAGCCACAGGCATATATGATGCACTGCCATGGCTGGGATCAGCTGTTGGAAGTCCTAGCCACAGGGGTGCATAGTGGACCCCCATGGCTAAGAGTCCCATCAGCTGCAGGCTCTGGGCTGCAGGAGCGCATAGTGCTCTCTGCTGCTGGGAGCCCTGGAAGTGCAAGGTGCAGCCCTGTGGCTGAGAGCCCCATCAGCAGTGAGCTCCCAGCCGCAAGAGTGCATGATGCAGCACCCCTGTGGCTGAGAGCCTGGATCAGCTGCAGGCTTGTGTGCCCCCATCAGCTGACAAGGCTCCCAGCCACAAAGGGATACTAGGCCACAGATCCACTTAATGGTGCAACAGGAATGAGGCACAAAGTTATCACGCATTTTTTGTGGAAATCTTTTGGCTTATTCCTTGTTTTACCATGCCATTAACTAACTATGTGACAAGGTCACAATTTAACTAGTTAATCACATCTTAAGTGTAACATATGGTAGGGCCATAAACCCACTTCATCATCTTAAGAATCTATGGGCTTCAGAAATAATGTATATGTTATGCCAAAGGGTACCACCCAATAACAAAATATTCTATAACTATATATAATTTATAGTACGAGTGTATATATAAGCCAAGAGATACATGGAGATGGAAAGAGAGAGACAGAAAGATTGTACAGGTGACCCTTACAAATTTACACAGCAAGTTGGCTATTAGCAGATACATGCCTACGACAAAGATAGGATAGCAATAATAGAGGAAACTAAAATAGTCTTTGAAGAATGAAATACGGAATTTGGATTGTTGTTTCAGCTCCAGGTGAGGATAACAAAAAGCTTCATTAAATAGTAGGACCAAACATGCAGGCAGCATGAAGTCAACAGCACGTAAGTTATACAAACTTAATGTGCTTTCTTAAATTTCTGTTATCAGAAAAGTGCACTGCAATTAGCAAAACATGACAGGCTAAAGACATTTAATATAAAGGTTACTCAGAGAGTTAGATTAAACCTAAGCCTTTCACTTTGACATATGATGCCTCTATACTCATAGTCTTATGATACCTAGCCAATTCCTACCCAGCCCTCAGCTAGGCAAGGAAGCAGAGGGTTGTCTGGTATGTCCCAACAGCTGAAGCTCCCTCCCCATTGCTTAATCAATGACTGCCCCTTCTGCACCCTCTCTATGGGCAACCATCATACTAAACTGGTTAAGCCCATCATGTCATGCCTTTAAGAAGTTTTTCAGAAGAGATGATAGTTTTCTGCCTGTTCTATAGGGCCTGATGACAGACCACGACCATAGAGGCAAATGACTTTTCTAAGCCAACACAGTTGAAAATGTCCTGGTGATCTGCATGTGGCACAGGATTTTCCATACTCTCCTTTACTCTTTTTGCAGTAGTCAGTCAGCTCCTCAGATAGGTGATTTCCCCGTGATTTGAATCTTCCAGGAAAAGGACCTGCTTAAAAAACAGGTAATCAGCAGGTACTGTCAACAAGACAGATTGTTCCTGCACTTTTCCTCTTTTCAGGTATCAATGCATACATACTTATTCTGTTGAAATGCCATACTATGGATAGAAAAATCATCTGCACTATTATCTGCATGTCTGCACTATTTTTCTGGTCCCTCTGTGATTACACACATTAATTCTTTTTTCAAGCATCCTAGAGTCTGAAAAGGTTGTGTAAAGCAGACTAGTACGTATAGGACACGTCTACACAGGACACTAAAAGTGCAGTAGACTAATTCTACTGTGCATTAGCATGTCACAGCAAAAGCCATGCAAATGCGCTAATAAGCAGCAGAATTAGTCTACTTTGCATTAGTGTCACCTAAAAGACATGCACCGGAACTATTGTGCAGTAGCGCCAATTACTACACATTAAGTTTATTACCTGTAATAAAGTCTTTTACCTGCATCTTAGTAAGAAAACTGTTAAATAAAAAGGTTTGTGAATGAAAATTGAGGTAGTAAAAGCTCTTTACCTAAGGGCTTTAGAGCAGCTGAGTTAAGGGCAGGAAAACATCTATTAAAAACTGCAGTAATGACTGTGGGTGCATCTACACATGCATTAATGCACTGCGATTACTGCACATTAAGTTTAGTGCCTGTAATAACATAACTAAACTATACAACAATGTGCTAATAAGCAGTAGAATTAGTCTACCATGCATTAGCGTCACCTAAAAGATATGCAACCAGTGCTACTGTTCAGTAGCACCAATTACTACACACTAAGTTTATTACCTGTAATTACCTTAACTCATCTGCTCTAAAGCCATTACATAAAGAGCTTTTACTACCTTAATTTTCATTCACAAACCTTCTTATTTAACAAAGGTTTCCTACTAAGATACATATTACACTGTTCTGTTCACAGAAAAGGACCAAAGTCAAGGACTTACTTAAATTAACGTTCAGGTACAATGTAGGTATTTATTAAGGTATAATAGAGAACATTTAACTAATTAGTCATTAATTGATCAACTTGAAGAAATATTTTAATTTTTGCAGTAAATTCTAAAAATCTGCATGCAAACCTTCAAGTTTGCCAAATTTAAAAATCATTTATAGCTACTCTCTCCCAACTTTAAGAATAAATAATAGCTTAATAAATTTGACATTTTATATGATTGTTTATTTAAGAACTTCAAAGTTTTTTTTATATGCAAAAAAACTTATTTAAAAAACCATGAAGTTTCATCACTTTTTGATAGATTAACAGTAATAAAAGCACAATTACATTCCAAAGTGGCACCATACAAGCACCCCTGACATGTACTTCCTTAAAGACTTGTACTCTCAGAAATGACCAACACTGAAGTATTTGGTCTGAGTTCAACATACTCCCAAGACTGTAAAACTCTTTAGAGATTAAGTTAGATTCTGTTCACGCTGCACAATAGGATTGTAAACTATATTCTGTTTACTACTGACATAGAAGACAGGACCTTCCTGTCAGGTGGGCCACAACAGCCCTCCAGTTAAGAAAATAAATGTAATAATACTGCTACTTGCATAAAATGTATTCAGAAGTGTAAGAGGGTATCCTTCAGAAAACAGCTCTGTCATTGTGGAGCTAAGTATATATTACCAAACTTGTTCAATAAGAGAGGCAAAGGAAGACCAAACAAACAACCCAAGCATGCCATCTCCTAGTTCTCTGCTACTTCAGTGAATGAACTTTTAAGGATTCAAAGAGAAATGCCAGAAACATAAGCAGTGCAATGAACCAGAATTCTATTTACATAAAGTAAAAAATTATAGATGCTTTCTAATGGTAATTACTTTCATTGGAGGATATTTGTGGTAAGGTGCAGCTCCTGTTGCTAATTCAATGGCAGTTATTCCAAAACTCCACATATCAGCCTTGAAGTCATAACCTCTCACCTATTGCAGGGCAAAAAAAAAAAAAAAAAAAACAGTTTTAATGTAACGTTACATATTCTAGAAATCATCACAAAATCAGTTAGTACATCATGAGGATACCTGTTCCATGACTTCAGGTGCCATCCAACATGGGGTACCAACAAACGTTTTTCTTACTTTGTTACGAGTAACATCACCTCCTGTTGCTAAAAAAGCACTAACACCAAAATCTGGAAGAAAAGGTGGGGCGGGGGAGAGAAGAGGAAAGGCCAAATGAATTATGAACTACCAGTGCCAAAACAAAACAATTTTTTTTTTTAAATTAGTCCAGTCATTGAGTTCTAAATTCACTTGCAAAGTTGACCTTTTCACTACTTCTGAAATGCTATAGACATGTAATTTAGCAATGTCACCTTCACAAAATACCTGCTTTTAACCAGACAGTTTCCAAAATGTAAGGCAAACTGGAAAGGCAGAATGGAGTCAGTGGCCTGGCTAGGTTGGAGGTATGCACTCAACATGTGGACCAGTCTTGTTTACACTTTTTGCTCCCTTTTCTGCTGCAGGCATAGAAAACCTAGGTAACACTACTGTCACTGAAGCAGATTTCCAAATGAACCCCTTCCATTTCAGACTTGCTCAGTATGCTGAATAGGATTTGATGAGAATATTTAGCTCTATTACCATCTGTACTCCAAAGGAACTAGAGCTACAAAAGGATCATTGTACACCAATTTAAATTTGTACTTTGTTGTCACCATTTTCCATTCCTAGTTTTTAAATCTTTTCTGGATTTGCTTATTTTTCAGAAGCGCTCCTCAATTTTGATAAAAATCAAGATATATATAGATATATAGATACACACACACACACACACACACACACACACACACACACGCCAACTGCCCAGCAAGAATGATGAGGGGGAGCAGGTGGGGATGGAGCCCTGTACCTTCCCCCTGTCTGGGCCCGTTTCCCGCTTCCCTTCTACTGCTTGGGGTCTGGGCCCACCCCCTCCTCCACCGCAGCAGCACGGGGAGGGGAGGAGCAGTCCAGGCCTGATGCAGAGTAAGACTAGACCATAGGGTAGGGAGAAGCTGGCACACTACGGCTGAGACGGGGGAGTGGGGGAAGGGAGCTGTGGGCCTGGGATGACCTGGAGGCAGCAAAGGGATGGAAGGAGAGGGCTTGGTGCCGACCTGAGGGATGTGGGGCAGGGTAGGTAAGGAATAGACCTGTGCACAAGGTGGGGGAGGAGGCCCGCTCCTCCTCTACCCCCGCTGCTGCCACGTTAGGCCAGGCCTGCTGCTCCCTACCACCGGGCTGACATCTCCCCACACCCCTGCATCAGAGCCAGGCCCACTCCTCCCCGCCCACCACTGCCACGTTGGCCTAGGTCCACTCTTTCCCTCCTTCTGCTGGCATGGCACACCCACTCCTCCCCCCTCCCTCCCACTGTGTCAGCCCTGCAGGTACTGACGATGGAAGAGGGGGGAGGAGAGGGCTGAGGCCAGCGCTGGTGGCCTCACCCCCCCCCGGTGTCCTGACCCCACTCCCCCTGTGCCGCCACTGCCACCTCCCAAAGAGCAAGGGGGGAGAGGCAAGGCCAGCTCTGGTGACCTCATCCCCCACCCCCAATTGCCAGCTGCAGGAAGCAGGGCACGGGGAGGTGAGGCCAGCGCTGCCATTCTATCCGCTCCATTCCATCCCCATCTGCTGGCCTCGCCCCCCCGCTCTGTCCCATGTTCCCACCATCATGGCAGTGCTCCGCCACACCGCCACCACCTGTCTGAATTCTGTATTCACACTCTGACCGGCTGTTTTATTCAACCAGAGTGTGAATGAAGAGTTATGAACAGACAGATTAAGGCTTTTGTAATGTTAGAATACATCTATCTATTTATCTGTCCAGGAACACTTTGAGACCCCAAAGAAACAAATTAAATTTGAACTGAAAAAGACAATGCAACCAAAACAGGGTTGGGCTCTTGCTCAAAAACCCAACAACTACGGGGAAAACAATGCACTATTTTTTATTTTTTTTTTTTTACAATACAATCTCCCACCCCCTCCTCCCAGAAGCATCTCAGATTTGTTTATTAATCTGTTCATTTTCTTAAATGAATGCAATATCTGGACATACCTGGTGCTCTTGCAATCATAAGACAAGAACTACTTCAAGTATTTTGCCTCTGTACAGAAAATAAGAACTTCATGCTGCTGGACTACAAGATATTAATAAGGGCTCTGTATTTTAGATATAACCCACTACTAGTCACAACATGAGGAACTAATAAGCCATTTTTCAAGTGAAGTGTTCAAAGGACTTCCCTTCTGCTGCTGCTAAAAATAATCTCTTGTGTAGTCCCTTTTAGGACAGTATTTCTTAAGTTGTCTGGACTGACTATTAACCTGTTAAATAACTGGCATGAATTACTTAACTCAAGAGCTTATTTGCATTTTAACCCAGTATTCTCACATGCAGCACTAAATCCTGCAAAGTTATTCTTTCACAACAGCTTAACAATGATATATCTCCATTACTGAAAAACAGAATAGACATTTGGATCCCAAATATTATCAATTGTACATTCTCTGACTTTCTGTGGATGTCTTATGCAGCTACTCTGTCTTGTGGTAAGCAGGAACTATGCTAGGGTGACATGCTCTGAACAAAACAACTGTTCTACTACCAGAGGTTAACTTCCACTAATTATGAGATAAAGGGAGAAACTCTGAACAGCTACTGCTGCACATCAGCTGTCTCACAACTCAGTATTATTTGTTTGCCTTGTCTTAACCTATGACATTACCAAATCCATTTTCCACAGAAGTCATAAAATGAGTGCCAAAAGTTTCAACTAAGATTTATTCTTGTGTTCTGAAAATACAGGGTTAAAATGTAGTCATCTCTCAAGTAATTCATACCAATGATAAGATATTGCTTAAATTTTGTCATCTAACTATGTGGTTGTTTTCTCTGACAGGAAGCACCTTGTTTTGTTTCATATAATGCTAAAAGTGCAGGAGTCACTGCTATATTACTAGCTAATGTTCTAAAATGGCTAATGGCAGTAAATTAGTAACAGAAAAAAGAATAACTATATCATCAATAAGTCAATTCTGTAAATAGCAGTAGAATTAAAATTAAGAGATGGTAATTAAATTTTTACTATCACTTGAATACAATACATAAAATAGTGATGCATTAAAAATTGCTTAAGTTTTCTTTGAATGAAATGAGCAATACAGATGAAAGCTGGGTCTAGCTCTGTTATTTCTCCAGGGCTCACTTGTTTCATTCACTACACGAATATTTCATTTTTTTATAGATTTTTATTTACATGTACATATTTGTATGTCTTTATTGACCTATGTTGTTTTATTATTTTTACCGACAATGACAAATGCAAGAAGAAAAACTGCAAAACAATAAGCTTCATAATACCTATGCACGTGCTGCCCTATAGGTAAGAATTTCTTGTTTTAACAGATATGAAGGACTTCCAAGTGCATGTTACATTAGCAGAATACTTTTTTGACAAACCATATCAAGATGAACAAAGGACAGAGGTCATGACATTTACTCAGTAAAAAGGTTTGTTCTTCTCTCTAGCCCATGTAGATCTCTCAAATACAGGTTGCTTACTCAAGAGACATTTGATTTCCCATGGCCTAGCCTAAACCTGTTATTTTAAACACAGACAAGTGACAATTCTAGAGCGCTTGAACAAAAGGTTACACAAAGAGAGAAAGATGAAACTGAAGTTGATGACAAATAATGCTATGTACTAATGGCAGTGCTGTGCACTACAGCTACCAAGGGAAACCTGTTAACTATGGTATTCAGTGGATCTTCTTAAGGATTTTATGACTAGAAAAATAATGGGTCTGAGGTCACCTTCTACATACAGTGAGAGAACCTACTAGTAATAAACTTTTACATGAAATAAAGGTTACTCAGAAGACCATTTTCTGGAGCAACACAGAACCCCTTGATAACTTCCAATAAGCCCCGAGTATGGTGTATGGACCAAGTCAATGAGACTTAAGGACTTAGGAAACACTACTTCACAGTTAGGGTGGCTAGGATGTGAAACCAGCTTCCTAGGGAAGTTGTTCTGGCTCCTACCTTGGGCATCTCTAAGAGTAGATTAGATAGGTACTTGGCTGGGGTCCTATGACCCTGGCACTCGTTCCTGCCATTGGCAGGGGGTCAGACTTAATGGTCTGCTCTAGGCCCCTTCTGACCCTAGATACTATGATACTTCTATGCCCAATTCATTTCTGACCAAGATCAAGGTCAATGTAAAATAAATAAACATTCAAACACACACACTGTAGCAGAAAGGATGACCTACTGCTGAATTAGTTTCCTACATGCAATCTCACTCTAATCCAGAAAGTTATTCCAAAAACAGAACAGTGATTATGTGACGCGATGTGAACCACTGCCCGTCTCAATTCAGGAAGAAATGTTCAGGTATCTGGTACCTGGGCATTATGCCTTCTGAAGTATGATTTATTTTCCCCCATGGCCTTGGAATTACCTTAAGGAAAAATGACAACGAACATAGTAGACATCATTGTGACAAGGGGCATGCTCGGAGGAAGATCTCATGCTGGCCTGACCACCTGTCTCGCCTGCCACGAGGCAGACCACCCAGTCTTGCCCGCCACAACTTCACTGTTCACATAAACTGGTAGTATAATATGGGAGATTGTCCATTTCCTGCCCCAATGCCAGGGGGCATCATCTGCTGCTTCAACCCTCCCCTACACCACAGCCCATGTGTCACAGATGGCATCCACATGATGTAATTAGAACCTACCCCACACCTGGTGCTCCAGGGTCTCAGAGGGACTCTCCCTCCCTCCCCAGAGCAGCAGGTCATTGTGCTCACCCTTTTGGTCTTTCTTTTGACACACTTGGCCTCCTTGCTGTGGAGGACTTACTGGGGTAAGGAATTGCCCCTAACTCTCTGGCTGAGCCCTCCCTACTCAGCCTCTAGCCCAACTATGGCCTCAGGCATCCGAAGATATACCTTGTCCTACTCCCCAGTCCTGGGGTTCCTACTGTACCTACTCTAAGGCCTCTATACCATACCTCACTCTGGAGTCTTCGCATCTTCATGATCAGCTACTCACAGGGCTGGCCCTTGTACTGCCCTTCAGGATTACTCCCAGTTCAGCTCTACTCAACGTGCCCCTGGAACTGCCCTTCTGGCCTACTCCCTATTCAGCCCCCCTCATGCACAACCCTTCAGGCACACTTCCATTCAACCCTACTCTGTGTGGGGCCATCTACATCCCTGCCTTCTCAGGGCCTTCATAACTGCCCTCTCTCCAGGGCCACACAACTATCTCCCCCACCAAAGGCCTCTGGGATCTTCCTCCCCTAAAGGCTCAGATGGGCCAGGCACGGCTGTGGCTCACTCTTCTCCTGGGGTCTTCCACCTCGTAGGGCTCAAGTGGCTGTAGCCATGCCTGGCTCTCAAACCCACTGAATTGTGGGGGCTAGGGATTAAGACACCCCAACCCACCTTTCACCAGGGTGGTAACTGGCCTGGCATTTCCTGGGGGCTCCTGTGGCACCCACCCATCCTTGGCAGGGTCCAGTTTTAGGTTGTGCCCAGGACTAAGAGCCTCCTGCTCCTGCCTACCAGATGTCCCATGCAGCTCAGCCAGACAATGTTTCTGCCTGGGCTGGCAGCAGCAAACTGCAGCTTTTATATACCTGGTTATCAAAATGGCTACCACCATCAGGCACCTGGGTAGCTGCCTGACACTGCCCTTAAAGTGTCATACACCCAAAGATTCACTGCCAGAATCATGCTATCTACTCTACCTTGAATTCTAAACCCCACCGTTTTGGGTGCAACATCCCGGTATTAAAATTATCATTACCCTTTCACATTTGAAAGAAAAGAACTAAAATCTTGTGTATATTTTACATGACCCACCTACTTTTTCAGGCCAAGTAGTTTAAATCTAACTGAATACTATGAGCTAAAACATTTCTATTATAAACAGTTTCAGAAGAGGCCTCAAAAGGGACTTGAAGAAGCTAGTTAAATATTCCTTGTTCATTCGTGTGGCTGTGAAAGAGCAGTTTGATGAAATTTGCATTCTTGGTTCCAAAAAAGGTGAAAGTCAGTATTCCTAGATTCCTAAAAGTTGCATGATCTTTCTTTGACACATTGCAATAAAATTATCATTTCTTATACAGACTAAAAATTCTGTATAATAAGCCACATCTTTTCCCTAATATCCAACTAGAACAACAAGGAAGGATTAGTTATTAGTATGTGTCCTTACCTCAACTCGGAATTCTGTTCATTTATGCTTTTTATAGTATTTTTGTTTTTTCTCTAGGCAATTCAAGTTTAGAAGGCTGAAACATTGATGAACTATCAATTCTCTCTCTTACACAGGTCACCAAACTTTACAAACTTATTGGTATTAAATAAGATGTGGAACTGCAATGATTTTAGAAACATTTAGTTACGAATACAATGTCTAAAGATTTTTATTCCCCACAAGTGAAAAAAAGGAGTTTGTGAACATTAAAAAAAAAAAAAATGCAAAACCACACACAGTTATATAGCTCCCTTTATTTTCCCCAAGGTGATTTTGTCCAGAATCCTCTAGATCTGTGATTTGTACTACTTAGTGTAGTTCTGGGTTTTTTTGACAAACCTGCTAGACCGAACCACTAGACCAGTGGTTCTCAACCTTTTTTTCTACTGGGACCCATTTGCAAAGGTTTATGGCCTGTCCCCACCCACAAACCCCTGGCCCTGGCAGGTGCATGACCCAGAGTCCCTAGGCTCCCCCCACAGGCCATGCTGGTGTCTCTCACTTCCAACCCACAGTCCCTGCCCCCTTAGCCCTGACAGTGTACCTCACTCCCAGCCCCCAGCCCTGCCAGAGGGCCCCCAGCTGTTCCCCTCTGGCCCCTGCTTGGGCCAGAGCATAGTGGCTGCGGTAGCTTGGGCTCATGCAGGCAGCAGCAGAGTGAGTCCAGCCCCAACACAAGCCAAAGGGAGGAGGTGAGGCCTGTGGCACCCCTTGCCCTGGGCTGCAGCTACTGTGCCACACCAGGCAACCTGGTGTCACAGCCCCTTCCATCCCCAGAACAACACCTCCCTGCCACCCTACAAGCAACCAGCACAGCCTCACAGCTCTCTTCCACCCTGTTCCCCCACTGGAAGGGGCAGGCAACCTTCCCGCTGCCCCTCTGCCCTGCCACAGTCTTGGCACTTTCCTGGGATTAGCATTTCTCAACCCACGGCTTGTGACCCTCTGAACTCTTGCAACCCATTTTGGGTCACAACTCATGGGTTGAGAACTAACACCCTTCTAAGTCTAGACAAAACTTGTTTTCCAAGTAGTCAACACAAATGAAAGCCAATGTTAGTTAACAGCCTATTATGATGCTACTAACAGCAGCACCAGCAGAAGGCTTAGGATTCCCATGCAGGCACAGGCACTGTACATTGCGACAAGGAGCACAGCTCGGCTATCGCCAGAGCTCCCTGCCTTGTACATGCAGTCCCCACACTTGTGCACCACCAAGGGAAGTGGAAGCCAACTCCCTTCCCCAGCTCCTGCTGCACAAGTCCTGGGTCTCCACCCAATAAAGCCCCGTTCCCTGCTTCCCCACAGTTTGAGGACCTGCGCAGCAGGGGGTGGGAAAATTAGACTGCTCTTGCATGGGGCTTTCCCCTGTACCGTGCGAGTGTGGGACCTTTATGTGTGTGGCGGGAAGCCCCAGCAATAGATGCTGACTGGCCAAGCTTCTTGCTGCAATGCGCAGCGTTGGCCAAAGCCACAAGCTACTAGGCAACAGCACCTGCACCAGGCACGAGGGGCCTAAGCACCCCTGCCAGCCGCTTTTGCTGCTGCCTGTGGGAGCTTGCACACCATGAGAGAAGTTCCCACCCCCCACACACACCCACAAATGTCACACACCTACAACCTGCCCCCACAACCCCTTACAGGTACAACCCCCCCAAAAATACCATTACACCCTGTTCCCCCACTGGAAGGGGCAG
>JAGPOW010003685.1:37889134-37950427 GCA_030014935.1 Caiman crocodilus
CCCCCCCCCCACACACACACACACCTCCTCAAACCCCCCCACACCTCACCCCCACACCCCAGCATACACACACGCACCCCCCAGCACACCTCCCCACATAATACACAAGTCTAAGACTTTATTTTTGAGTTATTATACAATCACCTCTATATACAGTATGCAAACATAAATCATGACAAATATTTTTTGTAATAAAACTAAAATGTTACAGTTGGTGTTTTACTGTAGCAACTTTTGTTTCTTACTGGTTCTAAGATGGCAACCCCCCTCCTCCCAAAAGGACTATTTCTGGGGGGCAAGGGGAGAGACTTCCAGTGACCTAAGTCAGGGGTAAGAGGCGGGACTTCTGGTCCCAAGATCGTAACCAGGAGGTGGGACAACTGTCAAGGGGCGGGGCTACCCATGCAGCTCTGGATAGCTCACCAGAATTCATTAAGCAGTCCTCCAGTTGAAATAATAGCCCATGGCTGGATTAGAATAAGCTTCTTAAAGAAAGATGAAGATGCAAGAGGACTCAACATATTAGACGCTTTTGGTCTGTAAATTTACTTTTAGCTGTTACTGGCTTCATAGCAATCACATTTCAAAACTGCTAACAGAGTTCTGATCCAATTCCCCTTCCCAGGGTAAGAAATGGAATAGCCTTCTAGATGAAAATGTACCACAAAGACAAATTGCTGCCTCCACATTGAACTATGACACTTAATCCTCATTAACTGGACATTTTTACAGCACGGTAAAAGGCTTTTACTCATGAAGAGCAGTGCTTAGTAGGGCAAGGGTAAAGAATAAGATCAAGATCAAATCAAAGGAGTAAAACTAGAAAAAGAAGATGCAATATAATATCCAAAAGGTCATAAAAAGACTAGAAACTACAGGGATTTCATACAAATTAGGTAATCCTAAAGTTCAAATCAATTAAGACTTCACAAAATCTAATGTAATCATTGTATGGCTATATTTTGGAGAATTTGGAAAGCTAGAGGATCTCAAATATTAAACTGTTTAAGTCCAAACATTTCAGTAATTTCAGATACCGCTATAAGTATGCTTCAGTTCAGCATTAATTGAAAAAGCAAACATTGATAACTGCAGTTCAAAACCTGTACATCCAATATTTTTAACTAAACCTAAGATTTTTTCTGCTCTGAAAAACAAAGACTAATACTCTCTTCTAATAAGCATTTTGCGTTCAAAAGAACAGAAGCTATAGGTGAGATATCCAGTTTCAATGCATATTTAGGCTCATTATAAAAAAGCAGTTCAAAATGTACACATTCCATGGTCATGAGATTTACCAAGCTGTTTGGTACAACTATGATAAAATATAGGTTAATTATAAAAAAAAAACAAAAGTCAAGATACTGCAAGAAGTTTTGAGCATTTTATTACTACAACTACATGCCAGCATTCAAAATCAAAGCATTTTTCCAAGCATTTCTATAACGATAGTAAAGAGTATTGAAGCCAAGTCACTACAAATGGCAGTATGTATTATATAGTGTTGTTCTTCAATCACCATGATTCATTAAAATTACTTGAAAGGATATTTCCTGAAATAACACGCTGGATGCAAATGTGAATGTGAACTGGTAGACCTCTGGGTAAGAGGTTCTTCCCTGATGTGTAGAGTCAGAAGAAACAGTTGAGTAGAAATATGTTTTCTGACACTATAGGGTAAAAAACTTTGTCTCTTAGATGCTCTGAACAGCCTATAACATTAAACATGGCTACTGCACTGTTTCTCAACTAACACCCGTTTTATGAAATTAGCTGCATAAAAACACAATTTGAAGAAGAATCTTATAAAATAGCACATATGTCACATGTACACAGATGTGTCCTTTAATCCTGATTAGACAATTTCCTGTTTTTCATTGACTAACCATTACTTTTTGATCAGCTTCATTACCTGCTATTTGTACTGAGCCATCTTCACCCAAAAGGATATTACCAGCTTTCAAATCCCTGAAATGCACAAATAAGTTTGGTTAGACCTTATGTAGAAGAATTATAATCACATGCTTCAAAATATATTCCAAGATCATCACAAGATGGCCATTTTAAAATTGATAAGCTTCAGCCACTCAAAACATGTTTGGTTTGTGATCTACCAAAATCTACTTCTACTTCTAAATCTACTTCTACAATAAAGAAGTAAGCAAAGAAAAGCCATTGATATTTAACATTAAGGGGGGATAGAAATGAAATGACAGAATTTAATTGACATGTAATACTGAGTAAGAGGCAGAATTCTATTGACACTGATGGGAATTTGAGATTAAAATCTTTTTTTTTTTTTTTTTTAAATGTAAAAGAGCAGAACTTCATTGACATCAAGGGAGTTGGCCAGCTTATAATGGCTGAGAGGTTGGCCCCAATTGTTTCCATCCTAAAAACTGATGAAACCAGTAATTTTTTTTTTTTTTTTTTTTAGGAGAAGGGGGAAGGTGCTTCCATTATTTACCTCTAAAATGCTCCTTTTGATCAGTTTGTACAAGAGATAAATTCACCACAGATTTAAGAACAAAAACTACTAATATTGTCTGGGTTTTTTGTTTACTTTTTGTTTTGTTTTATAGTGCGCTGCACTGTTTTTTGTTTTCCTTTAATTAAAAAAACCTTAGGAACTCAATCCTGCAAAATCAAATACATGCTTAGCTTTAAAATTCAATGAATTTGGTTACATACATAATGTGATTATTTACTGCTTCAGGATAAGCATATGTCTAAGTCTTCCTAGGATTAGGATCCTCTTTAAAAATAGAAATTTATATTCCCATTTGGAAGAAAGTTCAACATGCATACTGTAAACATTAATTTGAATGAGTCAATCTTCCTAGGATTTACTGAAAAGAATTAACAATTGTTGCCATTGAAAACACTTTATTTACTCAATGACATTTTCTGGCAAGGAAGCAGGTGGTTGTGGAAAGAAGCACACACACCAACTTCATTTTGCTTGCAATCAGGAATTACTAAACAGTTTCATATGCTGTTTGAAACCATCAAACTAAATTAATTTAGCCAGTCTACTGGTTGACCAGTCAGACACAGAAGGTTCTAAATGCAATTTTAAAATGCAGCCCACTGTACATGTGTTCCTACCTGTGAATTTGACCATTCCTGTGTAGATAATCTAAACCTTCCAAAACTTCTTTAAGAATTGTTGCTATTATTGGTTCTTCAAGTACACCATTCTTGTGTTCTCCTCTGTTGACAATATGCTTTATTATATCCAGCATCGAACCTATATTGACAAATTCAGGTTTCCAGGAGAAAAACACAGAACTGTTTAATTTGGAGCAACTTTACCACATGAATTCTTGGATAAATGCACATCTTCACATGTACAAGGACCCTCAGCTAATCATCTGTTATAATGGTGTATGGTTAACTTGTTCTAAATAGAAAAGAAACACGGTAATACACTGATCAAAATTATTATAAACATGCATTATTCTACTTGTAGACACAGCTTCACAATCTACCACTGTTATGTTTCAAGAGCACTCCAACTTAAAAGTATTTTACAAGCTAGACTAGAACATACATTTACAATTCAGAGCCCCAACCCTTTGCACGAATCCTATGCAAGCCACACAGCATTCTTGTACAGGTCCAGTTACAGAAGCTGTTCCACCAGAAAAAAAGAACACCGCATTATAATAACATGGAGCTTGATGTATAAGGTATTCTGCATGGGAAGGGTCTTTATTCATTTATTTATTATTCATGTCTCATATTCTGAATAGCAACATTGTTTTTTTAGACAAGCATTTCCTAGCACTTGATGAGCTGGGTTAGAGACTGCTAGTTTCCAATTCAGGTGTATAAAGCAACACTGAATCTCTCTAGTCTACTCTGTTTTAAGAGACCGCTTAACATTTATTTTTGGATTATGACAATGTAATAGGAACCAGCTGCCAATCAGAAGCTCATGATGGAGACCAACAAGAAAAAAAATAATGAAATGACCAAATTGATTTCCCCAACTACTAACATACACAACATTTTCCAGAAAAGGACTAGACAGACATGGACAGCTCCTATTACAGGACTAATAAGCAGGAAATGGTACTAGCCCCTCTTCCTTAGGTAAAAGGACAGGAGGAACACACAGTGAAACTACAGCAGGTCATCTACTCTTCTCATTTTAGTAAGTGAAAACAGTGCTCAAGAAAATACAAAGTCCAGCAGAACTGATTAGAGCCTGACACCACTACAAACCTCTCTGTATGTCTTACTGATGCCCATGTCTTAAAAAAGGCTACGTGAAACATCCCTACTATGTCATTCAGATAAGCCTGTGGGTTTCAGAGCACATCCTTTTTGTTCCATTTCAGAAGTTTCCATCCTTTTTTAATAAATTATTACAAAAAGGATGTACAACAAAAAATGAGATTGTACACAGTCTTAAGAAACAAACTGAAGGGCAGGGCTGACCCGGGCAGGGGGAGCGAATTGGGATAACTGCCCAAGGCTCCGCACTTTGGCAGGCCCCATGGAGCTGGGTGAAGCAGCAGCACAGACTGGTGGCTCTACGTTCAGCTGCTTGTTATTCCCCCTCCCACACTGCCACTGACACTGCCACCGCTACAGCAGCAACTTCTTCAGGCCCATGGGATCAGGATGGGGGTGGGAACCCGCATAGGCTGATTTGCCCCAGACCCTACATCCTGCTCAGGTCAGCTCTGCTGAAGGACAATCAGCAACTTACCTCCACTCAATAACTTCATAACTAGCCAAAGTTCATCCTTCACCACAAAAGATGTATAATAGGTTACTACATTGGGATGACTGCATTGACTCATCGCTTGAATTTCTTTCTGTAAGGAATACGAACACACATTGCATGGCAGCCTTACCAAACAATTCTGTTTTGTTACATGCTTCATTCATTTATTATTTTTAAAAGTGAGATATCAGAACATGTTAAGGATGCATAGGAAACAGCATACTAAAGCCATTTATATGTGTATACACATACAATACAAGACAAAGTACATTAGTATGGGAAATATTAAAGAGAATCTCACTGGAAAGACAGAAGCATAATTCCATCAGTATTCTTCTGAGGACAAGGAAGAAAGAAAGACATCGGTTCAAAGGAGTAATAATGAAGAGTCTCCAAGTACCAAAGGTTGGAGGAGAGGAAGGATGAGAAAAGCATGACAGAGCATGGAAATTGTTGGAGTTGAACAAATTTTGTTGTGAAATAAACCAATACCACCCCTGACTTTTCTTCAAAAGCACTGTACAGCTGGAAATACCAAGGCAACACGTGCAAAGAAACACCAACATCAATTATTGTTTGGATGGACAGGCAGAGTGACAAGGACAGATGGGCAGGAGTGGAGTTCAAAATTAAGTGGAATGAAGTACAAGAGGAAGGAGCATGCTCACAGGTACTGGAACAAAAACACATGAAGGGCCTGAGTGGAGGAGTATGCTGCCGGAAATGACTACACCACAGGACCAGCAGGTAGTGCACTAACCAAGTCATACCATCCTCAGCCAGTCACTAGTAGACACGTGAAGGAATTTAAAAAAAAAGACTTATATCTTATTATCTATCTATCAAAGGCTTATCTCTTTACTTTGCAGAGTAGAACATTTCATTGTTTGTTTGTTTAAGAGATGTACATATTAGATTTACCTATGTCCTTCAAAAGGGGAAAGAAGCAAAGTGTCTACCTTACAACAGCTGCTTTAGTCGGCTTCTTGTAAAAGGAGAAAGAGAAAACTGCTTTGATCATTTATTCCTGTTGGTTATTCCTATCATATTTAACTGTAGGTCATGATAAGGGTGAGAATTATGACAGAATAGATTTTTTCTATCAAGTTATTAAGCAAAGGTTCTAAACAAGTGGTTCTCAACCTTTACAAACTCAGGTCACCTCTCAGAAAATACCATCTCTTAGCTTTCACTTCTTTCATTACTACAGAAAAAGTAATACAGCAATTCTTCTGTTTCAAAGAATAAGAAAAACCACAATATGTCAAAATATCTTTGACACTAGATCTGATTTGAAATCTCTGGTCCTACCTTGTGAATTATGTATACGTGTTTGTACACCTGACCATGTTAATACTGTATAGCATCCCATAGCCGCCTAGTTAAGAATTACTGCCCAAGTTACAATAATCAGTCAGACTTTCAAAGAAAGGCTTCTAAAATGCACTCCTTAGGGTATTTAAAAAAGGAAACAAGATCTAATCTTTATCCAATAATTTAATTAAAGTGCTCACATTAAGCAGCCCTATTTCAGATTGCTTAAGCACCCCTCCTCCCTCCTCCCCATCAAAGATTTTGGTAGAGAAAAGTCACCTTAAAAAGTAATTAGGTTTTTTTTCTATTTTGAGTGAACCATGGGTGAACATCCCCCAGTTCTGCTCCATAGAATAAAATGGACTACTCCAGTGCTGCCAGTACCACTCTTTTGCTTGCCCTATTGTAAAAGAATATTGTGAAACTCCACCCAAGGTTTGTTTTGTTTTGACGCTTCGCTTTTCAGTATTTTTACTGCAGCTCAGATTTTTATTGAAATAGATTCCAAGGTATTTAAGTGAGGGCACCAGCTCCAATTTATTTCTCCACAAAACCCATGCTTATTTCCTCCTTTGATTCCCAAAGACCAGTACCTTGGAGGCAGCAGTGTTGATCCAAGCTTTCTGAGGCACAATAGGAGCATCTACATAAGATGCTTTGAGCGCAGTAGGCTAATTCTACTGTGCATTAGTACAGCAGGCAAAACCCATGCTAATGCACTAATGTGCAGTAGATTTAGTCTACTACACATAAACATCGCAAAATACCATTTGTTTGTGCTAATGCTCTGTAGCACTGATTACAGCACATTAAGTTATTACATTACAGGTACTAAACTTAATGTAACGTAATTATGGTGCATTAATGAACATGTAGATACATACACTCTCTCTGAAAAGTACCTTATAACACTTGAAGACCTATCTGGAATTGTAACATTAATAGCATGTCACTTGCATAAAGCACAACAGGGACAAGATTATTCAATGTCATGGGTGCACAGAATTGATAAAACTTGTGCCAACAGAGAATATCATTCAGGAATAGATTAAAAAGTAGCAGATGAAGCAAATATACTTTTCATACCCATGTCTTAGTTGGAGAACTACTGGACAGGCACCCTGGACCCCATAAAGCACTGTACATTCTCTAAGTCCTGAAGGAGCTCAGACTGGAAACTGATGAACTCCTAACTGTAGTATGCAACCTATTGCTAAAAACAAGCTTGGTATCTGAGAACTGGAGGGTTGCCAATAAGACTCCCATATTTTAAAACAGCTATAGAAGGACCATAGGAAACTCCAGGCCAGTGAGCTTAACTTCTCTTCCGGGAAAACTAGCATAAACAATTTAAAAAGCAAATGTACAGTATATAGATTAACATAATTTATTGGGGACAAATCAACACAGCTCTGTCAAAAGGAAATCATGCCTAACCAACCTACTAGAGTTTTTAGAGAATGTCAGTAAGCAGGTGGAATGGGGCGATCCAGCTGATATAGTATACTTGAACTTCCTAAAAGCATTTGACAAGGTCCCCCCTCCCATCAGAGGCTTTTAAAGTCAAGTAGTCATGGAATTACAGGGAACATCTACTTGTAGATTAGAAAGTGACTCTAAGATAGAAAGCAAAGAGTATAAATGGTCAATTTTCAGGATGGAAAGAAGTAAACAGGCAACAGGATCCCCCAAGGATTTGTGTTGGGACCAGTGTTGTTTAACATATTTATAAATGATCTGGAAACGGTGGTGAGTGGGGTGGCCAAATTTGCTGACGACACAAAATTATTCAAAGTGGTAAAGACCATGGCAGACTGTGAGGAACTACAGAGGATCAGGCACAATTGTGCAAATGAGCAACTAAATTTCAGATGCAATTCAATGTAGAGAAGTGTAAAATGATGCACATGGACAAAAATAACCCAAACTACACCTATATCACATTAGCTGTTACCAAACAAGAATGAGATCTGGGAGTCATTATGGACAGTTCATTAAAAACTTCAGCTCAGTGCTCAGCAGCCATCAAAAAGGCAAAAAATGTTAAGTATTATTAAGGCAATTGGAAACAAACCAGAAAGTATCATCACACCCCTTTACAAAATCATGGTGCATCCACACCTTGAATACAGTGACCATTTCTGGTCCCCACACCTCAAAAAGGACATAGAAGAACTAGAGAACATCCAGAGAAGGGCAACAAGAAATATTACTGGTATGGAGAGGCTTTAATATGAGAGGAGATTAAAGAGGGTAAGCCAATTCAGTTTAGAAGAGACTTGAGGAGGGACTAGTTTTTACAAAATCTAAATGGTAGAGAGATAAATAGGGATTTATTTACCCTCTCTCTCAATTCAAGAATAGGGGGGTCACAAACAAATGACTACTTAGTAGTACTTAGTGACTACTTAAACTTAGTAAGTACTAAGTTTAAAATTAACAAAAAGAAGTCCTCTTTCACACAGCGTGTAATTAAAGGAGCTCATGGCTGCAAGATGTTGTGGAGGCTGACAATTTAGCCAGATTAAAAAAGGAACTGAACAAATTCTTGAAGGAAAGGGGCATCAGTAGCTATTGAGCATAGGAGTTGGGGATACAGCTTCTGAATCAGAACTTCCTAGACGATAAATGCTGGAGGTTGAAAATAAGAGAGGAACAGTGGAAAAAATCCTGGTCATACCCAGTTTGTTTCCCTTTCAGTATCCAGGCTCTGCCACTGTGCAACCCAGGATACCAAGCAACATGGACCTATGATCTGGCCCAGTAAAAGGCATTTCTTATATTCTTATTTGAATAAGAAGCAATGATTAATTGTAGCAGAATGTATCCATTGATGTCACTGCCAATTCATCCATAATTTTAAATTGGTCTATGGAGTTAAAAGTTCCATTTAGATTAATGAAGGCTACATGTAAAAGTTTTGGTCTTTTTACATATTTGGATATCAAATAATGCAATTGAGTGGTCTACAAAAGAATGGCCTTCTCTGAAATCAGCTTGCTCTTTTCCTAGAATGTTATTTTCAGGAATCCACAGTTGTAGATGAAACTAAATGTCTCCCAAATATTTTGGCTAGAATAGACATAAGGTTAATAGAACAAAATGCTGCAAGATCTTTCTTATCACTATTTTTTAAGATTGGGACTAATATTATTTTCATTCTAATACTTAGGATAAATGTCTCTAAAATAATTATGTTAAATGCTTTTGTCAAAATTGGATGCCACCAATCAATGAATTTCTTGAAGATTATTGGGGGAAGAAAAAAAAAATCAAGTTCAGCAGCCTTCTCACTGCTCAGCAGAGATACATATGATCTTATCTGAGATTCAGAGGTGAGGTTATGATCCACTTGCGACTTAACAGATAAAATTTCCTTCAGCAAGCAGCTATTATTTTCCTTACCGGGTACGAGTAGATTAAACATGTTTTCATAAAACAAAGCTTGTGTTTCTTCAGGACTATGTGCATCAGGGATTCAGCTAAAAATGTTGGTCTCTTTGGCTATAATCTGCCAAAAACATTAATTATTTTTATAGCCCTGCAGCTACCAGTTCCTTCCACATCATCCTTTGCCACTGTTTCTTCCATTAGATTTTTTATAATTTCTTTTAATTTCTTGGAAGCTGGCACAATCATTTATAGTACTTCTATTCCTCCATGACTTCTGCATCAGAGTTCTTAGCTTTGCAGCAGTCCTAATCATAGTTTATGCCACCGACACCCAAACCCTACCAAGACGAGCCTTTGTAAAATCATTTTCCAGCAGCTGGACAAGCATTACACATTAAGTAGCTGCTCCTTGGAAGGCTTTTTCTTCGAGCATTCAAGGTGAGGGGCCTGATAAAGTATCTTTAGCTAGAGCAACATATTTCTCTCTTAACTCTTCATTCCATTTTCATTTTATTAACCAATATTACTGGGAGAAGTGGGGCTAGGTGCACAATAGATGAGAAAGACTCCACATTAAATTCTAACAAAATTTTTAGATACATGGGGAAATGGTCACACTTTATGCACTGCAGAATTACAAATTATTTCTAATTATGCCACATATGTGGTTCTATTAGTATATGGTCTATCAAGCTTTCTTTGTTAGTTCTAACAAACATGAATGTCCCACGTGTATCCTTTCCAGTTAGTCCATAAAGCATTCAAAAATTCTCTTCTGCAATCGATTTCAAAATTTTCTTAAATGTCTTATCACAAAGTTGCTGGGGGAAATTCTCCATGTTTCATTTTCATCATCACAGATATCAGTGCAACCAAATCTAGCATTAAAATCACCTACTATTTATTATTTCCAACTCTGCCTATTTATCTGGGATCAACTCCAGGGATTATGTAACAATTCACATTTCAGGATTGCAACCGTTCTTGATGTAAATGGTGGGAAATAAACATTTAATCTTTTACTAATGAATTAAAGGAGTCATACCATGAAGTTTAATAAAACTGCAAATAGGTATTTAGATTCCAATTCAATTTCTAATACCTCAGTCAGACTCCTAATTGAAATGACAGTAACCAGGTCTCCTTGCCATCACACCCTTTAGTTAGACCCTTCCAGGCATTTTTATAAAAATGAAACAAGTCCAGGAACACACACCACCTTCCAATACGTCTCTTGTAAAACCACAATAGCAAAATCATTAATAAAACTTGTCCACGATGGGTCAAGTTGTTTGTCAATACAACTATGTTCCACACCAATCTTACCCAAAGAACAAACAATTTGCTTCTCCTTAGAATCTACTCAATCTCAAGTCCACAAATACATGATTAGGATAATCATTGGTAAGAACCGAGTTCTTCAACTGTTTATCAGATTCCCTACTTTGCAGAAGTAGACTATCTTTAATTTCCATCCCGCTAAAAGGACAGTTGACTGCCCCTTTTATCACCAGATACCTAACATATAGGCTCCTAAAACTAACTCTTAGTGGGATATCTTATTGATTATAGCTGATATTCTTATTGATTATAGCCTTGATGCATAATTTTCCAACAGCTTAAGAAAACTGTCTTTTGGTTAAAAATCATGGTATTCTCTGTTTCACACTAAAAATGTTCTCTCTCCTGAGTGGATAGAAATTAAACAATAAAATAATTTTGCTCTCTTAATTTTTTGTTTCTGTTTCTAACGGAACTAAGCTTAATCAAAATTGGAAAGGAATTTTTTGTTTGTCAGGAACTGACTGTCAGTTCATCAACTGTATCAATTTACAAGACCTGATAAAATCCTTACTATTCAGAGTTTGGTTTGCTTTTTGGTTGTTTTTATTAGACCCATTCTTTAAAATGTCTTCATCAATTTTATTATTATGTTTAATAAAATATCCTGTGCTTCTAGGTGTGATTTTAAAACCACAGATTAATTTTCTGAGTACTGTTAATACATTGAGAAATAAAACATTTCTTTCTTCATTTTCTTTAAGCAGCATAGTAACAACTGAAGATATGAGGGATACCTTGGGATTTTATAAATCTGAGGCATCCTTGTTGCCCTCATTTTTCCCCACTGTACAGCTGATTCACATAACTTGATCCTGTCTCCTGGGAGGACTGAGCCAGGCAGTGAAGTAAAACTCCCTCCCACTCAAGGTATAATCAAGAGTAAGGGATAGTGATGAATTTGGTAAGTCTATATTAAAAAATTTCCTTCTTCCAGAGTACCTATAGCTGGTGGTGGGGTAAGAAGTAGGTTGTCTTCTTCACTTGTCTTTTCTTTCAACAGTTCTCTTCCACTAAACTAATCGGTGAACTATTTGTGAGGATATTTCTGGGTTAAAAAGTTCTTTTTAGGGCTTTCTTGAACAACCAGTATTGTAATTTTTAGTTATGCAGATAGAGCTTTAGTTCCTGAGAGCAAAGGTATAGAGACAAGGGGTGATCCTATTGTGGGGCAAACTAATGATATTTAAAAATGCCACAGCTCTGAGTTATAAACCCATTACCCAGACCTAGGAATTCCTTCCCTAAAGCACAGCGGGCTAACTGAAAGGACTAGCTATTGCACTTAAAAATGGACCAAATTAAAGTAATAATTCAGGCTTCCAAAAGGCCAGCACTCTCTGGCTTCCACCTCTAGGACAGCAGCAGCTTGTAAGGGTCCAACTGACCCAGGTAGAGATGACTCCCCTGACATGGGTGTAGGCAACCTTTTCCAATTGAGGGCTAGAGTCCAGTCTAGGTCGGAGCCTGGTAGGTGAGTGGGCACAAGAACCCTGTTGCTGCTGCAGCTCGTCCCCCCCAGTGCCACGTGGAGAATGCCTGCAGAAGGCAAATGCTGCGGAAGCCCCATAACCATATGCCAGAGCCAAAGGTTCCACAGGGCAGATCTGGTCCATGGGCCGTAAGCTGCAGAGTCCTGCTCTAACAGTCCCTAGGAGGCTCCCCGTCACAGAGTATAGATTTGAAGCAACCTGGCCCCAGGAGTGTAGGAGGAATGGAGGGGACACGTTGAGCTGCAAAACACAGCTCCATGTGTCAACCTGCCCACCCACTCTCAGCACAGTGGATTGCTGGGGGTGGAAGGGGACAGCCACGGCAGTAGTCAGAGGATAAACTGTAAGAGTAGCTGGGACATGTGCAGGGTGCCAGAAAGAGTAAGAGAGCATTTATTTTCTCTCTCGGAAATAATTTGATGACACCATGGTGTGACATCCCACCCTTTGGGAATCACTGGTTCACTGTACCAGAGTCAGCTTGGAAGTCATTTGACCATATTTTTAAAAAAGATTTTACAGGGGCCAGATTACCTGGAACACCTACCCACAGTCCAGCACTGTAGATCTTACTTATGTGTACTCTATAATCAGGCAACTTAATTGCTGCAAATAATACTTCAGCATCAGCTAATCATTCCCCCACCTCACACACACAATTTTTTTTTCCATCCAAGATCAAAGTTGGCCATTTAATGCACCTATGAAAACTGATCTCCTTATTGAGTCTGTGCTGATTATGAGGATGAACTTCTCATACTGATATTTATTAGTTAAAAGCTGTATTCAAGACAAACTGCAGTAGACAATGGTGGTAAAGATCTGTATTTGTAGATGGTAAAATCAGACTGCTTTTTTAAAAAATAAAAAGGAGCAAATGGACAAAAAGAACAAAACCGTTTGTTTGTTAACGTACTATTACAAAGAAAGGATACACTATAAGGCAGAAGTATTTATTTCTTGTGAGCTACCCAACAGAAAAATTGCTCTCCTATAGCATCTTTCATTATCTTTGGATAAATTTTCCCCTCAGATACTGTATACCATTACACTAAAAGGCTTCACTACAAAAAAAAAAAAATCAAGTGTCCAAACAAACAGCTTTCACAGACTTTTTGGAAAATGCATTCTAAATGCTATCGTTACAGGTAAATTGTGATTGCATAGATTACATAAAATATTTTAAGGATAAAATTATGTTTCTTTTTATGCATGACTGCAGTAGAACATCTCTATTTTGCAACAATAAAATGTAAGTAGAGGAAGAGTAAACATAAATCATCAAGGTCCTCTGGCTCTTCACGTGTTTGATTACAGACTCAAAAAAGAATGTAAATATGTATTCAGTCAGAAAAATCAACACAGGAGGGCAATGAATAAAAGCCAAATAGTGACAGGCATTGGGAGAGAAAGACAATTTCAATTAAAACAAAGTAGCCGGAAGATTTTTTTCAAGAACAATGCACAAACAGCATAATAACTGGAATTTAATGCATTAAAATGATGGCATTGCCAGTAATATCCAGGGTCTGAGGAAGGCAGAGGATGCAGCAAAGTTGCCTCTTTTTGGCAGACAGACAAGAAATCTTAACAGTGATAGTTTGGTGAATCTCTCAAAACTTCTGCAAAAAATAGTCTTTTATGAACATAAAAGCCAAGGTTAGGAGAGGGCAATGACAACTCTTTTTTTTTTATTTCTTATTTCTATTATTATGTACCCTGAATGGTCTCTGACCTCAGTCTAAGGAAGAGACTTATTATTTCAAAACAATACAGTTTGGCTTTTTTAATAGAAACTTTATTTTGGAATGGGGTATCAGATGGTGTGGTAAGTTACCACCTAGTTTTTCACAGTACACAGTCCATTTTTCTTCCTCTCAGTTTCACTTTGAAGCCCCTGTCATCATCTAAGAAAAGGCTACCCAACTGGTAGTCTGAGGACTGCATGTGGCCCCCAATGGATTAACCTGCAGCCCCTGGGCTCCTAGTCAGGGCATCCCTACTCTCACTGATCCAAGAGTTCCTGCAACTGGAGTGCCTGGGCTCCCCCTTCCTTTGATGGCTTCCCATGCTTGATCCCACTCTCGTAAGACTGAGGAGGTCCAAAGCCAGGTGGTCTGGAGGAAATCCAGGGAGTCCATGCAGGGTAGCATGGGACACTGGCATGTTACAGGAGGGCACCTGCTGTTTGGTGGAATAGGAAGGACCCATATAGCACAGTCCTATGGCCCCCACCTGTCAGAGGTTAGACAACCATGATCTATAAGACTAGATGCATTTAAATCAAGTTTTCCAAGAGACAAATTCCCCTGCTACAATTGATTCAAAGCTGTTCCTTGTCTGGAATACCCACTCTATAAATCAAATACGACAGCCATTAAAATTAGAGAAAAAGCATTTACAGTGGAGAACCCAGGACCTACATCACAGCAAACTAGACAGAGGGTAAACTTTTGGTAACAATTTTCATGAAACCTTTTGCTTTGGCACTTCCAAGCAGAAGATAATCAATTTGCTGAGCAACAGAAATTTCTGCACTGGTGAGGGAGGGTAAAAGCTTTTACCTTCTTGGCAACAGTAACCTGCAAAGCAGCAAGAAGTATTGTCCCTTTTGGAGAGGTTTCACATCCTTTAATTACTGTTATGCTGCCAACATAATAAGGCAATTTATCTTATTAAGCATCTCAGTAAATGAGGTACTTATCAAAAAGCCTGCTTGTAAAAAAAAGTTCAGAGTGACTTGCTGACTTGACTGCCATGACCAGTGCATTAGCTTGGTAAACTCTTACTACTCTAAATTTGATACATAGAGGTGGCACAAACCCATACTATGTCTGAGAGAGTTCCTGGGGTATGGAAAAAACATTCATTTCTGTAGTAACCCTAAATAATCTGGCCATTTCTATATTTTCCAAGGTATTTTTAAAAGCTACCCATGTCTGCCATTTATAAGTTTGACTCAACAGCTTCCCCTAAAATTGTAAGTTTCTACTTTGCAGTTTTTAAAAAGGTACTTCAAATACTATACACTTCTGACAACAGGGTCTCCAAAAAACAACAAGCTTAATGTTGGGTAGAGCAGTTCTTTCTATGTCTTCTAACTTCTCCCTGTCCGTTGCCCAAACAGTCCTGAGAAACTGGTCTTCCAATGCCTGTTGTGTGTATTCATGCACCATCATACCTACCATGATGGAGAGGTAGGGGTACTGGATAATTTGGATACATTTTTTAGTGTAGTAAAACATCCATTTTCTTTTAAAATCCTTTAACCCTATTTTCTGCTTAAAGTCTCAGCTCAAGGGAAAAAAAAAAAAAAACCTAATTGTTTTCCCATTCAGATTACTTACAAGTAATTCATCCATACTGGTTTGGCATTTTTCTAAGTTGATTCGCTTTATTGCTACACGTTCTTCTCTGGGTTTGCATAGCGCTGCCTGGACTACTGCTGTAGCTCCACTTCCTGGGGAAGAAAAAGAAGAGAGAGAGAGAGCTAGAAGAATTGGAATGCACATTTACTAACAAAAGCTCCTAAACTTTGTCAGTTTAAGAGATAGGGGCCTCACTGAAGTATGCCCAAGGCAGTACTGCCCCTTATGCCCTACCTTCCTTGTTCCAGCTCCAACTTCAGCTCCAGCAGTGAGGAGGACAGAGCAGTGGTAGCTGTTTTTTAGCAACTAAAAGGAGGTAACATCTGCCCCAGCAGTAATGAACCTTTGGCTGCTCCTCCCACCAACATAATACTGCCACTGCTGTGCTCTCCCCACTGCCTGAGCCAGAGATAAGGAAGGGAAGGTTTCTGTGGGGTGTGGAAAGAAGCAAAGAGGCAAGCAGCTGGCGGGAGGGCAGAACATGAAGGTAAGAGCCCCCTGGCTCTGTTCTGGGCCCCCCTATAGGGAGCACCTGCACCTCGTGTCTGGTTTGCACACCCATTGTTATGCTACTGTTGAGAATTATAAGGCCTAAGATTTAGTGCTAACCAGTCGCTAAGCAAATTGCTGATAACCAAGGATCCAGGTTTTCCATTTACCATGGAAAAAAACATGGATTTCCTACTCTAAAGGAGAAAATTACAGATTTAAAGGAGAAAAGCCCAGGAAACTGGCTCTTTCTTTGCAGGCTGGCAGAGTTCCAGTCTGCAAGGAGCTTCTTCAGGTTGTAGAGAATGGGACACAGGGGGCGGGAGGCAATACGTGCATGTGTGCATGCTCATGCACACATGGCAACTAGGCAGTATGGTAGAGAGCAGCTCCCACAGCTCCCTCCAGATAAGTCTATAGGGGTCAAAGCAGGGACAGGGCAACAGGGCACAGGCAACAGTGGGAGTTGGGGAAGGTGCAATTTCTGCACCCACAATGGGGTACAGGGCTGCAGCAGGTGAGGAGCCCCCTGCCCACCCAGCAGCAGTGAGGGGCACAACTCTGTGCCATGGCTGTGCCTCACCTTGGTGGCCATGGCAGCATTGCACACGCTCTCACACAGAGTCCCTCCCACGGGGTCATGAAGCTGGAGCTGGTCTAGCCCAGCTGCAGCCCCACATCCTGCTGTGGGTGCAGAAATCCCATGCCCCCACTAGTTGCCTATGCCCACACACTCCCTCCTCCCCCACCCCCATCTACTTCCTCATGCACTGGGGGAGCTGGGGGTGAAGGGCAGCAGGTCAGGAGCGAGTGGCAGGGCTGGTGGGGGGTGAATTGGGAATGATTGGCAACAGCACTGGCAGGGCAGAGGAAGTGCACCAGCAGATCAGGGCTACTCAGCACCACAAAAAGTTGCGGGGGAGGGGAGACAGCCACATCTGGACCTGAATCCTGGTGAGTGAAGGGAAAAGGGGAAGCTCTGATTTTCCATAATAAAAAAAAAAACCAGAAGAATCAAATGCCATAATTTATATGTATTTTGAATTACTTTTATTATATAATGACTGAGGCGCTGGTAGGCCTCCAAATTGCTTTAAAATTGTAAATATATCAATAAAACAATGCGTTCAACTGGTACACACACACACACACAGTGACATTTTGTTCTAATCACAGAAAAGCACATATTTGGTGTTTTTAATAGAGAATTTAGGATTTTTATCAGAGAATTTGTCACTTTTAAACAGAGAAAACCAGGATCCCTGCTAATAAATCATTTTCAAGTTTTTTTCCAAGCTTTGTTTTTGTACCAGGCACTTACTACCAATGTGTTAATTATCACATTTAAAAAAAATAAAATAAAAATATATATCAATGTACGCTCAGAGAGAAAGGACAAAAATCTAACCTTTTTTTAAAAAGGTTTTGTTTTTTTTGGTTTTTTTGAGTTGCATTCACTTTTTCACCTCCAGTTCCTGCTCTGTATTTTGAATTACTAGAAAACAATTATATTTCCCTTGAAAGTATGATAATTACTGCACCACAGGTGTCACCCCCAGATCTTGTGGCAGACTAGTTTCAATTAGAGGAATTTAAACATCCCATTACAAGTATTATTCATGTATTAAAAAAATACACATATTTTTTAGTAGTTTTTCAACCATCATTTTTCTCAATTGATGTAGAACTAGCCATGCCTTTTGTCCATGATGCACAATGAAGAGAGAAAAGTCATGCATTTCAAAGCTCCTGCTGCTGTTTAGTATGTTCCTGCTTATTCCCATAGACATGAATAGTCCAGCCAAATGTGCAGCATAGGGAGCATGTGACAAACAGGATAATCAGACAAGTGCTGCTCAAACAAAGTTTCTATACTGCTCAGGAGTAGGGGTGGGGAGGGAGAAAGAGTTTTAAGTGCTATTTGAGTTAAGCATGGCTGTACTATTTCTAATTTTCAACTATGACACAGCTATATTAAGTGAGTCCAGTGGAGTTTTGCACAGTAAAATACAGCTTAGAAGCCGGATCTGACCTGCCAAGCAATTCCACCCAGCCCCTCCATAAGTCCCGACCCTCACTACACCTCTCTAGGTTAGGGTCTGCACGCAGGAGGTGTGGCTCTGGTTGCTAAGTAACCACCCCCCACCCCAGCCTGGCCTGGTCCACCCAGCCCCAAGCACAGGGGCACAGGAGACAAGAAGCCTCTGCCTGGCCACCCCGAGGCTGTTCCCAGCCTCCCTGCCTGTGAACCTAGGAATGCAGGCGAGGGCCCTACCAAACCAGGCCCAGGGACTCCCACTGCAGGAAGAAAGAAGGAACACGGGAAGCTGTGCATAAAAGGGACCAGGCTCGGCTGGCTTTGCTCACTGCCACCATGCACAGCTTCAGGGGCTCTCTGACTCCAGGGACTCTGAGGATTCCCCCCCAACACACACACGCACGCGTGCCACCCCTCACCATATCCCCAAACAAACCCACACCCTCCCATAGCCCCTCCACACGCCCCCACCAACCAAATACCCCCCACCCACCATACCCACATCCTACCACATACAATATACAAGAGTAAGACTGTGTTTTAAGCTATTCTGCAATTGCCTCTAGATATACTAAGCAAAAACATAAATCAGGACAGAATTTTTTTTTTTTTTTTTTAAATAAAGTTAAAATGAATAATAGTAGAGGTTTGATTTTTTCAGTATACGATTTGTTGGGTTTTTTCTGGTTTCAAGATGGTAACCATCATTCCTAAAAGGAGTACTTTTGGGGTAAGGGGAGGAACTTCCAGTGGCAAAGGTCAAGGGCAGGATTTGTCCCAAGATGGCAACCAGGGGTCAGGTCACCTGTCAAGAGGTGGGGCCACCTTTGCAGCCCTTGACAGCTCACCAAAACTCATTAAGCAGCCCTCCAGCCAAAATAATTGCCCACCCCTGTCTAAGAAGATATTTCTCTGAACATTTTGCTTTGATCAACAGGATGAGATGATACCAAAGGTTTGCGCTATCAAAAGCTTACAAGGCTGATTTGTTTCAGAGTGAGCATCTTAGTACTACTGCTTCTAAATTAGTGTGCTCCTTTCTCCTGTTGTTCAGGGAGGAGAATTTTGCAATACATGTTCATTTTCAAATGATGCAGTATACATCCCTGAATACTCCCACGTGGAGCAATAGCCTACTGTCAATTCATGTAGCTAATCTGAAGTATTTCAGCCTGCTACAAACTGTGGAACCACTATTTCAATTTAAATTCCTGATTTCTACCAAATCACTGTTTATACGGTATTATTCATCTAAATTGTGCTTGAACACGATGCTTTTAGCTCACTGTACCAACCCTGCTACAAAATAAAAACAGAGCTGATCTAAAAAATAAATAAAAAAGGCACAAGTCAAGGTGTTCTTGCAGCATGTGGTCTTTAGCAAATGTTGATGCAACCTGATCTGTTAACTTGAAAACAGTCTTTAAGCTATTCCAATAAAAGGCATTATCCAGAAAAGGAATTAAGAATAAACAAACATTAAAAATAAATATCACCAGAATGGAAAAACACTACCCAGCACAAACCAGTTTTCTAATATTCATCTTAAAATGCTTTCATTAAGTGTTTATTTGATGCATATGAGCAAACTGACTCGTGATCTGAGCTACAAAGTGGAAGAGTCACAAATAGAAGTGAAAAACTAGGAGGCTACAGGAACTAGCATGTACATCAGGACAGCTCTCTCTTCTTACATCAGGAGTTTTACATCGTTTGTAAAAATGAGAACTCACCCAGATCTACACCTTTCAAACTGGTACAGGAGCCAAAGCTCAAGTTAAAGACACAGCTAGGACTTTACTGAAGCCAGGAATTCATCCCCAGTGTTTCATTAGGTGCCAACTAAAATTAGTGCCACAGCTAGGCATGAAAACCAGACTTTCTGTTTGTTACCACCACTCTTCTGGATTTGATTTTGTGCCTTTCGAGTCCAAAACTGCTCTAGTAAAAATCACCCATCATTATACCCATCCCTCAATTATACATCCAGGCCTTGCTCCCAATGAAATTCATATGCATGCAACCCCATTAGAACATAGAACTACTTCTACATTTTCAACATGTGCTTTACTTTAAACAGTAGACTTGAACCCCAAAAGTAAAGATAGTTATAGAATAAATAGCCCCTCTTAAAGACTCCCTCTAATTTAGCTCCAGTCTAGTGCTCTGTATTAAGCATTAATCAGAAAATGTTTCCTGCTTTGTTTGCAGAACCAGGATGAGATGCAAGTTCCTTAAGACTTGTCCAAGCAAAGTTTAAAAACTACTTATATCACTGCTTCCATCATGGACTAGAAATACTCACTTTTCCTTTTTGTTTACCAGCTTCTGATCACTTTGATTTGTCTTTATGAATAGCAAATAGAGGAGGGGGAAAATGTCACCCATGATACAGCAACAGCTGTAAGCACAGACTAAAATAAAGCAAAGCCATCAGCGCATCTGGTAACCCAATTTTTCTTTCTTTTTGTATCCAAGAGCACAGTACTTTGAAGGCAGAGGTCCACAGCTTGGTATTTAGATTCTGTATGCCTGTAGTCTGTTTAGCAAGTTTGTTTTCAGATACCTAAATAGGAACAAAATATTTGGTGGGCTTAGGGAATGATTTTAGCTCCTAGTCTGTGCGCCTCCTCCTTCCCTTCATTATGCTTATTCTCTCTTCCTTAGGTTTATAAAGAAATACATTTGAGCAATAGGTAGGAAGGAAAGAGGAGATAAAAAAAAAGAAACCTGCAAATGTCCTTTGTGTTACTGCAGATATACAAAAATTAAACATAAATCTGATATGTAGTGACGTAAACAGCCCCTGAAGGACCAGTAATGCAACAGGACTAATCAGAATTTGGGGTAACACAGTAACTAGAGAATTGCCCTGGCATACAGTCAGAAACAGTTAGTTTTGCATATAAAAAGACTACAATAACCTGTTGTTTGTAAAACCTTGTAAACTTTCATTAAATTCTTTATACAGCAATCACATGGGAACTATCCTCCAGCAATGAGACTTTATTAGTCATTTTACAAATTAAGCACAGAATTGTATTTAGCAAACAGCTTTGTCTTCAAGTATGCATTTCGAAGGGTTACAGAAGTGCAACTAGTATGGGGGGAGGGAAGGAGGGTGTGTTGAACACTGATGTTGTCAACTCTTTAGGAATGAAAAGAGATACAGGTATCTTTAAAGTGTATTTAAAGTATCACGGGTATCTAACATACCACTAAGCTTCAAAATTAGCAGAGAAAGGCAGATATACAGAGAATGATCAATTATCACATTCACAAGAGCTCTGAAAGAGTGATTTTCTTCCATAGTCAGAAAAAACCAGCAAAGTCTGTCTCCCAACTACTAGAGTAGGGATTGCTTAAAGAACAGAATCAGGTTGGCAAAGGGTACTCTTAGAGTTCAGAATTTCACAGTGAGAGAACCATGTTAGTTCATATCAATGTACCATGTAATATACGTGGTTGGTCATGTGACCTATTAAAGGTGTTCTGTAACTTGCATGTCCTCATTCTGAATGCAGGGGAGTAGGTTGGGTGACAGCTGGAAGAGATGAGGACGCCCAAAAAGGCCAACGGGGGACAGCTTCATAACTGCGACTGGAGAGCCTAGGGTGGACTGGTACGGAGTTTCCCCCTTTAGGGTTTCTCACTGAGAACAGTGAAATCATCACCAGTAGTACACAGGAGGGCTGTCTCATTGTTGAGACCTAAGGGAGCTGCCCTAAAGAGCAGCAAGAGTGACAAGCAGAGAGAGCTCTTTAAAGTGCTGGCAGCGTCAGCAACCTCCAGCCACAGTGCATAGCCACTCCAGCAGCACTCACCAGAAGTAGCAGCAGAACAACTGTTGCAGAGCAAAAATTTTTTAGCCCAGCAGGCAGAGCTCCTTATAGGGCTAGCAGCAGCAGGGATCCCCAGTGCCAGGAAGAGCAGAATGGTGCCCTGACCCCAGAAGCTGTAGCGAGCATCAGCAACACAAAGCAATGCTCCCCAAAACCAGCAGTGAGCTGGGATAAACTCCTTCCAAATGACCCATGAAGAAACCCCTTCCCATCCCCAATCCCCCCACCCTCAGACTGGACTGAGCAAGGCCACATAATTCCCCAGGAAAAGGGAAGGAAGAAGGGGCCAATTGCCACTGCAGCCCCACAGGGCAGACAAATTTAATACTCATTAAAATATCAACTGTGTGTTAGATATTGCTAAATTGTTTAATATTTTAAATAGTTGATAGTGTAGCTTCTTTGACATTTGGGGTAATTAATTTCAAAGTGGAGAATTTTAAAGGGTGAGCATTTGAAATTGTTGTTTTGGGTATTTGGTATATTTACATTTCTAGTAGCTGGGGAGCTTAACGGTTGTAGCAGGGGAATGAGATAAGAGTTAGTGAATTCATTTTTTTATATTAGTTATTTATTTACCCACAATAAATCAATCTATGATTTAAATTGCTTGCAATGAGGAAGTTGTCTCTCTGGATCTCAGTAGGATAGGTTTTCATTCAGAATTGTGGGTAGTGGCTCAAGCCAAAATGTAGGCCAAGCCCTTGTTCTACCACCAGGGCCCAGCTAAAGAGTTACAACCCCATAATCCCATTTGCTGACAGGTAAAATTGTTGAGACAGACCCAAACACATAATCTTGGTTGTGGGTTTTAGACTGAGAACCATTTCTACAGTATGAATAGGTTACATAATTTACATACGTTAGAATCGAGATGCAGAGATAGTCATTTCCTTATTCTGCCGTTCTATACTCTGTACCATAAACAGAGACCTTCCCCCTTCTCAGGAAGATGGCAGGGCACTGAAAAACTTCATCATCTTTAATTATTTCATTTTCTGCAGTACAGAAATGTGACTAAAGGGCTATGATAATTAGCCATCATGCACTATTTTATACTGCATTCATTCACTTAAAGCACACCCCCATATGTAGTACATACTTTGATTTTAAAGGGGAGCCTGAAGAAAAAAAAAAAAAAAAAAATCTACCGACCATTGAGGTAAGCAGGTGCAAGCAGCTAGGGAGCAGAAACTGCTCCCTAGCCTACTACTGGCCCTATGTGCTGGATGAGGCCCACACACAAACCCAGCACACCAGATCTGAGACCATGCACCAAGTCTGACCCCGTACACTGACTCTGGAGGAACATGCTGCATCTTACCCAGTACACTGAGTCCAGGACCACGTGCCAGGTTCATAGCCCCTTACTGGCTCTGAAGTTGCATGCCAGGTCCAACCAAGCACACAGCCCCAGAGCCAGCATGTGGGGTCCAGACCTGGCATGCTAGATCTGGGGCCATATGCTAGGTTGGATTCAGGGAACTAGTTCCAGCAATGGCTAAACCCCATGCACTGGCTTGATCCAGCATGAGGTTGGAGAGGAGAATTCCCCAGGGGTCCAGAAAGTTCATAGCAAGAGGGTTATGTTCTGGGCAGCGTTCATCTCTTGTGGTTCCCAGAGCCGCAGCAATTAATGTTGCCACCCTCACCACCCCCCATGGAGATGCCTTTCCTTGCATATATGTATGCCCCAACTTTCCCCAGATGATTTTTGAGGGAAAAGTTATGATGTATATGCCAGAAAAGGTGGTATGCCTCAAAAGTGACATCACTTTCAGAAAGCTGTGTTTAATAAGTTAGCATGGCTCCTAATTCCATTAAAATATTCCAAGAGTCAGCAGTTTCCTTGCTAGTAGTGTGCACACACACACATGCTTCTTAAAATGCAACATTTGTCACGGGTTGAAGCCTACATAGAAAATGTTCCTACAGCCATTCTAAAATGTGATACAAACTTATCAAAGGTTCTTTGTTCAGTTTCCAGTCCGTGCTCCACCAATCTTCCAGGTACAAATGCACTCTCTCTGAGATTACTTTGGAATATAGGACTGAAAGGGGCCTTTCTGGGCTATCAAGTTTAGTCCCCTGCAATACTTTTGACAGTCACTGGATTCTAAAATATCAAATTCTGGTCATTAAAATTTAGGCCAAACCCCTCCACATGTGAAAATGATTTCAGTTTTATATGTCTTGACAGAAATGCCATTTATGATGGATTTTTCCAGATTCACCCCATAAAAATAAATAAATATCACTTCAAAATATCACTTATTTTGAATAGCTTCACAAAAATCAAACAACTACGATTTAGACAAAAGAATTCTGATTCATAATGCATGGTATTCTTATTGCAAGTGGGTTATTAGACAGGAGGAGTGATCCCAATATGTTTTCATTGTACAGTTTCAAAAGGTTACCACAGTGATTTAAAAATTATGAACATGCTCTTCATATATTTTAATTCTGTATATACCACTGGCTTCTGTAGCTTAACTCTTTAAGAATAAATATTCATAGCACTAACTGGCAAAGCATCAGTTATTATACTGCATACTGGCCCTTACAAGTGGTAGTGCCCATAAAAAGGGGCACCAATGTGCAATTCAATTCTTCACTGTACGTTAGGAAGTGGTTTAAATATAAATCTGAAGTTTAACAATGCTTAGGCCTTCCTCTTTTCTACAAATTTTGAAAATGTAATCTTGAAGGACCCCAACAAAAAATTTAAAACATTTCAGAAATATTTACATAAGACTACAATCCCAGATATGGAATCTGAACGTCTTGGTCAATTGCTAAAATGTAAAATGGAAAGTCTAAGAGAGTACTGGGCAAGCATGTTCTATAAAGAAACAAGAGGGGTTGTAAAATCTGACAGGAAGGACATGTATTAATCAAATGTTTGGGGGGGTTTTTTTTGGGGGGGGGGGGGGAATTACCAACAAAATCCTATATGAAAAGAAAGGTCTGTTCAGCGGTGGAAGAATCATTGTCAGGGACAATCTTTAAGAAATATCATGAAAATAAGCCAAGTTTGACATTGACCTGAGTAATAATAAAATGAAAAAAAATTAAAGCTCACAATCACTAAGCAGTACTTCAGTTGTGTTGCAATCTGACAATCCCTGAAAGAAACATGCAGTAGTAGGGATCCACCAAGCCCAGGGGTCTTCCCATGTCCACAGGCCAGATTTAGCCCCTGGTCGTGGCTCATTTGGTCCATAGGGCTCCTCACAAGTCTAGAAATTTGGTAACAGGGAAGTGGTGACACCACTTCATTGCTGCCAAATTTCTGGACCCATTAGGAACCTGGGCTCCGCATGCTGGATCAAGGACCCAATCTTGGTGTGCAGGGGCAGCCCCAATCCCAGCACAGACAGGCAATGTTGGACTCCAGGGCCCAATCCTAGTATGCAGGAGCCAGCAGAGACTCCACGTGGACAAAAATAAGGCTATAATGGCTGACTTTTGAATATGCTAGAAGATGGCAATATAGGTATCCAGCAAGACAGATACTGAATGAAGTTACAGAAGCCCAGCCAGATAGTAAGGGAAGTGTTGTCAAGTATGGGCATGGTTAACAAACTGAATCTTCAATTGATTGTGGGATTTGAGCATGACCATCTAGGCAAGATGGGCAGGGAATGCATTGTAGATAACATGGAGTTATGAGTACAATATTTATTCTCCTAAATGTGGATAAGGGCAGCTTTTGGAGGGTGAGAATAGGTAATGTGGGTTTTGTTGGCATAATAAAAGGTAAAGGGAATGAGAGCCAAGAACAGGAGTAGAAAATATAGTTTATGCATATTACAGAGGTGCTACAGGCAACTCACTGGCACTGTATGTGCAGCTCACCAAAAGTTGGCCAAAGACTTCTCCTAGGACTGCCAGTTCAAGTGCTGGGCTACCTGGGTGGGGGCTGCAGTACACCACTTATCCCGACAGTGCGCCCCCTATGGGGCAGCTCCAGATCCCTTGGTCCTCCTGCTCCACTCTGGGTCCCTCAGGACCCCCACCCCCCCAATCTTAGACTTCCACAGAGAACCCCAGGGTAACTAACTCTGGCCACCCCTGCTATATAAATTACTTGTTCACAACCTCAAAATAATCAAGTATGAGTAATCCTGCAAAAGCATCTCAAATTAGATTTTTGGAACAGAAATCTTGGGCTATGCAAGTGGCAAACTTACAAGAATGTTGCAGACAGCAAAAGGTCTCCCTATGTTAATCAGCACTTAAAATGCATCCTATCTTTAACACTACAAGAGAAGAATACCAGACCAATCCACATTTCAATATATAGATGGGATTCTCCTCAGAGCAAGTTTAAAAAAAAAAACACAACCTTTTACTCTCAACCATCTTTTCTGTATATTTACTTAATAGTCTTGGAGTTTGTAGATGCTGGGATAATTTAAAGGCAATATAGTTATATCACTACAAATCTTAATGCAAACATCTTGTCTGAAATGAAAGGGTGCCTTACTTTCCATACTGCTTAAGACAACATAAAATAAACCACTTTTTGCAGTCTTCCGTTTCATGTGGTTTTGGCATAAGCATAAACTGAACTGAATATAGGCACTCCCATTCCAGGATGTGGTGAGTTACAGTAATAATTATGCCAATTAATTCCCCCTTGCAGACCAGACCTTAAACCCTAACTACACTAGTGTAATACACTAGTATTAGTAATAATAGCTACAAAGGTAGTTAAGAAGGTTTGCTCTAGGAGGATAAAGGAGGGACCAACACTCTCTTCCTTATTTAAAAAAAAAAATGTAGTAAAGAAGTTCCCCCTTGTTTTACAGAGGACACAGAGGCATGTTACCACCAATCACAAGAAACAAAAGTGACACTGTCCCAGTTAACAAATCACAAAGCTAATCCTAAAAAAGGGTGTAGTGAACTCCATGGCAAGAAAGTCACATTGCCATTGTTCATTAAGGAAATGCAATGATCTATTGTTTTTATCATGAATTTCCTGGCACTCAAATTCTCATTTTGCTTTATGTTCTGTTTGGATTGTAACGTTTAGTTTGAGCAGATCTTATCCTGATGTAATAAAAGATACCTTCAGAAGAAAGAAGCTGCACAGATTTTATTGACACAACTATATTAATAGTGCCCAGTTAAGCATTCAAGAGTCAGGAAATGTCATAAAATGACATATGCAGTCTTAGTTCTGCCCCCCACCTTGGAGTAAGCCTCCCCACGTATTATTTATATATTCACAACCTGTTGCTCAGACAGTGTATATATCTTCTGTTACCTTAGATATGCAGCATCTTATAGTTCAATTATACTACAAGGGCACTGATTTGCAGATTACACAGGTAGCACTTCCATATCATAGCGCAGATTAAGCATAAAAACAGTACTAGCATAGATGGCTGGATTCAGCTCAGTTTCATATTAATTGACTCATTCTCTACATTACATTTAATGCATTCTTACTAGTTGAAGGAGGAGAGAACACCATAACTGAATGGCTAAGTTATTAAAACTAATTTAGTAAAAAGAATTTACATAGAAAGCTCAGGCACATTTAACCATTAAGACAATCTTAGTTTTGTAATGCATCTTTTATTTATATCTAAATGCAGGGTGTGCATTTTAATTTTAAAAGATCCCACGCTATTTAGAATTGAGCTCACAATCTTATAATCTTATCAAATCCATTTTAAAATTTACAATCTGTTGTATTTGAAGTGGCTGCACCTGTTTCCCACCCCCACCCAAATTTCACTGGTCTAGGTCCAGCTTTATTCACAGAATTAAGGCTGCAGACCTGCACTTAAATGCTCATAATTTTTTTTTTTTTAAATAATTGTGGGTTTTTTAAATATCCATGTCTGAAATTCTTCAGATGAGATGACATTCAGGTAAAGCACTTTCCACATATCACTCACAGACCGTCAGAATGGGATAAAAATACTTCCACCTTCTGACAGAGACAAATCCAGAGAGGCTGCCCAAACCCAGACTCAGGCCCCATTGCCTACCTGGTCCCCCAGGTGTTCCCCACCAGCCCAGGAGCAGCTCTGGGGGCATGGAACCCCTCCCACCACCACTGCTGTCACAGGCAGATGCCTGCCTCTGCAGAGCCCAGCTGGAGCTGGGCAGAAGTGACTCTGGAAAGCCCCTTGAACCCCAGACAGTGGGGACAGTGGCAAGGACGGGTGAGATATAGGGAGAACAGACATGACTGGTGCTTCCTGCATCAGGGGGTCACAATTTGTGGACAGGCGCAGCGGAAGATGAAAAGCCCTATATCCACTCCTATACTTCTGTGCCATGGCTTAGTGGCCCCCCCCACAGCAAAAAAAACACCCCACTTTCAGGGGGCCAATCTCAAGGAGGGCATGTTCCCCCCACCAGTTGCCTTGGAGAAGAAGAAAAAAGGGAAGGAGAGGGGATGTGCTTCTGAGCAGGGAGGGGAAGAGATATTTTCCCTGCTTCAGACACTTAAAAATCCCTGCCTGCTGTTCCTACGGCATGATCTGCCCACCCTAATGTGGGATAGGGTAAAGGGGAGGAAGGTTGGGAGAAAGAGCTCCTCCTAATGTCAGTCACTCCTGCCCACTCCCCCTTCACAAAATCCTGGAGCTGCTTCAGTCTTCTAATGCTTAAGGAACAGACACATCAACATAATCTGCATCTCCGTGCAGCCATAAAAAAAATCTTTATCAAAAAGTAAATGCAATTCCAATATTTAGGATTCTTTTAAGTTACAATCATCTAGGCTAATAACTCAGAAACAAATCTGTCAGCCAAGTGAAATCCACTGGTCTAAAAATCTCCCAGCTACCAAAAGGAATAATTCGTCTAATTTTCAAGTCCTCTCATATTTCGGTTTGGTCCTTCTAGGTCTATTTTTCCCTCAAGTGAACCATAGGTACATAAAAATATTCTACCTATATCTAACAACAAACTATTGACAAAAAGTGAATTTTGGTTTGGAGAGCTTTATTTTTGAGAAGTTGGCCATGGATTGTACTATGGGGTTCTGTTTCCTACGCTAGTCAGCTTTGCTGGCACAAATCAAAAACAGCTCTTGCAATACATACATTTATTTTCTAGAACGTGACCAAATAAGTGCCAATGTTTTGTTGACTGATCACCACAAAACCAGTTTGTCTTCTCTAAATGTTTAGCTATGTGTCAGAATGTTTCAGAGTTCTAGACAATGAAAGCAAGACAGTTCTATAATGAAGTTATTTGTACTTTTTCTGTACGTGAATGCAGGCAGCCTTTTAGATTGTATCAACAGGAGGAACAAGAAGTGTTATTAATATATAATCTCAGAGGAATGACAATACTTAACTAAGTACTAGTCCACTCCCTTCTCTTACCCTTTACAACAATCACTGCTTTTCATACTAACATTGAAAGAAATTTGCAACATTTCTTAATCACAGAATTAAGAAAGAATTTGCAATGTTTACAAACTTTAACAACTTACCTTACCATCTGCAATTTATAAAGAGGAATTGTGGGGATGGAAGCAAGTGCTAAGGTCATTTAAAGCCCATGGTTTTAACTGGAACAGAACCCACAAGTTTTAACTTCACGTCACTTATCTTTGCTATCCATCTTAGTATTTCTGATTTTGTCAAGCTGCACTCCAGTCCAGTGCATGAAAACCTTGAGAGTTCAGAAGAAAAGCTATGAAACGGAGGAGATGGCATTCAGTTACAGCACAGTAAATATTCCAAATGTGTTCAAAGAAGGCACAAGAAAGGACTCAGAAACTAGAATCTAACAGGTTGCTTCAACAAGAAACTCTCCTTTTGCATCTTGGATAGGTTAGAAGTATACCCTTATGGGAAATAACTTGCAGAGCACCTCCTTAGCTGCTGAATGAACGCTTAAGTATGTATTACGGACATAATCACTTTCCATGCGTTTTTCATGCTGCCAAAGCAGACAGTTAAAAAAAAAAAAAAAAAAAAAATCAAGCTTTTCATTACAAAAACCAGGAATTAAAAGGATTCTTGTCCTCATGTCTGAAATGCAGCCTTCTCACTGTGGATGCAGTTGAAACTGATGCCTCTCAAAGATAAAAAAAAAAAAAACCCAAAAAAACAGACCACTGCAGTCATGGTTGTCTACTTCTGTTTCAAGGTCTGAGAGCCCACATTAAAATCAATAGGATTCAGTTTCTTACTCTTCCACATTCTGCACTGTCCAGAATCTAATTAAAGCTGCTGCTAAGGAAGACTGCGCGAAGGCAAGATTAAATTAATTGCAAAAAAGTAACAGCTTCTTCTTTCATATGACCTTTTAGATATTAATCTATGAACTTTGTAATCCTAAATTTGATAACCATTTGACTGCTTCACGGATGGCTGCATGGATTGATTTCAGATTGTGATTTTGGTGCAATTTATCAGATGGTGCAACACATTATGAATGATTGCAAATTAGATCATGTAATGGCAATCTGCACATTCTTTGATTCTCCATTTATGGAGTAGGTGTCCACATTTTCCATTAAGTGTCTAGATGCAATTCAGGGAGAACCAAATCTTTCTCAGTGGATTAAATTCTGGCTGGGAAATTGTAGGGTCACTGATGATACATTTTTGCAGCAAGCTGATATTTGCCCAGGCTTCTCTCCATTATTCTTCAGTGCTCTTGTTAACATAGAGCTTCTTAGCATATTTCCAGGAGGGTTTTCCAGATCTGAGTCTATCTAGCGGTGGTGTAGTGATGTCATTGCTGATTGGGAGATCTGGGTTACCGATGGCCTTATGCTAATCCAGCGGTAGGGCAATGTTTTTTTGGCCAGAGTGCCAAAAAACACCATAATGCCTACCTCGGAAGCTTCCGGAGTGTGGCATGGCAGAAAAACAAAATGAGGGCAAGGGGTACATGTAAGGATGCCCTGCTTGTGCCCCTTGCATCTCCACCCAAAGCATCTGCCCCCCCAGCCCTGCTGCCCCTTGCCCCCTACCCACAGCCCCTGGCCCCCAGCCCTACTGGCCCTTCCCCCCAGGCCAAAGCCCCTGCCAGCAGCTACCCTGGCTCAGGGTAGCTGCTGGAGCCCGGGCTGGCTACAAACAGCTACGCCTGGCTCATCACCTCCAGGCTGGGAGTGGGGGGAGAGACCAGGGCTGCACTGCCTCAGGCCCTGCCCCAACACCCCACTCCGAGGCGCATCTGCTCGTGCAGGTGCAGAGCTGGTGCTAGAGTCTGCGGCACAGCTGTCTGGAGCCTCCCAGCTGCAGCGGCTCCGGCTCTGGAGAGCTGCTCCCAGCAGGCAGCTTGGACACTGCAATCCCTACTCAGCACAGCCCAGGCTCTGCCGTTGGCAGCAGCTTCCCGGAGCTGGGGCTAGCCACATCATGCCAAACAAAATGGCCTTGCATGCCACGCTCGGCTCAAATGCCAGGGGTTGCCGACCCCATGCTAATCCCTCACACATGCAGCATCTCGGCGGATCTGTGGGGGAGCAATGTTGCCATGGCTTCCAGTCTTAGAGAATGGTTTACTTTTTGGTGTTCCTGATTTGATCCACAGAGCTGCATTTAACTGTGTATCAATGATCTGTGTGTGCATGCTTTTGTTCCAGACTGGGGAGCAATATTCTGCTGCAGAGAAAACTAGTAGTAGAGTGGCTGTTCAAAGCATAGCTGCATTTGCTCCCCATGTTGTTCTGGCCTGTTTATGCACAAGGTTAACTCAAGCTTTCAGGTTTTTAGCAATGTTCCACAAATGTTCATGAAAAGTGAGGCTCTGATTGAAAGTTACACTGAGGTATTTTAAGAACTTGCTCATTCTTAACCTCTTCTCCATAGAAAGCAATGTCAAGTTTCTGGTCAGTGTGGGCATTGATTAGATGAAATAATGTGACAAGTTTTCCTCAGATCTGCGTGGAGTCTCCAATATGCAAAATATTCTCCAAATAACTTGGTCTTCTCAAAGATCTGTCTGGACTTCAACCTAGGTCTTTCTTTGAGTAGCAAGCATCAAGTCATTGGCATAGCTGAATTTCTGGCTGGTGGTTACACGAAGATCACTTATGTATACATTGAAAAGTACTGGTGCAAGCACTGATCCTTGTGGGAGACCATTATTTAGTAGACAGGTTCTGCTGACAGTGTTTCCTAGATGGACACAATATTGCCGATTAGACAGAAGTGCTGATAAAAGGCTCAGGGTCTACTAGCACCTGACAACTCTTGACACATTCAGCAGGCAGTCACCTCACCATAAAAGTATCATAAACTTGATAAATAAAGACAGCTCCTGTGATCTCTCTGTGCTAACACCCAGCTTCACTATACATAGTGAGCAGCAGCACTTGATCACAAATGCTGCATCCAAGGCAAAAGCCAGTCTGTTCAACCTTCTCAAAGATGGAAAACATGTGAGCCAGTAGCATTTTTTGATGTTTATACATCATGCAAAGCAGGGATATAGGGCAGAAGTTTTCTGCATCTGTGGTTGATTTTCAGAATTTAGGAATAGCAATGCCTTTGCTTGTTGCCATATCTTGGGAATTCCGCTTGTAGACATTATGTTGGAGAAGAGTCTGGCCAACAAACAACGTCCTTTTTGGCCAAGATATTTAAAAAACTCAGGGTAGACACCATTGAATCCTGCAGCCTTCCCTGATCTAGGAACTCCTAGGGCTTCAATGAAGGGAGATGGCAGGGCTGTTTTGGGTGCACATTCTGTCAGTGATAGACAGGAGCTGAGCCCTTACTGGCTGTCTAGTCTGGCAGTCCCTAGGGGTCCTTCCATCCAGGAGCATTTTTGAGGCAATGGAATTTATGGATATATATTGATGATCTTATTTGGTGGTGCAACTCCTATGCCTCAGGAGACCCCAAACTTGACAGCTTCAGTGTGTGAAGTCTAACAACGCCATTGCTTCAGTCCACCTTTGTCTTCTGGATACATTTAGCGAGTTCAAAAGAATTTTGCCAAGTTCAAAAGAATTTTGCCCCATCTGGGTTTCCTGAGGTTCTTCTACATTCAGCAGTATCCGAAATCAATTTAAAGCTGCTACTGCTAAGGAAGACTGAGCAAAGGCAAGATGAGAGTAACTGCCTTAAAAAAAAAAAAAAAAAAAAAAGTAGTAACAGCTACATGCCTCAAACTGGCTGGGAAGGGGTAGAAAAAGAAAAAGGTATCAATAAGTTTGCCAAACTTGCTAGCCAGAGGTAGATCTGAAATTCCCAGAATAAGCATGAGCAAAGGCAGAAGTACCAAGGTCTGAGGATGACACCCTGGAAGGAAACATACCTCTCCCTCTTCCCTCCTTCAGCTCCAACTGGTGAAAAAGGGGCATCTTTGGATTTTATACCAAGATGCAGAGAAACATTCAAGGTTACAAAACTGGTTGTTTTCCTACACATTTGTAGCCAAGAAAGGTCTTAATTTCTGAAGATTTATTCTCTTTAACCTCACCAATGGGAAGAGCCACTTTCAGCTAATATGTTCTCCTTCCAGTCTTTTGCTTGCTCCAAGTACTCTTTCCACTGCGATGGAAGTCTCTCCCTTTCCAGATGCATAGTTTTTTGGACAAAAGTTCTCCCCAATTGTTCCATTAATATTTAAAACAAGTTTTTGAAAAGTTGTAAGAAAAACAGTGACAAAGTAGTTACTAGGGCAGTTAATTTGTGTTTTTATTGCTTCAATCTGTAGTCCTTTATCCATGTTCTTCCAGAGTTGAGGGAGATTGCAGTACCTCCTTGAGGCTGCATGCTTTATAATACACCTCAAGAGACAATTTAGGTAGCCAGAACAATTTAGGTTCTTGAATGTTTGTCAAATGTGAAGGGCAACCACTTGTCAAACAAATCTCCCACCCTACTAAAAATGGTTATTATACACATGCTTTGATGATGGTAAGGAAGACTACACTTGATCCAACATGGTCTTTACTATTTAGTTAGGACCTCTGGCACTGTGTTAGTAAATATGATAATTGAAATGCTTGACAGAGAGAGAGCACCCAACCACAGGTAGATCCACAGGGGTTGGAGTGGCTCAGCTACCCCTCCCTACCTTTTTGATCACATGACAGAAGCAGCAGCTGGAGACTAAGCCCCAAAAGACAGTAAGACTACATTGTTATTTTTAAATGTTTTTCTTGTAAGCTTTTCATGTATTGTTTGTTATCCATTTGTTATTATAGTAAGAAAAAAAGATAAATTTGGACTTTTCTTATTATTCACCGAGACTAATTAATTCCAAGTAGCCGACACTAGTTGCTGCTAGCTGGATTGTGCACCTAATATTGCATACTCTACATTTGTAGACATCTGGGCAACTCCCCCAATGATTCAGCTTTTGTCAACAGCTTCAATACACCCTGTCAGTCCTGACTCTTGTTCCAGTAACAGCCTCATACCCAGTCTCATCCCAATCCATTCTTTTCTGACTTACCCTCCCTGGAATTCTCTCATATTCTAGGATTCCCCCTTCCTTCTTTATCACTACCTAATACCCGATTCATCTTCTCTTTTCCCTAACCAATGCTCCAAGAGGCCTTACGCTCATTGGGACAGAAATAAGGGGGACAAGGAGTGAAAGGAGGTAGATGGATGATAACATCAAAGTGCTGAAAAGTAAGTAACACTCAAACTGGAGTACACAGGAATCACACGGAAACAGGATTTTTCTCATCAGAAGCTGCATTCCAGATCCATCGGATCGGATTACCTCACTTAGTACACTAATCATTCCTTTGACTTTGTTTTATCAAAACCTTTTGATTTCTTGGCTAAGCATTTCCTCTGAGCATTTCTTCTTTTCACATCTTGTCACTGAGATACACAAGAAGAGTTAACAATACTTTAAAAATTAAGAGATTTGATGAATAAAACCCAGCCAGCTGTGCTTGCAAGTACTTTATATCGCTTTACATTCCAATGAATTGTCCTCCTCATCCCACCCTTCATTTGTTACAACTCACAAGACTAGAAAAGAAGTGGAAAGTATTCAGGCAGTTATTGTTTTTATGAGGTAGGTCTTTTACACAAGCTAGATCCTAAATGGTACCTCTGGGTAACAATTTACACTACTGCAGAGTCCTTCCCATCTAATCAAGATTTTTTTTACTGAACCTTCTGCTTTCTTCTGATTGTCTATCTTGTCCTGTTTCTCTCTCATGCTTAATTGGCCATCCTTCTAAAGCAGAGGTGGGCAATTATTTGGACACATGGGCCACATAGGGAGGTTTGGGGAGCTGTTATGGGTCATGTCAGTACCCCTCTTCCCATATGCAACAGTTCACCAAACTTCCCTATATGGGATGGGGCCACGGGTGGACTGGTATGGGCGCCAGGGCTGCCCTGTGGGTCCTCCCCATTGCTGTCACCAAGGCTGCTTCCAGGATGCCCCCTGGGGCAGCACAGAGAAAACGCATGAGTGTCCCAATGCAGGCTTCTGGTCCCACCTTTTCCCCTGGTGTCACCGCTCATTGTGGCCAGGGTGGGTGGGTCTAGAGCAGGTGCTACAGGAACACCTACCCCCTGACATAGGGCAGGCTACAGACAAAAGGAGCTGGGGACAGAGGCAGCAACAGACAAAAGGAGCTGCCACTGCCTCTAGGCCTGGACCCCACCATCACCAGCACTGCCTCCAGTCTACTCTTCTACCCTGAAGAGGGACTACAGGAGCTGGAACTGCTGCCTGGCTTTGGCAGCAGTGGCCCAGAGGCAGCAGCAACTCCTTCCAGCCATATGGAGACAGACACAGATGGAGCCTGAGCCCCAGGCTGAGCGCACAGCCCTAGCCCTGGCCCACCCCGTGCAAGGTGTTATTGGGGTCTTTGCAGCACCTGCTCTGGACCTGCCCGCCCCAGGCACAATGAGTGGCGGCTGCAGCAACAGCAGGAAAAAGCAGGAGTTAGAGCCCGTACCAGGGCTGCTACCACTGCTGCTACTCATCGTGGCTGGGGCAGTCAGGTCCAGAGAGGGTGCTGCAGGAACCCCAACCCTCCATGCAGTATGGGCCAGGGCCATGCACTCAGCCCAGGGATCAGGCCCTGCCCACACAGATCCCTGTTGGTCTCCATAGGTTCCAGCTGCAGAGCTGCCTCAGCCCAGCTGCATGCCTGGGAGCAGCAGGATGCATCAGAGGCCAAACAGCACCCAGGCCAGGTAGGACCAAGGGACCCAGTGCAAACCACACAAAGTCCCTCAACGGGTTGGATCGGGCCACATCAGGCCCATCCCTGCTCTAGCGCTCCTTTTGTACTCCCTCTCCGTACTTATTTCTATTTTTAAACATGCCCTATGAAGTAGGGTTGGGTATCTGACCAATCAAATTAAATTCTGACAACTGACCAGTCAAATATCAGTCAAAAATTGTAAGAAATTGCGAACAGGTACAAACAATACATAGAAAACACAGTACTTCCTTTAACAAATGTGCTGAAAATTGTAAAAATCATATTTCTGTCAAGAAAACTTTTAAAAAGTACATTTTCAGGGTTTGTTTGTTTGTTTTTTATAAAATTGCTATAATCTTTGACTGGTCAAAAAAATATGCAGTCAACTGACCACTCAATTGACAATATTTGACTGGTCAATTTACTGGCTTGCCTACTCTGCTACAAAGTATTCCTAGAAATCCCTCCCCCAACTCATTCCCAAATTTATGACACCTCCTAGCATGCAAGTAGAGAACAGTTATACCTGTATTTCTGAAAAACTTTTCTTCTCCTTACCAAAGCGCCAACAGCAGCAAAAAAAAAAAAAAAAAAAAAAAAAAAGAAAGAAAGAGTTCTTCATTAATCCAAATGGGCTATTACCTTTCAGTCTGAAGCATCCCTTATTACACAGTAAACCCTCTTTAGGCAGACAGTACAAAGTAAGTCAACTGACTTTTCAAAAGCCTATAATACTGTAGAGCCTTGTATGCTAACTCCATCATTTAGCATCAGTGAAAAGTAGCAGTACTACAGTAAACCTTAGGTCAACCCTCAGTGTTGGGAGTAGGTAGTACCTGTACTTCCTAAAGGAATGGTGCCTCGGGTGTAATACCAGTACCCCAAAAAGAACTTCTTAGTGTATGCCAATAATAAGGATGGTATACTGCTGGCTTAGTTACGCAATGAAATTTATAGCATGCACCACTACAGAACTTCTGTTAAAAATGCAGAAAAAGATAAAAGAAAGTGTTTAATACTAGATTTAAAGAACTAAAAATATAGCTTTTTGAGGAAGAAAACACAAGAGTTCCCAGAGTAAGGGACTGTGCAAGGGACAGATCAACATCTCTACAGAGGTGAAAAAGGCATGAGAAGCTAATCAAACATGAAACAGGTGAGTGTAAGGGTCAGAGAAGTAACACGCAGCAAATTTAAGGAAAATATTAATTCATGCAAAAGCTGTTAAAGACTTGCTAAAGGAGACATGTTCTTAGGGCTTTTTGTCAGATTGAAGAACAGCCAGTCTGCCTATGGGCTAAGAAACATCAGACTGTACAGGCATAACTTGTTAGAGCATGGAGGAGGGAGGGAGAAAAATAAACATCAACTTTTTGTGCAGCATTTTCACATCTATAAAGTAAGTTGTCTCAAGACAAATAAACATTTTAGGAATGATAGCGCTAGTCAGATGCCACCCATACTGCATAAAAGTGTTTGTCTATGAATGGTGCACCAATTGTGTCATTTTCTATCTCTCACTTTATTGCAAATTGCTGTTCTTTCAGCATTGCACATATATCTAGTTATACAGAACCCAAATGCAGGAGTTAAGTTTTGTTTATATACTGTCCTACTTTTGGGGGAGGGAGAGGCAAAAAAAGTAAAAGGACTGTAAGAAGAGCTCATTATCTGGGATCCTGATTTTCCCCAGTTTAAAAAAATTAAGTAAATAAATAAAAAAAAAATCTCTAATAAAAAACCCAAAATCCATAATTAAAATTAAAGGCCCCTGCAGAAGGCTCACTGCAAAACTGCGAAATCCATGGGTTTCTCTGCTAAACTGAGAAATCTACTTTTTATTCCAGAAAGGGGGAAAAAATCCATGTTTTACTCTGCTTTTCCACAGGAAATGGAAAACCCACTGCTCATTATTAACACATTAGTCTGAACAATTAAGTCAACCTGAAGGACAGAGAACTGGAAGCAAATCATTCCTCTCAGCAAAATAACTATGGTCTTTCCAAGCATTCATAGGAAGTTTAGATAAAGCATCCATCTATTTTATTGTTGCCTTCCAAAAAAGGATAAAACAAAAATACTGTCCTTAATGGGTGAGTTTCAGTCCAAGAGCTCCCGGAGTCGTTTAGAAAATACGTATTTGTAATAGGAATGTAAACATCATTTTTAAATGTTTTATTTAAGTAATATGATTAAGGGAGGTTAAATGGTTAATCAATAACCCAGCAGGATGGACACAGCAGCTGGTGGGAGCCATCCCCCAGACTCTTTGACTGGGGGAGGAAGAGGTGGCAAGCTGTGCCAGACAACACAGCCCACATGCACCTGTGAAGTAGCAACTAATAGCTTAACTGATGAGTCATTAGGCCACCTACTGATTTTTTCATTAACTTCATAGAGTACAGGTACTAGTCCCATCTCAGGGTACTAGTCCCATCTCACCTCCCCGCTTCTCTCTTCCTTCCTCCTGCCCTAAGGCCTTCTGGTTCCTGCAGGGCATTATGAGGCTTCCCTTGCCCCTCCCTTACCCGCACACTTCCTTGCCAGACTGTGCCCTGCCCCATGCTAAACAGTAACCAGCAAGCTAACCAGTTATCACTGGGCTTATCAATTAAACAATTAATCTTTTAACCGTTCACATCCCTAATTTCTAATTGGAAAAATATAGCCACTTGCATGTGGCAAGATAGCAGCCTACAGCACAAAGAGGAAACACTTCCAGTCAAAACCTCCCAATTACTGTAAAAGTTTATCATTCTCCCTGTCCACTTTGGAATGGAGGGCTGACACAAAAATCCTGGAAGTTGCAAGGGTGGTTCCAAGTAGTCTCATTTATTTAACCTGAAGGTTAGACAAGTTTTGCAACTTGACATGCAGATAAAGAGTCAGATTTAATTGAATAATGAACTAGTAGATTGAACACAGCACATCAGAATTTTGTGCAGTAAAATCAAACTCCCATCAGTTAAAGGTAGTAAGGATTTCAGATTTCTTTGCTGAACTTATGTTCTATTACATAGGAATATACAGCTGCAAAGGGAACTCGGGTCAAGTCCAGCTCCCTTTTATTGAAAAACTACATGAACTTCTCTAGTTCCAACTTTAGACAAAAATCAAAAACAGTTCAATCTTTTGTCTCTAATACTGCTGCTGGAAGATTATTCCAGAATCTGACTGTTTTGTAAGGAAACCTTCTCATTTTGATTGCAGACTAGCAAGCCACAGACTGGAAGTGACCAGGGTACTACGGCGTGGCAGCCAGTCCACAGTACGCTGGTCACTTCCAGTCCAGCAGCCAACCCTCCTGTGGACCAGCAGCTAACCTTTGTGGCCTCGGGATTGGGACGTTCTGATTTACATCATTTGTTTTAATAGATTCATAGATGTTAGGGTTGGAAGGGACCTCAACAGATCATCGAGTCGATCCTGCAAAGGCAGGAAAGAGTGTTGGGTCTAGATGACCCCAGCTAGATACTTATCTAACCTCCTCTTGAAGACCCCCAGGGTAGGGGAGAGCTAAAACCTCACCAATTCCCTTCTGTGCCCCCGTGATGAACTTATAGGCAGCCACAAGGTCGCCTCTCAACCTTCTCTTGCGGGGGCTGAAAAGGTCCAGATTCTTCAGTCTCTCCTCGTAGGGCTTGGCCTGAAAGCCCTTAACTGTATGGGTGGCCCTTCTCTGGACCCTCTCCAGGTTATTCGCATCCCTCTTGAAGTGTGGTACCCAAAATTGCATGCAGTACTCTAACTGCAGTCTGACCAGCACCCAGTAGAGGGGAAGTATCACGTCTTTGGATCTATTCGTCATACATCTCCTGATGCACGATAAAAAGTGCCATTAGCTTTTCTGATGGCTTCGTCACACTGCCAACTCATGTTCATCTTGGAGTCCACTAGGACTTCAAGATCCCCTTCCACTTCCGTGCCACCCAGCAGGTCATTTCCTAGCCAGTAGGTATGCTGGACATTTTTCCTCCCTAGGTGCAGCACTTTGCATTTCTCCTTGTTGAACTGCATTCTGTTGTTTTCTGCCCACCTGTCCAGGTCTGCTTACAGCTGTTCCCTGCCCTCTAGCGTGTCCACTTCTCCCCACAGTTTTGTGTCATCTGCAAACTTGGACAGAGTACACTTCACTCCCTCGTCCAAGTTGCTGATGCAGACATTAAAGAGTATCTCGTATCAACACTGTCCATAAACTTGACTATTCCTCCCACTCTCTGTTATTTATTAGTAACAAAGGCAGAATAAGCCAACATTTTCCAGTCTTCTCTCACAAGACAGGCTCTCCATTCACCTAGTCATCATAGTAGGTCTTTTATGCACTGATTCCAGTTTGGTTTAATCTTTATAAAAGCAGTGTAATTATGTAAACACATATTTAATTCTGCCAACCCCTAAGGAGTGTAATAATCAAGTTTTACCTCTTCATCTAACTGAGCAGTCATAGCTAAACTTTTCTTTTTTTTCTTTCCCCCTGACCTACCTAGCTACATCTGCTCTCCAAAGAGAGTGAAACAATAGCTTTCCAGAAATTAATGGAAAAGTCCTGCCATCACAAACATATAGATGGAAGGGAGGTATTGTATGAGATAGGTTCTAGTTCTAGCACAACTCAAAGAATTTTTAAATACAAGAAAATAAAAACACCACAGTTCACCAACATAGAGAGTTTCTGGTTGATAACACATATGGGATATAACATTGATTTAGTAATGGTAAATAAAGTTGCTATTAAAATCCATGGGAAACAAAACTACCTCAGCAGTAGCCCACTACCAAAAATATATTCCACAAACACAATCTCAGCTAAAATTTGTAGAATACCTATGTACGTGTCACGGTGGGGTCCTGGAGGAGGGCCATGATCTCCTTGAGGCCCCTTCCTCCATGCCAAGTTGGCCCAGGGGCACCCTTAGATTCTTGCCCGCCACATCTTTGATGGTCTGAAGTGGTTGGGAGGCTGCCTTACTCCTTCTCGGACACGTAGACTCCTGGACCCCTCGTGCATCTCCCTGTATGATGGGTGCTTTCCCTAGCCTTATGGGCTATGCGTGTCTCCAACTTCCCCTGATACCACGCCCCAACCCTTGCAGATGGGCTAGATGTTGGTCAGTTGGATACACTTGCCCGCTCTCTGGGGCCTCCTCTGTAGTGTCACCCGCTCTCTGTGGCCTTTCATTCCTCCTCTGGGTCTTCTCTAGAATACTGCCCCTTCTCTTGGGGCTCTCTTTCCAATGCTGCCCTTTTCCTAGGGCTCTCTATGCCCACTCTGGCCCGCCTCTGTAGTGTCGCCCCTCTCAGGGTCCTTCTCAATAAAGCCGCCCCTCTCCTGGGGACTTCTGTGCCCACTCTGGGACTTTTCGTTGAACCTCTCTCCAGGGCTCACCACACCACTACCCCCTCTCTCCAGGGCTTACTGCAGCACTAGGCCTTCCTCAGGGCTCACCGCACCTGCCCTGGGGCTTCTCAGTAGTACCCCTTTCTCTGGGGCTCACCATACCCTTACTGGGGCTTCTCCATGACACCCCCTGTCTGGGGCTCACCAGGTCCAACTTGGGCCCTCCAGTAAGGTTGCCCTCTTTCTGGGGCTCTCCGTGCCCACGCTTTGGCTTTACAAACGCCCCTCTCTGGGGCTCACTGTGCCCTCGCTGGGCTTCCTCAAATGCCCCTCTCTGGGGCTGGGGTCTAAGCACCCCATAAGCTGCGCCCTAACTGGTGCTGGGGCCCCCATGCCACTGTGGGTCCCTATGAGTATGCTGCACCCTCACTGGCACCAAGGTCCTCACACTTCGTTGCGAGTCCCCAGTGAGTACGCTGCGCCCTCCCTGGTGCCAGGCTTCCCACGCCACTGGGGGTTCCCCCTGATGCCTCCTCCAACCCCTTATAGCCTCACCTTAGCCACTGGTGTAACCAACAACAAAATGATACAGAAACTCAAGCCTCCTGGCTATAACATAATGTAAAGTCACCTGGCTAAATCATGCTGCACAAATGCCCTAGAGCTACCATCTATAACTCTGCTCCAGCAGTACCTGCAGGTCTCACTGCCCCTCACATCCCTACTTTAGGAGCTCCTGCCTCTCTGGCCTCAGCCCTGGGCTTTATAAGAGCCAGCCTCTGCCTCCTACAGGCAGCTGACCACTGACAGGTGTGGATCATTTGCTCCCTCCAGTTGCCCTGGCAACCCACAGGTGAGCTCCTATCCCTGCTAGGGCTCCCTATGCACTGCCAGAGCTTTTCCTCTGGCAGTTTCCGCCCTCTAGGAGCAGGGCACCTCAGTGCTCTGCAACAGTAATATATCATAATACCTCTGAAGTAGGAGTGCACCAACAGAGATTTTGGGGCCCGATAGTGATAGCCAATTTTTAAGGAGGCATAACAACCAATACCAATACACTTCCCGATACAGCATGGAGAGCTGTGATTACCTGGTAAGTCTGTTGTGGTGGAAGGGGAGAGGGAGGGAGAGGATGTGGGTGGGGGGGTCAGATCAACACACTGCTCAGCTGCATTCCTATAAAATTGGCTATCGGATTGATATCAGCCAATAGAACTAGTTAATAATCGGCCATTGGCATCAGCCAAGAAAATATTTATCAGTGCACCCTAGCACTCAGTGCACTTAAGCTTGGGTCCCCTAAATATTTTAACAACATTTCCAATATATTTTATTGCATAGTTGGGATAAAAATGAAACCATTGCCAGAAATCTCACCTCATCCATCAAATACTTGTTATGGGGCCGTGCAAAGCTTCAATTGCTAATTTGATTCAGAGGAGATTCGGCCCAATGTTGGCGGCTGAATCTCCAAATCCGAATTGAACTAGGAGACCCATTCCTCTCTCTGAATTGAATCGGAAGCCTCCAATTTGATTTGGAGAGATTCAGCCATAGACACAGCTTCATATGTTTTTTCTACATACCTTGAGGTACCAGGCATGGCTCATGAACACAGATGGTAGGGCGGATGGAGCGTCCCATAGGAGCGTGGGGGAGGGTCCTCCCACATGCTTAGCAACAGACCCAGAAATACAGCTGATCCACTTCTGGGTCTGCCATGGAGTGTGCGAAGGACCCACCTCCCCCTACCCCCTGGCTCAGCAACTGGTGCCTCCTGGGTCTGGGGGAGCACCCAGGGTCCCCCTGTGGTCAGTCACCAAGCTGAAGTGCAAATGGCAGACCCCCCCCCCACACACTCCCATGGGACGCTCCATCCATCCCACCATCTCAGTGTTCACGAGGCACACCTGGTACCTCAAGGTACATAGAAAGAAACATACAAAGCTAAGTCTATAGCTGAATCACTGATTCTCTGAAACAGAATTGAATCTTCAAATCGAATTGGGACAGTGATCCAAATCAGCAAATCAAATCACTGCCCCCCAAATCAGGCTAAATCCGAATCAAATACTGCCCACTTCGCATACCCCTTACTAGGCAACACCAATGCAATACGTAGCAACTGAAATCCACTGAACTGATATACACTGAAGACATACTAAAATTTACTCCACATTTGTAAGCCACTTTCCTGCATGCCAATTCAAGACAACATGCCAAAGTCCATAACTGATATAACTGATGGAAATGGGGAGAGCTCTGCTTATTCGATGAATCTACACTGATTTACACAAGTAAAAAAACTAATCAAGAGAGGAAGCTTACAACAAAAGATCTCTCAGGGACATCCCACTGACAGACTACAACACCTGTATCCTTACATTACTAGCTAAAACAATAAAAAAACAAACTAAAACCTATTGTTTCAATGCAATTCCTTACTCCAGGGTTTGGCAACTTACAGCCTGCGGGCTGGATCCAGCCCACAAAGATCCAATCTGACATGACAGATCAGTGTCACCGAGAGGCATCATGCAGTTCCTGTTCCCTCTACAAAGCTCCCATTAGCTGTTAAATTGCTGCTCCCCTAGCATTTGAGCTCACCTTTGTTGTTTAGGGATCAGGAAATCTGCCAGCTGGCCACCTGGAGGGAGGTGATGGGAAGAGACTTCCAGCCAGTACAGCTGGGTCGCAAGCTCTGGGCCATGCCAGCAAGAGCCTGCCAGCCCCTACCTTACGCCAAGAGAAATTACTACTAATTGTGACATAAACCTGAAATACTCTCAGAAAAGCATTTAAGATGCACCATTTCTACCACTATGATAAAAGTACCAAATATGAAAAAGTAGCATTGGAAGGAGGAGGAATGGAGACAATAACAACCCAAAAATAGGGCACTGAATATAAAGAATGTGTATGGTCTCAGGATTGTACAAGTTAAAAACAGAAGCACTCCAAACTGAAGTTTCCTTCTTACCAGTCTTACTACATACCACAGCGCAAGGGAGGTATGAACAGGTTGAGAAGATACTCAAGTAGCATGAAACTGCCACACATTCACATGCATTAAACTTAAAAAAGCTCAATACTCTACCTTCCTCAGAGAATTACAGGTCAGACTGATGACCATTCTCTTCCCATTGCCTCAGAGTGGTGGGAGAGACTTATGGCCATTCTGGCTGCTTACAGACTTTAAAAAACAACAAAATGCCACTTTAAACTCTGTGAGCCCCCATGACAAGCTCAGCACATGCCCAGAAGAGGCACTGCATTAGCTGGGCCTGGCTTGCCCAACATCTGTATAGATCAGATGCTTTAGTGGGGCTTTTTTGGTGCTTTTATCCAATACCTGACTGAATCAGCTGTTAGATAAAAGCACCAAAAAGCCCTGCTGAAGCACCCAATCTATATAGATGCTGTGGAACCAGGTCAAACTCATGTGCTGCTTCTTCAAGTAAAGAGCGCTTTGGTTTTCTTTCCCATCCCCCATGTCTGTCAGCGCTCTAACAAGTTCAAACCTCTAACAAGTTCATCTTCCTATCCATTACTCTATTTTCTCAGTCTTGCTGCTAATAGGAATAATTTGTCTCATATCTTGCAGAAATAAGCGTTATGAAAAGAACATACTCTCATTGTACAAACTATGCCTCTGGTGTGAACTGTGATGCTGTATGAGGCAGGGGGAAGAGAAAGCAAATTTGTTCCAAAATTATAACAGGAGTCTGGGATGAGGTCAGTTAAGTTACTGACCTACACTGGTTTTGGATACTTTGAGAGACCCAATAAAAGGAGTCCAAGTGAATGCTAACTTAGAAATTTGGTGGAGATGCTTGGGATATGCTAAAAAGAAACTTCTCCTCCCTCCAAACCAAAAAGTTTGAGAAACTTTAAGTACTAAAGGGAAGTGCAAGGTCTGTGAGCTAACATTTAAGAACAAGTCTCAAAATAAACTTAAAACATAGAAGCAGAGATGAGTAGAAAATTGTTAGCTTTCCATTGTGTAGAGGTCTAAGGAAAAAGATGGGGTGAATTATTATACAGAGATGAAAAAACACAGAAGCTTAAAACAGAATGAAGCAAAAAGGAACAATAAGAGACTGTAAAGTAGGAGAAAAGAACGCAAGACCCTTGCGGGCAGTGACTTGGGTTAAGGAAACATTGGTGATGGAAGGTAAATATCCATCTTCATGTACATCTTAGAGGACTGAATGTATTTTTAAATATTAAATTTGTTATTTGGCAAGTTGGATTCATTAATAAATAAAGGTTAAAAAAAAAAGAAGACAAAAAAAAGAAAAGTGAACCCAGCAGAGCTGGTTGTACCTTAGGCCCCCTCTACACATTACACTTCAGGTACCATTAATCAGTTAATCACACCTTAAGAAGTTGTGACCCAGCTAAATGGTCAACAAATGTATGTTGTGATAAGCAATAAACTACAATGTTATTCCACAAAAAGTATGTAGTAGCTTTGTAGCTTATTCTAATCGTGCAATCAATTGAACATATGGCCAGGTGCTTCCCTGTGGCTGGGAGCCCCATCAACTAAGCATTCCCAAGTCCTGCCCCCGCTGTGAGCCTTGTCAACTGCGGGGCTCACAGGAGGGAGAAGGCTACTCACTTACCCCACCCCACCATGAGCCTTGCTGGCTGCAGGACTCCCAGTAGGGGCAGTGTCATCAGTTGTGGGGCTCGTAGAGATGGCAGCCTTCTCCTCACTGCCCATTGTGAGCCCTGCAGCCCCCAGTACCAACCCCACAGATAAGGTGAGAAATGCTGCCTCTGTTATGAGCTGTCAGTTGTGGGATTTGCAGCCACTGGAACCAGTGCAGGGGGATCCTCTGATCCCGGACTCCCCTGCACCAGTGATAAGGCACAATGGGATCTGATGTACAATCCCAGAATTGTGCCTACTGCCATGCACATGTGACAGAGCAAGAGGCAAGACTGTGCGGATTGCTCATTAGATCCCATTGTGCCTGGACTTGCACATGTATAGGAGCCCACAGAGAAACCATTATAGACACACAATCATGTTGAAGCAACATAAAGGAAAAGCAGCAAAAGACTGCCTTGGGTGAACAATGAGCTCTTCAGCGAGTTGAAACTTAAAAAGAAGTTTCACAAAAATTAGAAATTTAGCCAAATAACTAAAAACAGGTACACAAGTGAAGCATGGGCATGCAGAGACAAGAATCAGGAAGACTAAGGCACAAACAGATACAGCTATCACAGGACATAAAAGGCAACAGAAGTATGCTGTTGGTATGTTTTAAGGAACAGGAAAGACTGAGGAAAATGTAAGTCCCTCAGCAAAGGGAAAGGGAAATCTAATAATGAATATAATACCTGTTTACAAAAGTGTTCAATTTTCACAAAAAACGGTCAACTCTGAGAAAAGCAGTCAGCAGATAGGTCAGGGGAAGAGATCACCAGAACAGCATAGGGAAAGAGCAAGCTGGAAATTACTCAGAGAACTAGGTGTTTTCCAGTCAGCAGAGTGAGAAAAGATTAATCCTGGAGTACGTGAAGAATTGGCTGAGGTAACTGAAGAACTGTTGACTGGAAAATGGCAAATATATAGGGTCCAGGTAATCATACACCTGTCAATCTGGCTTTAATATCTGGAAAGATCATGAAGAATTTCAGGAATAAAGGAATCTGGTATGCACCAAGAGTAGTTTTCAATGTTTTGGGCTGCATACCCCTTTACCTACAAAAACATTACTGTTCATAGCCTCTATACCCAACATCTATGAATGTTCATTCTTAGGAAGAATGTCAACAGCATGGCAGTAGCATTAATCACTACACATTGACCAAACAGCAGCACCACCACTATTACTAAAATTTAGGTATGTACCCCTTGGCATAGCACTACATGTGGGATTAGGGGTACATATACCCCAGTTTGAAAATAACTCATTTGGACATTAGCAAAATGGACAAGAACAACCAGCGTGGAATTGGCAAGAACAAGTCATGCTTAAACAGCCAAATTCCTTCTATGAGGAAATGGATTATGTGTATGGGAAAACCAATGGATGAGATCTCAGTTTTAGCAAGGCTTCAGACATTTGTCTTTCACACCAATTCATTAGCAAACTTAAAAATACAGTCTAGATAAAAATACTGTAGGACAGATGCATAATTAAGCATGACAACCCAACTAAGAGTAGTCATCAATGGCTCAATGTCCAAATGGGAGGAGGTATCATGTGGAGTTGCATGTAATGGAAGGTATGGGCTGCTCAATATCTTCATTAACGATTTGAAAGGTAGAATTCAGTGTGCACTTAGCAAATCTGCAGGCATGCTAGAGGATAGGATTAGGATTCAAAATGACTTTGATAAATGACCTTAGATACTGTACTTCAGGAAAGACGTGTACAAATTGAAAAGATCCCAGTGGAGAGCAACAAAAATTATTAGAGGCCTAGAAAACATGACTTAAAGAGAAAGATTGGAGCAACTGAGATTTTTGACTTCAAATACAAAAAGGATCACTACAAAAAGGACGGTGATCAACTGTTCTCTGTGCCCACAAGGAACAGGACAAGAAACAACCCTCCCTTTAGATTACAAGAGAAACTTGTACTGTTAGGAACAACTTTCTTTGTACGGAAGTGGTACTTAAAGCACTGGGACAAAGCTACCTGGAGATGCTGCAGGACATGCTCCATTCTTTGAATTCTAAAAGTAGGGGAGCTCAACCTCCACTTCACGGAATTATGTCATCTAGCCCACAATGCTCCCCACAGGTCTGGAAATTTGGTGGCAGGAAAGTAGAGACACCACTCACATACTGACAAATCCCTGAACTCACCAGGGAACCACAGAGTTTTCTCCTTTCACCGCATGCCCAATCCAGCACCCACAGTGCCCTCTCTGGCCAGTCCAGGATGAGAGCTGCAGATGACACTTGCTCTGGCCAGCCCAAAATGTGAGCCAGCTGCAGCATACTCCCAAACTAGCCAGAAGAGGCACTGGATCCAGCAGGGGAGTGGGGGTAAGAGGCAAGCTTTGTTGGTCCCCAGTATGCCAGTTCTAATGCCTGCTTCAGGCCCTGCACTGCACATGACACCTGCCCCCGGTCAACTGGAGCAGACGCTGTGTGGCTTGTCCCCTAATCGAACCAGAGTGCAGAACAGTCCTGGACCAGCTAGAGCAGGCACTGGATTCAACATGGGGGAGGGAGGCAGTCCATGGACACAATACAGCTCATGGGTCTTACCCCACACCATACATCTAGTCCATGGACCCGTCCTACGCCACTCATCTGAGGCCAGATAAGTTTGACAGCCCTATGCTAGCATACAAAAAAAGCTGTTGTTTCACAACTGGGAAACAACACTGGCACCTCCATTGGCTATTGTAACCCAGGCAGTACTCCAAGAGGTATCCCCTCTCCAACTGAAAGGATCAAAGCAGGTGCACAAGCACTGTGGGAGTTGTAGGGACTCTCTTATAGAGCAGAGCCAGACCACCAATGGGGACTTAACCATAACATAGCCAGTATAAACCAGGGGGGGTATAGGTACAGTGCTCTGAAGGGGCAGGATTCAACAAAGGTTAGACACTTACAATCATAGCCATATTCACCCAGTTGACAAAAGACAAGGTTAACCAAAATGTAAAACACAAACAGCAGAACAAACAATACTGGTTGGTATTACCGGAAATAAAAAAGGCACCAAAATACAAAATGTCAAATGACAAGGACTATAGGGCCTAGGTACCTGGAGAGGGGGATAGAGGGAAAACATAGTGGCCCCTTTCCACTGTAAAAGGAATTTCTCCCTGTTAGCTCACTCACCCCAAGTCACCACAGCTGGGACTTGAACTCAGATCTCCCACATGGTAAACAGAAACTCTGCCACACAGCCACCAGTGCAATAACTGCTTCAAGCCGCCAGGGGGTCTTGACCTTCCCGGAGCCCCGGGCTCATGTCATGCTGCCTGGCCTCTGATTGGAGGAGCTGGAAGCAGAACTGGGAACCTCTCAGGTCACTGCTCAGATCCTTGCTGGAGCAGGGAAACCTCTCCTGCTGGTCACAGCCTCTCATAGGGGATCCTGGAGCCCAGCGGGGAGCCACTCCTGCCGGCCACACACCATGTTGCTGAGGACCCCAGTGCTGCCTGCAGGTCCTACTTCTTCAGGCTCTTCTGGGGCAACTGTCCCCGCCCTGCTGGCTCAGCTTTTTGCCAGCTCTTTGAATCTCCTTCCTTGTGGTCCCTCACTGGTCTGTTCCAAGTCAGCCATGCTGCCCCTTTTATCACCCTCCAGGTGACCCAAGGGGCCAATCAGGGGACACGGAGGGTGAGGCTCTGGGGCCTGATTGGTGAGGAAAGGGAATCCCAGGTGCTCTAATCATCTTTTGCCCTTTCAAAACCCCTGGACTAGGTCAATACCAGCCAGCACATCACACTATTTTTACACTGGGACCTTCATTTGCTAAGCTACTCCTTGGAATAAATTGGGCAAATACCAGGTCCCATCCATTTTAGAGACTATATGCTATTTTCCTCATTGTAAGAGCTCTGAAAGTTCATAATTCTGCACTTCAACTACTTCTAAGTTTGCAGTGTTAATTCCTAAACAGGTTTCCTCCAACAAGTATCATGGTCACAGATTTCCAAGAAATAAAGCCATCCCATAATTTACATTTTTGCACATCACTACATCAAAAAAAACTTCAAAACAACAAAAAAAAATGCAGTCAATTTTTATGGAGATGGGAAGTCATCCAAAACAAGAATTGTTGTGCACTAGTTCTATGCAATTTTCTTACTACTTTCAAATTTTATTTATTTATTTATTTTTTTTACTAACTCCTTTTCCATCAGACATAACAATCATATCTACTAAAAGCCTCTTTCAACATGTATTTCTAGGGGGGTTTCAGAGTGTATTAGTCTGTTAAATGCCATTAAAACCAAAGCTTACTAAGTTAATTTTCTCCTATATACTTTTTAGTGCATTTAAAATCTGTTCCTTCCACTGAAGTCCTTGAGAGACCTAATATGCTGCTCCCCCACCCCAGCTATTATGCAACCCTCCCCCAAAAAAACACTTGTAATATGCATGCATTTACAACTGGCGTCACCTGTTTCATCATATTCTAAAAACTAAACCTTCAGGATCCTCATGGATTTTGTTTTGCTTTTTAAAACATGGGAAAAATTAACAGAATCTGAACCATCCAATTAAAAAACATGCCAATCATCTATAATTAGATCACCTTAAAAAAGTCTCATTTCAGACAGACTTACCTAATGTATATGAAATAGTGCTTTTTGTATTCAATATTGTGCAATATGCAAAAGTCAGTCAATGTATTAATACTCATATTTTACATTAGTTTATGGATAAAGGTAAACCACCTGGAATGCTAACCATGGAGCAAATAAATCAAATCAAACATGCCAAAAATAATCTACATGGCTTACTATTACGATGCAGCATTTATCCAAACTCACTGATAATCACAAATATTGCCCATGTTATTAATTTTGTTTTAATACTGCAAGCATTACCATGCGAGCTGAGGGGTGAGGGAGGGAGAACCCACATTTTAAAAAAAAGACTCTGCTCCAGGAATTATGCAATAATCTGAACTTTTATTTTAAAAGAGGAATTTCTCATCTCAAAGATGCAGAGAAGTGCCAGCTTTACTAAGCAACGCCCCACCCTCCTCCCAACACACACAGCCACTTTTTAATGTCATAATTTTAGGTCTTGATTATGATTAGTTAGGGGTGATAAAGAAAGCAAGAAAGGGAACACTCACTCATTTTTAATCATTTAGTCCGTCTGTACTGTAGCACACTGAAATGCTGGGAAAACTATTAAATATTTAGGGACTCGCTTCTAGGCATTAAGCTGAATGAGTGTTCCCACTTAGTTCATGAGGAAAAGAGCTCCTACAAAAGTTAATAAGATAAATCCTTTGTCTACTGTAGATTTTCTCTCCTTACAATTTTGAGCTAGAAATGTACTGGTCCTTACTCTACCTAATTAGCCCTTCAGGAAGCATGCCAGAAGCATCCTCTTTCCTCCACCAACCTGTCACAGTATGAATTCTCTATTTAGACAGAGAAGTACATTATAGAAACTAGATGTGTTATCTGTTTTAAAATCCAAGCAAAAACAAACTTCGACACAAATATCTGGCTCCAAATCAAAATAATGCCAGACAGTATGTCACAATTAATTTTGGAAAGGCTCGTTCAAGAAGAAAACAGGAAATTCGGCATCCATATGCCCCTTAAATGTTTGGCATCAGAAGTAGTTGTCTCCGAGCTCTAAAATGTGACTCCATATACACTCATACAGCAATCTGAGCGAAATCTTTCTGAAAAAGAAAAATCTTATTATCTGTTATCTTTGAAGCATTCAACTGCCAGCAGCAGCTGGACTCTGTTCTTATGGGCAGAGGGATAGTGGGGGGTGGAAAATAATAGAACTGTGAATAAGTATACCCAAAGCACAAAGCTGTGAGTACAACATTCTGATTTAACAGGGAAAGCTATACAGTTCCAAGGGAACCCAAGATCCTGGAAGGAGACAAATATTGGGATAACTTACCACCCATAAACTGCTTCTAAATCCATTCCCACAGCCAAGGACAAAATACACCCAGCCTGCAAGTTGTAAAGACTGAATGTGGCACACAGCCTTAGAAAGGGCAAGGCACTGCTGATTAGATCACTGCTACCTTTTGCTCATGGTTTCTCTAGATTTAACTCTTCAGTGAAAGACATGTGACACCACTTACGAACTTATATTTTAGCCCTTCCCTGTTTTGCAGAATCAGGGCCTACAGTATGAAAAGTTTAAAAAAAAAAAATCCCAATAGGAAGATGCTGATCTGAGCTGCAGTTACTGGTATACCATCGCCTAAAAATAATAATAAAATAGGAAAAACTGGTTCTTACAGACTTGAAGGGTAAAGAAGAGAAAAGACAAAGATTCAGTGCAAGGTATGTTTTTATGATAAATCAACCACTACCTAGTCTCACATCTCAAAAATTATTTTCTTCTCTACAAGCTGCAACCGCAACTTTAAAACCTCCTGCTTTCCAAAGTCACCAGAAAAATTCATGCTGCAAAGTATCATTCATACAAGTCCCTCAGACTGATTTACAGAAAGGAGATCCTGTGCAAGTTAAAAAGTATTCCTGAAAAGTCCTTAAAATTATGCAACTATCTTATGTGGTTAAAGAATTAAAATACAACTAGCTCCTAGAGGTTTCCTCTGCAAAAGTCTTATGTCCAAGGATGAAGGGGGGAGCGGGGGGGCGGGGGAGCCAAATCCTGAACTAGTTTGTTATCCTAGACTTAGCAATACAGGCTAAATTAAAGAACTTCTCCAGGAAAGCTAAATAACAAGAGATAAGCTTTTTAAAAGAATACAGCTCATTTTTCAAATGGCACCAAAACACAAAGTAAGATTGTGATGTTTATCATTAGGCACATTTTTACTGCTCTTATTTCAGTTTGGAAGTAAGCATTTTAAAACAATCAGAGCTGCATAGATATGCACTGAGTATTTTCAAAGTCTTTCAGATGTTAAAGCAGAGCTGCAAAGACTGGAGCAGGCTAACCACATGTTACCAGAAACAAAGATAACACTGCTGCTGCACTGACACCAAAGTCTCCAGCTAATGCTCCACTACTGAGCTTTAGTTACAGAGCAACTCCAACTAGTTCATATCTCTAGAATTTGCTTTGCTATAACTTGATTTTGCTGTGGGAGGACACTAGTAATGAATGCCCTCACATTAACTGCCAAAATGACTCCAAAGGTTTTGTTGTTGCTGCTGCTGTATTTTTGTTTTTTCTAGTCTCAAGTTAAAAGGAAAATAAAAGCATGGTCTTAACTGACTTCTCCAAAAGTTGTTTTAAGCCAATATTATAAGACCATTTGGACGAAGAAAAGACCAGGCATGTTAAAACATCAATATGTATTTGCTTTTAATTTGACATATGCAATCCATTTTCTTTTCAAGCTCTGGAGGGGTAAAAGTTAAGAGGGCACATCTTACAATTTAATGGCGCTGTTGGAGGTAAATAGAACTTGTTTAGAACTATAACATTAGGAAACCAAGCTCATGACAACTTGTGGATCATCCTTCCTAGATAGTACATTTCACAACATAAAACCCTGTACTTTTATGACCTATTAAAAACAACAATATATGTTTCTGCTACTAGCTTAAAGCATACAAGCTGATTGCTTGCAGCTACTGTGATAATTGATTTTATTTGCGCAAGCTAAAATGCAACATTCAACACTGATTCTGACTTTAGAGATGATATATGAATCAATTATAAAGCTCCACACAGTGAGCAAGTGCTTCTGCCATAGGAAAGACATGGCTGTGTTCAAACTAGACTGCTTACTACCTTTGCTCTCTCACCACTTCTAAACTCTGCCACCTTTAGGTATAACATATAGCTCAGAGGTGGCCAGAGTTACTCACCCTGGGAGCCACATCCAATCCTCCACAGAAGTTCAAGAGTGGGATGGGGCGGGGAACGGTGGGTGACCTACCAGTTTCACTGCCAAGTGACCCGCAGTGAAACTGGTAGGGGGGGTGACAAGGGAGTGCCGAGCGACCTGGAGCGGCTCCAACTTCCCCACGGGAAGCACACCCCAGGGTAAGCAGCATGGCTGCAGCCCCTGCCCTGACAGCCTGGCACCTGAGCCAGCAGTCCCAAGAGAAGTGGATGGGGCTTTGCCCAGTTTCAGGTGCGTCGCATATACTGTGCTGATGAGCCAGATGCAGCTCCCAAGCTGTTGTCTGGCTACCTCTGATACAGCTTGTATGCCTGTTTCAATATTATACCAGCTTTTCAAGACACCTTCAGCTCCCACCAACACAATTTCTGATAAGAAAGCCTGAGAGGCATCAGTGATCTACAGAGTATTGAGGAGTAATTAGACTAATACAATGATTCATCAGTTCTTGTTAATCATAAAACAAGATTTGATACTAGCTTCTCAAGCTGTGGGGCTTTCAGAAACCTGACTAGTAAAGTCAGAGCAAATGCCTAGAGATCCCAGGTTGAAATGTTAACTCCTCTGATGTAACAAAATGAATGTTCCAATCAATTAGTGAATCATAATTTATGCTTTTCGTAATGGCTTCTTTTGGAAGAGTCCTGAAAATTGTCACTGGCAGTGCCTTTTGAATGTTTCCAGTTTTGTTAGAGAAACAGAGAGAACCTTCCAGATCTTCCATCTTTATTACACGTGTTAATATAACAAAGGTATGTTGGGGAAGATTAAAATATAATTACTTTCTGAATAATCCAGAAATTAATCTGGAGGTACATGTACTCTACTTACACATATTAGGTAAATGCATACTTCACTTAGCTGAATAACAAAATACCATTTCTAATGTTACCTATTGCTCAACATTGTAAAAAACATTGATACATTGATAATCTGTATCCAAGTTAAGTCCCTGCCATCTTTCAGCCTCATCATCAACTTTATAATTTAACTGTACATTTCTTAAACTGTATAATTGGTGAAACTGATACCCAGACATCAATTTAAAGGCTTCTCAAGCACCCCTAAACTGAGTAAGTCAGAGGCAGGCAATTATTTTGGGTGGAGGGCTGCTTACCCATTTTTGGCAGATTATTGAGGGCCACATGGGTAGCCATGCCCCTTGTCAGGTGCCCAACCCCCTGGTCATCATCTTGGGACCAATGTCCCAGGGCCAGCAGCAGTGGGGCCCAGAGCGAGGGACTGTGGAGCCAGGCTCGGCTGCACTAGCAGGGAGGCAGGATCTGGCCCGGCTCCATAGAGCCCCTGCCAGCCAGGACCCCGTGCTCCTGCCACCCTGCTCTGGGTCCTGCCAGCACTGGCCCCTGGACACCGATACGGGCCTTGTGCTCCCACTGGCTTCCCCGCCCGCTTACACCCAGTACCCTCCAGCCCCGCAGTACAGACGGGGGGCAGCACACAGCCCCGACCCCCTGCTCTCCAGCAGGGAAGAAGCTGGTGCTAAGCGTGGGGAAACGTGGTCCTTCACCTGCCCCATGGCCGGTGCCCTGTGCTGCAGGCACTCACAGCCCACGCAGGGCTGTCCAGAGCAGGCACAGGCAGCCTCATGTGGGCTGTAGGTGGCTGTAGTGCAGGGCGCTGGCCATCGGGTGGGCAAACGGCCACTTTTCCCCATGTTCAGCACCAACTTGCAACCTGCCCCTGCTGCCAGCCTGGCAAGGGGGCTGGGTTACAACCTAGTGCTGAGCATGGGGGGGGGGGAAGCTTTTCTCCACGCAGGGAAGGAGCGCAATGAAAAACTGAGCTTGGGGGGGTAGTGGCCCCTCCCCCACCCCATGGCTGGTGCCCCATGCTGCAGGCGCTCACAGCCTGCAGGGGGCGTCCGGATCCGGCACAGGCAGCCCCATGCGGGCTGCAAGTAGCTGCAGTGTGAGGCACCAGGCCTGGAGGGGCCACTTCCTCCCCGCACTCGTTCCCTGCCTGGGTCCCCCCCCCCCCGCTTACCTGAGCTTCCCGCACCGGGGCAGCCATGTGCTTCCAGCCGGGAGGTGGGGCTGGGCAGGCCCCACTGTTGCGGGAGCCTGCTGGGCTTCCCCTGGGTCCTACTACCCTTGGTTCCTGTCATTTTTGACAAGAACCAAGGGCAGAGAAATATTAATTTTCTACACTTTTTTAGGGGCTCTGTGGGCCAGATACAATGGCCTTGCGGGCCGCATCCAGCCCACAAGCCAGATTGTGCCCACCACTGGAGTAGGTCACGGCAGTTTCTAGAGTGCTTATCAGAAGCATATCAGACAAAGGAACATTAGTAAGGTACAAAAAGCTTAGCCAAGACCCTCCCTGTAGTTAGTTAGCAATGTTTATGTTGTGTTAAAGTCCCTGTTCCAAGTAAATAAAGTCTTTCTTCAGAAGGCATGTACTTAATGAACTTCACTGTACCTTAGTCAGTGTAGCTCCCAGAAGCTTAAAAGGGCATATATTTCAGAGAACATCTGATTATCTTCTCTACCTGTATTGCCCTTGCTCCTACCTCAACAGACCCTCTTACATACACCATGCCACCTGGATTTCTCCCAGGAGAGAATCCCCATGTTCAGCCTCCGCTGTATAAACAGTAGCACTGCACTCACTAGGAACCTAGCTGTAGAGGGAGAGAGAAATGTCTGGCAGAAAGTAGAGACAGGCTACTGTGGATCAAGCTCTTTGATCTACATGCCTGCTACCTTAGCATCATATAATCCCATTCATAGGCAGTAGACCCGGCTCTGGGTGTTGGGGAGAAGGACATGAAAAGACGATTGCTTACTCTAGGTATCTAAAGCTCTAACTTCCCCAGGTCCACAGCAGAATGGCTCCTCTTCAAGTACATCTTTTCCCCTGTGGTGTCAAGTCAGATCAGATTTCAGAGGTACAGAACCTCAAAGTCAGGAAGTCTTTGGGAATGACTGAGAAGAGAAAGTAGGAGCTGTCCAAATACAAAGAGATGTTGCACAGCAGTTTGACAAAAAGAGAGAAGCTGTAGCATGCACTTCTGCACCCATTAGCAAGCAATGCTATGTAGCACCAGTTAAATATGCAGTGTGTTCCATACATTCCGTATGCCTTTATACTCCAGTTTATCAAACTAGTCTTAAACTAACAGGTTTTATTCATCTGTTACATATGCTACTATTGATATGTAATTTTTAAATTTATTTATTTTTAGCTACTTTCACATCTTTCCAGAGAAAGGAGAAATCATATGGCTAAAATTCAAACAAAGTCTGAAATTGAGGGGTAAATAAAAATCTTTGGAATTCCCTTGCACCCCCATAAAAATAAGTCAATGTTGCTAAGCAACAACAAATTTAACTACTATGTCACTAAAACAGCCACATACAAGCCCTAAGAAGCAACAAAAACTAAGACCTGGTCTATACTAGACAGTTTTACAGACATAACTATTCTAGGTTAAATAAAAAAACTCTAAACAAAGTATTAATAAACTGTCAAGGCCAGACTAGTTCAAGCAGCTAGGACTCTTACACAATTATATCACAGTCTTCATGGATAAACACAGCTTTATCACTATCACTTCAACTCTGACTCATGAATTTAGGTCCCTACACATTAAGTAATTTCTAAAAATTTGAAAATTTAAATGTTAGTCATCCTCACCTGACAATCTGTCTAATGACAGACTATCTTAGCAAATAATTGTTTCCTGATAAATATATTGAATATCTAGCTTAATAGGAATGTTTGACTATCAAGTTATTTGTGTTGATTTCAACTCAAGATGATTAGTAGCATTATATGCACATACACATTAAATGCAAAGTTTTGTTTAATGGTGCTGTGTTATTTTGAACAGTACTTGTGGTGAGTCAGAATTAAGATAATTAGATATTTAGTTCATACTGAAACTTTCTTTTGACAAAAAAACTAAATACTGCGTAAATACTAGTTCTCAAATAATGCAGTAATTGAACACAGTCATTTTTCAGGAGCTAGTATCAAAAACTAACTAGGCCTCAAGTGTTGTGGTGTAGCGTTATCCTGAGGGCAGACTGAGAGTGGTTAGTGTTTCATTGGGCCCATTACAACCCATTTCAAAAAAGAGCCCTTTGAGTATTTTAAATTTAAATGATTATGCATTTGTGTTTATCCAAAATTTTCTAAGCATTCTACTTGTTCCTGAGACTTTACCCTCTAAGTGTAAGAAAGATAATACAGATGCTATTACAATTTAGCTACAGAAAGGCTTTTTCTTTTTCTACCAAAAACAAACGCCTACAGAATCCAGTCCTTTAGCACCACTGGCTTCTACCAGTGAGCTAGAGGATGATCTCACAGACAGTAACAACTAAGGAGTGTTTATTCTTTCATGGCTTAAACAAAAAACAACAAAACCAAAAACGCTTACCATTAACAATACAGATGCAGTATACACTGTCCTGTGAAAGGGAGTAGAGACAGAGGGAAAAAAAGATCCTCAAACACTCACCCCAGCCCATACATACACCCCTACCACCCAAATACTAATAAAAACAATTTTTAAAAACCTCAAATTCAGACATTAAAGGGAACAGATTGCTCCAAAGCCATGAGAAAAATTAATTTTATTCAGCTGAACTATAACTATAAAGCCAAATGCATGCAACTCTGCTATACTGACAATCTAATGCAGCAGTTCCCAACCTTGGGGTTGCGACCCCATTCAGGGTTCTAGTGATAAAAAAAAAAAGGGGGGGTTCTAAAGACACTTCACAGGGTTGACCAATTATGAATACACTTCTTTATAGATATGTAACTCTTGCACATGGCAGTTATTCATCCACACACAACAGTTGCAGCCCCAATGCAAGGTGCTTGTACATTACAGGAAGCTGATGTAAAAATCAGTATTTTGATACTTACTGGCTGAAATATGTTTTACATTACAAAGAAATCTAATGTGGATGCTCTTCTCCAAAGTTTCTGCTTTGAGCTCTAGCAGTAAAACTAATGACAAGATGAGAATAAGAAACGAAAGGAGTTGAAGAAAAAAGTGGAAATTTGATGAATGTGTCTTCATTGATCTTGTCTGCATTATTTTGGAGTTACAAAAAGTTTCCGATGTTTAAATGAGGTCATGCTGAGAAAGAGGTTGGGTAGCACTGGTCTAACAGGACTGTAGGTCACAAATTATTATTGAGCTTGAGGACAGTAAAAGGATATTACACAGGAGTCTTAATCTTCAAGTAAGAGGACACTTAAAAATGACCTGTATTAAGTATGAAGAGAATTCACCATCTAGATGCAACCCTTTACTTTTGGAGTAATTATTTTTCCACGTCAGGCAGAGAGGAAGAGCTTTATACCAGATCCTGCCTACAAACTTTGGCTATAATCACGCTACTACTTCTGTCATCTATCCATGACTGTCAAAGCACTTTACAGGAGTCGGCTGCCTGTTTTGCACATCCAGAAGGTAGAAAAGTATTAGTCCCTAACTTAGAAATGGAAAAAGACAAACCACATACTTAATTCTTTCAAAAACAATCAAAATTCTTTCAAAAGAAGTCTTCTCAAAATTATCATCTCTTAGTCTTTATTAACATCCAGCCATTTCAGGTCAACTCTAGCATTTTTATATGATTCTTCACTTGCTAACTCAGCATATTCTTAAAAACAATCAATTTAAGATGCGAATTTCCCTTTGTTTGAGAGGCAAATGCAACACAGTTTATAAATAAATTTATAAATCCTGCTGGATTTCACTCTCCAACGCAGGGCATCTAGGGCTCACACCAAGGCTAAAGTCCTTGACTTCAGCTGGGCCAACTTCAATGAGCTTAGGAGATTGGGGGAGGCATTAAGGGCCAGAAGGTAGAGGATATGGGAGTCCATGAGGGATGGACATACCTTAAGGGGGCAATCCTCCAGGCCCAAAGGATACCAGTTCCTGAGAGAAGCAAGGCAGGTAAGAGTGCTCAGAAATCTCCTTGGCTCAGCAACGGCATTCAGCAATGCCTGAGGACTAAAAGGGAGGCATACAACCAGTGGAAGGGAGGGGTTATCACCAAGGAGGAGTACTCCTCCTCGGCCCAGGAGTGTAGGAGGGCTATTAGGAAGGCCAAGGCAGAGATGGAACTCAGGCTAGCGTCCAGGATTAAGGACACAAAAAGTCCTTTTTCAAGTACATTAGGAGCAAGAAGATGGCACCAGGCAATGTAGGGCCCCTGCAAGACGCTAATGGTGACCTGGTGGTCACGCCAGACAAGAAAGCTGATATTTTTAATAGTTTCTTTGCCTCTGTTTTCTTGAACAGGGACTGATCCCTCCTGCCAGAGGTAGGGACAATCTTGGGGATAGCTCTATCAAGACTTCAGTCAGTGCAGATATAGTTAGGGATCTTCTGAAAGGGCTAGACATTCTTAAATCTGCAGGTCCAGATGCCCTCCACCCAAGGGTGTTGAGGGAGCTGGCAGGGGTCATCGCAGAGCCTTTGGCCCAGCTATATGAGTGTTCATGGTCATCTGGCCAGATGCCACGAGATTGGAAACTGGCTAATGTGGTCCCGACTTTTAAGAAGGGGAGAAAGGAGGACCCAAGTAATTATAGGTCTGTAAGCCTCACCTCGGTGCTTGGGAAGCTCTTGGAGAGGATCATTAAGGAGCACATCTGTGGGGGACCTGCAGGGGAGATCTGTGGCAGGCCTGCTCAGGGGCAATCAGCATGAGTTCAAAGGCAGGTCCTGCCAAACCAACCTGATTGCCTTTTATGACCAAGTAACTAAATCCTTGGATGATGGTGTCACTGAGGACATAGTCTATCTAGACTTTAAGAAGGCCTTTGACACTGTCTTTCACCCCATCCTCATCAATAAATTAAGCAACTGCGGCATTGATGCCTGCACAGTTGGATGGGTAAAAAATTGGCTGATGTGGTGCACCCAGAGAGTAGTAGTGGACAGGTTGCAGTCAACCTGGTGAGATGTGAGCAGTGGGGTCCCCCAGAGCTCAGTCGTCAGGCCCGCACTGTTTAACATCTTCATCAGCAACTTGGACGAGGGGATGGAAAGCACACTGTTCAGGTTTGCTGATGACACAAAGATGTGGGGCAAGGTGGACACATTTGAACGAAGAGAGAGGCTACAACTAGATTTAGACAGACTACAAAAGTGGGCAGACGAGAACAGGATGGGTTTCGACATAGACAAATGCAGGATGCTGCACCTTGGGAGAAGGAATCCACAGCATACATACAGGCTGGGGAGTTCCCTTCTTGAAAGCACAGAGGTGGAAAGGGATC
>JAGPOW010003685.1:37950527-37964687 GCA_030014935.1 Caiman crocodilus
AGACAAATGCAGGATGCTGCACCTTGGGAGAAGGAATCCACAGCATACATACAGGCTGGGGAGTTCCCTTCTTGAAAGCACAGAGGTGGAAAGGGATCTCGGAGTCATTACTGACTCCAAGATGAACACGAGCCACCAATGCCAAACCACAGCCAGCAAGGCCAGCCATACCTTGTCAGGCATCCAAAGGTTCATCTCAAGCCGGTCCAGAGAGGTGATACTCCCCCTCTATGCAACTTTGGTCAGGCCGCAGTTGGGGTACTGCATCCAGTACTGGGCACCGCACTTCAAAAGGGATGTGGCCAGCCTGGAGAGGGTTCAGAGGAGGGCCACCCACTTAGTGAGAGGGCAGCAGGACAGGCCCTACGAGGAGAGACAGAAGGACCCGAACCTGTTCAGTCTCAGCAAGAGGAGGCTGAGGGGGGGACCTGGTGGCTGCCTACAAGCTCATCAGGGGAGATCATCAGCAAATAGGCAGAGCTCTTTTCTCCCAGCACCACCTGGGGTGACAAGGAACAATGGTCATAAACTGATGGAGACTAGGTTTAGGTTAGAGATCAGAAGGCAATATTTTATAGTTAGGGTGGCCAAAATCTGGAATCAACTTCCCAGGGAAGTGGTCCTCACCCCTACCTTAGGCAAATTCAAGAGGAAGTTGGATGATCACCTGTCTGCAGCTTTGTGAACCCAGGATTCATTCCTGCCTGTGGCAGGGGGTCAGGCTAGATGATCTGATCAGGTCCCTCCTGCCCCTAGCTACTATGAAACTATAACTGCATCTCAGAGGCATTTTAATTTCAGTTTCCTTGCTAAGAAAAAAAACCTCAGGAATGGAAGGCCTAAACTGACAAATTCCTATTAAAAGTAACATTCTCAGAAGTAATAGTTGCATCAAAGCCTTGGTTGCATCAAAAAAAACGTTGTTGCACGTTCATTTTGAACATCTTCCAATATGACAAAACCCATTAAAGTTTGACTCCACAGGTCCCTGCTAAGCTCAAGTCTAGTCCCTTGCAATCACAAGCAAGATCAGATACCCCTTTCAGAAAGGGGCCAACCTTCATTTTAAAAAGCACTTAGGTTTCTTGCCCTGTCCCCTCCTACTAGAAAAGTTCAAGAACCTCACTGCTCTGGGCTACTTACAAACAGTCAAAAAGCCTGAGGCTGAATTGATTCAATCTTTGCAAGTTACTCTACACTGCAAAGATTGAACAAATAAGCAAATGAGCAGACAATTACTTTTGATTGAGGAAATGCAGACACATGCCTGCAGTGGCTCAAGCCAGAAGCCTGGGGGTGCTAGAGCACGCCTGCCAGCCACTGCCAAAAGGGAGGGAAGAAAAAAGCACTCCAAGACTTTTTCCCCCCTCCCTCCTGGAGCAGAGGGGGCATTAGCCAAGTCCCAGCCCATGCTCTGCTAGAGACCGCAGGCAGAGGGAGGGGAAAGTAGGAGGGCTGCCAGGCTGAGGACAGGGTGGGTGGAGAAAAAGGTAGTGGCACTAAATTCATAAAAGCCTGAACAAGAAGAGTTATTTCTCTAGAGAACTATAAAGAACTATCAATACAGCTTCAATATGTAGTCACTTCCTCTTCCTGCTGCCCCCCCAGTCTCTGGGATTCACAATCCACAATCATAGCAGCAGAACTCTGCTCATTACTTCCTCTTCCTACTCTGGGATTTGTAGTCCACAGTCACAGCCAGCACTAAGTAAGCAAGACAGGGAAGCACTGTACTCAGGGGAAGGGAAGTCTAACCTGCCTCTCCTGCCCCACACCCCAGCCAAGGCTTACCAGCTGGGTGGGGAGCAGTGAGCCAGCCCTCACTGCTCTGGCTAGGGAACAGAGCCAACCCTGCTTTCTGGAGCAGACAGCACGGTCCAGCCTAGGGCTGCAAAGCGTGCTGGGGGACTGTGATTTAACTTGAACCAGGACGCAGTCTGGGACAGAAGAATCATAAACCAGTTTAACCTAAATCAGTTAAGTGTAATACTACAACCAGGTGCATCTTAAACCAGTTTCAGTCATTTTGAAAATGGTTTATGTGCACTAATGTATTGTTCTGTCGCAGGTTTAACATAGTTTCTGATCACTTAAACTGGTTTATGTGCAACTTCTGTCCCCAGCCCTGATGTGTGATGCAGTCTTCTAATGTCCTGCCAGACCTATCCATTGGCAGCTTAAACCAGCAGTTCTCAACTTTTTTTTGAGTCAATCTACCCGCTAGATAGATTTGAAGTACCTCTGGATTGACTCAAGACACCTCTTAAAAAATGCCGACTCTTAGTTTTCATTCTTTTTTGACTGCAGAAAATTAGAGCAGTTTTTCTGTTGCAAAGAACTCAGAAAGACCACAACTATGGATTTATATTTGAAATCTCTGGGTTTATCTTGGGAATCACATTGATAAGCACTGCAAACATTGTGTGGCATCCTCAAAAGTATCTCAAGGAACCCCAGGGTGCCAAGCTACCCTGGCTGAGAATGACTGGTTTAAGCCATCAGTTATTGTACCAATATTCAGCTAAAGGACAACCAGCTTTTCTCCCCTTCCAGTGTTTACCCACAATGTATTTATAGACGGCAAACACAGCTATTCCCTCCTGCCCTGCATTTCTGCATTCCAGGTTTCAACTTCTGAGAAACATCCACCCCTGGAAATCTTTCTAGAGGCAGCATAGAGGCATTCAACCAAGCAGGCACCCACCTGCTCCCCAAGATTTCACCAGAGATGATCCTAGTTTGGGAAAGGCACAGGGAACAGTGGCTGCTCTGCTCCTTTCAGTCCTCAGGAGAAGTGGAGTGGTACAGAAAGATACCCCACACCTTGGGGGTTACTGGGAGTAACCCCCTCCACTATGTTCCAAGTCCTCAGAAGGGGGAAGTGGGGTGGAGACAGAGAATGACAAGTCCTGGGGGAGAAGGGAGGAGAACAACAGGGCCAAGCCCCCCCAGGGACCTCGGTCCAAGGAGCGGGTGGGGAGCAAGGTGTACCTGCTTGTCTGCTTGGTTCCTGGTAGCCAGAAGTGACCTAAAGAAACAGCACAGCAAACCCCCTGCACAATCTCCAAACTTAGACCAGGGTCTGAAGAAGTGGATGATACGGCTCTGCCCCACTGCTAGTCCCCTCCCTGAACAGTCTGGGAAGGGACTGAAGCAGCATGGCAATGCCCCTACCCATTCCCCTGACCAGGCAGTCCCCAGCCTGGGGAAATGCAGGGAGTATTGCCGTGCTGCTTCACGCCCCTCATGGATCGGACTGAAAGGGGAGCATAAAAGCACTCACTCTTCTAAGAAAGTTTCTTCCATACTGACACCCGGAAGATCTTTCTTCTGGAAAAAGTATGTTTAATTTCTTCTAGGGGAAACAAATGCTTGCATGGTCATAGTTTCTACTATAGGGGCAGCAATTCTCCTGGTAAAAACCTAATGCCTGTATGTAACCTGCAAGTGCAAAAGAGAAAAGAGTTGCAAAATCCTGGATTGTATTACTTTCCGAGGAATATGAAGAAGTTCTACAAAAGCAACCCACATTAAGTTAGTTTAAAAATGTAAACATTTACCCTGGAACTGCAAAGTTCCATTAAGATTTTTGGGACCCAATAACAGTGGCTGATTATTTACCAGCCCTATCAGCCAATACTGATCTGATTGCCAATATGCAGCCAGGCAGCATGGAGAACAGCATCCAGCTGGTAAGTCTGTTGAGGAAGAAGGGAAGGGACCAGATCGAGGCCCCCACAGTGAGGGTAGAAGTGGGGGGTATGGAGGGGTGGGGGGGAGCGGGCAGCTCCCACCACTGCTCACACCCCGAGGAGAGGCACAGGGAGCATGTGGACCCCCAGATCTGTGCACGGGCCCAAGGGTGGGATGTCGCTGCATGCTTGGGGCCGGAGCTGCTCCAGCTTTTTCCCAGTGGCTGCCCTCAGTCTGGGCAGGACAAGCAGCAGCAGTACTGGGAGAGGGGGTTACCAGGGGGCTAGAGCCACCCCAAAATTTGCTGTAGCCCTCCCTCCTAGCACCGCCACCACCCACCCGCCCCAAGTGCACCCACCAGGAAGAGGTTGGAGCAGCCCCAAGCACACCACGGCAGCCCACCCTCACCCCACGCACAGATCCAAGGGAGCATATGCCCTCCATGCCTCCCCTGGGGGTGGGCACAGTGGCAGGAACCACCCCCCCACACATTAACTGCCAGCTCTGTCCCACACCCTGACTTACCCCAGCTGGGCAACGCCTGCTCCTGCCCCAGCCCTACTCCCTTCCTCACAATGGGGGTTTTGATCTGCCTCTATGCCCTTCTGCCTCCTCCCCTTCCCCTCCAGACTTACCAGCCGGTTGCTACTCTCCAAGATGCCGGGCTACACTCCTGGCCGCATGCATGCTGCAGCTGCACTCACGTACACGGCATTTATCCATGATATTATCAGCCAAAAAAGCCGATTGCCAATAATGTCAATTTTCCTTTTATAAGTGCCGATATGGACCAATATACTGATACACCTCTAGTTATTAATGTTATAGTATAATAAAAGTATATATTAATATTTAAAGATTGGCATGGAATCCACATACAGAAACTGGAAGTGTCAGAAGTCATTTTTATTGTTTAAACAAGTAGCTTCGGTTATAGCAGTCCCTTCTCACTTACAGCAAAAAAAAAAAAAAGAGAAGAAAAAGAAAGAAATTAGCAATATGCAAAACTTCAGTTGAAAGACCTATTTTGCTCAGCATGGTATTTTTATATGTGTCTAGTATGAAGTATTACTCATTGCATTTAGAGTAGAGAAGTCATTGTAACTAACCCAAACTTGGTAAAATGCTCCTATGAACTTGTTGATACTCAGCACAGGGTAGGAGGTGCTCAGGACCTGACTGGATGAGCTCCAATAGAGTCCAAACATGAGTTCCTTGCTAGGAAGCAACCCTGATAAGAATTAACAAATCATATTATAGCTCAATAATACTAAGTCAGTTAGCAGGGAGGTCTATCTATAAGCAGTATCATCTCTACAGAAAAAAAGAAAGTGCATCTTTGCAACTGTGAATGTTTTTTAAAAAATCTAGAATTTTAAACTTCTGAAAGCTCTTTAAAAGTGCAGAAAGGATGATAACCATTCTTTAAAAAGCATGCTGCAGATTCAAGTGGTAACACAGATAAGAATTAATCTAACATTCTCTACAGCAGCATTTCTCAACCCATAGGTCACAAGAATATATGAATGGGTGGCGAACAAACTTTAAAAATGGATCATACTTTAAAAATGGATTTTCCTTTAAAAGAGAAAGCCATGAGAAACAGTGGCTTTCCCTTGCAGGATGACAGAGTTCCAGCCTGCTAGGGGCTACCTGGGGCCACCCATGCCCAAACACTGGGAGGGGGCAGTGGGGCCCAGGGTTGGGAGGCAGCAGGTCAGGAGTGAGGGGCACTGGGTCATCAATGTTTAGAAATGGGTCCCAGTACAGAAAAGGTTGAGAAGCACTACTTTAAGGCTTTTTCTGTTCCATAGGCTTTGCTCCTTTAGATACACCAGCAAATCCTGGCATTGGAAATTCAGCCTATACCAGGAAAGTAAAAAGTTCTTACTCTAGACCCGTTCCCAAAGTTAAGTAAATGATATCCAGGCAAAATGAGTTGTTTTGCCAGCATAACTGCAGAAACCCCAGCAGAGATGCAGTGGAGAGCTCTCCTAGGGAGGGGTCTCCCCTGCTCCTAATAACACACCTGCACGGGCAGAACTTTTAAGGCTAGACCAAGCCTCGGACTTCTCCAGTCACTAGAATAAAACAGGAAAGGGAGTGGGCGTTTTAAACCAAGCACTGGCAAAGCTTACAAAGAAAAACATGTTATTCTTCTCAAGACTTGGTTTCAAACGATAGGAAATAAACAGCTTCAAGACCCAGAGCTCACTATTTACAACCCAGATCGATAGCCCATAGTTATAGCTGTCATGCGTTTGACGAGCAGCCATCGGTTTCCAATATTAAAGATAACCCAGGGCAGCACAAGGCTCCAGAAATTTGGGATCAAGAGGATCGTGGCCTAACTCAGGAACAGCGAGTGCCGTCCTGGGTCCGGCTCGGACTCCTGCAGCCTTGGCGCGGGCCGTGCACAGAAAAGCAAGAGCTTCCCTGCAGGTGGGGAAGGCCGGGCCCCCCCCCCCCATCCCAGACCCAAAGAGCCCGAGCGCTGCACCGCGCCCGGCTCTTCCCGCCTGGCCGGCCAGGCTGCTCCGAGGCGAGGGAGCAGGACGCCTCCCGCACCGCGTGTGGGGAGCCGGGCAGGTGACAGGAGGGAGGCGGCTTTCGCCCAGGAGAAGGAAATCGCCACCACAGCGGCAGCGGCGCCGGCGGCGCGAAGCCTCGCCCGCCTCCCAGCCCCCGCCGCGGAAAATGCAGAGTAATCGGCGCGGCTCCGAGAGCGGCCGCGTGCAGAGCGCCAGGCGGCGGGGCCGGGCCGGGCAGGGCATCAGGGAAGGACACAAGTTAATAATGCCGGGGCCGGGACTACACCAAGCCGCCGCCCCCCGCCCGGCAGCACCAGCCCCCGATAAACTTTGCCGCCGCCGCAGCGGCAGGGCCGGGAGCAGCAGCCGCAAGGAGAGGAGAGAAAACGCCGGTAGGCCCCGGCGGCGCATCCCGCCCGCAGCATCCCCGCCTCGGCCCCGGAACTGACCGATCACCTCCTGCAGCTCGTAGGCGTCCCGGCAGATGGGCCAGGCGGGGGCCTGGGCTGCTGGAGCGGCGGCGGCGGCGGCAGGGGCCGTCGCCGGGGTCGGGGTCGGGGCCGTCGTCGGGGTCGGGGTTGGGGCTGGAACAGGCGTGGGCTGGGCCAGCTGGACGTGGACGGGTGAGTCGCTTGACTCCGCCATGATGCTGCCGGAGCGCACGGAGACCCGCGACCTCCTTCAAACTTCCCTTCCAGCGGCACGGCACTGCTCCCTACCCCGCCCCCTGCCAGCAGCCGCCGCGCGGCAGAGGAAGGAGGCTGGGCAGCCGGGGGCGGGGGCCGGGCCGGGCCGGGGCGGGGCGGGGGCAGGGGCAGGGGCAGAGGCGGAGGAGGGAGCAGCCGCAGCAGGCAGCACCGAGCGAGAGCCCCGTCAGCCAGTGCATCGCGCTGAGGTCAGGGCCGTGCCGCCGCTTCCCTTCCTGCCCTGGACTCTCGGGGCTGCTCCCGGCTCCTGCGGCCTGCTCGTACCCCCGCGCCCCGGCTGGATGCTCGCCTGCGTGTGTCGCTGCGGCCGGGGGTGGCTTTGCCTCCACAAGCAGCCGCGCTCCCTGCCCGGCCCCAGGGCACCAGCGGACCCCATCACGCACAGGAGGTGGGGTGCGTGCTTAGGCCTGGCTGATTAGGGGGGTGTTTTCCCCCTGAAGAGATGTGTAAGGTCTCTTCTACTGTGTTTTGCTTAGGCTTGGGGGAGTTTAAATACACGGAAGAGAAGCAAAAGTTAAGCGTGTAGTTGAGGTTTTGGTTCCACCAAGGCCAAGTTCATACACGAAGGGGGAGCCAGCCAGGACTGAGGAGCAGGCCGACCCTGGATGTGGAGGAGGCCTGTGGTGTCACGGCAAGGTTGGGAAAGGATCAAGAAACTGTTTTGCCAAGTAGAGGAGTAAAACAAGAACTGTAGGAAGGGGCTCCACATCTAAGGGGATGAATAATCCCTTAAGGAATAAGTAGGGGGTCCACTAGAAATGGAGAAAAAAGGACCTGTTTATTAAAAATAAATCAATAAATGTGTTTTAAAGAGAAGGTAAGAGCTGACAAAAAGGATGAGGCCACAGACAGATGGTTGATGACAAAATTTTAGAGGGGAGAGAGTAGGATCTATTTCTCAGAAGCAGATGTCAGCTCATCCAGTATAACTCTCACCTGTCTGCTCCTAAACTGCCAGATGAGAGGCTGTACCAGAATAATTTACCCCTGAATGAAACCTAATTTTTGCCAGTTTAACTTCACTGATTGCTATTGGGAGGAGATGGATACAGCAGCAGTACTGCATTCAGCTATACCACACAATCTTTTCTTACTGCATCTCCCAGACCTTTTAAAAAGTGTAACTTACTTGTCCATACACTGATTTAGACACAAAAAATAGGTAAAGGTACTTTACTCATATAATAACAGAACAGAAAGAAGCAGCACCAGTATACAATGAAGATAGAGTAGAGATTATGGATAATTTGGTATGTCCAAAACCTATAAATGTTTGGCCTTAGGTTTCAGTAACAGTGATGTTGTTGGCCATAGGGGGAAAAGCAAGATGGAGAATGAGGCTATGAAAATAGAAATTGCTACTCTTGGGTGAGAAGAAGAAGTACATATGTTAATGAATTGGGCGGGGAGGGGGGATAGTCTACCTCTTAAATACCCAAAGGAACAGGCACGCGAATTTGCAAGTCTGGTAACAAGCAACTGTCAAAGCAGTTGGGGTAACTTTCAATTGGAGAAAGCAAATAATACTTCTTTAAGAATAGAGACATGCAAGTCTGACCTCAAGTAAAGACCTCGAAATAAAGAACAATGATAAGTGGCATGAATACAAAGGGGAAATTGAATGGGGTTTAACCAAAGGTATATTGGGTTAGACAACTGGATTGGACTAATTTTTTTGTTGTATAGTAATGGTTTCTAGACAAGGAAAATGTAGTTGATCTCTCCTCTTTGCATTTCAGTAAGGTATTTTATAAATTGGCCTCTGGGAACTTAAGAAAGGGAAGGTGAAGATGAGTAGGGGAATTGTAAGGTGGTGAAGGAGCTTCCTGAAGGAATGACTACAATGGATAGTGTTGAAAGAGGAAGTATCAGCTGAAAGCATGTTAGTAGTGGAGTAGTAGTGATCAGTTTTGTTTAGTGCTTTATTAATGACTAGCACAAGAAATAGGAGCATGCTTATAATCTTCAGGACTAAAGTACCAGATAAGGGATGAAAGTCAGAGTCAATAATGCAAAATGTAAGGTTATGCACAAAAATGAAGACGTCTGCTATAAACTAATTCAGTTGGACTAGAACAGGGAAGGAGGCAAGTGTTACTAATCAATTACAGAATAACTGTGAGCCCCCAGTTTGATACAGCTGTTAAAAGTCAAATAGAACCCTAACTTTTAATCAGCTGAGTTATTTCCAGTAGGGATAGAGAATTAAAATGTGCACACTATTGAAACAATATGGACAACCAGAATTGTGCTTAATGGTCCAGATGTTGAGGATGAATGAACTCCAACTGGCACAGGTGCAAAGACAGACTTCTAGAAGGATGATAAGGGAATGAAGGGTCTGCCTTAAAGTAGGCAACCAGAAGAACTTGGCTTGTTTAGACCACCCCAGGACTGAGTAGGGATATAATGAGTCTAACAGTGGTTCAACCTTTTTAGGCACCCCTCAGCTCTTAGCTTTCACTTGTTTGGGTTTGTTTTGTTTTGTTTTGTTTTTTTACTACAGCAAAGAACTCATCAATACCATAGCAAGTTAAAATACTTTTAACACTATGGATTCCTATTTGAAGTCTCTGGGTTTATCTTGTGAATCATGCATAGGTGTTTTTACATCTTGTAGCACTAATACTGAGCAGCAATCTTAAAGGGTTTTAACGGCACTCTAATTGAGAACAGCTGTTTATAAATACATAAGGGTATTCTCCGGTGAGGGAAGACAAGAACTACCATATTTACTCAAAGCTAAGATGACTCTGAATGCAAAATGACCCCCCAGTAGACTCCATATATGATAAATTTATAAATATTATAATTTTCCAGGTGTTGTGGCAGTTCTTCACAGATGAAGATATTAGGAAGGTAAATGCCCACTCTGGTTGTAGGCCCAGTGGTGAATAATCAGTCCAGTTGGAGAGAATCAAATCCTGCTGCAACAGTTACACGTATATGGCTGATTGCTACTAGATCTTTCCTCCTCTTCTCCTCAATGCTGGCTCTGCACTGACATTGATTAAGGGCTGTTGCCTTTTTGATTTGGACCTGCACAGGCAAGAAAAGGACCTCTTCAGGTGTCCTAGAAGCACTTGTGTGGGGTCCCTCTGTCACATTTCCCAGTTGTCAGTTCCCCATACAGCATGGCCTTTGGTAGACAGTTGTCATCCATCTGGGCCTCATGGCCTGCCCACTGCAGCTGAGTCTGCAGGAGAATTACCTTGCTGCTGGTGGTTTGGGCTCTTTGTGGCACCTCAACATTGGTGACGTAAGAGCAACAGATCTTGAGAATGGTGCGGAGACAGCACTGATGGAAGTGCTCATGGAGGTGGACATGGTGGTGATATATGACCCATGACTCAGCACCGTTCATACAGTAGGATGGAGATAACAACAGCTCTGTATGCCTGAACTTTGGTCTGTGCCTGTAGGCTTAAACTGTTCCAGATATGCTTGAAGAGTCCGCCAAAGGCACTACTGGCTCTTGAGGGTATGTTGTATACCTCCTTGTTGATCATGGCATCATATGAGATGACACTCCCCAGGCAGGTAAACTGCATGACAGCATTTAGTTCAGTTCCTTTGATAGTCATCTTCAGTGGCACATAAGCTTGGCGTCAAGTTGGCTGATGAAGAACTTCATTCTTCCTCAAGTTGATGGAGAGTCTGAAGATTGCACTTCAGTAGCAAATGAATGAAGTAGTCATGTACTGTAGATCATGTTGGGTATGGACCACCAGGGCACAATCCTCTGAAAACAAGAGTTCACAGATGAGCTGTTGAAATTAATATAATAGAATCTAATTATCAGAGGGTCATCTTAAATTTGTCCCACCATTTCTGCAGCAGGAAAAGCAATGGCTGGGATGAAGAGGAAGGGGGGAGATGAGGGGGCTGCTTAACTTCTGCCCCACCCACTTTTTCTCCCCTGCAGCCTTCGTGCCTCCCCAACCACCTGCATCCCCCCCATCCCAAGCTCCCCATAGTCTCTTAGAGCATAGCACATGAAAGATCAGTCTGATGGGCCACCCAGTAGCATTGGCACTGCTGGTTGGCTGGGCAGTGTCAGGATATGGCCACCCCAGAATAGCCATGATGTCCCTAGGGCACTGTGACCGTGCAAGCTCCGCCTTACTAATCTCACCTGCCACATCTTGCCATTATAAATGATGGATTGGGAGGCTGCCCTCAAGTTGCTGCTTGGTCATAGTACTGACAGTCTCCCTGAAACCCGGTAGGTTGCTGGACCCCATTATTGGGTCTCACACTCAGGAGGTGTCCTACAATACTCACAAGCCTTATGGGCTAGATGTGTGGCTCCAAAACCACTCCTTTACCATGCCCCAAACCTCACAAATGTTATACCAATGTTGTCTGCTTGAGTTGAGGCCTCAGCTTAGTCCAGCCTCTGTAACTATACCCCCTGGCACTAGGGTCTGCTCTCCCCCTTGTCACTGCACACCCCTTGCACTGGAGTTCCCACACTGTAGTGGGCCCCCAGTGAGGCCTCCTCCTTCCCCAATAGCCTCAGCCCAGTCCACCAGCTTATAAACAGAAATCAAAATATGAGCCTCTAGGCTATAACACATTGCAAGCAATTCAGGGTATGTCCCTTTAAAAGCATTAAACCTCACCCACTAGCACTAAATGCCTTGCAGGCCAGGGCTTGGTGAACTGGAGCCTCTTGATCCTACCAGAAGTAGGACAGGCAGTCAGACAGCTCTACCTAACTTCCTCTAAGAAAGCTCCTTTCCTCTTAACTGCTGAAAGAGAACTGCTCTCTAGTTCCAGCCCTGGGGTTTGTATGTGTCCTAGGCCCTGCCTCTTCTGGTCAGCTGACTGCCTGCAGGTGCAGGCTAATTCCCTCATCCCTGCTGCCACAGTAACCTGCAGCTCTGGGGTTCCTGACCAACTGCTAGGGCCCTCTCCCTAGGCAGTTTCTGCCCTTAAAAGAGCAGGTAACTTAGTGCGCTGCGACAGGCAGGTGATAGAGTTTTCCTGTGCTCTGTACCCAGAAGGGAATCCAGCCAGAAGGAAATGCACCTGACATTCGGAGTGGGGGACGGTGCGGAGGGGGGGCAGAAGCTCCAGAGGACAAGCAGAGTGGAGGACAGGCAGCTGCTGTGGGTCTGAGTCTGAGGCCTGCACCTCTCCATCCTGTACGCAAATTTAAAGTAAGGAGCTTTTCCCCTATGCTGATTGGAAGGAAAAAACCTTGTGTTAGATTGAAGTGAATACAGTAATGCAGCCAAAAGGCAACATGTAAAAATAAATGGGTATAAACTGTCCAGAAGTTGAATGTTCTTGACCATTATAGCAATTGGGTTCTGGAGCAACCTTCCAATGGGCATTATGAAAACAAAAAATCTAGCTGATTTTAAGGGGAAATTTGATACATTAATTTAAAAAATTATATGACATGATGCTCTCAATTGCAAGGCATAGAACTGACAGCTGGAAGGGAGCATCTGGGTCATTGTTTTTTCCAGTATTCCAAACAGAAGATTAATATAGAAAAACAAAATCACTTTATAGGCGCAGACAGAAGTGACAATTTTCACCTGATCTGGCTCCTGCAGGCACTCTATAGCCGTGACCAAAAAAATGACCAGACATTACATGAAGGTTCAGATGAAGATGTTACGAAGCAGAGTGCTCTCAGTAACTTGTGTCTGCATACACCAGGAGTTGGGCTGAGCTGCCCTGCTCTCAGCGCAGTTTTTAGGATGGGATGAGGGAAAGGGAGTGTGGAGGAAGCTCATTCTAGGGCAGAGGTGAGCAATTATTTTGGGCAGAGGGCCGCTTACTGAGTTTTGGCAAGCCTTCAAGGGCCGCATGACAGGCATCCAGGGGCAGATAAATATTAATTTTCTAAATTTTTTAGGGGCGCTGAAGGCTGAATAGAATGGTCTAGCAGGCCACATCCAACCCATGGGCTGTATTTTGCCCACCCCTGTTCTAGGGAGTTGTCCAGCTGGGGTCAGCAGGCAAGGCAGGTGGATTGGAGCCCACGCCAAGGCCAGTCCAGGGCTGCTCCATCTGGGCTCAGTGGGCTGCAGAGGAGCTGGCTGGGGCTCTATGCTGAACAAAGGTTCTTCAGCATAGAGCTAGCCAGCAGGTAGCCCCCACACTGAAGCACTGTCATGGCCCAGGCAGCTATATCAGTGTCTGTATGTGTGCTGCTGTGCATAAAAAATCTCCATAGCAGGTTAGTACTTGTATTTACAAATACTAACCTGCTGCAGAGTTTATTCGTTTTCTGCACCCTAATGGGGGCACCCATGTAGACACTGAAATATTAGCTGCACAGTTAATTAGTCAACTGCACAGTAAATGTCTCATGTAGATTGACTCATGGAGATCTAAAGAATTATATATCTCACGTGTATTAGATTTCAGTTATTACTGCAAGTGCTGACTGATTTTTGAAGGATACTAAAGTAAAATTGAAAATTTTATATGAGCAAAGAAACTTTCAGGGTCAATGTAATGACACTGATTACAGATAAGATAATACTATAACATACAGGGGAGGTTAAATAAGAACAGGAGAAAAAAAAGAAAAGCAAACTGGACAAAGTAAAAAATACCCAAGCTTGCTATTTAGATCATTCATAGAAGTAAGCTATTAGAACATTTTTTAAACATACAGTAATATGCTTGTTTATTATCTCAATATGCAAGGAGTTCTCTCTGAAAAGGAAAATAGTAGGCACATCTATCTACATGATACAATGTGCAAAAGACTAATTCTACCATGCTTCACCACGGCTAGCAAAAAACATGCTAATGCTCAGTAAACATAATCTAAAGCGCATTCATAGTATCATAGTATCTAGGGTCAGAAGGGGCCTAAAGCAGGCCATCTAGTCTGACACCCCACCAATGGCAGGAATGCGTGCCAGGGTCACAGGACCCCAGCCAAGTACCTATCTAATCTATTCTTGAAGGTGCCCAAGGTAGGAGAAAGAACAACTTCCCTAGGAAGCTGATTCCACATCCTAGCCACCCTAACTGTGAAGTAGTGTTTCCTAATGTCCAACCTAAACCTGCTCTCCAGCAACTTGTGACCATTGGTCCTAGTTACCTCTGGGGGTGCCCGGGAAAAAAGAGCCTGCCCTATTTCCTGCTGATCTCTTCTCAGCAGTTTATAGGCAGTCACCAGGTCCCCCCTCAGCCTCCGTTTACTGAGGCTGAACAGGTTCAGGTCCCTCAGACGCTCCTCATAAGGCCTATCC
>JAGPOW010003685.1:37964787-37998170 GCA_030014935.1 Caiman crocodilus
CCTGGTGGGGCCATGCACCTCCTAGACCAAGTGGAGGTCCTGCAGCTCCGCCAGGAACCTCCGGGACCTCTCAGACTTGGCCGACTGCTCCTCCCAGCACGTGTCCAGGTAATTGAAGTCACCCATGACAATGACATCCCTCGTCCTAGCTGCCTCCTTAAGCTGGCCAGCAAATTTGAGGTCCAGCTCCTCCTTCTGGTTGGGTAGTCTGTAGCAGACACCCACCATTAAGTATCTTTCCCCTTGTCCTCCTTGCAGCCTGACCCAAATCGTTCCACAGGGTTCAGAGAGTCCATCAAACTGTGTTTAAGAGAACTTAAAGGCAGCCTCCCAATGTTTATATTTCTATCAAAGACATGGTGGGCGAGAGTTGAGGTTGCCCAGTGGGCCAGATTGGCATGGTTGAGGGGCATTAGGAGAACATAGCCACCCTTGAGGACCCCATCCTGTGACAAGCATGTTTTATTTCAAAGCACCCCAATGCCACTCTTTCAGCATGGGGATGCACAGAGACACTGATACACGTGACGTGGAAGGCTGCTGGAGCACATTGATTTCAATGCTCCAGCAGACTCAATTAATGGAGTCTGCTCCAATGCTTTGGAAATCCAGTGCATTGGAGTGTTACACTTAAAAATGGGTTTTTAAACCTAATGCTCTAAGAATTGACACAACAGTTGGTTGATAAGTAGTACAAAGGCTTTGTTTAATAACTACCAACAAGCTACAAAACTAAATGACAGAAAAGATTCTTTCCCAATATAAAATAAGCTATCTGTCCTTGTATTATCTTAGCTGCAAAAAGATCTTTACCCAATGCAGGCAGGAAGCAGTTCTTGTACAACCTCACAGTGTGGATCTTTTGCTTATCAGCTGCATGGCTTCTTGCAGTGTCAATGCATAGAGGGTGCATGTGTACCCCCTGACAGCCAGTGTTCCCTGCTTAGGTGATGGGTGAGGGGGCATGTGGGAATGCTGGTACCCCCCCTAAGAGTGCCTGCTGGGAAGCGTGGGGGCGCCAGGAGAAGTGCTGCTGGCCCTTCCAGGTAGGCTCAGTCAGTTGTGGTAGGGACGCCCCTCTTATTCCCCCAGTCAGTACAATTGGCCATGGGCCTCGCACCCCCAGTTACTGACCGGCCACTGGAGGGACAAGTGATTCGGGAGTCATCAGTCACCCATGGCTTCTTGGTCTTCCCTGGACTGCACACACCTTGCTGGCAAATCTGTTTAGTTCTTGTACTGTTTACTTGTATAGCCTCAAAGTATTTTTCCTTCATAGCTGGCCAATATATATATATATTTTTTTTTAAGCCCGAACTAAACGGGGAGGAAAAGGATCTCTATCATATTACAACTGTTAAATTGCCTAGCTCCTGTTTTTGGACTTCTCCAGGTGTGAAGACTTGTGTTTCTCTGCAGCACCTGCAATCATAGGTCTATTACAGGTGATGGGTCTTGAGTGATCATATGGAATGCTTAGAATCATTGGTTACTGGACTCGTATTTTTTTTTTTTTGTTAATGGGGCAAATTTGCAAGAGCTTGTACTAGTGATGTTCTGTTTACAAAACTCCAAGCATGCATTGAATGATTGAGACATTTGTAACACCTTAGACACTGGATGCCTGTTTTGAGAAATGTAAGCATGTCACATACAAGACATCTTTCCTGTATATTTTACAGGCTTCTCTAGAAATGCATATTTAGTCTTTTGTCATCTTTAGTTGCTAGTTCAGTGTAGTGCATGTGTAGTTTCCTTGCTTCCTCTAGTTACACTGGCTTAGCCTTTTCTTTGGCTTTCTTAGATAAACACGTGATGAGTGCATCCGGTCTCTGCCAATAACTTTAACTATCACTTTTTATTTTATGGCATGGGTCTGGTATTGGGTACCACAAGCATTCACACTGTCTTGACATGCAATGTCTTGCAAGCCATTAGCAGAGTTTGAGGGGTTTTTTGTTTTGTTTTTTTCTTATGGTAGTCTTGTTACCACAACCCAGTCTTGCCCCAGCCATTGTCTTGCATTTTTGTACAAGAGACATTGTCCAAGCTTTCACGGTTTTTATATGCAGCAGGAGCAGGCTCCCCATATGTCTATAGGAGCCCCATGTTATTTTGTTAATTCACATTAAAATAGGCTAATGTTCATTAAACATCACTCTAAAAACTGTTCTTTAGTTAATGTGCATTAAGATAGGCTAATGCATATTTTCCTGGTACCTCACAATGGAGGCACTAGATTTAATGCCCACTAACTAAAATGTTTTAATGCATGTGTAGACATGCCCTGGGTTTCCTCAGAAGTGCTAGACTCTGGTGCACCTCCAAGGGGAGTTCCAAAGTAGAGCTAACTAGTTAAGAGAAGCAACAGTAAAGCCTCAGAATGGTTGAGTTGTGCTGGTATGCCAGCCACCTTTTGGGGAAATTCTTCCTTCTGAACAGATATAAGAGATAATACAAGTGATCTTGAAGCCCTTGCTAGTTGTTTAAAAGGTGACAGAAGATAATTCTGCCAAAAGTTCATTTAGTTCTTAAAAAAGGAAGAAGTCCTAGCAATCTATCTGAAAAGATAGGGCATTCCAGGAGGGGAACCAGTGTTTATATGGGACTTGGATTTATCTGATCTGTTGAAAAAATAAACTTTATGTTAAAGTTCTGCTGAGCTTCATTTTTGTCCAAACTTGATTTGGACTTTCATAATATAAACAAAGGGGCCACCTGATTTCAATACTATTTTAGGATTGAATTTTTGTATCTCTGATTTAGACAATCTTAAGTTTATCAGGGCTTACATCTATATGTGTATTAATACCTCACCAGTATTTATGAATAAATCCTCACAAAATACAAGTGATGCTTAGAAGGCATTATTCCCAAATTACACGTGGGAAACCTAGGAAGAGAGAGCAAAAAGTTTGTTTAAGGTAATATAGAACTACATAGCAGAAATGGAAATTTAACTCATCTTTTCTGTGTCCCAGTCAAGTATAAGATTATTCATATTTTTTTATCAAGTTACCCACTCTGTGTCTCATTGTCCTTCTTGCAAAATGACAGTAGCACTTCTTACACCACAGGTCTGCTGCAGGATTTTATTCTCAATTGAAGATAAATCATAATACTAGTTATCATTGTTCTACTATTTTCAGATGTAAGTTGAAGTCATTTAAATTATGTTTAATGATATCTATGAGAATATGGTACCTGGATAATTTGTCTTTATGGGGAGAAAAAAAAACCTAGAAGGAAAAATAAAAGGTAAAAAGATTCCAAACTATTTTAAGATCATTCTATATCTAATTGTTCTGTAATGGTTTTTCAGGTTGCTAACTTATTTCTAACAGAAGATGAGACAGGAATGCCTGGTTGCCAAAAAGGCAGCATACGCCCAGTAGAAGGAGGGCGCTGTCTCCAAAGACGAGTATACCTCCACTGCTCGGGCCTGTAGGGGGCCTGTTAGGAAAGCTAAGGCGGACATAGAGCTAGGACTAGCGTCCAAGATCAAAGATAATAAGAAGTCCTTTTTCAAATATATAAGGAGGATGAAGAAGGCGCTGGGAAATGTGGGGCCCCTGCAAGATACACTAGGCAATCTGGTGTTTGCACGAGAGGAGAAGGCAGACCTCTTTAACAAATTCTTCACCTCTGTTTTCTTGTGCAGGGACTGGGACTCCCCCACCATGTTTCAAGACAGACTCAAGGGGAACGCCTCCAGTGCTAAGGTTGAGGAGGACCAGGTTAGAGTGCTTCTGGAGGGACTGGACGTATTCAAGTCAGTAGGTCCGGATGCTCTCAATCCCTGCTAGCTCCCTCAACACCCTGGGGTAATTGCAGGGCCCTTGGCATGGCTTTGTGAGTACTCGTGGTGCTCGGGCCAGGTGCCAGATGATTGGAAGATGGCCAATGTGGTCCCCATCTTTAAAAAAGGAGGACCCAGGCAACTATAGGCCCATCAATCTTACCTCAATCCTGGGGAAACTCTTTGAGAAGATCATCAAGGAGCACATCTGTGATGAGCCGGCATCTGGGATGATGCTTACAGGCAACCAGCATGGTTTCATTAGGGGCAGGTCATGTCAGATCAATCTGATTGCCTTTTATGATCAGGTCACAAAAGCATTGGATGCAGGTGTTGCCGTGGATGTAATCTTTCTAGACTTCAGCAAGGCCTTTGATACTGTCAACCACCCCATCCTCATTAAAAAACTAGGCAACTGTGGCATCGATGCCTACATGGTCAGATGGATTGCAAATTGGCTGAAGGGTCACACTCAGAGGGTGGTGGTGGACAGGTCATATTTGACCTGGGGGGAAGTGGGCAGTGGAGTCCCTCAGGGCTTGGTCCTTCGGCCCGCACTGTTCAATTTCTTTATCAGCGATTTGGACAAGGGGGTGAAAAGCAACCTGTTCAAATTTGCTGATGATACCAAAATTTGGGATGAGGTGGGCATGCTAATAGGGAGGGAAAGACTGCAGCAAAACCTGGATAGGTTGCAAGGGTGGGCTAACAAAAACAGGATGCATTTCAAAACTGAGAAGTGCAGGGTGCTGCACTTGGGCAGTAGTAACCTGCAGCACACTTATAAGATGGGAAACTCCCTTCTTGAGAGCACAAAGGCAGAAGGGGATCTTGGAGTCCTTATTGACTCCAAGATGAACATGGGCCGACAATGCAAGGTCACTGTTGGCAGAGCTAACCAGATCTTATTGTGCATCCACAGGTACATTTCAAGTAGGGCCAAGGAGGTGATCCTCCTCCTCTACGTGACACTGGTCAGGCCACAGTTGGAGTGTTGTGTCCAGTTCTGGGCACCCCACTCCCGCATGGATGTGGACAACATGGAGAGGGTCCAGAGGAAGGCCACCCACATGATCCGGGGACAACAGGGCAAACCCTATAATGAGAGGCTACGGGACCTGAACCTGTTCAGCCTTCACGAGAGAAGGCTGAGGGGGAACCTTGTGACCATCTATAAACTTACTAGAGGGGGACCAGAAGGGTTTGGGGGAGACCTTGTTTCCGTTAGTGCCCCCCAGGATAACAAGGAATAATGGCCACAAGTTGTTGGAGAGTAGGTTTAGATTAGACATCCACAGGAACTACTTCACAGTTAGGGCAGCTAGGATCTGGAACCGACTTCCAAGGGAAGTGGTGCTGGCTCCTACCCCTGGGGGTCTTTAAGAAGTAGCTTGATGCCTACCTGACTGGGATCATTTGAGCCCAATTTTCCTCCTGCCCAGGCAGGGGGTCAAACTTGAAGATCTACAAGGTCCCTTCTGACCCTACTTCTATGATTCTATGAGGCATCAGTGCTACTAGACAGGCATTTTCTGAGAATCCACATATGAAAATAACAATAAAAATGTCCATTCATTCTGACTTCTCCCTAATGCAGTGTTTTACAAAAAATAAGTACAAGAATCCAGAGGCAGTAAGCATAGCTTTCCTTCTATAATTTAACAATATCCAAAGTATAAATGTAATATTATAGCTCAAATTCTCCCAGGGCATTCTGCATTTTCAGCATTTAGAAGGCAGTGGACTTCTCAAAGATGTCCTGCAAAAGGCAGGTTTCCTGATTTGCTCTTTTAAGCTTAATGACCAGCAAGGAGCCTGATTCTGCAGAGAACTGGCATTGAACATGTGAGGTCTCAGAGGCTTTGTTTGAGGATGATGGTTAATTGAGTTTTGAATGCTTGGCCCCACTAGAATCAGTTTCTGAATCAGCAAGGAGGATCAGCATTTAGAATATGAAAAGAAGTAGCCTAGCTCTTATTATCTGGTATATGGTTTGTCTTGGATTTGAGCAGAATATAGATTTAATACAATATCTACTTGGTAGCAGAACTTAGCTATGAAGGATATCTGTGGCAACTTGTAAATGTTGTTTTGTGGGGTGTTTGTTTTGTGCATGTTTCAAACATACTTCCTTGTTAGGACCTATTGTGAGACCTAGGTGCTCCTCCATCTAGTCTCTGAATCTCAGCAGCAGTTAAGTAGGAGCTAAATTATCCACCTGGTCAGGCCAGGCATAAATAGGCAGCCACAGGAGCAGAACTAGTTCCTAGAAAGCTTTTAAACCAAGTAGGAATGTACTTAGAAAGTTTTAGGTGTTTCAGAATTAGGCAGACACTGACTGGAATTGTTTGGACTTTGATTTAGAATTAAGCACCCAAAATCTTAACACTTTTTAATCTGGCTTTTGGTTTTTGTTTCAGTTCCTGACCTGGAAAATGATGGTTCTTCACAAGAGCGCTGGGAAAATACATCCATTAAGGACTGTAAGGTCACAAATGTTATGAGGATGAAGCTAGGAAGAGGAGGAGGCTAAAGAATGCAATAGAAAAGAGATTGTTGTAAAGAAAAGCATCCCTTGTTAAATCTCTAGTTAGTCATTTTTTGCAATTTAATATATATTTTTTAAATCAGCTTTATATTCATGTAATTTTAGGTTTTTATTGCTACTTTATAAATTATGGTATAAATACTATTAAATAGTCTTACTATATATGCTATTATGACTTGTGTAGTGTTAAATTCTGGTGGCTATTTGTTTCCCAAAACAATTCTCTAGAGAAATTACTATGACTAGTGTTTCACAGTCAGGAAATATTCTGCTATTGCTCTAGTCTAGGTAATAACAATTCCCACTAACTCTAGGAGGCTAGATAGTCACCTGGCTTGGGCTATCTAACCTCGGTCCTCTTTCATAGATTTCATAGACATTAGGGCTGGAAGGGACCTTGGAAGATCATTGAGTCCAGCCCCCTGCCTAAAGGGCAGGAAGTCAGCTGGGGTCATAGGATCCCAGTCACCTGGGACCCCCAGGGGCAGTGGGTCAGACACAGTGATCTATTGTGGTCCCTTCTGACTCTACAATCTATGAATCTATACTGCACATTAGAGCTAGACTACTCAATTTTCACATAAATACTTTTTACAAAGAAGTCTTTATATAGCAATTCTAAAATGTAGTGTTGTGCTTCTTTATAGAGACATTGTCCAAGTGGCTTTAGATATAAAACTTAGGATTTTTTAATTGACAGGATGGAGATTCTAATCTTAGACTGTAACCAAACATTTCGTTTAATGTGGTTCTGATAATCCTGGGTTTTGACTTAGATCAAAACAGGAGCAGCGCATCCTTTTACACACGTAACCCTTCCAAGGTGCAATTGCTGCTCCTTTGTTAATAGGAAGCTTGAGGAAGCACAGAGCATGACAAGCTTTCCCCTGGAATGAACCACAATGAAGTTAAATAAGCCACAATCAGTTGAAAACAATGAGGCTGTTGGGAAGTGTCCACCATATTTCATAGGAACATGAAGTGGAACAATGGGTGTGAATATCTGTAGGATCCCAACATAAAATACTTTCTCCCAGGAGAAATGCAATGTCTGTCTAAAATAGTAATACAGCCAGAGCAACAGTGCCTAAATTTTTCATAACAATCCTAATGTTGGGACAGTGTTATGTCATCCCCAATGCACAAGTCAGGTGAGTCTCCTGTTTGGAATATTGGTTCCAAATAAGCCAATTTCCCACTAGAAGTAGTATAGCTATCTTCATACATCCCAGGCCAGCTAAATTATTTTGCCTCACATCAAAGTCATGTTCGTGTGGTATTGCCCCTGGGCTTATTAGCACTGCTTCTCTTTCAGAGGGACTGGCTAACCTAGTTGCACCTACCAGAACCAGTGGTATAGACTCTTCTGGTTCTAGATATCTTTACGGTCTGAACTTTTATTACCCCAAAGTTTTTGTCACTTTTAATTAAACTGTTATTTTCAGAAGGTCTCTCTATTGTTTGTATATTTGATTCATGTATTTTTAGTGGAAATCACGTTTGTGATATTTGGAAGTCTTGGCATATTTCTAGGGGATGAGAAACAGAAAGTGAAGCGATATGTTTCACTGAAATGGATACATCATTTTTAAAAAGTTATACCTCTAACAGACAATTTCTCACTGGCATGGCTATGCCAGTAAAAGATGGCATGAATCTCCAGGGCACTCTCCTACTTTGGATGTAGTTATACTGGCAAAGCTGTTTTTGTTTGCACCAGTATGGTAGAACCAAATCCTACAAAGCATGTTACACTAGTAAAAGCATGGTTTGGCCCCTATTGTAGATGCAGGTTCTGCAGGCATCGCTTTGTGGGCCACAGATCACACTGCCTCATGGATATAGTTCTGTCAGCACAAGTGTCTAGTGTAGGCCAAGTTAAAATAGCAAAACTGTTGGAAATGTTAGTTTGATTTGCTTGTGCCGGACAGTATTTACTGTCCTCGTATAAATCGCAGCTTTACCAGTGAAGCTGCACCCAGGAGGCTCTGCTGATATAATGTTCCATATTTCTGTACCAGTGATTAAAGCAATCCTATTGACAACACAACCTGAAGGGCTTTGCCAATATAGTTGTACCAGTAAGACCTCTAGAAGGGGAACAGTTGTACTGATTTCTAGTTGTTCAGACCTGTATAACTTGTGCTAACTCCTCCAACTAGCATAAAATTAATTGGTATAGTATTGGAAATTAGAACTTTAAGCCATTCAGTTTGACATCAAAGGAAGTCTCAAGAATGCAACTGCAGAAGTATTAAGTTGTGTTAAGCAGGGGCAACTAGAACTGAGTAACTGAATAAAGAAAAAGGAGGGTTTTTTTTAATTCAAACAGAACAAATACTGAACACCACAAAACATTTTTTTATTATTTTTTATATTTCCTTAAATATTAAGGAAACTAATCGACTTGGAAAAAGCTAGCAGCGAAAATTCCACCAGAACTGAAATTCTTGAAATATCTTCCATTTTTCTTCTATATTTCTACAATGCTTTCTCTGTTTTCAATGTGTGACAGAGAAAAGGAAAATCTATCAGAAAGTAGCCTCATTTTTAACAACAATTAAAAACTTTTTAACATGCTTCAGAACCTGTTAACTCAGACAGAAAGCTAACTATGAAACTTTTTATTATAACATTTGAACATCTGTATTTCCTGTAAAAATTGAAATGTGAGAAATGTTTTTCACCTTTGGGGTACAAAATATAAATGAAACCATACTAGAATTTGTGACTGTTCTGAGGCTGAGGAGCTTGTGTTGAAACTTTAGGAGGCTAACCTAGTCTCTGATAAGAGACCAGACTGACTGGAATCTAGAAATAAAAAAACCTAATTCTTAGCAGAGTAATTGGAAATTGCCAAGTAACTGGAGTCAGCCAGTGTAAAAAAGAGGTGATTAGCTGTGTTAGTCAGTGTCATCTTGCTCTACCTCCTGCTAGTCAGAAGGAAGATTAGAAAGAGTAGATAGTGCTCCACATGACCAAGAATCCAAATAGCACGAGAATGACTTGGGGAAGAAAAGTATGCAATGCCAGAAACAAGCAAGATCAGCAGACTGAGCTACATGCACTGTAACAACTAATCAAAGTTGGACAATGGAGAAAGAAGTGAGAAATGCAATGGATTGCAACATTTTACAAGGATATGGAAATCCAAAACTAGACCTGTTGTATATCAGTTAGAATTTAAGACAATCCTCAGCGTGGACAGTGATTGGTAGAGCAACAGCTCAGCATGTGAATGCACAGGAAGTGATTAAGGCTTTTAGAACAGGTTGTCTTAGACAGCATCCTTTATCATTAGTTGTGCCAAAAGTTTTTGTCATAGATGGGATATTGTTTAAAGAAAATAAGATGGCAAACCCTAAGTTATTACAGAAGAATGTTAAAAGGAAACACAAAGACTATTTAGGGACTAAAAATGTAAGAAAAGAGCTTGTTACGTTTTATACTTGAAATGAACAGTGACATTGACTGACTCATTACAGATGTGAACAAGTTGAGATTGTTTACATTTCAGACTGGAAAATTCCCCTGGTGCATATGCATGGGATTTGAAGGGTGTTCAGCAGTGATGCACTTTGGAGACCTAGTTACCAACAGCTTAAATTTTGTTATAATCTAATTTGGTCCTAGGGAGATGCCTAAATCTATGGAGGGATCCAATCGACTATATCTACTCTAAGTAAGCTTAACTTGTATTAGCAGCTCTTAATTCAGTTCACAATAATAGCAACACTATTAGTGGTGTCCATTTTGTTTGTTTAGTAGCCTAGCAGTTACAGTTCCCACCCAGAAAATTGGAGCTCTGGTTTCCCAACCCTCCTCACCTAGAGGATATTTGAACCTACATATCTAACTTACTAGCAGAGTGCTAAGGCAATAGACTGGAATAAGATAGCTGAGGAATGCCCCCCTTTTTCCATTGAAACTGGGCCTCTAGGTAGCCAAGAATGCAAGGATTATTTAGGCAGAGAGATCAAACAAAAGGGAGCCTGCCTTTGCAGCCTACTACTCTCAGCACTCCTCTGGGCTTTAGTTCTAAGGTTATTTTTGTTTTTAGCCAAGGATTATCTAATGTAAAATGCATAATCTTGGCCATGTGAGTTTAAAACAAGGACCCACTCATGTATTCCCTGCCTACCTCCAAAGACGGTGCCATAGCCACCTGCCTACAAAGGTACATTTCTTTTCACTTGCTGCCCAGACCCATCATTCATTTTTTACCTTAGATAGTCATGAGCTAAAAATTTACAGAAACTATCAACAAGGACTGGAACTCCAGACCACCCTTAGCCAAGAATGTGCTGTTACCACTAGGCTTAAAGGCAGGCTTCTTTTTCGTTGCTTTCTCTGTCCCTATGAATTTCGTATACTTAGCGGCTTGTGGCTCAGCTTCAACATGAGGCATGGTGGAGGCTTCCACTCAGGCTTATAGTTCTGCCTTATAGTTATGGCACTCTCCTGGGAAGTGGGATTTGAATACCCCTCAGGGTATGTCTACATGTGCATTTAGGTACACCTACATTTAATGCCCATTGGTTTAATGCACATTTAGGCTTGCATCTACACATGCACATGTTAAAGTGCATTATGTGCAGGCTGATGTGGAATTAAAGTTAGTCCCAAGTCAGTCCATACAAAGCATCAATGCACCTTAACGCTGCGTTAATGCACTTTAGCTATTTACGCCTAAATCAATGCAGATTGCAGATATCAAATTTAGGCATGAATAGCCTAAAATTGTCATTTTTAAGGTCCATTAAGGGTTGCATTTGTAGACACATGCCCTTAATGTGTCTTATATCAGACTAAAGCACCTTAAATTGGTATGTGTAGACATGGCCTCAGAGTGGGGAAGTCTTAAAAGCCAGGTCTCATGGGTGGGAGCCCCATGCCTCGGAGGGGAATTGGGTATAGTTATAGTGCATTACATGTTCAACCTAACTGCAGTGCCTAAGCTGAGAAGGTGACAGAGTTCAGACACACCTTTGTGGTTAGTGTTTATTGTTACACTGTTACTGGCTGTCTCGATGTACCTTGTGCATTCTAAATTGCCCTTTGAAGATCCCTGTTTCTCCTGATGCTCTGTATAAAAAAAGGTTGAGAACCACTGCTTTTGTATCGTGACCGATTTTTAAACATCCATGGCCAGTCCTGACCTAGTGCCCCTCACTCCTGTTGCATCAGCCCCCACAGTGTGTGGGACAGGGAGTAGGTGTGTGGGGACATGGAGGCCACAAGCAGCCCTGGGCAGGCTGGAACTCTGCCAGCTTGCAGGGGAAAAGCCACAGTTTCCCATGTTTTTCTTCTTTTAAAGAAGAATCTATTTTTAAAGTTTGTATATCCATTTTTAAGTTTGTCTGCAACCCTTTCATATATTCTTGCAACCTACTTTTGGGTCACAATCCACAGGCTGAGAAACACTGGTATAAAGTATACAGACACTTAAAGGAATTACACTTTGGAAGCACCTACATTTTCTCATTGATTATACAGGGATCATACCTGAACCAAATCAAATTGGATTATTCTCTTCAACTGAGGCACCAGATTTTAGGTGTTGGGACATCTAACTGTAGGTGCCTACTGGATCTGGTGCAAACTGATTAGTGAACACCACAAGTAGTATGCTGCATTAATACTGCCTTTTTAACATAGCCATATCAGCAAACTAACAGAATGTATCTGACATAGAACCCATAAAACAACACATGAAATTTTCTAAATGCAGAACAGGCCTAACTCAGAGCCATTATTCCTCTTCTCTTTTTTCCAAGGCAAGGAATGGATTCCCAATTTTTTTTGCCAATGTTTTTCCCTAAAACTGGTAAAAATCTCAGTATGTAGAACTCTCCCCCTGCTTTCACCATAAATATAGCTCTGGAATTATAAAAGACAATTTCCTTGCTACTTGGAACATATTCAAAGACATAAGATGTATACTATATACAAGTCATATTTCTTCTCCTGCAGTAAACACTGTCATTTAAACTAAGCCAAATTTAATAGAAAATGCTTCTGTTCACACTAAATGTGTTTATATTCATTGATATTCTCTGACATGGCTCATGGTAGGAATGGTATATTGAACAATTAAAGAATGGTGTGTGTGTGTATGTACAGCAATTCAAAAAGACAGCCTCTATATACAAATGCTGTCCTATAAATCAAATGACAAAGAGACTTTCTTTAGAAAGAGTTGAATTATATTTTTAATTAGTGTCTGTGAGCCAGAACTATAAAGTAAAAGCCATAAACTATTTTGATTTACAGATAATCTCCCATTGATATCTTTTTCGGTTTGTTTGTTCAACTCCATATTTGCTAGCTGATAGTACTAGGCATCTCCAAAGCATTTTTAAAAATTCTACCAAGTTATTCCTCATAGCACCTTGCTTCTGCAAGGCATTGTTGCATCTGATCAAGAGAAGGGAAGGGACAGGTAAAGGAATTTAATTAAAGGATTTCCCTCTTTTTGTCCTATAAAACCTGAAAAACTTTAGATCAGTTATTATTATTATTTCTCTTCTATAAAATACAAAACTCTCACAGAAGTCAGGGGCCCATTTATATTGCTCTATTTTAACTTGTTCCATACTGCTAATTTCAATAAATAACTGAGGTTTGAATAGATATACAGGCTGATACATATTTAGGACTATCCCAAGTGAAATGTCTGTGTGGCTGTAACCATCGGGGGGGCACTTGCCCTCCAAGATTTCTGCTCTGACAGTGGGGTACAAGCCACAGGGCTGCATCCAAGCCAGAGCCAGGGCTCTGCAGTACTGGGGGTGGCAGCAGTGAAGCAATTTTTGCACCAATGATAAGGCATGGTGCCTGACTAGACCCAACACCCAGCAGCAGTGTGGGTGGGAGTTGTGGGCCCCCACCCCAGTATCAGCACTTATACATCACCTATGGCTATCACATAGCCCTGAAAGAGAAATGTCTACTTTACACCACTAGCTTTACTTGTGCCCTCATCTACAGATGTGGAAACCACACTTACTTTTTCAGGGTGAAACCCTCTGCATGAACTTGAAGCATTAAACAATACTTAAGTATTACATAAGGCCTGTGCACAAGGTAAATTTTAACCTCAGTGATAAAGCAATTAACCATCCAATTTTGGGGGGACAGTCCAGGATTTTGGAGCTGTTCTGTTCCCTTGTAGAATCCTTGAAATTAGACTTTTTACCAAATTTGAAAAATTGATTTTAGATTTCCTCTCACTCCCCTCCCACCCTACAGTGCTAGGCAGCATCCAGTAGTTTCTTCTTGGAGGATGAAGCACAATCCTACTTAAAGTGCCATGAACGTAGCTATACTGCATCCAGCTGGAGAAGTAAACATAGTCTCTGTCTCAAATTAGCACTGCCTTCTGAGCTAGAAGAGAAGCTGCATTCAAATGGCATGGCACCTCAGCTAATTTAACTTTGCCTCACAGTGCTACAGAGAAAGTGACTGCATTCATAGGAAAAGAAGGTTCCATATTTTGCACTGCAAAAGTTAGTCACTTTAATCAAGCTTTGCAGCAATCAGAATAAGGCAGAAGGCTCCTTCCATCACAAGAGGGTTCTGAATGCAGATGTACTCCTTATACAGTATTCATCAGGCCTCGGTGACAGATTGTCCAAAGAAGACTGGAGAAGAGAAGAATTGTCAAGAGTGCAACCTTTTGCACAGAAATAAAGCTTCAAGAAATATGTGTATATGAGGAGGCTTTGTTGACTTGGATAGGACCAGCAGTCATGGAGAGTAACTCAAGGATGTGCTGTTTACAGAACTGAGGCTGGGGATAAAGCAATAGGAAGTGGAATATAACAAAGGTGGTAGGCAGGTGTCTGTTTTAACCTTGGCTCCAAGACCAGCTACATTAGAAGAATAGAGAAAAAAAATGCATCAAAATGTATACAAAAAATTGTACACCAGATACCTTTCTATATGTGCATTAACGTTTTATAATTATAATAATATATAACATAATCACAAAGGTTATCAACTTTTACATTAGTTTATTTTTAAATGACAAGCTTAAATTCTGCCAAATTGCAAAATGGTATGGGGACCAGATGAATTTATGAAGTATGTTGCATTCACTACTTAGAATTGCTGCCTCACACACACGTTATAAATCATGGAAGTAACTAGTATTGATTTGTATTAGCACTGCTGACATTTCTCTCAGCAAGTTTCAGGTGACATTTCCTCTCTCAAATTACTAAATCATGCCTCTTATACAGAGTAATCAAAGAACTTTTACTTTGAAATTAATTAGAAAGGTTCTATTTATGCTTTCTGAAGTTGAGGCAAAATACCAAATGAGTGGTCTGAAGACTAAAGCCATCTGATTTAGCTGAAGAATAGAATACCATGGAGAGGTACAGGTTTTCTTTTATCATCCAGTCAGTATACCTCAAATCTGACCAGGAGGCATCAGATTTAAGGACGTTTCAGTTTCTATGCAACAACAGTCTCTGACAGAAATGCCAAAAGAGGATTTAATTACAATGATTTTGTGATGTCTGCAAAGAACTGGATGGAGACCACAAACTCATTGTACAGAGACTACCAAACAGGGAAAAAAGTTTACTAACCTGGGTTAGATTTAAGCTAGGATCCTTGAGGAGGATGGCTCAATGTTTCTTACAGTTCCCTGCGGCCATTTAGTTTGTAGCTACACTTGCAGATTAATTTTTTATTTTGTTTTTTCTCTGTGTTATGCATTTCAAATCCATGGGCTATTCAAGCACATTGCAGAACTTAAGCATTGTGTCTTCTCTGCAGACACCAGACTTTCTGCTTCTATCCTTCTATTTAGAGGCAGTTAGTTGTGCTGGAATTTAATTTCTTTCCTTTACTTCCACTCATCTGCTTGGAGGAGGTTTTGAGGGGAGTCACCAGGTGGTATGGATTCGCCCATGCACATAAAGCATTTATGGGAAGGGCATGTCTTACATTTGTCTTCAAGCCTATCAGCAATAAATTGCAGATAACTGTGATATAGATGAAAGGGAATGTTGGTGAAGCCATACACCCTTGCTTTACCTTGGTTCTGGTAATGAAAGGGACTGTTTCCACACCATTGCTTACATGGGTGACTGGTGCCATCTTAGTCAGGGGGGGGCACATGCCCCACCCGTGACCAGTCCCACTGACTGGAGGGGGGTTCGTCTGCAGCTGATCCCACCAACCCGGCCTCCATACGTGTTGCTGCTGATTGCTTAGGATAGTGCTGTCATGTCATCATGAAGGAGTCTGATAATGAATTTTAATGAGCATCCACATCTCATCAGGATCTTTCTTAGTGCCTGTCTGATTGAACTAAAAGCCTTAGTCAAGTCAGTGAAAGCCAGATAAAAAGCTCACTGTTGCTCACAGCACTTCTACAATTGTCCTGCAACAAAAATCATATGTATTATACTTATGAGTGGTTTGAAACCACATCAAAGAGGTTGCAGAATTTCTTATTGAAGCATTGCTAGAGACGATTGCTGTTAGCAGGATCTTTTAAGCCATCAGTATAGAACCTCTTTCTTGGTAGCTTCTTTTGTTTATGGTCTTTTATTAGCAATGCAAATAGACATGAGGGACTGTATTGGACTATAATCTGTTCAGCAGTTGTCTGCACTGGTCATAGCTGGGGATATGGATGTCATGACAGTCCTAGGCACATGCTATGATGTGATCAATTAAGTGCCAGTGTTCTGAACAGGGGTGCATCCATAATGTCTTCCATTTGTTTCTTTGGAATAAAGAGGTTGTGATGATGAGGTCATGTTCAGAACACTTGCTCAGGAGAAGATTTCTATTTAAGTTGACTTTCCTGACTCCTTCCTTTCCAAGCGTTCCATTCCATAGCTCAGAGTCCCAGCCCAGGGCTTAATGAAGAATAAAATTATTTTTTTGTTGTTGTTTAGTCAGCTGTTTTAAAGTTCAAGGCATAGGCACTAATGACTTTTTCATGTTGTCTGCTGGTCAGTTGAAGATGAAAGGTTATATGATGCTCTCTGATGCCATTTGGACACTGGCATCTGAGTTCAATCTTGGTCTTGATAGCAAAGCTGATCCCATGGATGTCTGTCTTTTTTAGCTTTTTCTTTCCAAACAAATAGTGTAGCCACCACAACTTACATAGGTACCAGAGAACTGTTAAACTATTTTTACACAGCATTTTGAAAACAGCTACCATATCATCACTACCACATAAAAAAGAATAGGTTCTACCACAGATTCTCAAAATATATAGTGGGTTACTAGTATTTGTTTTCATAGTAACACACCCAGAGCTAGAATATGCATTAAGGACTTCAACTCGCTCTGAGGCCCAAAAAACTGTGGAATTGGAAGCTGTTCCATTGCACAGTGGTGGAAGATCTGGCTAGAAGGAACTATTTTATCTGTACACTACAAAGTTATGTTCAGGAGACACTACTTCCATATTAGCATGACTATCTTTTGGAACAAGTTGAGTTGAGGTCAATGGTTACATGACGAAGCAGGTAGACAATTAATCCACCTTCTATTCCCTCCTATCTTATCTATAACTTATTCTAGAGTACTGCTGTGGTAATGGGGACTAGTGTAGCTGATTGGAAGAGGATGGATTTTTTTCCCAACTTAATCCATGTGGAATTCCCTTTGGCAAAGCCTGATTCATATAGTCTTTGCTGCAAGAGAATTTGGATCTAACTGAATTGTGCCAAACATTCCTAATCAGTAGAGAAAAGTTGTTTTAGCCTCCCATTATTGATTTAAGCACAGCAGTGATTAGTTTTCTTAGATTGTACCCAATATTCACTTGGCAAAGTAACAGACTGATTAGGATGATGTAACTGCAGTTTATATCTATTTGCATTACTAAGTGACTTAATAAAAGCCCCTGTTGGGAAGCAGAAATCATGACCCACATGAAACTCCTGAAATAGGAGCTTTCAAATACAGCAACACTGGCCTTAAAAATGATGCCTGATATTATATTTTTATTGTGTAGATTTAAACTTTGTTTATTGCTTTTAATATCACTTACAGAACACAAATACTTTGATCTCAGTAACTCATGTAGTAATTGGTGTATTCTTCAAGTCTTGTAATTGTCTATGTTACCAGTGAGATGCTTTCATTGACTACTGTAAAAGTCAACATTTTTTAATTTCATTTTTCCATGTAATAATTCAAGTCATGCTGAGAGTGAAAGGAGGAAAATACATGTTCCCCCCCCCAATACTTATATAATTGTTCACACTTATTTTAACCCAGATTAATACAAAGAAAATCAAGGCTATCTAGCTCTACCTTCTGTCATTTATATGAATATTGCTATCATACTATAATCTTACTGGGTGGATTTCTTCCCACATTGGTTAAGGAGATTCCAGGTTCCCACCTATATCTCTGAGACAACCCTCTTGTTCCAGACCAACCCTTTTAGGGAGAAAGGAAATAGCTTAGAAATGAGGAATGCTCTTAGCAACACAGATATTCTTTTATCTAAGCAGGGAAAGCCCTCAGACTGCAGTCTCAGGAAGGGAGAGATCCCAGTGGCAGGTTAGATATTCCAGCAATAAAACAATATGCTAGTTTATAGCACCTAAGTGTACAGAACAACATTCTCTGAGCCAGTTAATAATTCTAGGAGCCCCTATCCAACCTCTCTGTCCCCTGCATAAAAAATACAACCTTTTGCTGTAATTACTGAACTTCACATGCACACTGAATTTCTTGATAGATGAGTTCTGATGTCTGTTTTGCTGCTGGGTTTGTCTAGCTCAGCGGTTTTTGACCTGTGGTCCACAGACCCCTGAGGATCTGCAAACTATGTTTAGGGATCCACAAAAGTGTAGACATGTGCCCTTAATCTGCCTTAAAAATGGTGATTTTAGTTTAAGCCCACTTGGCATGTGTAGATGCACCCATTAACTAACTAATTTACTCCAAATAGTGTATTCTAGATGCTACCCTAGTTCCCTACATTCTGAATGATTTTCCTCTTTAGTCTCCTATTGCCTCTTCCTAATTACTTTCAATTGGATATTTATGGCAAAGTGTACAGAAGTGCTAAGCACCTGCGGTTTCCAGTGTAATTAGCTCATTGTTAATTATTAATGAAAAGAATCAAAATATGCAAAACAAAAGTAATTTAGAGAAAGCTGATCTTTTTTTAAGCCTGAGCCAAATATACAACACCTCATGTACTCTTTTACCCAAATAACTAATTTTTCCTTGTGAATCTTTGTCAAAATCAGTTGTAGCATCGATTTAATTCTACACATTAATTAGTGGGGGGCTATGGTCTACCTTTAAAGGGGAATAGACCATGTGATTGAGGGGACCCGCGGCTGATCTCATGGACCAGGAAGCAGCCGTGGCACTCTCAAAAGTGACCATGGCGCTTCATCCAGGGGTCCCACTCCCCGGCCAGCACTCACAGGGGGGCCACCAGCACTCCCACCAGACCCCCAACCAATACCTAAATGAGGAGTACGGCCTGTCAGGAGGTGCATCAGCACTCTCACAGGCTGCACATACATCCCCTACACCTTGACACTGGAGTGGACCATATTATAAATATACCTATTCTGTGTCTCATAGCTATGTTGAGCAGTATATATGCATCTCAGAAAGGTCAAATCAGTTTAAGAGATATTGGCTAATATCCATGCAGAGACAAAAAGGCTGCGAAAAGTGCTGTTCTTCAGACCTAAGACAAAATATGAATCAGTAAATGCAAAGATTAACAATTTGGAAAGATGCCTGATCAGTATAGAGGAATGGATTTATCTGACTGAACCCAAAGTACCTGTGTAGAAGTGTCTTAATGCAGTTTTGAGGATTCTTAGAATTATTTTTTGATGTATCTGTAGACTCAGCCTTGCTCCGAAAACATAGCTGAGAACTGAGTTCACTTTAGGTAAGTCTCATTTAGAGCAGGATGGGTTTACAAACACCATGCATTTTTCTTTTAAACAGAGTTCAAAGACTAAACTGGTCACAAATCCTTTCTGCAGCTGCCTCTAGAATATTAACCTTTCACAGAGGCTTATTATGGCCAATCAAAATTATATTCTTTTCCATCAGGGCTGCTCCCTTGCACAGTGTCATCTGACCTGCAATGTTCCCCATGGCCCTGTGCACTAGGCAGGATGCGAAGAATGGCCTAATTTCAGTGCACAGGGGCAGCATGGAGCCCAGAAAACCCAGTCCTGACTGGGCTGAGGCAGCATGGATACCTCCACCAATCCCGCACGCACCAGGATCAGGTTCTGGGGGGTTTGTACTGCCTCTGCCCAGCCAGGATCAGGATCCAACTGGGCAGAAGTGTGGGTCCCAGAGCCTGATCCTGGTGATTGGCAGTGCAGTCGCCAATCCAGCCCACAAACTGGCCCTACACCATTCACCTGGTTCACAAACCTACTGTTCTTCCCTGGAACAGCTTTCCCTAATACCTATGGGTAAGTCCAAATAAAGTTTCTGACAGCTGGGCATATATAGTTCTTGAATGCCTCTGCATGCTGGACTGTACAATCCCAGAATCCCTCCCTTTAAAGCCTCTGGGTTTAAGCAGAAGGTACACAAGCCAAGGATTAAAACTCATTTTTGTTCCTAAGTACAAAAACACAGTACTGAAAATCTGGGGGGAAAGACTAGTTCCTAACACATTGATGGTCAGGCTCTTCTAAGATATTTGAAATTTGAGCTTCTAAAAATTAAGGCCTTAAAAAAAATCCCTTTTGAACATTTAAACCAGTGACTTCTATTTTTCTGGTAAAGAAATCAGTATTGACACAAAGTGTTTTTTATACTATTTTTCATTGTTGCTTTAGATGAGAAGAAAAGAATATCTAAACAAAACTCATGGAGGAATCTTCCCCTCTGCAAAAAAATCAACATACCAGCCCAGGCCCAGCTGCCCTTCCTTCTTCTCCCTTAAAAATTCTCCATGCTCAAGTTCAGTGTGGCAATGAAATCCCATCTGCTTCTGACCTCTGTGTTAAGTTCTGCCTCCCCAGTCTGAAAGTGTTCTTCTTTGCCTACAGTCAACACTTCTGCCCCCATAAAGGATATTAAACCCTGTCATAATTCCTTTCCTTGGGTACGACCACACATGCAAACATGTGTGCTTGCAGAAGCTCAAATAGAAGTGATGCAAATTTGAGCCAGGGCTTTTTGCTTCAGCGTATATGCTTGGACATTTACTTTGTTGAGGAGCATATTGTGCTACTTGGAGCACAGTAACCCTGCCTGGCTCCTCCCAGATCTTCAGCCAGGGGGAGCTAAAGCCGGAGGCCAGCACCTGTGCACCAGTATGAAAAGCTACCCTGTCTTGGCCCCAGCAGTATAAAAAGCTGCCCTGGCAAGTACCTCAGGGCTACTTGCTCTCAGGAGCTTCTGAAGCCCAGCTAACTGGTACTTGAGGACACTACCCCTTGTGCCAGCTGGACTGCTGAAGCAGCCCTGAGAGTTCCCTGCCCCCTCTACCCACTGCGGCAGTCTGGCAGTGGAGGCTGCTGCCTGGCTGTGACCTGCTGCGCACCTGCCAGACCCGGATGGGAACTGCAGAGCCAGTAGAGGCATCTGCACCTCTGCGCCAGCTGCCAGTGGACTGCAGTTGCAGGGTTGGCCTTTGTGTGGCGCTACTGCCATGTGTGCCCCTGCCTGGCCATCTGGGCAGCTATCACTGAGCTGTCAAAGCATGTCATTCTGGCTCCATTTGTTGAGGAGGTCAGCCACAGCCAGATGGGTCCAAGGTGCCAGCTCTGAGCAGGCAGGGTCCTGCCATTGGCCTCCCCAGAAGGAATTCTAGTGTTTCCTGTTGAAACACTAAAAAATCCCTGATAAAAAAAATCCAAAAGTCACTCTGTAAAATACCCCCAAATCCATGTTTGTAAAGTAAAACAAAAGACCACTGTAAAGACAGAGAGCAAGAATGAGACAGCTATCAGTTGGACAATGTTTTATTGATTTATCTTACAGTGTTAAAGCAAGTCTCTTATCAGAATAATAAAGTGGACTCTAAATACATGTTTCATGAATTCATGAATACATGCTTTGTTGTAGTCCCACAGGACAATGTCCCCTACACAAGGGCTTTGTCCCCCACACAAGGGGTATGGACCCACAGTGGGGGCCAAATAGCCCCCACAGGGGCTACCACCCCCCTTGCAAGGCCCACATGCCCCATCCCAGCTTCCCAATGGCTGTCCCAGCCATCCTCACCCCCCAAACTTGCACCCCCAGGTCCCCATGGCTACCCCCACAACCCCAGGCACCATCACTTAAAAAAAAAACACAACAAGAAAACCGGAAAAAAAGCTCCTCTGCTTACCTTAGAAGCAGGGTTGGGGGGCTCCAGGGCTTCCTGGCAGAGTCCCCCTGGGCAGCATAGGACAGTGGAGGGGAGGAGGGCTCAGGCTGGGGCTACCCCCACCCTGCCCCAGACTGTGCAGGCGGGGCCCCAGGCAGACACACAGCAACTCCACCTGCCACTAAGTTGCCAGGGTTTGGGTTTTTTAAGTATGGGGCCCTGGGAGGATGGGGCCAGCCCTGGCAGAGGGAGGGGGGGCTGGTGGGGGGAGCGGCCAGCCCTGGCAGGGGTCAAGGGCCTTGTGGTGGCTGGCGAGATAAGGAGCCCGCTTCAGCAGGGTTTGCGGGGGCTGGTGGGGGGAAGGGCCCGCCCCAGCAGGGATCGGGGGGGCTGGCGGGTGTTGGGAGCTGGGGGAGTGGGTGGCATCATTGGGGGTCCCCTCCTCCCTGTTCCAGCCCCCTGACCCCTTACTCACCGACACCAGGGCAAGGGGCACCCATAGAGACGCTCTGGCAGCATCTTTTTTTTTTGTAGGTGTGGGGAATCTTTTTTTGCTCCCTCACATGCATGTTGCCCCACCTCAAAGGGGTTTGAGGCAGGGCAAGAGGCATGTGTGCACTCGTGTGGAGGCACCCCTTTTGGCTTAAAGGTTGAATGCTGCAAAGTCCTTGCTAGCTGTTAATTTAGTAGTACAATTGTTTGCAATGCTCAAGGAAATTTCCCATTGAGATATGAAATTATTCTTCCCTTAAAAGACTTTGCTGCTTATGTCTCAGTGCCTGTTTCTCATATTCCTTTTCTACCTTGCAGAAATCATCTTTCTGATATTTCATCAAGTAAAAGTAGATAAAATTTGCTGATCTCCTGCCTTGGTAGCTTAATTTCATGCATTACTTCTTGGCATATAAGCATCTTGTTATTCAATAGTGACCTTCCAAATGATGCATTGGCATCAGGAAATGAAGAGGCAAGTAATTCCTCCTGAGAAACAGCAGCAGCAACAGCAGGAACATTGGCAGCAAAGGAAATCAAGGTTCCATCTGCCCCTCCTTTAATGACTCAGTTTTCCTATGTTGCTGTTATTAAGCAGAGCACTTGTGCTGTTGGTATGCGCTACAGATAGAAAACATGTAAAAATGTTTAATGCTGGGGTTGACAATTAATTAGTTATATTGGTATATACCTGGACATTACTGATGAAAATCAGGGTATTGATTCAGTCTCTATTCCCAGACTAAGGTATAGAGCAAGAATAAGCAACTCCCTGGCACACATGCCAATTAGTGGCACACATTTTCCCTGGCATGCCAGGAGGCATGGGAGAAAATTGTTTAAATAATATTTTTTTTAAAGTTGCTGCTCTGAGCTCTCCAGAGCAGCCACAAGTCCTAGTGCCGTGGCAGGCACTGGGGACATAGTCAGGAGAGCACAGGCAGGGATGCAGTCCACATCCTGCTGATCCTTGTCCCTTGTCCCTGGGCTGTGCCCTTCACCCTGTCTGAAGGGGAGTTGTGGGTGGGCAGGGCCAGGGCCCAGGCAGGCACTGTGCAGGACCATTGTGCTGGAGGCTCCCAGTGAGCCCTGGACCTGGCCAAGGGTTGGGCAGTTGGATGCCCTGTCCCACTTGGGCAGGAGCAGCACCTGGGCACCAAGCAGCAGGGCCAGGTGCTTGGGCCAGGGGCCAGGTGGAGGCACCATAGGCAGGCTGGCCTGGCCGGGCCTTTGGAAAGGCGGGGGCTGGGCAAGAAACGAGGCTACCCAGGAACTCCATGGGCTCAGGCCATGGCTGGCAGATGGGTGGGGGCACCCAGCAGCACCTAAAGTGAGGCCCAGCCCAGCCCACAGAGCTCTGCAGGGATGAGGCACAGCCGCCCTGCCTGTGAGGGGACATTGCATTGCTAGGTATGTTGCCAGCAGATCAAAGGAAGTAATTGTTTCCCTCTATTTGGCACTGGTGAGGCCACATCTGGAGTACTGTGTTCAGTTTTGGGCCTCCCACTATAAAAAAGACGTGGACTAATTGGAAAGAGTCCAGTGGAGGGTGACAAAAAAAGTGAGGGGCTGGGGGACATGATGTATGAGGAAAGATTGAGGGAACTGGGCTTATTTAATCTAGAGAAAATGAGACTGAGGGGACTTAATATCAGCCTTCAACTACCTGAAGCAGGGTTTGAAAGAGGCTGGAGCTAGACTGTTCTCAGTGGTGGCAGATGACAGAACAAGAAGCAACGGTCTCAAGTTGCAGCAAGGGAAGTTTAGGTTAGATGTTAGGAAGAATTTTCTCATTACAAAGGTAATAAAACACTGGAACAGCTTACCCAGACAGGTGGTGAAAGCTCCCTCCTTGGAGGTTTTCAAAATCCAGCTAGACAAAGCTTTGGCCTCCCTGCATGCTGGGCACAGCACAAATGGGGAGGAGCCACCCCTGGTGCAGGGGCCTGGTCACAGGCCCAAGAAACAGCTTCTGCAGCTACCCCAGCCTGCTTGGGCTCTGGTCTTGACCACCCGCAGCTCCCCTCTAGGGGCCAGAGCTGGGGCTGGGGCTAGGGCCAGGGCCAGGGCAGGCTCTGCACAGGGCTGCTACAGTGCAGACTCCTGGCTGGCTCGGCCTCAAGCACTGCCTGGGGCTGCTCTTCCCAAGGCCTGGGGGCTCTCAAAGCTGGGCCCCCACACTGGGGTTGGCTCTGCCCCACTCACACTGTGCCCAGCATGGAGGGAGGCTGAATGGGGAGCCCCCAGTGCCCAGTGTCCTGCCCCAGCCCAGCCTGTATAGCTCTAGCACAACTATCCTGGCTGAGCCCTGGCCAGGCCCTCCCTCCCAGTCCTGGACTTCCCCTGCTCTGGGACTGTTGGGGAGGTCTGAGCGCCTGTGCCCTGGTGGCTGCTGCAAGGGTGTCGCTGTGTCCCTCCACTGAACACTACCTGGTACCAGTGGGACCAAGCCACAGCCAGTAGTGATGTGAGACACTGGTGACAAGGGACACACCTTTCTGTTTTTCATGTTTGTCTCCTTTTTCTTTCTCTCTTTTTCTCTTTTTCTTTTCCTCTCTCTCATGTTTTTCTTTTTCTATCTCCTTTTCTCTTTCTCCTTTCTTTCTCTTTTCTCTTTTTCTCCCCTTGTTTTCCCTCTCCCCTCTTTTTGTCTTTTTCTCTTCTCTTCTCTTTTTTCTTTTTTTTCTCTCTTCTCTGCTTCTCTCCTTTTTCTCTCTTTACCTTTCTTCTCTCCTTTCTTTTTTCTTTTCTCTGTTTGTCTTTTTTTCTTTCTCTTCCCCCTCTCTTTTTCTCTCTCCTCTTTTTCTCTTCTTTCTTTCTTTTTTCTCCCTCTGTCATCACAGCATGCTAACAGAAAGAATACACAAGTACAAAGGAAGTATATGAAGTTTTATTTATTGTTACCAGGTTTAGAATTTTTAGAAAATCTGGTATTTACTGTAAAAAAAAAAGGAACATATATCATTATTAACTATATTAACATGCAGTCCTGCCATGTACCTTCCCTTCCCCTCCTTGGTTTTGTTTTTCTGTCACACTGGCACTCTGGCACCCTACAAGGTAGACATGGTGGAGTTTTTTGGCACTCTGGCCAAAATGTTGCCTACCCCTGGTAAGGAGTATCACTCTCCCCTCCTGGGTTACCTACATTGTGGGTCACAGCAAGGATGGGAAGTAGACCCCCAACACAGGTGGGCTGAGCATGACCAAGCAGGTAAAGAGCATCTATGCTACACCCTTGCTCCAGGGCCCATGATCCAGTGTGTGACGGGAAGCAAACTGTGCCAAAAAAGGCAAGAATTGTGGCTCTGAGTCATGATTTGGCCCAGTGCTCTTCTTGTCTTGGGGCAAATAGCAAGATGCCATTCTAGCCCCAGATGAGTGTATCATCATTAGTGTGGTTACAATGAATTAACATCCACTGAATTAGTAATGACTTAGGCTCATGCATTACCTAAGTTATAATTATACCCAGCAAAAATAATATGCATTCCATGTGAAGTTCTGTCTACGAATAATAAGCTGTGGCTGAACTGGAACTCAAACTCTTCAGTTAAAAGGGGCTTCTAAGCTAATACTTGGGTTTCTTTCATAACTCTTTGCTAAGTGTCATCTTTGTATATGGTCCTGGGAGTCAGGAGAGAGGCAGGGAAAGAATTGTGTGTGAATGTAATTTTGTCAACTCTCAACTAGTGCATGCACTTGCAAAATCCTTTCTTCATATAAAATGTATGGCCTGATCTAAGTTTAATATTCAGAAAGGGAATATTTCCCAATCACAGAAGTCCACTAAAAAAAGGGAACTTTCTAGACAAGTGCCCTAAAAAACAGCACTGCTGTGTTTCAGAGAGGTCTTTGGGCAGCCTCCCCCCGTCTTGCATGTTATACACTTGCTCCTTATTGTGTGGGCTAGCAATGTTAGTAATACTCCTTTTGGGCAGAGGAGAGTAATGGTTGGTTCCAATTATTACCTTGTTAAAAACAAAGCAGGGCAGGGTTGCATGACAGAAAGTGCTGAATGAGTTAGTCTTAAAGGGCATGTGTAGATGAAACAGAGGCCCTAAATTGAAGCAGTAGGTTTTTAAAAACAATGCTTCAATTTAGGGCCTGTGTCATTCATACACCCTTTTGACTTACCTGCCTCTCCAGTGGTGGGGAAGGGAGAGTGAGCTGCCAGCGAGCAGAACAGTCCCTGGATTGCTGAGAGGCTGGTGCTTCTCTTTGTGGCAGCAGTGGTCCCCCCAAGGCAGCACCTGCCTGCAGGCACCCAGCCCGGGCAGTCCCGGGGAGACCTCTGCCATGGAGTGAAGCACCAGACCCCCGCACAGCTCAGGCAGACAGGCAGTCCCCAGCGGGGGCAAGATCAAGCTCGCCACTTTTCCTGGGCAGAGCCTGCCTTTCTGGGCTGCTGCCAGGCTACTTGCAGGGCTTCCTACATAGCTCCTGAGCTGCACGGAGTCCAGTGCTTCACTCTGCAGCCTTAGGAGCAGCAAACTAAACTCCTCAGAGAAGTTCTGGTTTGCTGCACCCCAAGTCAGTTAAGGCGCTTTACGCTGATGAATTTGCTACAGAGGCCGTAATTAATGTGCAATATGCTGCTGACATGCAAACACTGACGCCATTAAAGCGGTGCAAAAGCATTTAGCCCAATTTAAAGTGTCATGCACACGTGCCCCCCCCCCTTTCATCTACACACAGCCTAAAGTGCCATCTGACCTGACATCTGCTTTGTTAAAAAAGCTAGAAACTAACTAAAATAAAGTAAGGCTGCAGATGATAATGCAAGTCATGCAGTTGTATTCCTAAAGATCATAAGAGACAACTAGCAATTCTGGTGTTTGATTTTTGGAAACAAATGGGAAATATTATCCTCCTGTTCCTTTTAAACAGAATAGATCCTACTTCAAACACATCATACAGTTGTAATAAATCATCAGTAATAATCAGACCTTGCTGTCACCTTCCTGCTTCTATCTAAGATATTCAAAATGACTGACAAACGAAGTCCCTGCTCCTGCAAGACATTCACCAGCTCATAAAGAGATGTAAATTCCCTTTCAATGGGCATTTGGATTTCTCAGCATCATGCAGGAGGTGCTCAGCATGACAGCTAGTCAGAAAAAGGATGGATGCAAGTGAAATTCATACATAATTTGCTGCTGACATTTCTGATTTTCCATTAGAGTTCCTCAACAGTATGTCCTCTCTTGTTATGCTTCACTGTGCATAAAGCTGGGTCAGTATCACCCTGGATTTTACAGAGAAGGAAACTACTACAATAAGACTGCACAAGTTGCTCAAGGTCACTAAGTCCAGAACTCCAGCTCTGTCCAAAAAGAAAACAAAACCAAAACCACTGAATGCAACTTTAACAGCAGCACATTGCTTTCTGTTAGCACTCGGCTACTTTCCCAGTGTCAAATGGTGTAAGCTTCTGCAGCTGACTGAATGTGTGTGTATTTGTAGACTCTCCCATGCCCTCAGCTGACTCTCACAGTCCATTCAGTATCTGGTGCTTTCCTGAAGTACACTTTGTGCTCAGCTGCTACAGCAGCTGAGTAGGGCAGTGCAGAGCTGCTAGAAATACATAGGTGTGTATGTACTCTGGCATCTTAGCCATGATAGCTATTGACTGCCTCCGGAAGTTCTGGGTATTAAAATGGTGGTAGGCTTGCTGGTAGCAGCCGGGCTTGGCAGCTTAGAAGGGCTCCAACTGATTGAAGGGGCATTCCCACCAATCTGGTGAAGGTAATGGAAAGGCTTGCCCCACCTAGTTGAGAACTACACTCCCCCTTTTCCTAATTGGTTCATTTGCAATCCAAGCACAGAGCCTCTGGAGGAGATAAAAGAGCAGCATGCCTGGCAAATGGGCAGCTGCTTTGAGGGACAATAAAGTGAGCGGATGAAGAAGAGCTGGCAGAGCTGGCCAGCAGGGCGGAGCTGTTGCCCTGAAGAGCCCCAAAACCCGCCTTTGCTGGACAAGAAGTGACAGGCAGCCGTGTTCCCCAGCTCTGCCATGAGGGAGCACAGCGAGTGGTACACAAATGGTGCATGCTGGTTCCAGGAAGCAGACCGGGACCCTGGGAGTCTCTTGACTCCTGGCACGAGACTGGGAACTTGGTGCACAAACAGTGCGTGCTGTGTCTGGGAGCAGAACAAGACCCTGGGAGCCCCTCAAGGCAGTCAAGGACTCCACTGCCTGTTCACTGCCCTTGCAGATAGCAGTGAACAGGCTGGTGCACAGAGGGTTTGAGATGGAGCGGGCCCTGGGAGCTGCTCGAGGTGGCTCGAGTTCCCCAACCCCTGGCATGAGGCCAGGCTGTTGATGCGCAGGCAGTGCATGGAGAGTCCAGGAGCAGGTTGAGACCCTGGTGCCGCACAAGGCAATTTGGGTCTCCAACCCCTGGCATGAGAGAACACCACCTGGGCAAGGAATGGTGCACTGGGCCCCTAGCGGGCTGACAGTGGGAGGAGCCCCGGGCAGCTGGGGGCCCTTACTGAGCCAGAAGGTACCATGATCCAGGAGATGGGGACAGCCTCATCGGGCTTCGGTGTCATGAGTGCCAGGAAAGGAGCTTTCCCACGGGGAGGGGAGAATTGCCGGTCAGTGAACCTAACCTCAGGCAGAGAAGCCTGATGGGGATGGACTCTGGGATTTGGAGGTTCCCCTCATGGATTATCCCAGCTGGGTGATCGAAGGCCTGTAGGCATTGGGGATCATTCCCCCTCTGTAGTGCTGCCACTGCTCCAGAGGCAGTCTGGGTTGTTCTTTGTGCCTTTTAAGGTTTACGCTTATATCTGATGTTCTTGCACCTCATGTTTTGTAAGTTAGCACCTTATATTGTGTGTATTTGTGTCTTATGTTGATGAGCTTATACTTTATAGAGTTTAAGGTTATATAATCTTTATCTGAAACCCTGGTTTTGATCCTTTTACATTATTTACCTGTATCCTAAGGTGGGGGGCAGGGGTGTATAGGACTGTGTGTGTGTGTGTGTGTGTGTGTATTGCATATAGTTTAGTTCCAGGTCCTGTATATGTGTGTGTATATTTGTGTGTGTATATGTGTATATATATATATGTGTGTGTGTTTCTACATGTATGTATGTATATGTGTGTGTGTATATGTTCCCTTTTTAACTCTTATTTATTATTAAATAAATTTGTACATAGTTATGTTCATACAGTGTCCAGGTTGGGCTCTATAGGGATAGGAGAGAAACTGTGCACAGCAGCAGTTTCACCCCACAGCATGCCTGCCCTACTAACTTTTCCCTTCAATTGGAGGGGGAAGTACACAACTAGCTACTACCTGGGCTACAAAATATTTAAGAGTATTAATGTTATTGTCTGCCAAACTTTCAAAAGATTCTCAGTGGTATATTACAGGATCCAAACAAATGGAGTAGTTGCCAGTGTTCTCATGGATGCATGTTAATATTTAAAAAATGAATGTCCTGCCTCGCCTAATTTTCCTGTTATGTAACCAGCCAGTTGTAATCCTCAATCCCATTTTGTTAAAATCAACCAAATGTTCAACAGGTTTCTGTGAGGAGAAGATTAAAGGGCTTGACTTTCATCACAACAGATGTACCAACCAGTTGAAATTGGTAGCTTTCATCTTCCAAACCTTTGACAATATCACAATGCCTTCTTAGTAAATAATGCTCCTGTATGGGTGAAAATTTTACACGCACTTAAATTCCCCCTTCCATTACCACCTGTCATAAGTTCTACTTATATCACTGTCTTTCTAACTCTCTAATTCCTACAGTTTTTGCAACCTGACAAGATTGGAAAAAATTGACAAACCCAATGACGTTTCACTTTTTGTTATGTTGGAAGGCCTCTAAGGCAATCCCTTTTTGTAGAATTGGTCCCACAAACTGATGCAAAGAAAGTGGATGGATGAAAAATGTGAATGTAGAAAAGCTAATTGGAAGTTGTATTAAATCCTTCTCTGGTTTGTGTGATGAAACTGACCCTTAGAAAACAATTGAATGACAATATATGCAGTTGCATCAAGTATTAGAAAATCAGTTTTGACCCGAAGCTTTAAATGTAGGAAATACTCCTCACACTTTTTTGCCTTCGGATCTGCTTTTCTTGCCCATCCTGTGCCATCCTTCTATGAATATATAATATCACATAACAGACCAGATGCAGATTATTTACGACTAGTGCAGTAAAAACCTAGGTATCCAGATGACAGAATCTCAATGGAAATCAGCAATTCAAAATATTCAAAAAATTAACAATTGATCTATAGTAGAAAGCGATGTCATCTTTGTGGTGGCAGAACATTTTTTATGGTAACACAAAGTGAAAGAAACATCCGTAACTGCTGTCACTTCACAAATGCCCAAATTTGGCCATGACAGGGAGGTAGTGATAAACCATGCTATTATATTATAGCCAGAGTCTGTTTGTTTATGGCAGGAGACTGCAGGTAGCCTGGAGTTGCCTAGGAGATTCACCCCTGGGGAAGTTTTGCAGTCTTGAGGAGCCTGGTTCTACACAACCTGGAAATTCCCAAGCAGCACTTGACCGCTCAAGAATTGGGAGCTCCTGCCTCAGTTTCTCTGCTTACCCACATGTGTTCCAGGGATCTCTAGTGACATGTCTTGCTAAGCAGGGAAAGTCCAAGTTTCCTATTTACCCATATGTGTCCCCAGGGTTTCTAGGGCACTTCTAGGTAAGCAGAGAAAGTCAGGGCTTCATCCCAGCATGGGCATGTATCTGCTGGTGGGGGATCCCTGTTTGCTGACACACTCATGTTGGTGCAGAGCAGTGATACACATACCGGGGAATCCATCTGAGAGAGATTTGCCCAGGGTGCACGTGCAAGCATATGGAATAACCCAGGGGCAGGCAATCGTTTCAGGTGGAGGACCACTTACCAAGTTTTGGCAAGCCATCAAGGGCTGCATAGATAGCCTCGCCCTTTAATGGGTGCCTCGCCCCTTGATGGGTGCCCCACCCCCTGTTTGCCATCTTAGGACCAGAAGTACCACTCCCTAAGCCCTGACTGTTGCCACCAGAAGTCCCTCCGCTTGCTCCAGGCTTCTGGCTGGGGCTTGGGGCAGGAAGTTAGTGGTAGGCAGGAGTTGAACTTGCAGCTGTTTAGTTCTGCCACTGATTCCCCCTGGAATGTCGTCTTTGACATGCAGCCAGGGAAAGATAAATATTAATTTTATCTTTATCTTTTAGGGGCCCCACAGGCCAGATAGAATGGCCTGATGGGCCAAATATGGTCCACGGGCTGTATTTTGCTCATCCCTAAGATAACTTCACCACATTTCTAGCCCACAGCCTTTGTTGCTGACAGTCCCATTTCTCACAGCAACACATGGCATGGAAGACAAATAGATTTCATAAATTTTGTAGACATTAGGACTGGAAGGGACCTTGTAAGATCATCGGGTCCAGCCCACTGCCCAAGGGGCAGGAAGTCAGCTGGGATCAAGTGATCCCTGCAAGATAAGCATCAAAGTGTTTCTTAAAAGTGTTCAGGTGCTTGCACCACTTCTGGGAGGAGTCTCTTCCAAGCTCTAGGGACTTGGATGGTAAAGAAGTTTTTTCTTATGTCCAGCCTAAAACATCTTCCTGGATTTTGTGACCCTCCCACCGGGCCACATATCTGAAGAAGGACTTTATGTTGTCCTTGATTCCCATAGCCAGTTTGAGTTTACTTTCGGCCTTGGCTTTCCTAGTCTGCTCACTACAGGTACAGGCCAGTGCTTAATACTCCTCCTTGGTGATGTTACCTGACTTCCACCTCTTATAGGTTACATTTTTCAGATACAGGAGGTCCATGAATCCCCTTTGGCCAGTACCAGTTCCAAGAGCACTTTACCTCTTTTTGGCCTGTAGATTTCTTGAGACAAACAGAGTTGATCAGTGCAGGTAAGAAAGCTATGTGATTGATCAGATTTGGCAAAGTGCTCCCCCTAGGAGATGTCAGGGTAGTTGAAGTCACCTGTGACAACCATGCACCAAAAGCATACCCTTTCTGCCAGTTCCCTAGCAAATGCATGGTCAATATCTTCTTCTTGGTTAGGAGGTTTGTAGTAGACTCCTACCATTATATTCCCTTTACCACGTTCCCCTTAATCTAACCCAGAGGGTCTCAAGTCATTCTTCCTGGGTGTCAATCTCTACTGGTAGGGAAGTACCACTCCCTCACCCTTTCTAGCAACATGATCCCTCCTGTACAAGGAATAGCTATGTATACCTGTGGTCCAGTCACAGGTGGAGCCCATCAGTTATTCCTATGGAATTGTATTGATTTTTATTTAGCAGAAGAGCCAGTTCCTCTTGTTTGTTCCCCAGGCTTCTGGCATTTGTGTACAGACAAGTAAGCCTGCCATTAGAAGCCCTAGGCTTCCCAGCACTCCTAGAAGAGTCCTGTCCCTGGGCTGGGGTAGGAATGAATTCCCTTGTGCTGCATGACCTACTGATTCTGAGGTTGATGCTTGATGGGCTTGGACTGGTGGTTGTCCGCCTATCCCCTGACAAGCTTAGTTTAAAGCCCTGTGACATAGGTCAGCCATTCTGTCTGAGAAGAATGTCTTCCCCACTGGAGTGAGGTGTCCCTTCGCAACAGACTGTTGCCTCTACCTCTGAAGTGTGGACTATGGTTGAAGAAGCCAAAGCCTTCATGATGGCACCAGCACCTCAGTCTTCTGTTGACTTCATCAATTCATCTCTCCCTCCTATGCCTGTAACCTATAACCAAGAGGATTGAAGAAAAAACTACCTGTGCCCCCAACCCTTCAAGCCTTATCCCCAGAGCCATGTAGTCACTCATAACCCAGCTGGGATTGCTCCGAGCCATGTCATTTGTGCAAAGGGGGAGCCCTGTAATGGGAAGCCAAAAGCCCCTGTTACTTAAAGGGTCAAGGACAGCATAGTAGCCTCACTGTGCGGGCAGGCAGCTAAGCCAATACTATCTGTACCTCTGGGACAGATAAGTGGTGTAGATTTCCAGGAAGCCAGAGGATAATGTTTGCAAAAAGCTGGAGTAGCTGAAAAAAAACTCTGTGCTTAATTAAGAAGTCACCTGACCAAAAGGGGCAGGGCTCCAAGGCATATAAATCCAGTGCCTGGAGGAAGGCAAGTGTGCAGATTGCATTGTAGGGGGTGACTCATGACACCACCTAAGAGGCCAAACCCTCGTAGTGAAATCAAACCCCTTGTAGTAACGCCTGAAGCCAGCTTCATACCATATAAGGAATAGC
>JAGPOW010003685.1:38006443-38016727 GCA_030014935.1 Caiman crocodilus
GAGGTACATGGCTTAAACACAGGTATAGAGACATGCTCAGTAGAGAACTTCTTGTGTCATTCCCTTGTAACCAATTACTGAACAGTATGCTTGTGAAACCTTGTAAACTTCTGTATAAAAATACCCCAGAAATGATATTTGGTGTGCTTGTTACCTTGCACCGTTTGTTGTTAGCAATAAACATTTCTTTTTACTTCCACCGCCCAGTGTGTATATTGGCGTCTGCATTCCGGGTGTGAACCCAGATTTGGGCTGAGGCTCAACAACTGCAAGCAGACATGTTTCCCACTGATTTAGCAGGAGAATATACTTAAAATAAAATAGAAAATACCAGTTAAAAATCCTAATGTAAATAAAGAATGAACTCTCTCACCCAATACAAATATTTTGAAAATCTTTAGAATTAGCAACCCTAAATTTGACTTTTCAAATTGATTAGCAGAATTCCCATATGCACATTTTACTTCATTTCCACTGAAAAGTGCTTTTGAATTCTTAATTCTACACAAAGCGCAATACGCAATACTATATGAATAGTTTCTTCAAAAAAACATTCTGGCCTGATGGCTTCTACAAAGGCCTGTCTCACTGCCAGCAGGATCATTACTAAAGACCATTTTGATGCATGATCTCTCAGGAGAATAGCAGACAAACAGAGTATGGAAGTAATACAGTGGAACTTAAATTATCAAAATATCTCAATTAAGGTAATTAGGAAGTATAAGTAGGTTTATGTTAGGCCATGAAAAGAGGGTTGCTTGCTAAAAAGAAAATACAGACATTTCAAGGGACTGGATCAGATCAAATTTATCTTTAAAAATATTGTTTTTAAAAACATAAGTCTAATTGCAGTGTTTCTATCCTTTTAAAAAATGCCACCAGAAACCAATTGTAATACTGTATTTACATGACTATAAGATGACCCCCCAATAATTAGATTCTATATATGGAAAAATGATAAATTCTGTGGGGGCTGAGAGATGCTGGCAGAATGGGGCCGCTGATGGAGTGGAATTGAGGCGTTAGACACGCAGGTTGTTGGAAGCAAAAAAAACTTTACTTACAGTCCTTAGGCTGTAGGCACGTTCCTTGAAGTTACAAATTTAAACAGGAACTCAGGCACACAGAAGCTCACACTCACGCAGGGTATGGGGCGTCAGATGAATCCGGCAGGGAGTCGTTGTCGGTTGATCAGGCCTCCTTCGTGGCTTGGAAACACGCAGGATCTCTCCTCATGCGTGTCTGAGCTCTCCTCCAGTTTGGGCAGGCATTGCCCAAGCCTCTTATTCAGTCAGCGGACCAATTGCCGACCAACACGTATGCATAAATTAATGTAAGCCAGTCGCAAGCATGCACTCACTGGTGCAGCTGCAAGGTTTTGGCAGGCTCTGACCATGCACTGAAACTTTTCCCACACTACAGGGGAAAATCCCTGCATCCGTGCTCACAATGTGCTCAACATAGCTGTGCCAAGGCATCTCTTAACTGTTTTGCACAGACAAATTCTAATATTATAAAAGCCATACTCTGTCTGTCTGTCTGTGCCTATCCATAATGCTTTATTCATACCCTAATTGGCTGATGAAAACAACCAATCAGAGTGTGAATCAATCAGGGCCCCCTGACCCTGAAGGAAGCAGCAATGGAGTGAATGAAGGGGGGACATGGCCAGTCCCCTCTGCTCCCTGCAGGCTGCAAAAATGGAGAGGAAGTGAGCGGGGGGGCAAGGCCAGCGTCACTGGTCATGCTCCCCGGCCCTGCAAGCAGTGGTGTTGGAGTGGACAGGGGTGGGACCAGCAGATGGAGGGTGGAGCAGTTTGGTCTCAGCCCCAGAAAGGTGGGGAGGAGATAGGGGGAGTGGGTCCAGATCCGAAGGGGGCAGAGAGCAGGGCTAGACACAGGCTGCTGTCCCCAGCTGCCTCCCCCTTCCGCCATCATTTTTTATGGGCAATTGGCTAGTTTGTTATAATTTTCCAGGTATAAAATCTAATTATTGGAGGTTTGCCTTGAATGGTCCCCTTCCCACTGCTACAGCAGGGAAAATAAACTTAGGGGGTCAAGATGTTCCCTTGTCCTCTGCCCCCTGCCCTCCCCAAGTTATTCTCTCGGCAGCACTTTCCCCCCACCTTGCTGTCAGATTCTGCTCTCTCTGAGCACATGGAAGTGAAGGGAAAATTTGAAAAACTGACTTCAAAATAAACATGCCTGTAGTAATTTAGTTGATTGAAAATTGATGCATTTTACCTATTTTGAAGCTGCTGCAAGTTTTAGCACAGGTACTCCATAAACATACTTTTAAGTAGGACTTCCATACTTATATATAGCACAAATTATGCATGATATTAAACTTAAGCCAAAAAGTACATGATTTACTACACAGTTATTGGGGTGGGCCCCAGCAGAGTCAACAGTATTTCAAGTCATAGTGACCCCATAGATCAACTTTTCTCACTAGGCTATGTACAGACAGTCGAAAAGCCCAAGAGGGAATCAGTCTAATCTTTGCAGGTTTCTCTAAGTTCCATGGATTGGAGCATTAATGAACAGAACTCCTGTTTACTCTAGGTCAGGGGTGGGCAAAATGCAGCCTGCAGGCGGGATGCAGCCCACCAGGCCAGTCTATTCAGTCCACAGGGCCCCTAAAAGTTTTAGAAAATTAATATTGATCTGCCCCTGGCTGCCTGTCATGCAGCCTTTGATGGCTTGCCAAAACTCAGTAAGTGGCCCTCCACCCAAAATAATTGCCCGACCCTGCTCTAGGTGCCGACAGAAGTTCAGCTCCTAGCTGTAATTCAGAACAATTGCAAAGCATTCTAAGTGACAATGTTACTCCCAGGAGTGCCACATAGGGGGTCCATGTGCTGCTGACACCTCCCGCTACTGCCAAAGGCATCTGCAGGAGCTCCTGCTTACCACCGTAGTGTTCCCACCACTGCATTCTCATCACCGCCATGCCCCACCAGCCACTGGGGGCACACTTCATTCATGGTTACTCCAGACCAAGCAGAAGTTCACTATTGGTTCCAGGGAAGACAGGAAAATAGCCACATTTAGAAGCCTGCAGCCAAGTTCCCATAGCAATGCCCAGGCTCTCTGCTAGTTCCCCCGGTTTTCAGAATGGGATGGGGAAAGGCAATGAAGGGAGCTCATTTTTGGGGCTCCCCAGATGGTGCTGAAGGGTGGGGTGGGTGAATTGAAACCCCCCCCAACCACCTGGGGGGCATACAATATGCCCACCCCACCCACCAGGGGGGTTGAAACCCCCCAAGACTGAAATCCCACTGGGCCCTTTTTCCCCCTCCTATTCTGAAAACACTGATAGTCTAGGAGCTTCGCAGACACAAGTTACAAAAGACACTACATTTTGTAACATGCTTATCTGATACCTTATGCAATAAGGGGTCAGACTTTCACTTGACTGGCCATTTTTAAAGCCGTTTGCAGCCATGCACCTGTGCTTGGTCACAGCTATAAACTGCTTTCTGTGCCCAGATCAGACAAAAATTGCCACTTCTGTCTTCGACTCTGTGGTAAGGGAAGATAGGCAGGTGCCTGTACTCACTGAGGCCAGAAGGCAGGAGGAGTTTTTGCATGCCTCCTAGCATGCCAGACACTACTGAGGGCATCCTAGGGCACCTGAGTACAACCATAATTCATTACCTTCCCTGCACATGCCCCAACCCCCTCCTGGTCCCAGTCTCCCTGAGCTGGGGTCTGCCCAGCTGGAGGGAATATTGCAACATGGGAGGATTTCCCCCATCCCCCCTCAGCCAGGACAGTTCCATAGAGGAAAAGATTGGGACCCAGCACCAGCCTCCCAGGGCTGCTCAGAACACCCTATCAGCTGCAGCTGGCATCAGGCAGCCTGGGAGGCCCACACCACACAATGAGGTCTAATATTTCCCTCTGTGGAGTAGGATCAGAGATCTTCGTTCTCCCTCCCCCTTGCAGGTCAGAAGCAGGGACTGTCAAGGGGGCAGGGCTCCACAGATGGCCCTGCAAAGGGGAGAATCCACCACAGCTTGTGACTCCCACTAGCTAGGCAGACCCCAGCTCAGGGGGGTCAGATTGGTAAGATTCATTCCCCTGCTTCCTTCCTGCTGCCCCATCAGGCTGAAAAGTGCAGGCAGGACAGAGAGTTGGGGAGCAGAGACTGCTGGCTCAGTCTGTGACAGTCCAGGGGCAGGGACAGACTGGCTTAGCTGAAGCAGAGGGACCCTGGTGGAAGCTAACCCACCTCCATTTGAGGGGAGGTTAGCAGGTGGGACCACAAAGCTTCCTGAGATGCCAGAGGACTGTGACCTAGCTTGAGTTCAAAAGGGGTCTGTGACAGAAGTTTGATAGACTGGTCCAAAGTTCTCTCTGAGGTGTAGCGGTCCGTGAGCACGCCGCTTTGGTCCTGCCTCCTCCTTTCGAAACGCGCCGCTTCGGTCTGCCCCACAGCACCCAAAGCGGCTTGTTTGCCTATGCTCTCAGACACAGCTGTGACTAGCACCCCCACACTCAAGATTACACAGTTAGGATTCTTCTAAGAAAAACAACACCATTTTCAACTTCTTTTTCTGTTTAATACTTTTAAATTCAAATGCATAAACTAGTAACAATAAAGACAAACCACAAAATGGCTAAAAAATGACTAAATGGCTCTAAAACTGGTGCCATCCCCAGCTCCACCTCTGGGAGCAAGGAGGCACACGGCATCAGGGCTGGGAGGTGGAGCAGTTTTCCAGTGCTAGCAGAACCTGCCCCAGCCCCAGCCCCTGCATTGCCTCCAGGAGTGAAGTAGTTTCCTGGCCCTGGCCACAGCCCCAGCCCCAGCCTTGCCTCCAGGAGTGAGGAGGCACATGGCATCAGTGCTGAGGAGCAGAGCAGTTTCCCAGTGCTGGTGGAGTCCATGTCAGCCCCCAGCCCCAGCTTTCGCCTTGCCCCTGGGAGTGGAGCAGTTTCTCAGCCCAGCCGCTACCTTGCCTCAGGGAGCAAGGAGGCACATGGCATCTGGGCTGGGGAGCAAAGCAGTTTCCCAGCACAGGCAGAGCCTGTGCCAGCCCCCAGCCCCACCTCACCATGCCTCTGGGAGTGAGGAGACACATGGCATCGGGGCTGGGAAGGTGACACAGCCTTGGGGAGGAGCAGCTGCCTGAGCTTACCTCTGGTAAGTGCTCCAAGTTGGCCCTGGTGCCTCTGCCATTGGTCTCTTATAGTGTAATTTTTATGCTGTGAGATTCATTTCTATGGTGCCTCTCCGGGCGGGTGCATGGCATTAGTAAGTTTGTGCACAGCATGATTATAAAGTGTGCACAGCTGCACGTGCATGAAGCTTAGAGGGAACCTTGGACTGGTCTAATCTAAGCTAAATAAATCTACATTCATCCAGGTCTATCTTAAACTGGGTTCACCATTTTGAAATTGGTCTATGTGTACTGAACTATGGTTTTGATTAGTTTCCAATCACCTATACTGATTTGTAGTCTGCCCCTAGTCCGTGTTTGTGTAGTCCAGATACCACCCACAAAGTATCCATGTCCTAATTAGCCACTGACTTCTGACTGAAACTGGGTCTTCTTTTCACAAGTCCTAGGGTCTTCCAAAAATGTATATGCAGATGATGCACAGGACCAGGTAGAGCCTAATTTGGCTCTACCTTGTGAAGGGAGAGGCCACACTAATCATATGCGACAGGCTGAGAGATGGAGGAACTGACAGATTCAGGGTGAACTGTTAGGGGCCCAATTTGGTGGTGTTTGTCAGACATGGGAAAGAAAGGCACAGCTCACCTATTGGAGTGAAGAGGAAATCTAAATGTATTCAATATAGTGGCTCAACATGACTTGAACAAAGAGTCAGTGCTGAGGGGGAGTGAGCACAATATGCAGTAACATATAGCTTATTCAGGTAGGTTACACTAACTACCCTTGTGGTAGGTTCCCATCATTACATTTGCCTAATGTGGGCCATGTGTTTTATAGTCATGCTCAGTGTTGGCTACATTTAAATCAACTTCATAGTTGATTTCCATTACTGAGCACATACTACTTTCGGCAACCATTTAATGATAAGCAGTGTATTTAATTAGGTTTTCCTGTATGCAAATGTAAGTCAGGGAGCTTTTTACTACATGCTGCTTGGTGGGGAAGGGGAGGGAAATATATATGTGTAAATACAATACCTAACAAAAATAGCTTGTACACATTCTTCTGTAGTATACACAATCTCAACCTAAGCATAAGCAAATGAAAGGTGTAATAGAAACTGATGGGCTAAGTACAGACAGTCAAAAACCACAAGGCTGGATCAATTCAATCTCTGAAGGTTGAACAGAGCTACATAGATTAAACCAATAAGCAAGTGAACAGACATTCATTTTTGATTCTGGAAATGCAGCCACATGCCTGCAGTGGCCCAGACCAGAAGCTCGGGGTGGGGAGGGTGCTGGAGCATGCCTTCTTGCTTGGCTAGCAGACAGTTTGGGCCAAGACTAGCCTGCCCACCCTGCAAGATGGGGTTTGCTGTAGAGGTGCAAAGCATCTTGGGGTGCTGGGGGACTGTGAGTTAACTTGAATCTAGAGGAAATCTGGGACAGAAGTTCAATAAACAGATGTAACCTAAATTAGTTAAGTCTGATATTACATCCATCCAGGTTTATCCTAAATCAGTTTCAGCCACTTTGAAAGCAGTTTATGTGCACTAAAGTTCTGTCACGGTACAGATTTGAACTGGTTTTTGATCGCTTAATACCAGTTTATGTGTAATTTTTATCTCTAGCCACGATGTTTCGTTGTCTCCCTTTCTATTGTGAAAATAAAATTGAATTAGAATTTACTGGTAGGCCACACATTGAAAGAGATAATGATCAAGTATCACTTAAAACTATTCCTTCCCCTGTCTAAGATCTTCAGAGAGACTAAAGCAAGGTGAACGAATAATATGATAGCCAATGATGATTAGAGTGGAAACTTAAACTATTCAGGCATAATAAAGTTCAAAATTAATTTTACTGGATTAACAAAAGGTTGTGGGGGTCATTTTAGATAGTTCCATAAACTCCTCTACTCAACTTGCAGCCATGGCCAAAACGCAAGCAAAGTACTGAAAGGATTTGAATGGACACTATAATAGAAAGTATTATGACATTATGTAAATAAGTGATGCTGCCTCATCTGGACAATGATATATGATGTTGGTAACACTACCCCTAAAAAGGATATTGCTGAATTAAAGGAGGCTCAGAAAAGGATGATGTGAATAATCAGGGATTTAGAGAAACTCCCATAGAGAGTGATTTAAAAGACTGAATTGTTAACCTTGCAATGGAGATGAATAAGAGATGATAAGATGAAAGAACATATGATAATGAATAATCTAGAGAAGCAAAATTAGTAATTTCTGCTTCTCCTTTTCCAGATTCAAGAACAAGGTGATTTTTAATTCAATTAAATGGGGGACTGAAAACAAAGGAAAGCACGTTCTGTTTGATTTTATTCCATTTAACATGCAATTAAACTGTGGAACTCACTGTTAGGTGGAAACATTGAGGCCAAATAATTAACTAGATTCAAAACGACAATGAACAAGTATACTCATGATGGTAAACTTTTGTTGAGGTATTAAAATCTAAAATAATCTCTTATTTTCATTTTAATCTTTAACATAAAAACAGATTATTCCCTATCTGTTTCCTGCATGGGTCTGCTACTTTTCTTTACAGCAGGGGTGTAAACTGGATCCACACCTCTTTCCTCTCTACATATGGCCAGTAAGCTGGATTTGCAACCTGGAGCCATTCCATCCAGCCCACCGGTAGTCTAGTGGGCTATCAGAAGTTGGGAGGCAGAGCCAGTAGAGCATAGTTTGCCACAAAATGTGGGGGTTTTGGATCCTGATGGACATGACCAATAGCAGCACGGGACAAGTGAAAAGTGTGTAGATCAGGCTTGTCCAAAATATGGCCTGCGGGCTGCCATGTGGCCCACCAAGCCATTTTATCTGGCCCGTGGTGGTGCCACCACCGGCGCCCCTGTGGAGCACAGAGCCGCTGCTGCGGAGCACGGAGCCATGGTGGCAGCGGGGCTGCTGCAGAGCGTGGAGCCACAGCGGCAGAGCACGAAGCTGCAGCGGCAGCAGCAGTGCTGGCAAAGCCGTGGTGGTGGAGCATGGTGGTGGAGCAGTGGAGCGCGGAGCCACCGCAGCAAAGCATGGAGCTGCAGTGGTGGGGCAGCGGCAAGGTGGGCAGGGCCAGCCTGTGGGCCCCAGCTGGCAGCGATGAGAGGGGAACTGCTTACTTCCGTGGATGAGCCGGGTTCTGTTGCAGCTGCCTCAAGGGCGGTGCAGAGTGGGGCTGCCCCAGCCACACCTGACTGGATGAGCTGGGGACAGGCTCTGTCCCTTGCCTGCGGCACGTGGCCGGGGGTGCTGCAGCATGGCCCACGCCCTGCCCGCATGCGTAGTGGACAGAGACATGAAGTAAGTTCCCATGCAAAGCTGGGGGCTCCTTGGAGCTGGGCTGGGGCGGATGGAGGCATGGGGTAAGTTCCCGTGAGGAGCTGTGGGTGTCTCGAGGCCAGGCTGGGGCAGACGGAGGGACAGGATAAGTTCCTATGTGGAGCTGGGATCACCTTGGGGCCGGGCCGGGGTGGGTGGAGGCTTGGGGTAACATGACACCCCTGTTGTAAAGCTGTGTGTGTGTGTGTGTGTGTGTGTGTGTGTGTGTGTGTGCGCGCGCCCACGCGCGCATGCATGCATGTACATGTGTGCATGCTTCCCGGCACATCCTAATAACTGCTTTGGCTCTGTCTGCTGCAACACACGTGTGCACATTTCCAGACCCATTTCATTGTCACTCCCTGCAACTTCATTGGTGTCAAAGGTCAAGTGACATCACTTCCTGATGTGATGTCACTTCCTGTGAGGTCTTTGAATACGGCTCACCAGCCCACTGGGTGATAAAGTTTGGCATCTGGCCCCACATTCAAAATGTTGGACACCTCTGTTGTAGATATACCCTTGCTTGCCCTGCTGCTGCCTGATCCCCAACCCAGGCCCCTGCCTGAATGTGAATTGACATCACTGGTTCCAGACCTGGACCCACCACAGCTGCTTCTGGCTCCACAGATCTGGCCCAGGAGGACTCTCCGTGGTCCAGATCCGGCCCAAGTTCTAAGATGAGTTTCACACTTCCAGTATTGCCAACCCCACTGTGCCAAAAATCATTAGACAGACTCTTAAAAAAATTAAGAGATTGGAATGTGAATTATGAGATGCTATTTTTAAAGTTGGGGGGGCATTAGTTGTGAAGGTGCGGGGGGTTGTGGGAGTATTTGTGGGATTTGGAACCTGGGGAAAGAGGGTCCCTGCACACCCTGGCAGGATGCAGGGTACTGTGGGTCAAGAGTGAGAGGCAGCATCAGGGCTGGGGAAGCTGTGGCTTGTGAGGAGAAGACACACAGACATACGGACAATGCCCAGCTGGTAAATGGAGGGAAAGGGGCTGCCGGAAGAGGGAAGAGGTGGCAGGGAGCAGATCGAGGCCCCAACAGTGAGGGAGAGAGTGGGGCAGGAGCTGGGGCTGGGGTGAATGGTGTCCAGGGCTCTCTGCCTCCTGTGGGTCACTTGTCCAGAGCTAGGGGGGGAAGGGGTTGCGGCTGCCCACTGCAGCATGCACCCCCGGGGAAGGCATGGAGGGCATGTGCCCCCAGGGGGCAGAGGCAGGCTGCCTGCTGCAGGCTTGGGGATCCGCACCCTGCTGCTTTTGACCCAGGAGCTCAGCTGTGCAATGACAGTGTGCTTCTTGCTGGCAGGTAGGCTGGAGATGCACTGCGCAGCCAAACATGCCCTGCACCCCAGCCCACCTGGTGGGTGGCAATGGTGTCAGAGCAAAGGCAGCAGGGCACAGAGCCCCAGCTCACAGCAGATAGCCCGCCTTTGCCCTGCAGGAAGCATGTGCCCATGCCTTACCTGGGGGTGCACACTGCCTCTGGATGAGCCACCCACAGGGTGCAGAGAGCCCTGGAGCCCCATTCACTCCATCCCTTGCCCCAAAGAGCACTGGGTATGTGGTGCAACCCCTGCCCGCCCGGTGAGTGGTAGCATACAACCTACCCTGGCACTGGGACCTCATCCTCTCCAGCTCCTGTCCCGCTCCCTTCCTCACCATGGTGGCCTACAGCCATCCCCCTGCGTGGGGGGGGGGGGGGGGGCCGGCGGGGGGGCCGGGGGGCGGGGGGGGGGGGGCGGGGGGCGGGGGGCGCTGGGGGCGGCGCGGGGGGCGCGGGCGGGGCCCGGGCGGGG
>JAGPOW010003685.1:38016827-38044975 GCA_030014935.1 Caiman crocodilus
CCGCCCGGTTTTGGGTTTCATAAAACCGAACCGGGCAATGGGCCCCCAACCATCACCCCTCCGGGCCCGGTCCCTTGCCACCCATGGGGGGCCACCGCCAAGCCCCGGGTTCCCCCCCCCCCCCCCCGAGTCCTTTCCCTTCCATTAACTTACTAGCTGTCACTCTCTATATGCACCGGAAGGAAAATACCAAGATTTGAGCATTGTATCTTGATATCACAAGTTAGGGTTAACTTGATTTGGAAAATGGGAGTCTCGTGACTGTTTCATAAGAGCTAGCACTTCTGATCTACAGCATTATGTATTGGCTCCTGGCAGAGCTTGGGTTGAATCCAGCTGGTGATTCCTAGGTTTGTTCCAGGATACACAAAACATTACATTCTTCAACTTGTCCTTTCAGCGTTGTATTTGGTAGCCATGGTGATCTGAGACAAAAAGAAATGCAAAACTCTAGAACTCTTTGTTCAAATATGATACCTTTTATTATGCCTACTAAGAAATTGCAAAAAACCCCAAACTTTTTCTGCAAGCTTTCAAGCACAAATACCCTTCCTCGGCCTCAGGAAAAATTAAAGAGAGGAAAAAGTCCCCATAGATAGAAAATAGACTTCATTTATGTGCTAAAATTGTATGTGCTTTCTAAAACTTGCATGAAGACTGCAGGGCAGAATTGATGCAGGGCAGCCATCAATTCTGTGCTCCCTCTCAGTCAAAGAGGAACATAAAGTTCTTAAGACCAAGCTGTGAAAGTTGGTGCAACCTAATGAACAGAAGATTGTTTGTTTCCTAATTTGAAAGAGTTTTTTTCAAGAACAGAAGGCAGTGGTGACTGCAAGGAAAAACTGAGAGAATTGCATAGACATTATGTACTATGTCATTACTGTCTAATTTTTCTACTGACTGTTTGTATAACTGTCTGTATATCAGTAGGTGGCAGTTGACTGCTTTATTCCTATTTCCTCCTGTTACATAATGTAAGTACTCAACAGATGTTACAGAAATTAGAGTACTCCACATCTGTTGTTATAATGCCTTGTTCTTCAAAGTGGATCTCAAAGTACTTGGTAAAGATTAATATTACCTGATTTTATATATGGTGAAACTGGGGCATAGATGTAAAGGGCCCAAAGCCAAGTCTTCTGACTTTAGTGTACTGTATATGAAGCCTTCCCTCCCATGCATTTCCTGTTCTTAAGGATAGGATACCACTATCTCCTGCAAGCAGCATAAAGTGAGGGACTTAGCAGAGAAAGGAACAATGTAGACTAGGGGCAGGCGAAATATGGCCTGCAGGCCAGATCTGGACCTCCAGGCCATTTTATCTGGCCTGTGGGGCCCCTAAAAATTTAGAAAATTAATATTTATATATCGCTGGCTGCCCGGGAGCCAGGGACAGTAGAACCATATGAGGGACAGCTGGTAACCATATGATGCCAGAGTGGCCCACAGGGGGGTGGAGAGGAGCAGTGGCAGCTGCAGGCAGAAAAGCTGTGAAAGCAGCAGCAGGAATGGGGGAAGGGGCAGCAAGCAGGTGGACAGAGTGCAGGGACAGCTGAGCAGGAGTGAGTGGCCTATGCTGGAGCCAGTGCTGATGGGGCCAAGAGGAGGGTGGCAAGAGCATGGGACCTGGGTTGGCAGGGGCCCTGGAGCTGGACCAGCTCCTCCTCCTGGCTGGCACAGCCCAGCCCAGCTCCATAGAGACCCTACTGGGCTGCACCCCATGCTTCTGCCATTATGCTCTGGGGCCTGCAGGTGCTAGCCCTCCACTCAGCTGTCCCTGTGTTCTGCATGCCTGCTCACTGCCACTTCTCCCCACCTGCCACAGCCACTTGCCCACCACTGCCACCACTCCCCTCCACCCCCCTACCAGTTGCTGTGGCACCATGTGGCTCCCAGCTGCAGCATCAGGCCACAGGATGCATCAGGAACTGCCTGCCCTGTGATTCTCAGCTGGCTCCTTGCAGTGCTAGCCAGGTTGGTCCAGCTCCTGCTGCCTCATATGATCTCTGCCATGCAGCTGGGATGTGGTGCCAGAGCAGGGAGCTGGGGCAGGAAATGAGGAAGTGGCAGAAGGGCAGGGTGGCAGATGCAGGGCGGGGGAAGTGGTGGTGAGCAGCAGCATAGGGCTCAGTCAGTGCCCCAGGGGCAGGAGTGGCAGAAGCATGGAGCTCAGGTTTGAAGGGGGGCAGGGGGTGGGACTCTGCATGCTGCAGGAGAGCTATGGGCAAATCCTCCCCTTCCACACATTCCACAACTCTTCCCAGCCCCGTCTCCGCACACATTCACAGCCCCCCCACAAACCACACATCCACTCACACCACACCTATCCACACACACACCCACATCCCTCCCACCCCACATACACCCCCCATGCCTATCCATTCTCCCACAAACCCCACACACACACCCTCCCCCATGCCCCACATACCAAAACACCACAAACTTAATAAATGTTGTAGTAGATGTTTGACTTTTAGATTATAATTTGGTATTTTTCTGGTTCCAGGATGGCAAACATGTTCAAAAGGAGTAATTTGGGGGAGAGTGGAGGGGGAGGGACTTCCAGTGGCAAAGATCAGGAGTTAGGGGGTGGAACTTCTGGTCCCAAGATGGCGACCAGGGCAGGGCACCTGTCAAGGGGAAGAGCTACCCTTGTGGCCTTCGATGACTTGCCAAAACTTGGTAAGTGGCCCTCCACTCAAAATATTTGCCCACCCCTGGCACAGACAGTAGAAAAATGAACAGTGAAATGTTTGACCATTCACATATTGATAATCAATAATATCTTACTAGTTATTATTTAGCGCAAAGCAGTCCAGCGGGGAAGAGAAGTGGTGTGGTGCCCCTGAAGGTGGCAGGGCAGGTAGGAAGAAGGGGAGTGGGGATGGGGGACTAGTACCTAGCACAGTGGGTAAACAGTGGGGGAGCCATGAGGAGCCCAATTCTTCTTGTAGCAGCACAGCCCCAGTCCCTTCCCCTGAGCTGGGCCAGGGCTCCGCGGGCTTCAGTGCAGCCACTTACAGCCTTGCGGCCTTCTGCCACAGCCAGCTCAGGCTTTGGGCAGGCCCCTGTCACCAGTCATGGAGCCTGAGCTGCTTGCAGCAGGTAGCAGGAAGGCAGCAAGCAGCTGCACCAGGGTCCGCAGAGTCCCGACCTAGCTCACTGTGAGGGGTAGATGCACATGGGCCTTCGAGTGGATGGCAGGGGAGGGGCTGGGGATGTGCTGCCACAAGAAGAATCAGGCCCTTTGCAGCTTCCTCTTTGCCTCCAGCAGTAAGACAGGCTGGGGGTCTGCAGACCCTGGTGTAGCTGCTTGCAGTCCCTGGGCAGCTGTGTGCTGGTGGCACTAGTGGGCACAGGGCTTTTCCAGATTCAGGGGGATGGTGGTGGAGCTTGCTGCTGCTGCCTACAGCCGGACTAGGACCCAGGCAGTCATGTGCCTGTGGCAGCAGCAGGGGAGGGGCTTTTACAGCCCTCTGTTGCCACCCAGAGAGGGAGTGAGTACAGGCAGGGCCTGATGTCCAGTGGATACATTGGTTATTGGTTAACTGATAACATTAAAGGAGTTTCAACTGGTACTTAATTAATCAGGATTTACATCTCTAATAGACAGTACCCATTTCCTCTGCCCAGTGCATCTGAAGGTTTTAACTGAAGTTATTCCCTTCTCCTGTAGCTCAGCCATCAGTGATAGATCTACTAAATGCTCTCTCTGCAGTTTGGATTTTAATTAGTTACATGTGACTTATAAGTTACTAAGTAAAACTCAATTACTAAGGAAAACTTTCCACAGAAAAAACTTTTCAAAGAAAGTTGACTGAGAAAGGTGCTGACAGCTAAACTACCATAAATGAGAGGCTTTGGAGAACCTTCATAAACTGTCTAGTAATGTTGTATTATTCCAGCAGGGGGCAAACCTTGCCAACATAAGCTTTCCTTCCACATCAGTTTTAATGTTTGAGTGTAGACTACAGCTGGCTATGCAGTTTCAGGAGATGCTTTTAAAAAAAGACAGTGTTTTCAATTTAACAGAAGCAAATAACATATATAACAGATTCTTTCTTCCATCACACTTCCCCTGAGCCACTTGTTGGGCTGCAGCTTCTCTATATTGCTCATCTTTCCAAAACATTTTCCTGCAGACACATACTAGGTGTTTGAAGTTGATGGTTTCAGAAACATTACCTAGAGGAATGCTATAACATATTGGAAGGAGGAATAATTTTAAGCTTAAATTAGCTTTATCTGGAAAATCTAAAGAGAGGAAAACCCACAAAGATAACCTTTTACTTAACCAAAGTGAAAAGTCTCTATTAGATCTAATAATAATATCCCAGTACACAGTTGCGAACTCTAAAGATTTTTCACTAATCTCCTGACACCTGCTGCTTTCCCTAAACCCAGATTTAAGACTGTTACAAGAATCCTTGCTCTCCTTTAATAAAAAGTAAATTCCTAGCTTTTGTGGCTGTAGAACAGAAGCAGGCAATTTTTGGGGGCTGAGGGCTGCTTACAGAGTTTTGGGGGGCTGTCGAGGGCCATATGGGTAGCCTTCCCACTTGACATTTGACCCTCCCAAGGTCACGCTATTGGAACTGGAAGTCCTATCCCCAGACCCTGACCTTTGCCACCAGAAATCCCTCTTGCCCCTAGAAGTACTCCTTTTGGGAGGAAGGGTACTGCAATATTGAAACTGGAAAAATACCCAAATCATAATAAAAAAAAATTCTACTATAAATTATTTTAGTTTTATTTAAAATATTTTTGTACTGTTTTATGCGTTTACAAAGTGTATCTACAGGTAACTGCATAATAGCTCAAAATACAGTCCTACTGTATGTTGCATGTGGGTGGCAAGGGGGTGTATGTGGCAGGGTGTGGTTGGGGAATAGGTCTCTGTGTGTGGTGGGGTGTGGGTATAGTGGGTGGGTGTGGAGGGTATGTGGTTGGGGTGGGGGCTGTGGGAGAGTGTGGGGTTATGGTGGGTGTGGTGGGAGTGAAAGAGAGACAGGGCTGGGCTGCCAGCTCCATCGCGTGCAGCTCTGCAGACTGCATGAAAGCCTCACTCAGTGCAACCAGGCAGACCCTGTGCCCAGGCTTCGCACTCTTGCCATCCCACCCTTGGTCCCTACCAGTCCCAGGGCACCTGCATGAGCTCTGCGCCCACCTGCCACTGCTGTTTCCCTGCTTGTCCTCCTGCATTCTTGCCCGCCATTTCCCCTGCCACTGCTGCTTCCTGTGGCTGCTTTCTGCGCTGCTTCCTGTGGTCCCTGCTGCTTTCTGCAGCTGCTAACACTTCCCACGCTGCTCCCTTCTGCTCCCCACACCACTGTCACTTCCTGTGCCACTTCCCATGCTGCTTTTGCAGTCTCTGCTGCTTCCTGGAGCTGCTGCCATTTCCTGTACTGATCTCTGCTGCTCACTGCACTGCTGCCACTTCCCATGCCACCTCCTGTGCTGCTCCCCATGGCCCCCACTATTGCTGCTTCCACTGCTGCTCCATGCAGCCCCCACCACTTCCTGCGGCTGCTGCTGTTTCCTGCACCACTGTTCCCCAAGTTTTAGTTTTAAGGGTCTGGATTATAGTTTCAGAGTGTGTGGGATTTCAATACAAATATTAAATTTCCCTCTAACAGCACTGGTATTTTGTTAGCTCCTATCCCCTTCTTTTCTGTCTTTTTGAAAAGAAGATTTTCTGTACTATTGCTGAAGTTTAAGGAATTCAGTTATAATATTATGAAAAAACACTACATTTAAATATAATTTAATGTAATACCGAATAATCTGAAAATGTTATTCATATTACAGTGTTGCCAGTTCTCATGATTTTTGACACTGGGTTGCGTTCCTTAGACCTCACATTCACGACACCAAAGGTACCAAAATAAAACCTTTTTTAACCAATACTTTATTTATTAGGTTACAAAAACATATTGTAAACATATGCTGCTACTCTGGGAGCCGAGAAATGCCGGTGGAATGGGGCTGCTGATAGAGTGGAATTAGTTGTACGAGAGGCAGCAGTGGTTGAAACAAAAAAACTTTACTAACAATCTGTATACACGAGGTATACAGTGTAGGCACAATCCGTAGACAGACACAAATGAAAACCGTAGACAGGCACACCAACATTCACACTCATGCTGGGTATGGGGTATATCGTGGTAGCCGTGACGGGGAGTTGTTGTTGGTTGATCGGGCCCCTCCGTGGCTCCAAGGTACACATGGGGATCTCTCCCTACGCACATCCAAGCTCTCCTCCAATTTGGGAGGGTACCACCCAAGCCTTTGTACAGCCAGTAAGCCAACTGCTGACCGTCATATGTGCATAATTTACACTGAGCCAATCGTGAGCATGCACTCAATGGTGCAGCTGCAAGCTTTTGGCAGGCTCTGATTTTGCACCAACACTCTTTCCTGCCTTACAGGGGAAATCCCTGCACCGGGGACTCGCAATGTGCTTAACGCAGCTGTGCCAAGGCATCTCTTAACCATTCAGCCCTGACAGCTACCAGTGAGGGAGCCTCCAGAATCCTGCTTGGGAACCCAAGCTGCGCACAACTCCATCTGACTCGATCTACACATCTCGCAAGGTGTTCATGTATATATGCATGTATACATGAATGGTGTGCATCTCAGAGTGTATTTTTCTGATTAGGTGTTAATATTCATTCATGTAAACGCAAGACACAGATAAATTGAATACGGGTAAAATGGGGGTCTACTGTATATTTGTAAAAGGAAGTTGGCAATGCTGATAAAGTAAGTTCTAGGAATCCTTAGCAGTCATAAGAGTGTTTCATATCTTCAGACTGCTCTACAAATACCAGTTAACCCTCAACTGGGAAGTAAGTCACCATAGGACAGTTAGAGAGACAGCAAAGGTGCTGTAATGTGAATGTTAGCCCCAGCTCCCATATCTTTAATTAACACTGATTCAGAACAGAGTGCCTCTTCTGTTTTCCTTGGGGATTTGTCTTCACTCCAATATCATCCAAACTTCCATCTCTCAAATGATATAAAGAAGAATCCTACATTCTGTGTTTTCAAGAGAGGTTGACTTTCATGGTTATATAGAATTTGATAAAACTGGAGTGCAGGAAGCTACCCTGCATTACTCATGTGTGACAAAGCAGAGTTCACAAAGAATCCCAGTGGCAGCAATTAAACTTCTCCCATTCTCTTCCTAATAGACATCAAGTATTTGTTTACCTCGCAGATACTTCTGAAAATGTGTTAAATACGCTTACAGATTTCAAAACATTTATTTTTTATATCTTCCCATCCAATCACAGACGTTCCTTTAATCCTGCTCCCAATTTACATTGCTCCAGGGAAGCCAGCACAAAGGAGGGAATGAAAGGAGCCAGCTGTGGCTAAGTAGTATGTTTACTTTAGCTCAGATGGATTCAAGCAAACCATATTTCTCAATCTATGTACCAGAAGACTCGAACAGAAGTTAAAGTTTCAAAAGCATTTCAGGTTCCTAACTGATTGCTTAACTTGAGCTAAGCCTAACACTTCAAGGGCTGCCAAGTGAAACCTTCAGATTCCATTGCATCATTAGTGTAAAACTCCTGCATAGCCAAATAGATTTCTGCTGGTTATGAGAGCAGCAGCAGCACCGAGGAACCTCTTTCTCCTTCTCTTTATGAGGTATGGACAACACTGAAAGGAGTCCACTTTGCATTCAGTACTGAAGTGCTTAAAAGTTATTTAAAAGCCAAATTTTCCTTAGATTTTAACAAGATTTATATCAATAAGAAATGGTATTCACCCCACCTGTTGGTCTGACTAATGACAGGGTGGTGATTGCCTGACAAATCAAAATTGTAGCTCATTATTTAAGGTATCAATGAGATGTGCACAGCTGTTTATAATAAAGTTACAATGAGACATCTGCTTAGGGCTGTATGCAAAAAGAGACTGTATCTGCTATGGAGGGCAGTACTTTTTTGCCTTGGCATCTCATAGTAGAATCCAGAAACCTATAGTAGGCATTTAGGCTAACTATACAATGTACAAGAAGAATTAGGTACTTCAGAGTGGGAAGCCATCAGGACACTGAGCTGAGAGCTGCAAAACAGGAATATTTTGAGGAGAGAGCTGTATTTCAAGCCACTGAAGAGGAGTAGGATTTAGGTACTGTTCTCAGACTGCCTCCCAAGGGATTCATAGTCCCTGCCCAAGTCCTAGAGGAAGGCACCTATGTTTTCCTTTTGAAAGAGAGGGGTCACCATTATTTTAAAATGGTGGTGGCTGTACTGCTTCCCACCTTTCTGTACAGCTTCCCAAAAGGTACGAGCACTCAGCAAGGACACAAGAGACCAGGTTCCATCCCCTCCTCTGTTTTGAACAGGATTTAAGCTCACCTCCCTGCAACACCAAGGAAGGTGCCCATGCCCCTAGGAAGGGGAGGACTTATATGACATAGTCCTATCTTCAGCATTACCCTGATGGCAGTTCAGTGAGCACTTTTACCTTTTATGTGTACTCTGGGGATGGCAGGGGGTGGGTGGGAAGGGAGTCCTTTATTTAGAATGGCTCTGAGAGCTGCTTTAATTAAAGTGTCACAGTGTGTCATGCATCAGTGTCCCCATGCTTCAAAAAGAGAGTGGGAGCACTTGAACTAAAGCTTGCTTGATAAACTTTAGTTCAAGTGCTCCTGCTGCCATTTTGAAATGTGGGAATGCTGATAAATTAGATGTGGGAGGCCGCTGGAACATGGGCTCTGATGCGCTTTAATTACAGTGCATCAGAGCAGCCTCCATACTCGTATATAGGCATCCAGTGTGTTGTTCTTTCTGGAGACTTCTGAGGTGCTTAATGAACGCTAACCTCATCTACTGCATAGGAAATGTAAGACATGTAATATGTGAGGCCAAGATGCCTAAAGGTTAGGTATTGTGATGCTCATCGTGATTGGGCCTAAACCCCATTTTGGAACTTACTTTTAACGTTATCCTCCCTGGGAGCTGCTGGGAATGAAAACTTATTGTTTTGTTTTTAACCAAAGAAACAGGAGTGGTAGAGGAAAGTGTGAACTGAATCACAGAAGAGAAATTTCCATAACATTCACTTCTGGCACTCCACTTACCTATCAACATTCTGGGAAACGTTACATGTTACACCCACATAGTATAATTTACAGGAGGCAATTGGATTTTAAAAAACACAGCCAAGGATTATATGTTTGAAGTAGGAAAGATAACATCCTTAAGAAGTTGACAGGCAGATGAAATACTGGTTTACAGACGCAGGTTCTAGCTTGCAAAATCCCACAGTGATCAACAAAGTCTTGTGACATTTATATAGCTGTGCATTGTTAGAGAAGCCAGGAGCAGAGCAACCCAGGGGCATGTTTAGCCAAGGCAAAAAGGTGTATTGTCTTAAATGTGCTAGCTAAAATATTTTAAAACCCCACTGTAGATCTGGCAAGGCAAGAGACTTTCTCCACCTGTTAAAATGTATTTCAAGAATGTTAGGCAGTCGATAGCTAGGTTAAAGCCTGTTCTCCCACACACAGTTTTAACTTTTTTCTTGTATCCTAGACACAATGTAGTTCTCAGTAGTTCTCTTCCAGTTTAGAAGACTGAGCCAAATAGTGTTTATGTCTGCATAATCAATGGAGACAAGTTGCTGACATTTAGTTATGTGACCACAGCTGCCCAATTCATTTCAATCTGGCAGTCATCTTCACCAAAGTCAAAGTTCATGTTGACTAATTTCCAAAGACTAGAGAAATTTATACACAGTGACTGAAGGCTCCCAAATCTGGCACTAGAAGGTTATGATAAAGGATGATGTATAACTCAGGGTTTTAAGGGAGATCATTGTAGTATCATTTCCCAGAGGCTGGGTCACATTTTGAAGACCCGCTTTTCAGCAAAGGGCCAGAGAAGATTTCAAAGAAAACAGAACATTGTTTCTGACAGACAAAGGGTGCAGAATTAGGGATCCAGGTTGGGGTGGAGGGTGAGGGGCAGGAAACCTGAAGTGGGACAGTGTTTCCAATATTTCATGCAGTTGCAGGCAGGCTGGATTTTGTTTTGACCTTCACCTGGCCATTATTTAAGTATAATTTGTTTATGTGATGGGAGATGTCAAAAGACCCTTGAAATGTTGCCTCAAAGAAGCATTTGAAGATGAGAAAAACTGCAGTTCAGTGGAATAATGGAGAAGCTAGGACCTAATGTTGAGCCCAGGTTTCATAGGGGAGCTTGAACACCACCCTCACTGGTCTTGGAAAGGGGTGGCAAAAGAGTTATATGTTAGCCATGGTGTCCAGCAGTATGGGTTAGTGTTTCTGGCAGTACACATGCCCTAGTTTTGCCTGGTATATAAGATAGCAATAGAATTAAAGGTGAAGAACAAGAATGTATTAATAACAGTATAGAGATAAGTAACAGGGACAATGAATTATTGGTTCAATCTAAAGTTGGTAATGACAATCATTACAAACTTGAACCATACATGAATCACAGCAATTAGTACATTACCCAGTTACTAAATCAGCAGAATCACCAGTTTAAGTAGGATCACACATGCAGGAGCTCTTCTCTTCACCACAAAGAAGCCAGTCCAAGGTGCTCTCCTCCTCCCCACAGAGCAGCAACCACAAGCAAGCAATGCTGTCTTCCTCACCCCAGAAAGGCAATCTAAGTTGCTCTCCTTCACATCATGGAGGGAGGACCACTTCTCCTCACCATGGAGAAGTCAATCTGGGGTGCTCTCTCCCTCACCACAGAGGGGCAACCAAGAGCAAGCACACACAGATCTGTGGGCACACCACATACAGAAGCCCACTTGCTCAGGTACAAGCATACACACTTGGTCCTGGAGCAATTACGCATACTCACACAGGACCTACACAGATCTGGAGCAATCTCACACAGACCACCCAGGCATTCACAGGAACGCTTCAGTCAGTTACCAGGTACTTGATGAGGGCAGCTGTCTTGAACCCACGGCTTATAAAGGCTGCAGTTTGCTGCTGCCAGGGCAAGTAGAAGCATTGCCTGGCTGAGTTGCAGCAGAAACATCTTGCAGGTAGGAGCTGGAGGCTCTTGGTCCTGGGCATGACCTAAAAATGCCCCTTGCCGGGGAAGGGTGGCCTGGTGGGTTAAGAGTCCCCAGGAAATGCCAGGCCAGTTACCTCCCCAGTGAAGGCGAGGAGGGGTGCCTTAACCCCAGCCCCTTCTGCTGCTGGGTTTTGGATGCAACTGGGGAAGTCATGGGGCCAGGCATGCTCATGTGTAGGCGCCTGAGCCCAGCAGGGATGAGAGATCCTAGAGACCCCAGAAGGGGTGGTATAGAGGACATTGGGAGGCCCTGCACAGAGTAGGGTTGAAGTGTGAGTAGGCCTGAAGAGCTGTATGTGTGAGGGGACTGAAGTTGGAGTAGGCCTGAAGGACAACCCAAGGGGCATGCTGAGTAGGGCCGAATGGGAATAAGCTTGAAGGACAGCGCAAGGGCCAGCCCCATGAGAAGTTCTACCTGGTGAGGAGCTTGGGGCAGAATCTGGCATAAGGCCGGACCACATAAAGTAGGGGAACTCCTGGGAACTCCTGGGAACTCCTGGGAAGGTTCTGCAGGGTGAGGCCAGTATGAGAGTAATGGGACCTGATGGCCCAAGAGGGGCTGCTCAAGAAGGAGGGGCATTGGAGTGTGGCCCAGTAATGGGCAGTATGCCAGAGGCCCCAGTGAGAGAGGGATAGAGTGAAAGAGGTCTCCTGTGAAAGGGGAGGTGGTGTGAATGTGCGTGTGTGTGGAGCCCAACTTTGGACTCAGCTTGCTCTGGTCTCAGACGAGAAGTAATGTTAACCTGGATGCTATCTGTGAGGCATGGCCCAAGGTGCAGAGGAGGTTCAGAGCTACAGATAGTGCCCCCTGGCATCAGGGCATGTAATGGGCAGTCTCCCATCATATTTACCATCTGTTTGTAGGAACAGCAAAGTCATGGCAGGTGAAACCGGGCAGATTGCCCCATAGCAACAGATGGGCAGGCTGACATAAGACCCAGCCTCAGGAAGGAGCCCCCTGTCACGAGGTCCTGCTGGGGCCTGGACTTAGCCCATCTCAGCTCAGCAGTGTGGAAGGGAAGGGAGGGCTACTCTTGTGCCTCCAGCTTGTAACCTGAGCCACTGCAGGCATGTGCTTGCATTTTCTCAGTCCAGAGGGAATGTCTGTTCACTTGCAAATCAGTTCAACCTAGGCAGGTTAAACTAATCTGCAAAGGTTGAATCAGTTCAGGCTCAGGCTTTTTGAATGTCTGCCCCTAGCCCAGAAGTGGTTTCAGTTTCCTACCATTCTCTTGGGCACATCTGTGAAATTGTATGCACTTTAAGTCACCTGTTATCTTTTCTATAGGGTTTACAGAATGACCCTAACTATATATTCATATTACACTGCCATATCAATAGTTCCAAAACAAATTTTGTTTACACCAAGGTGTTGTGGGAGAAAAGCCAGTCATAGCAATAGCAGAGCATATAGAAGTCATCCAGCAAGCAACACCTTAGTAGGCTTACCTGTGGAAACACATTTAGAGACTTAATAGACAAAACTGATAGTATTAAAGGGGTGATGCTAAGCAGTTGATTGTAGTAATCAATATAAGGGCAAATTACATTAACAGTAGAAGGTCAAAGGATTTAAGGATTAGTTTTTATTAGGTTTAGAAAAAGAACAATGAAACTCAAAAGTCAGGGCTGCAATGTGATCTTTTTTAGTTTATTAGTGGAGCAGGAAAAGAATGAAGTTTGGTAACTGGTATAAGAATGTAGTTTGAAGGACATAAGCAGATTACTTTTTATTTCCTAAAGTACTGAAGTACCTTTGGAAACAGAAAAAATGTTGCCATGAAAGCTCATCAGGAAAGGTAGAATTTGCTACAGAAAGAACTCTTTCTTTCTGAGGAGCCCTGCTGAAGTGTTGGATCAGAACTACAGAAACTACAGAGGACAATGAACAGGAATTTGTTTTGATAAAAGTATTACATTAAAAGTAAACAAAGAGGCAACTGATTGGTTTTAGATGTAAAATGTTAGCTTTTCCTCTATTATAGTACATCAATTAAGTGCCAAAATTAAGGCAGACCTAGTATGTTTCAGGTCACCATACTTTTCTATGGAGCTAGTACAAGCTGTGCTGGTACAGACTTTGGCATAATGTGAGAAGGAGGTGAGAGCTGTTGTTCTGCTCTGCTGCCTCTAGGTTCTAGTTTCTAGCAGCATAGAAGAACTCTAGCTATGGTAGTAAATTACTCTTCATCTCCCCACCCAACAGGGAACAACAGTTTAAGCCCAAGAACAGAGCAACTGGGTCATTTACTAGTTGTAAAAGGTCATAGGATTTAAGGATTAGGTTTTATTCCCTGCAAGCTTTTTTTCTGGATACTTAGAGCAGCCAGAATGGGGCATTCTGCACTAACTTCCTCAGGAAACCATCAAAATGTTAGGGCTGGATACAGATCTCATTTACTGCTAAGTAGAACATAAATCATGCCCAAGAGCAACAGTCACTTTCAGGTTGAGTGCTGGAAGCAATTCTGTCAAGCTGGTACATGTGACCCCCAGATAGTCAGAGGCCCTTTTAACTTGGATTCACAGATATGTCCTTTGCCTCTTGGATGCAACTAATAATGCTCATTTTCAGCTCTTTCGGGTGTTCCCTTCAGGCTACCTAAGCTTTTCTGTTCCTTGTTACTTCCTTGGTCTCTGGAACAAAATATAAGCATTGAGATACTGTTTCTGGAAAAATTGGATCAGAGATGAAGAACAAATTTTATGTAAAACATGAACCAGACATCTCCTCAAATAGGATCTGCTGCTATTAACTAGTCTCTTTTTTTCATAGACATGAAAGTCTCAAGAGTGTACCAAAAGAATGCAATATGTTGCCAATACTTTGCTTGTGCTCACATTCACTTTCCCTCTTAGGCCTTAGGCTGTTTTGTGATTTTTTTTTTTCTGCTCATGCTCATGTTCGCCATGCTAAATATGCTGACTATTGTCGGTGTCTGTACAATTTTTAAAACATGTTTTCGTACCCTATCAATTTCTGTCTTAGACTCTGTGTCAATCTGCTTCTCTGTTTTTGTCCATTTACTGGTCTTATTTTATGATTCCTTCAAATATCACAAAAGCAAAATGAAATGTACTGAATTCTAGAAGTTTACTAATAAATAAACCTAGCATATAATTAACTAGCTCCAATAAAAATAATATGGCAGTCAAAATATTAAGATAACATTTTAAGAATTATTAAATGTTGAAAGTGAATAATAATTTGCAATGGAAGACTGACCACAAAAGAAAAGGGTAGAAGAAATGCAGGCAAGAAAAACAAATGAAAAATGACTTGCAAGGCAATGAAAAGTCTGGGAAAGCAAAAGCTTAAAAACCACTGATGCAGAAACTAAAGAAAATAAACAGTAATTAGTGATTCAAATTTCTAATTAATATTCTCATGTTACAAAGGAACACCTGCAAAGCACTGACTGTTGAACCCTTTTATAGTTATTGATCAGTGGCAGAGAAGAAAGGAGAAAATTGCTACTGCCAACTGCATTTAAAAAGAGTTGACAAATGGAAGTTAAGCACTCCCTTACATGGTAACTATCCACACTTCTTATTAACAACACCCATCCTTGTAGACATTTAGATGTTACTTAATGCTCTATGTTACTAGGTTTAATTCCTGGGTATGTTATTAACTCCACAATGGATTTGGTAAAAAACTGAGATCTCAGCATAACAGCCCAGATTTATGAAAGGGAAAACAGCATGGCATTTTTCCAATTTAAATAAAAAAATGTTGACATTTATAAATATATAAATGTTGACTAGTTCTACTGATGATGGAATGATAATGTTTTCAAAGTGCTTGCTGTCTTTTTATATCAACTGTGTGGGGGTTAAGAGTCATATATCTGAAAGTCTTATCCTGTATTCCTTTTAAGCACAAGTCAAACAGAAATGTATGCTTAAGAGCTGAAAATTAGTCTCAGTACATCCTTAGTAACCTTTTTAGAATGAGTCAGAAAACTTCTAATTACTGTATTTTAACTAAATACATGTAAATATCCTATTTTTATGCTAGTTGTAGGAAAAGCAGACTTATGTTTTACCAGAGAAACAGGATTAAAATGGCTATAATGTGTGTGCGCGCGCACGCGTGTGTGCACATACATGCATTGACTTCTCAAGTTCCCATAAAAATCAATAGGAAACTTGGAATCATATATATATCTTCTGTAGGCAGCCAGCCAGCCATTTTATCATATATGGGTTTTATGAGTTTTATGGGAACTTGAGAAGTCAATATATCAGAACACACATTATGACCATAAAGAACTTGCATACCTTACAGATACTTTCCATCATGATGGTGAAATTAATGTATTATTGCACCATGCAGATAAAGATGACATATAAACCTAAGGCCTTGCTTTAGAGGTCTTGAGAAATACTAAATAGATTATTTCATGTACTTTAAAATACATTTTTGTTTTGAAACAGGCACATGGTTTGGGATTTATGTTTGGAATTAAGATTTAAGATAATTAGGGAGCTGGGAATATTTCTCAGATTCTATTCTTTATCCTGCATCTGGCATATTAAAAAGCTGCTGCTGCAAAGCAGGAGACCTTTCCCTTTCATCCCAGCAGTGTGGGAAGTTTTCCTCATTACTTTTTGAGAATCTCTTATGATTTAGTACCTGAAAATATATTCCCCATTCCGTCATATTTTAGATACAATAGTTAAAAAGCCACTGTTGCAAACTTTCCCTCACACTGGAAGTTCAAATTTGTTTATTTCTCTTATACCAGACTTGTTTTTTCCAACCTTGCTGCTGCAGAGAAGCACTATCTCTTGTCCTCCCTTTACATAAAGTTCTCACAAGCTATTTATTTCTGTTGTCCGCATACTCCAATATTTGTAACATCTTGCCACTGTCAAATAGACTCATGCATACTTGCTTTGCCCTGTCCTGGAAGCACATCATCTGATCCACCATCTCCATAAAGTTGTTATAGATTTCCCGTGCCATGTCCATATTTATATCTAGGACATACTGTCCCTTCTCCATAACAGAGATATGTAAATTTAGAAGGCAGTGTTTCTCTGGCATCTCTGCCAAGAAGTATAAAATAAAGAGGTTTTTCCCCTTTCCTGGATGAAAGAAATATTTTTGAGCAGAATTAATCATTATAACTGTTTCATCACCTTACCCGGTTGGCAATGTGTAGGGGGTACACGTGGGTGCACATGCACCCTCTGAGATTGACAGTGTACCACTGAGACTGCCAGTGGCACCTGTGAGTGGTTGCTGCTCGACACTGCCAGTGGTGTCTGTGGGCAGGCCCCGATTGCTGGTGGCTGCTGCCAATGCTGCTGGTGGCATCTGTGGGTGGTTGTCAACTGCTGGTTGGCACTTGCCATGTACCCTCCACTGCTGACAGCTCTGTGGCTGCCTGCAGGGGCTTGCCATGCCCCCCCAGCCTCTAGGGGCACATGGCATTCATGACCTTACCACATTTGCTGAACAGGTACTACCAGTCTGCTTTGAATTATAGCATCTTATATGCTATATATCTTATTATAGGGCTGCATACCACAGCTTATATTTGGCTTACACTCAGATAATATTCTTAACAAAGTTCCCACTTAGTCCTTTTGGGCAAAGTCTGATAGTCTTTCATTTCAACAAGAGTGAGATTTTGAACAGTCTTCCTTTTCCTCCCTGTAGATGAGCCTAAAATTTGGTGTCCCCAAAATTTCAGTTAATCGACTTTTGAGTGGCAAACCTGAGACTAGACATCTCACTAAACAGCTTCCATTGATCCATTATCTCTGAAACTCAGGTCCAACATGTGTGAAGTTAGTCAAACAAGGTTAGCCAAAGCTTGTTCCTTCACCTTCAGTCTGATCAACATCAGTGGGCTATGAAAGTGAAGGAACAGCTTTATGGTCCAGCTCCACACATGCTTCCTGTAAACAGAGGCACCAACATCAGCATGGAGCACCTGGGAAAGGGTTACAGCATTGCAGTAGAGAAGCACTGGACTAGAGTATCCCATGAGCCAGGGGTTCCCCAGCTGGTAAGATTATGATAAGCAGTCCATAGATTACATCTGGTCTGCCCTTTTTCAATTGTTTGAGGCCAGAGATGCATGTGGATCCACAAAAACCCTGATGACTGGCACTATTCCATTGGTCTCAAACATTTAGGAACCATAAGGTAGACAAACCATCCCCGTAGGTGAGGGGTTTTCAGGTTCAGAAACACATTAGAACTGATTAAAGAACAGAAAATAAACTTGTAAATCACAAAGCTATTTCCATTATAAACAGACTGAGACACGCCCATTGTCCACATTTAGCACTTTTAATGAGTGTTTTCTTTTCTCCTGATGTCTTCAATTTACCACAAAAGTTTTACTAAGAATTGGAGTTAGGGCAAATGAAAAACAAAAATGACGATTTTGGGTTTTGATTTTTTTTTTTATAAAGCTGGATGTAACTTGATTACAGTTTCACATGACTATTCCCAAAATGCCAACATTGTTCATTCAATTTTTCATTTTCAAGAGAAGGTAATTTTATTGAAATAAAATACCTGTCAAAAATGTCAACTGGCACTTGTTTGTATTATTCAGATACCTTTCTTTTCTTGGTTTAAAGCTCCTTTACTATTTAATTTAGCTCTCTAGGTTTAGACTTTGCTTACCAGGAAGGCTTCCAGGCTTTTACAGCTGAATTTGTTGTTTGTTTGGGGTTGTTTTTTGGGGGGGGAGGAGGGAGAGGGTTGCCTTATATGAACTCTAGGTTTAGCTAGCAATAAATTATTCTAGATTTACAATCATCCTTGCAAAGTTCCCAAATTATAGCCTATCCCCACTTACTGTGTAGAAATAAAGGTTTTCTCAGAATTTTAACAAAAGACAAAGTGCAAAGGAAGTGACAAAGGCAGTTCAAGTGCTAGAACAAAGAGTTCCCAGGCAGCAGCAATTAGCAGCGTGTGGCTTAATATCTGAATTCAGTGGCTTCAGAAAGATAGAGACCACCAACTGACATAATATGTTGCATTAGTTTGGAGACAAATAAAATACCCAATACATTATGTGTGTATTGAAATTACTTTCTCCAAAGCACTCAGATTTTCAACAAAGTGGATTTATGGACACACCCAACTTTTGCAGGTCTGTTGTACTGATTTTTCTGAGAGATTTTTCTTCAGGTTATTCAAACCAGCCTTCTTCCGAATGTTAGTATGAAGAGGCATTCTACATAACACAAGATGTCCTGATGACTATCAGAAAATAATGTGTGTAATCAAAAGCTTTTTTTGTCAGGGTGTGTTCTGACTTCTTTTGAAATCAGTAGCAACACCCATAGATTTCAGAGAAGAATGGAGAGAAGGATTATGCCTTAAATTACATAAACATCTAAAACATCTATATATAGTGTTTTATTTATCTCGGTACTGTAGGAGTCTAGGATTTCTGGCTTCCATCCCAAAAGAGACAGTGGTTTTACAAGTTTGGATCTTTTTAAAATAAAGATCTTAACAGTGATATAAAACGATCATTGTGCTAGAAAACCAAGCTTCTAGGCTAGGGACAGACATTCAAAAAGCCGGAGTTTGAACTGATTCAATCTTTGCAGGTTAGTCTAACCTGGCTAGGTTAAATCACTTTGTAACTGCACAGACATCCCAGACATGCAGGCACATGCCTGCAGTCACTCAAGATAGAAGCCGGGGGCATTAGAGCAGCCTTCCGTTCTCTTGCATAGAACTGAGCTAAGTGGGGTGGGGACATGGCCAGGTCCTGGCAGGATGCTCTGATTTGTCCAGCATAGAATTGATAACAGTGTTTATCTCTCCATTAATAAAGCAACAGAGGGACATTACCAGCTACCTGTTGATTCCACCTGTTGATTCCACGTGTTGACTCAGCATCGACAGTAGCCAGAATGTGGTCTGCTAGCTAATACACAGACAACTCCCTGCAAGGCAGAGGGGAGGGGAGGAATTCCTGATTAGTAGGAAGTGGTAATGTGGAGGCGGGAAGCAAACAAATCTTTTTAAACAGCTTTTCCAAGGCAAGACATTAAGCTAGCTGTTAATTAGCTCCAAAAATCTGTCTGCCTTGGTCATCTCCCACAGCACAGATTGTAGCCAGCATGTGGTATGCTAGCTAATGCTGAGTTGTCTGCCTAAGGCAGAGGGGAGAGGCCAGCCCTGCATAGGAGGGAGAAGGCAGACAGACACTGCTGTGCCTGCAAGTCTCTGCTGGAGCTGCAGCCAGAGAGCAGAGGGGAGGGGTCAACTCTGCTGTGGAGCAGGGAGCCCCGCTCAGCCCAGAGAGCATGTTGGGATGCTGGGGGTGTCTGGTTTATCTTAAACCAGCAAGGGGGCTGGGACAGACATTTCATAAACCAGTTTGAACCAAATCAATTAAGTCTGATACTACTTTTGACCAGGTTTATCTCAAACTGGTTTCAGCTGTTTTCAAACTGGTTTATGTTTCCTGAACATCTGTTCTGTTACCAGTTTAAACCAGTTTCTGATCACTTAAATCAGTTTTGGGGTAATGTTTGTCCCTAGCCCTAATGTCTGTTCCAGGATTCATTTGTACAATCCTTGGATCTTCAATTAGCAATATGCAAACTAATGCCTTCACAGGCCCTAAATTTACCAGTTTAATTTAATTCATTTAAATTTACTATTATTATTTAATTTTTCATTTTGGACTAAGACTCTATGTGTGTGTGTGTGTGGGTGTTGTGGGGGAGGGTCTCTATTGATCTTGGTGTGAAATCACAAATGAATCACGGAGTATTAGAGATTATTGCAGTTTTCTACAACAAGGTATTTTTACTTGGTAAGAGAGTGGGGAGAGAACAACTTTAAAAATAAATAAATATGGCTTTTAAGATACATGAATTCCTGAAATTGTTTTCTGTACCTTTAAAACTCTTAATCTATCAACGCCCCAGTTTTTCATTTGAAAATGTTGATTTTTAAGTGAAAAATTGGTGATTTTATAGAAATAATCACAAAACACACAATTTGTTTTGATCCCTGTGCAAGTGAATGCCTTCAACATACTTCATCACATTGGCTCAGTTCTTTGCTCTTTACAGGTAATTAAAATGTCCTGAATTATATTAGATTTTTTTATTTGTTTTTTGCTATATGTGATCAAAGCTCAGTTATGATGATTTAACAACAGAAACATGGTAACTTATTTGGTATATTTTTTCACAGCTTTGTCACAAACTTGATTATTCAGTTCTTCAGACTTTGAACTCTTATAAACAAATAATTTAACAACCTGAAAATTAACAGAGAATTAGTAACTATTAGGGCTGTGTGAAATTTCACCACCAGTTTTGTTTCGACAGTGTTTTTGACCTGTTCTGAGGTCGAAACAGCAACATTAAAACAAAACAGATGTGGTTGAAACAGCCTCAAAACAAAACGAGGCAAATTGTTATGTTTCAACGTTTCGCCCGCAGGCTATGATGGGGAAGGTCAAAACAGCATATAACTTTGTCATTTCTGGTCAGATCTGGATAAAACGTGCAGAAATGGTAGCCCTTTATGGGGGCATAAAGCGTGCCAAGTTTCAAATAGATCGGTGTAGTGGATTCAGAGAAACTGCACCACAAAATCTTGAGAGCCAAACTTGTGTCATGTGTACGTGTCAAGTCATAGCAAAGTCAAAACTACAGGAATGCTGGCCCCTGCTGAGGCAGGCCACAAAGTTCGCTAAGTTTTGAAGGAGATCAGTGCAGGGGGTTTGGAGAAATTGTACCTCAAAATCCTGAAAGCAAAACTCATGTCATGTGTACGTGTTAAGCCACAGTGGGGTCAAAACTGCAGCCATGCTAGCCCCTGTGGAGGCCACAAAGTCTGCCAAGTTTCTAGGAGATAAGTGCAGGGGCTTGGGGGAAACTACACCTTCAGCTGTGGACAAGCAAAACACATGACATGGGTGACACAGTTTGTGTTAAGGCGCAGCTGGGTGATAGCTGCAGGGACGGTGACCCTGCTGCAGCCACGAAGCCTGCCAGCTGTTGAAGAGATTGGTGCAGGGGCTTCTGGGTTCTGGGGCCCTGCACCCCTAGCTCACAGACGAAACTCATGACATGAGTGCTTGTGCAACTAACTGTGTCTGTCTTGAGGCAGTTGATTCTGTATTGATTCTTTCCTCTCCTTAGTCCTGGTTTTGTAGGTGTTAACCCATACTCATTAAGTCATTATGTGGTAGCTAGGTACTGTGTATTGAGCTGGTCCCTGAGTGAATCATGATTAATTAGTAACTGGTAACAGTAGCTTAGCAGCCAAACCTGCAGTAGTCCTGTGCCCCCCACTCCAGTGCCCCAAGACAGACACAGTTGCACAAGCACCCATGTCATGAGTTTTGCTTGTCTGCAGCTTGAGGTGCAGTTTCCCTCAAACCCCTGCACTTATCTCCTTGAAACTTGGCAAGCTTTGTAGCCTCAGCAGGGAATAGCACCCCTGCAGTTTTCAGCCCGCTGCACCTTAACACACACGGTGTCATCTATATTATGAGTTTTGCCTGTCAGCAGCTTGAGGTGCAGTTTCCCCCAAACCCCTACACCTATCACCTTGAAATCTGGCAGGCTTCATGGCTTCACCAGGGGCTACCACCCCTCCATTTTTGACCCCACTGTGGCTTAACACATACATGTGACATGAGCTTTACTTCCAAGGATTTGGGGTGCAGTTCCCCCCAACCTCCCTCCACCAATCTTCTTATAACTTGGCAGGCTTTGTGGTCTCAGCAGCAGATAGCATGCCTGCAGTTTTGACCCTGCTGTGGCTCAACACATACATGTGACACAAGCTTTGCTTTCAGGATTTTGGGGTGCAGTTTCTCTGAACCACCTGCACTGATCTCCTTGAAACTTAGAAGAATTCATTGCCTCAGCAGGGGCTAGCATCCCTGCAGTTTTGACCCCACTGTGTCTTAACACATACATGTGACATGAGTTTTGCTCTCAAGTTTTTGGGATACAGTTTCTCCAACCCCCCTACACCTATCTTTCTGAAACTTTGTATGAAACATGATCTCGCAAGGTTCTACCATTTCTCCAAAATTCATCCAAATCTGGCTGGAAATGGGAATGTTATAGCCTGTTTCGACCTTCCCCATTATACCCTATGAGCGAGACGTTAAAACAGGGTCAAAATGGCAAAACGTTTTGATGAAACGAAACGGAACAGCTGTTTTGACTCGAAACAAAAGTCAAAATGAAACACTGTTCCATTGGAATGTCAAAACGCTGGTTGAAACGGAACACTTCCATTTCGCACAGCCCTAGTAGCTATAATCCAGGATATTCAGGAGTTTCCAGCAATGTGTAATCTGCTACTATTAGAATTTTGTCTCTCTATTGCATCAGATGAGTTGGGTACCACCATATTAGAGTCATGATAAACCACTGGGACAAGTTTTCATTGGTATGCTCATGTCACTGTGCACTAACATAAAGCAGTTATTAAGAAAAACTTGTTTTTTCTGGCCAATTCAGCAGAGTTTATGGCTGCTTTGCATTACTAGAGTCAGGCAAAGAGCTGGAGAATATGAATGGGTTTGATCCCTCATTTGGATAAGTTTTGTCTATGAATCCACACCATCCTGAATACGAAGAGTTTGTTCTTCCAACTCTGATATACCCAGAGAGGTAAAACTATGTCCCCAAATCAGAAAAGTACTAAAGCGTGTCTAACTAGCTTATTAAATCATGGCCTACAGTAGACATAGTCCAGCTACTCAGGGTGGTTTGTGACAATGTCAGTTTCATTTTACATTTCAAATGGCCAACTAGCAGCACATGTGCCACAATCGGGACATGTCAACTCTATGTGGGGCACATGGCACACTATGGAAAGAATAGGCAGCACAGCAGCAGATGGAGCAGAAAGTGGAGCAGGAAATTAGATAGGGAACACAGGGCAAGGAGCAGAAAACAGAGGAGCAGATCAGGCAGGGGAAAGGGATGAGAGTGGCATATAGGGAACATGCTGGGCTAATTTGTGGCATGCCTGCCAAAAAGGATTGGCACTCACTGTTTTAGTTCATTCAGTAAATTCCCATATTTGCTATAGACTATGAGTTATGCTTGTGTTAAGAAAACAGAGGACTTGACCCACTGATTCTTCTCATCATTTCTTGATGCCTTTTAATTTAAATTTAGATTAATATAGCAATAAAGTATTCTATGATCTGAGGCTCTTATTACTAACATCTGAGTTGAGAAAACTTTTAACCAGTATCTTTTCTTTTTTTATCCTTTCTTACTGATTTATTTTTCACCTGCTTGAACTTCAAAGAGATACAACTTGTGCTTGATGTCCTTGACATGCTTTAGTACATTAGATATTTTAGAACTTTCCCCACCCCAAATCTCAAACAGCCAAATTTTACTGTTTACCATGTGATTGACTGCAACTCAGCTCAACTACATGTCTATTTTTTCACCATAAATTTTAGATATTTGTATTTTCCCTGCATTCATAGCCACCTAGATTTGGACCTGCAAAAGCCAATGCCAATGGATTACTAGATAGTCTTTGAGTCATGGCTGTAAATTTGCTTTTTAGCCCTGAAGTAAATTACTTGGCCTGTGCAAACAGATTCAGATTTGATTCAGATTTGGCCAAATCGGAGGACAGTGATTTTATTTGGAGATTTGGATCACTGTCCTGAATCAATTCAGTCAAATTGGCTTTGGAAAATTTGGTGCTGATTTGGGCAGATTTGGATTGGCCAGGGAGAAGCAAGCACAGCCAGGCAGCTGCAGGTTCTCCTGCAGCTCCTCTGGCTGTGCCTACCTCTCACCGGGTGGAGGTTACTGCAGGAGAAGCCCCCATGGCTGCCCAGTCTGGCCTTGTCGCCTGCCCAGCCAGCACTTTAAAAAAAAAAAAGCCCCACACTCACCAACTACAGCAGCATTGCCTAGCGCCTCTGGGCACCTGTGACAAAGTCCCCCTGGGCAGCGGGAAGCAGAGAGGATTGCCCCCTCTGCTTGGCACCTGCACAGCAGTTGCCCCATGGCATGGGTGCAGCAGGACACTGTGTGCTACCTGAGAGCTGCGGCCACTGGGGCTGGGTGGTGCCAGGCCCCGGCTGACATGAGGAGCTGCCCTAGCCCCCAGACAGCATGTGGTGCCCTGCCGAGCTGCACTGCACCCACACAGTGTGACAGCTCTGGAGCTCTGCCACGAACACCCAGAGGCCCCAAATGCCACTGCTGAAGCTGGTGGATGAGGAGCTTTATAAAAAAAAGCCCTACACTCACCAGCTGCAGCAGTGGGGATCAGGGCGTCTTAGGGCTTGTGGCAGGACCCACCCCCAACCCCGTGGCAGCACGGGGCAGTGGGGGGTAAAAGAAATCACTCTTCCCACCTAGCACCCACACAGGTGCAGCATCCCAGCTCCCACACATTGTGCAGCACCCTGCTGAGCTGCTACAATGCAACAGCTGGTGTGCAGGTGCCAGGCAGGGGAGGCAATCCCCGCTGTCCCCTGCTGCCCTACACTGCAGGGGGGGGCTCTGCCACAAGCACCCAGAGGCCCCGATTACCGCTTCCAGAACTGGTGAGTGTGGGGCTTTCTTTTTTTGCTTTTTTATTTTTTTTAAGTGCCGGGAGGCTGGGCCAGGTTGGGGATGGGGCCAGGCAGGGCCTGTTTCATCTATGGCCAAATCTCTGAAGCAGCCAAATCTTTTCTGGCCTGCCTTTCTTTAGTGCAGATCTCTTGGGTATAAGCACACCTGGAGGAAAAAAGAAAGATCCTTGGAAGAAGGAATGAGGGTGAAAAATGGTGAAATTATAGAGAGGAACAGTGGCTAAAAATACAAGGAAACAAATGGAAAGATAGTATAACATGGAAGAGAAGGTGGTGGTGAATAGTGAACAGCTAAGAATGGGCATATAGTTGAAATATAGAAAAGGACATAAACAGGAGATTAGATTAAGCCTTCTGACAGAAGTGTAGGGGTCTGAAATGGCCAGTGCATTCCCACACCCACAATAAAGAAAGGTTATCTTGCTCTCCAGAATCCCATTTTTATCTTGAAACTCAGAGTAAAGTTAGCTGCTATGGTAAGGCTATGAAAACAGCCACAACATGCAAACCACTTTTCCATGATGCAGAAAGGAGTTTGCCTGGATCCTGGAATAATCTCAGTGGGAAGCATACACTGTCTCATTCATCTCGGTTTGTTGTTAGCCCAGATTCCTAGTAACTATGATTTAAATGTAAACTGATTATCCTCTTCAAGAAAGGAGAGGCAGAAAGGTAGAGCCACACAATTTACTGCAAGGGACTTTATTTGTTGGAACCACTAGTTGGTGAGGGAATTTGTGAATTACCCACACTTCCAGATTTCTTTCAGACAACATGAATGTACTATAGATCTGGATTATCCTGAATCTGCATTTTTCAGGGAATCAAATATTCAACTAAAAATTTTAAAACGGCTCTACTCTGAGTGGAAATGTAACTAGAGATTAACAGATAAGAAATATGTTAGTATGTAAGAAGAAAAGAATGGAAATATAGCCACCACAAGTTACCCATCATCCAGTCCCTAAGGAAAAAATGATTTACATTTGCTTGCAGCCTTAAATCATGTATGTTCATATAAAAACTGCTTTATGCACTTATAAATAGACACCAGATTAAGAGTGTAACAGAATCACTATAATTTAGAAGAGGAAGCAAAGATAATTTAATATTTAATTGATAAAAGCGAGGTATAGGGGTTCTTTATGTGGCAAGAGATACTTATCCAAAATAGATTTGGGGCAGGAAATTGGAAGTACCACTAAGTAAATGCTGAATTCAGTCATGGTGTTAAGTCTGCAAGCAGACTAAAAGAACTAGAAAGTTCATGCTGCAAAGTGCTTCATTGGTTTGCACAGAGTGTTCTGTTTCAGCTCATTAGTAGGCCACACAACAATAAAAAGATATCCACTTTAAGTGCTATTTCACTCAATTAATCTACCTGTGCTTAAACATGAGCCATGAACTCTTAGCTTCTAGTCCTGACCCACCTGAAGGAAAATTTCTCACTGTTGCCAATACATCTAGCTCTTTTATTGTCTCTGGTCACATGGGGACCAGGCTCTTGCATTTCAATGCCAGGCAATAGCCTAAACAGTAGGCTTTGATTGTCTGGGATTTGGAATTGTTTTTTTAAGTTGCGTAAATTACATCAGTCCACAACTTCAAACTTGGCAATGTATGTAAGTCCTAAGTGAGCATATTTGAAATGCTAGTCATGCTATGGTGAAGTACATCTTGCTTGACCATGGGATATACAAGAGCAATTGGTCACTAGAATCTTAGGATTTCATCTATATTTTAGTGTTGCGCTAATTTAACTCAAGGTAGTATTAGATGATGTAATTAAACTCATGCAGAAAACATTATGGACCTGCTTATTTGACATAAAACCCGCTTTAGTTTAGCTTTCCTTAAGGCCAATAGGTACAAGCTTAAGCTAAGCTAAAATAAGCCAAATGTAAAATAAAGTCAAGTCTAAATTAGAAAATGTTGCTAGTATGGTGGTATGGTATGCTAGTATTATTGAGAGGCATGACTTTTTGTTTTGCTGACATGTCTATACCACCAGAAGCCTAAAGGAAACGCAGCTTCTATTGTCAAAGAAGTACTTTAGCTGATATGGCTTTTTTCTGCTTGGGAACTTTTGTCAGTAGATAGCTCCACTACAGATTTGCTTAGTATAGCTAGACTGGGAAACCTTTTCTAGTGTACCTTGCCTATGACTATCTGCAACAAAGTTTGTACAAGTTCATTTGAAGTGGTTCATTTTAACTTGCACAAGTTTGTATACAGAGGTCCTCAGCTGGTCCCACAAGGACCTCATACACATGACAGGAGTTTAGTTCTTCAAGGTTGCATTCTATGCCCCCTAAATTGAAATGGTGGGTTTTATTTTTCTGCCACTGTTTACACATCATTGGCCTTAAACCTCGTGAAATGCTCAGTGCTCTATTCACAGTAAATTACTGCGGGATATGTCACATAACAATCCACCCCGCTGATCTCTCAGTACTAAATTACATTAGGGGATGCCCATGCTACTATTTCCCATTACAGACCAGTGATATCTATAGCTCACAGTTCACTGATATGTACAGGTAACCGAAAGTGGTGTGATTTAACCAATTTAAGTGACATTTCATTAATTTAATCAACTTAATTAATGTTTACACATATTTTTGAATTTTTACATCAATATTTAAAAATATTCTTATTTTAGTCTTATTCTTTTCATTCCTATCTTTATTTTCATTCTTAGCTTATTTTTTATTTTCCTATTTCTACATCATCAAGTAAACTTTATTTTGTGTGTAAATCTGCTTGTGTTTTTTTTAATTTCACTCAAACAAACAACCCTACGAACAGAGCACTGAAATTCTCTGAGTACTTATAATATGCACACATATCTGCACCTCACGAACTGCTTATATATATCTTCGTGCATATATTGGAGTGTTGTGGTTTGCTAATTGGAACTCTGATAACGTATTCCCTGCATTATCTTACAGGGGTTCCCAATCCCAGAAGACACCTGGAACCCCCTCTTCTGTACCCACATCCCTGCATTCATATTCTGCACTGCTGGGGATCATTATTTTGTTCAATGCCTCCCTTCTATCCCCAGACACTGCTTGCCATGTCTCTGTTCCCATAGCCCCCCAAGTCCCAATTTCCTTGGGCCATCCCCTACTCTTTGCCCACCAAATTCAAATCCACATGCAAATCATCCAAGCTCCCTCCCCACCCAGGTTAACAAGAGACCCTTGCCTTCTGACTGGACATACCCCATCCCACCCTTCCAGAAGACAGGACCAGAGAGCCACTTCATTATCACCTCTGGATAGGATGCTGAAATTCTCTGAGAGCTTATAATATGCACACAAATCAGTACCCCATGAATTTCTTATTTCTTCATGTGCATATTGGTCATCATATTGGCTGAGGGGGGACCTGGTGGCGGCATATAAGCTGCTGAGGGGAGATCAGCAGGGAATAGGGCAGGCTCTTTTTTCCAGGGCACCACCAGGGGTAACTA
>JAGPOW010003685.1:38052858-38151683 GCA_030014935.1 Caiman crocodilus
CCTTTGTAGGCCTTTCTTTTTAGCCTCAGGAGGTCTGCTAGGTCCCTGGAGAGCCAGGGGGCTGCTGTGCCCTCTTGCTGCCTTTCCTCCGAGATGGAACAGACTTAGCTTGTGCATTGAGGATTACTCCCTTGAGGAGCAGCCACTGTTCCTGGACTCCCCTCCCCCTGGGGTCATGGTCCCTTATGGCCTCACTGACAAGCCTCCTGAGCTTGTCAAAGTTGGCTTTCCTGGAGTCAAGGACTTCAGTGTTGCTGACTGACTTGCTAGCTTTTCGGCGGATGGTGAAGGTGATCAGCATGTGGTCACTGTCACCCAGCTTCCCACTGATCACTAGGTCGCCAACTAGGTCATCCCCAGTAGCCAGTACTAGGTCAAGCAGCCCTTTGCCTCTCGTTGGCCCATAAGACTTCTTGAGTCAGGTAGAGGTCATCCATGCACGAGAGGAAGCTTTGCGACTGCTCAGATTTTGCTGAGCGATCCTCCCACGAGATATCCGGGTGATTAAAGTCACCCATGACAACCATGGTCCTGGAGCATGCAGCCTCAGCTAGTTCTCAGGCAAACTCCTGGTCAAGCTCAGGACTTTGGGTGGGAGGTCTATAGTAGACTCCTACCATTGCGTCCCCTGTGCTGTGTTCCCCATGGATTTTAACCCAGAGGGTCTCCAGTCGTCCACCCTGGTCGCCAATATCGTCTTGCAGGGACGTGTAGCTTTCCTTAAGGGGGGAGAGCTACACTCCCGCCCCTTTTATCTACATGATCCCTCCTGTACAGGCTATAGCCATCTATACATTGAATTAAGCTAATGCACATTAATGCATCTTGTGTAGACACACCCTAAAACTTCTAGTACAGCAATACCAATTCCTGTATTATTCACTTTACTGGACTGGCCCAGATTCTGGTTCCATTTCCTTCTGTGTAAACCTGGCATGAATGGCACTAATTCAAACTAATACTAGTGAAAATTAGATTAGCTTTTGCCCCTTTGTTTTCAATCTTCACAATGTCTTAAATTCAGTCAGCTCCACTTCAGCAGGGATGCCTATCTCAGCTGGTTGCTTCTGTAGGACTCTTTCGGGTTTACTTGCATTTTCAAAGTGCCTCAAACATGCAGATCACTAGATTCACTATATGCCATTAAATGATGCAGTAAACATTCCAAGTGATTGGAGATGGATAATTAAATTATAACAGGTAAACAAAATAATTAATTTTGAGGGCTATTAACCACTGTTAATTAGCACACTTCTTTCTGAGCCTCCTAGTGGGAAAGATCTTTGTTAATTTGACACAAGAAAACTTCCAAGACTTTGTTAGATGCTTAAAGTTAAAGTAAGTTTCACAGTATAAATAAGATACTTCCATGCTAATATCTGTTTGGACTCCCTGTGTTTATTTTTATGTAGCAGCTGTTGGGAATGCTGTTCTGGTCAATTCATAGCAAGTGCTTTAAGCAATTCTCTTTTGGCCTTGACTCATGGCCAAGTATCAGTAGCTTTTATTGTTATCTTTGCATGGACTTTTATTTTTAATTTTTCAAATTTTGTGAGAGAATCAAGAGATAAGGAACATCTTGGACCAACAATAACTGTAATAGCTGATGTCTATGCCAGCATCTCAGAGACAGTGGCATGGATGAGACCCATGGGTTAAAGCGATGCCTTTGGCATTATGCTTAACCTTCCCCTCCAATTTAGAAATTGCTGCCATGAGTTCTATACAGGAATAAACTTTTCAGCCAGTAAGAAAATGAGTCCTTTGCACAATGTAAGCACCTACTTACTAAACAGAGTAGAGTTGGTAAAATGTTTAAACGTTTTTTCATAAAACTTAAAAAAAGTTACAGAAACATCTGTATTTGTAAAACTTCACCCAGCTCTGTAGCTTCCAGTTTATGATCCACGTGAAAAGGTATCCCAGTTCCTGAAGATGTTTAAGATGTTGGTTTTGTACCTCTTTTATGTAATTTGCAGGCATTATCAATAAAGGAGAATGAAATAGTTTTAACTTAAATGAGAGGAGGTTGATGAAAACACATACTTATTAACGGGGCTATTTGTCAGATAAATAATTACAATGGCAAAATACTTCCAGAAAAAGTTAACACTTCTAACACTGAACTTTATTAGTCTACGGAAAACTGTATTAACCTGTAAGGTACAGTGCCTCTTCCGTGTACCTTTCTCACACATCTCCTGCTTGACTTTCATAGATTCATAGATGTTAGGGTTGGAAGGGACCTCAATAGATCATTGAGTCTGACCCCCTGCATTGGCAGGAATGAGTGCTGGGTCTAGATGACCCCAGCTAGATGCATATCCAACCTCCTCTTCAAGACCCCCAGGGTAAGGGAGAGCACCACCTCCTTTGGGAGCCCATTCCAGACCTTGGCCATGCTAACTGTGAAGTTCTTCCTAATGTCCAGTCTAAATCTCCTCTCTGCTAGCTTGTGACTTGTTACTACTGTCTTAAACAATCCATCATACATGGGCGCTCACTTTTCCTGTATCTCCAGTCCAAAGACCAGAACTGGTGACTTTGAATTGGACTACAGTGCTCACCTAATTTACCACACCTTTTCTGAAATACAGAATCATATAATTTACACTTACCCAACTTCAGGAGACTCATAGAGATAGATTGCTATTTGACATAAGATTACAACAATTATTTAAAGTCCCTTTTTTAAGTGCAACTACTTTGGAGGGCAAAAGAATCCTATCTTACTGACATTCTCTCCTAAATTACTACATTGTTAATCCATGATCCTTCTCTGACATTTTCCTAAATTATAATTCCTCTTTTGCTCCAATTCAATTAAAAGAATCTACTTTTGTCTTCCTCCCAAATATTTCATAAACGTCAGTCCTATTCAGACACACTTAAACAACTGTTGTCCTTAAGTAATTTTAGTCTGACACAAATCATACTAATTGTATATTAGGCATTAGCCACTTATTTATTATATGAACACTGTCTACATTGGCAGACTGTCACTTGCATATATTTGTACTTACATAATTGCAGAGGATCTTTATTTGAACATCATCAGTCACTGGGGAATAACTGCTTCAATACTGAAAATTAAATATATTAAATGTACCCTTTTGGTCAACTGGATTATTATAATGTCCTGGAATGGAAATAGTTGCTTTCAGATGTAGAAGCTACGTAGGCATTTTATAAACCAACAGCACTGTTTTAAACTTACTTTCTTTGAAATGTTTAGTACTAATATTAAACAAAATGATTATTTGCACACTATTCACTATTGAAATGTTTAGGTCTTTTATCAGTACTACTCAAGGTACTTCAAAAAGGGTGGTCAATATCACTATCCTTATTTTAAACATGGGAGACAAGGAAGGGAAACAACCTGTCCAGATCCACAATCAGTAGACTGGGAATAGAACTCACATCTCCCAAGTTCCAGTTCAGTAGTCTGTCCTGTAGATCATGCATCCCAGTTTTAGGCCACCCACGATAAGTGTTCAGAGGATGACAACAAAAATGATAAAGAATTTGGAAAATGACACTGATGAGGAAAGATGAAAAAAACAATATGTCCCCCTCCTCCCTCTATTCAACATGGGGAGGAAGCCCCTTGTCTTAGATCTGAGTACAAGCTGTGGCAGGGCAGTGGCTATAGCTTTGACTTCAATCATGGGCCTGGAGTTGTGGGAGTTGAAGCTACTATCCTCCTAGCCATGTATACCCCACAGCATCTGCTCCCCTCACATTTGCTGTCTGACACCATCCCCACCTGCCTCTAACCACTCCTCACCCTGCTCACTGATTACCAGAGGAGGGGGTGCAAGTGGTAGGTGGGGGCAGGCACTGTGGGGGGGGACAGGTAGCGGGAGGAGGCAAGTGGTAGGGAGTACAGGTAACAAGGGGCAGAGGGCACGGTACTTGATTCCCCTCGTACCTGTCCCACACCTGCTGCTTGTTCTGCTGCAGTAGTGAGAGGGAATGAATTTAAAATGACACTGCAGTAATTCATTCTATACACAGAAAATTATAATTAATTTATATATTTTCCATATTTAGAATCTAATTACTGAGGGGTCTTAAATTCAAACTCATCTTGGATTTGGGTAAATGTGGTATTTATTTTAGGAAAACAACTGATGCAAACCACAGTAGCTATCTACAGAATTATAATGGGATGCTAGAGACAGAGAACCATTACTTTTGTTACTCAACTAAATCAATGAGCTTAAATTCCAGCATAGGAACTCTAACACAATTAGGAAACATAAGACTTGGGGTATTTGGGTTAAATAACTTGCTGGATTAAATGGCTTTGTGGAGCATGACAGATGACAGGCACCTGTCCAAACAACAGGACAGCATAGTGCTTAAGACTCTAAAAAAAATCCTGAGTGGTTAGCTAAGTTCTGAGGACCCTCTTTCATGCTGAAGTTTCTCTCTGTGTCTCAAGGCCAGAGATTTCTGCTGCTGCAATAGAAATGGCATTGTTGTTATTGTGTATGTAGAGAAGCATATTACAGTGCATATTTTTCTTAACTCACGTGAGACAACCTTTATGCACACTGTACAACTGAGTTCTGCAGATATGGAAGGGCCTTCCTGGGCTAAAAATGGAAAAGAGGAGAATAACAGCTCTGAGTTGAATTGTGTACATCCTTGGAAAGGGGCTTAAAACCCATGTCAAGCTTCTGAAGAAGTTAATTCTGTGTTAGGTTGTTTGGACTGGTATGAGATCTCTTTCAACAATGTTAAGAGGGGCCAGGCATATTATACAAGTCAATGCAAAAAGTAGCAATGTTGCCAAAGAAATGGGGGAATTTAGGAAGTGCTATGTGAGACCACTGGTCAGCAAGTCTCATTGAAGGCCTATAGGATGGATGCTAGATTCTTCCATCTGCTGACTCAACTTCTGCCCTATCCTATCCAAAGGAATAAGAGTCAGGAAAAACCATGACTCTATACTTGCAGAGCTTTCCAGTAAAACCTTCCTCTTTCTGTGATATTTTCCTTAGAAGGAGATGATCTGCATTTGTGTACTGTAATGTTATAGGTTGAATTACATTTTGAGCATAATTTCTGCCCTCCATCTCTGTTGTTGTAAGTTATCATGTCCTTTTTAAGGACGCAGGCAGCTGAAGTAATAGCAGCCTCCAAACTCAAAACAAAGCCACATGTCCCCACCCAAAACAAAGGGATATTCATGTCTACCTAGGAATTCCAAATATCTAGGTGGAAGGGCCTTGGATGAGTACTGTATTGGAGAAAGAGGCATGCTGGGTTTTTTTTCTGCGAATGGGAGTCAGCTCAGGTTGAGCAGCAGTAAGATATGCCTTAGAAACAGAGAAGGAAGCTTCTGCCTAGTCTGAGCAAGCAAAGTGTAAAGAAGGAAAATGTTTGGTTGGTCTGCTGGCTGAAAAAACCTGCATACTGTAGCAAGAAAACTGTCTTTGTTTTATTTGATTTCTATTCTATTCAGGAAAATAGGGCTTCATATGTTTAGTCAGGTTGCACTGACAATACCATCACCAGTTTCTCCTTTTTAAGTAGAGAAACCTACAAGACCCCAAATTGAGACTAGCCACTTAGGCCAAGAGGGTAACACACTAATATTCTTACATGAACATGTTGCAAGGCATTATACTCCTTTTAACTACTGCGCCTCATGATAACCAGAATCAAATTCTGTACACAGCATAAAGCATGATCTGAATCATTCCTTGTCACTGAAAGACCTGTAGAGGGGGCCCTGAGGAAAGAAATCTCAACAGAGATCCTTTGGGGGAATTTCTCTGATAAATCTGTTGGAGAATAGGGGCTCATTTCCTTGCAGAATAGATAAATGTGTCTTCACTCAGATATGTAGGAGATATCCTTGGAACCCAGGTTTATGGAGGGATAGACCCCAGGCAGAGCAGCTCCCATAAAGCAACAATACCAGGGGCTCACACAGCCAAGACTGCCCTTGGGAAGACTACTCCTTCTTTTATGCATGTTTATGGAATTATATCTACATAACTGTGTAGATCAGCAATTTGTCTCATTTATCTTTATACTATGCTACAGTCTTTGTAGCAATTTCATCTCTGTTGGAAGTACTAAATGTATGCCAGGGTGCTGACCTAGGAAGCAAAATAAAAATATGCAAATTTGTCCAGGGTTATCATCTTTTTTTTTAGCTCTGTTCAGGGCGAATAAACCTCTCTAGCAGCTGCCCCTATTTGTATGCCTCTAGAGTTAAGCAAGAAGTCAAACAGTTGCAGCAGGAAGCAGACAGAAGTCCCTACTACCCTCCAAAGCCTATTTTTAACAGGAAGGAAGGGAGAAAAGAGCCTGGCAGCTCAGAACCTCAAAACACTAGGAAAATGGAACAAATTGCCAAGGAAAACTGTGGAATCCTTTACTGGAGGTTTTCAAGATGAGGCTAGATTGGAATTTGCCTGGGATAGTATAGAAATACTGTCTGCTGCATTCATAATTCTTGAGGTTCTTTCCAAACCTATGATAACAGTTCCACTCTATCCATCTCTTTGAGGAAGGAAATAGTTCTTCTACTTCTCCTATCTACTCTCTTCCACCCTTTAATATCTAGCTTGGGAAGGAACTAAGTGCATGTGCTGCACACGGGGTACGGGGGGAATTTCAGGAACAGCAGAAATGAAGATGGAAGGAGGTAAATGTGAGGAGGACAAAACAGCTCCGACTTTTTTCAGATTGTTTCTAGCACACTCTTTGTGAGCTCTGGTCTATCTTCAAATATATCCTGTTTCTCTCCCTGGATGAAGTAACCACATGATGTGAACTAAAACTTCAGTTACAGACATTTCAAATATTGGCCTAAGTGGGAAAAGTGAAATGTGCAGTGGTGGGTTTCCCTGAACGATTCCTTGAACAGCATATTACAACCCCTCCAGATTTCTAGATGGGCATTCTCTTTACACAGAGCAACAAAGTTAATTTTTCAAATTTGTGACTAAGAATTTTTCATAGCAGCAAGTTTATAGATTTTGTTTGTCTTGGAATGTCTTTGAACGCAGAGATATCAGCAGTAGAGCAAGGCAATGGGTAATTAATTTTTCAGTAAGCATAGCTAGGGACAGTAGGAAAGAAGACAAAATAAAGACAAATCTACCAGTAAACCTAAAATCAGAATAATACAGTTCTGGAGCAAGAGTCTTTTCTGGCTTTGAGTAGGTAACCTGGAGGTGTTTCCCTCAAGACAATTAAAGGAAGAGTATTTAAACCTCTGTAATAAAACAACTCAGCATAGAAAAAATAATGCTGGCCTTACCTACCTACCTGCCCCTTATTTCCACAAGGATGGTACACTGAGATAATAAAGGCAAATTGGCTATCTTATCATAAAAATAAGCCATTATTTGGTGGTGGAGACATAGCCTGAATTCAACCTCATTTCTTTCACTGACTTGCTTTAGGACCTTAGGTACTTGTCTCTGACTCCTCCTCATTCATATAAGATTGGGATACTCATTAGAGTTGCATGAGGCTTAAATGTGTAGGCTAGAAGTTTCAGAAGGGCTTTTTATCCAGAATTGGGACCAGATTTTCAAAATACTCTAGCTTTCATTTAAACTCCTTAGTAAGAAAAAATTGAGGTCATATGGTGCAATAGGCTATTCAAGGCCTAAAGATAATTATGTACTGTTAATACAGAAACACTAGTTCAAATTATTCCAGTTATTATGCTACTAGTTTTAATGAATCAGATCAAAAAAATACTTTCCCATTCCAAAAACCTGCCACATAAATTTCAAGTACCAACATGAGTTAGATATTTCAGATTGGCCCATCTCTATCTAAGCAGATGTGCACTGCGAGGGGGCTTATGTCAAACCTAATCTCTTCCATCATTTGGCTTCAGCGTGGAAAGAATTGTGGGAGCCTAAGAGCCAGAGCCTGTTCTCTGTAGCAGTAACACCAAAAAATGAGTTTATACTAAGATGCTATTGCTCTCCTGATGAACTGGCATCTGGATTGCCTCTGGGACATGCATAAGTGTGCCATAACCTTCTTTCTGAAAGGTCATTTCCCAACATTAGTGCCAACTACAGTTGTGCCCTGCCCCAACAGGAGGCATATACATATTACAAGTACATATGAAAGTCAGTAAATTATGCTTGTAGGGATTCATGGAGACCATTTTTCTACTTTTATAGTTGGAGCTCGTACTCTTTTCGTGTTGCTTTGAAGGATGAACTTGTGAGATCTTGTTCCTGAGCTCAAGTTTAGGAGTCAATACCGTTTTTTGTTCCTTCCTCTGCAACTGACTTCTGACAGCAAGTCACTTTACTTAATATCCTCATCTCCAAAGAGGTAAAAATTCACTTCTCTGCTTATATTATTTACTTGATTTAAAAGCTGACCTTCCCAACCTAGGCTCAGGACAGCTTCCTAGGGTACCCTGAAATCTTCAGCTGAGAGGGACTGTAGAAAGAAAAGTTTTATTACTGAGTTCTCAACCAAGAAAACCAGATCACTGGTTTCCAAGCCAACTGAAACAGGGACATAGCTGGGCAGGCAAATTAACTAGGGTTGGTGCTGAGCTGTTTAATTATAGTCCAACATCTAAAATTGCCACATTTGTTCTTGATGCCTGGTGTCCTAAGAGTATAAAAACCTTCAGTGGGTGTCATGTGTGCTCTGCAGCACTGAAAAAAAAATCAGGTCAGATGTTAAATCAGTTGACCATGTTGGCCGTAATCCTTGGTAAGAGATTCCTTGGTGGAAACTGCTGCCAGTTTATGTTGAATTAGAATTGCAAGGATCTGAGCTAGAGAATGTGGGAAATTATCTGATGAAGTGATTTATGGATCCTGAACGGGGTTAGGATCTTGTGTTGCAACACAACACTTCTGTCAAGTTGAAGGCAACCTCGGTGGCTGGATATTCAGGGCTCAGGGCCTGCAGCTCCAAGGCAGCCCTCTTGAGCCCACCAAGACTGGCCCAAGAGCTCTGGAATATGAGGGTCCCTGAGGCAGAGAGCCCACATAGAGGGTTTCCCTTGAAACCACAACCCCTAGAAGCCTTGCGCTGCTGCCTGAAGATGACATGCTTAGAGTATGAAAGCATATTGGGGGGCAGAAGGGTTGGAAACGTAGTCGGTCCCATCCCCCCCTTTTTTTTTAACCAGAACAAACCAAATGCTCTCCAGAGAGGTGCTGCCCCAGCCTGGGTCCCCTGAGGTCCTGACCCATTTGCTCAGGGCCTCACCCTGGCTTTCCTAAGCGACTCGGGACTCTTCTGACGTCTGCTTCCAGTCTGCACAGCTGCAAGGGACGCATCCTCACCAGACTCCAGCTCCGGCTCGCTAAGTTTCCACCCGCCGAGAGCGCAAAGCCTACGCGGCGCCCGCACGACACAGGGAGGGAGCGCGGGGCGCCGGGGGAGCGGGGCGCGGGGCTGGCTGGCGCCGGCAGGAGCCAATCACAACGCGAGGCCTTGCGAGAGCCGAGACGGCCCCAGCCCAGGGCGGCCCGGGGAGGCGGGAGCGGCAGCACTCGCAGCTGCTCCGGGGCGCGCAGAGAGCCGCGCATCCTCAGCCCCACGCACGGGCACGGGCACGGGCACGGGCACACGCACACGCGGCGGGGCGGGGCGAGGCGAGGCGCGGCGGCGGCGGGCGCAGACAAAGCAAAGATGGCAGGGATCCTTGCCTGGTTCTGGAACGAGCGGTTCTGGCTGCCGCACAACGTCACCTGGGCCGACCTGAAGAGTACGGAGGAAGCCGCCTTCCCGCAGGCGGAGGAGCTCTACCTCGCCTTCCCGCTGGCCTTCTGCATCTTCATGATCCGCCTCGTCTTCGAGAGGTACCGCGGGTGGGGGCGAGATGCGGGCCCTGGGCCGGGGGCTCTGCGTGCGTCTAGGAGCCGCGCCCCCGCTGCTCTGCCCTGCCCTCTCGGCCCGGGCCCCACTGCCTCCCCGGCTCTGGGGCCGGCACTTGTCCGCGCCCGGGCTCGGGAGGCGGCTGCTGGGACCCCTGGCCGTGCTGGCTTGTGCCGCCCGGAGCTGCGGTGCTGGAGGGGGTGTCTGCATGTACCTGCTGCCTTGAGTCCGGGAGAAGTCGGGCGGGAAGGGACCTGCAGGGTCCAGCCCCTGCCTGAGGCAGGATCATCCCGACCCAAACCATCCTATACAAACCGTAATGCTCCCTTTGCATCAGACTAGCCTTCACCTCTGACACGACACAGATCTAACGCCCCAACCCGCCACAGGTGGAGCGGGCGATCGTTGTGGCTAATGCCCCCTGTCATGAAATGTTGCCAGTGCTGCTCAAGAGATGCCAGGTGGAGGGCCACGCCCCCGCCACCCAGGAAGCATGTGTGGAAGGGGCTGTGTTGTATCACTCCATTGCTAAATATGTCTAGTACCGCAGTTGTAACCATGGACAGGATCCTCAGTTGCCAAAGCTGCAAGGCGCCCAAAAGGAACTGGCAGGCAGTAGATGAAACTGTTCCTTGTTTAATTCTTGTACCTTCAAATACAACTGCAGGGTTTCCAAAACAGATACTCTTCCATACCCATGCTTTTAAACATGCCTATCAAAGGGTCCTTCCTCAGAAGTCCGTATTTACTTCCCTGCTTTTCTACCTATCACAGCCATCCCTGGGGTGATAAGCAGATGATCAGATGAAGCTTGCTCATCTGGGCTGGTTTCTGAGCTGTTTAGTATGCCAGGTTGCAGATTAGTACTATTCCCTTAGAGAAGAACAAAAGGATGATTGTATGTGCAGACACCTACATGTTCTTGGCTGCATTTTTTTTCTGTGATGATTACAGGATATCTAAGATAGACAAAAACTAGTAATTATTACATTCCAGACCAAGAATATTTGTATGCTTTGCTAAATGGTGTTTGATCACCTTGGAAATCTGAGAGGTAGATATTTATTTTGTCTCATTAGCATTGCATTACCTTGTCTGAGAAAAGATATTAGTATTTGCTGTCTGGATTTAAGGTTTGTGAAATATCAGTTGTCTACCCCAATAAGAGGACATGTTTTCTTGGGTGGTCACAGCTTGTGTTTGATTACGGTCTGTGGAAGCAACCTTCAGTCCTGCTTTACATACCTGGTGAAAAGTTAACAATCTGGAAACTTTAAAGGTTTCCTATGCTTAATTTGTTAGATGTTGACAGCAGTATAAATCAAGGGTAAAATACCTTTTAGATAATATGAAGGAATTGCCCTTAATTCTTGTCTCTCTTTAAGCTCCTACAATAGGAGACACATTTTGAGGCAGGAGTATGTTTTTTTTACATATGGTGCCATATGACCTGCAGTATGTAGTCACAGCAGGGCTAACTTGGGATGAAAGAGCAGTTAGCCAAGCAGGCAACTAAACCTGAGCTTTGCATTTTCTTTCCTAGTTCTAATGCAATCTTTAATATATCTTTAATTTTGCAGTTATTTTTCTTCCTCAAAAATTTTAAAAAGCTGTTTAAAATAATTTTGAAATATCTACTGTTTTATAAACACATGGTTACTTAGTTCAGGAAATAAGCAAGTTTTTTATAATCCTTCACTGCAAGCAGGGTCAATAATTCACATTGCAAAATGTATTCCATTAGCCTGATGCAACTTAACAGCCTCCTACAGAGCTTTTATGAGCTATCATTGTAATATACATTTGTGTCCCAATACAGCTGTTATTGAAGTCAGTTGCAAAACTTCTACCAATCTGTGTGAGATTGCAGTTAGGTCATTAGTGTGGCATTAATCCATGTGGTATGGAGCAACTATGATATTAACATAGAGATGCTCATTTAAAACAAGCTTTACAAAATTAACTGAGCCTCCTTTTCTCCTTAGGGATTTAAGTGGAAGTTATGTCATTGACTTGCATGTGAGAAGGATTTTATTTGTTTGCTTATTAGATGTCTATGCGGTCCTTCCCCAAAGAGGATCAAACCATATTATTATTGATACATAGCTGTTTGTATCAAACTGTCTGGTCTTCATCTGTTTTGTAAAAGCCAACTGTCTAATTTAAACCCATAAATTAAGGGTTTATACAATTTAATTTCAATTAGCTCAGCTGTTGAGATCTGGAAGAGACGAGCGAACATCTGCTGAACTAATGAGCATTTTTCTTGCATGTATAAAACTTAAAATACTCATGCTTTTCTTTTTAAAATGTATTAAAATTAGCTTGTGAATGGCTGGCATTCTATACGCCAAACTATCTCTTAGAGCAAATTTTTAGAGAGTTTCTTATAGTCCCTAGCGGCCAAAAAAATAAATCATGTAGTGTACAAAAAGTTATTGCTATACTTATGTATATAGCTATTCTGTTATGTTCATAACACCACAGTATATATAAGCTTTTAAGACATGTCAGATAAAATATTCTTAATATCTCTTAAAGCAAAACATTAAGATTTGCAAGTTAAGGTACAGTACAGTGTGGTTTTACCTACCTCAGTGGAAAGTGAAATTAATTTGATTACCTTTTACAGTAGCGAGATAAGACAGTGGCACTTTAAACTTTAAATGAAGGCTGTTAATTAATCATGATTAATGCACTAATCATTCAGGTTAATTTTTTTAATATGTTAATTGTGCACGTGGTATTGGGGCCTGGGCCTGGGCTCCATTCTGCTACTGTCACTGCTGCCTCCGGGCTACTCCACAGGGCAGTGATGGCAGTGCAGAGAACCACAGGGCAGCCCTGGCATGGACTCTGGGCAGCTGCAGCCAGGTGGGGGTCACACACAGACATAGACATACAGCCACAGCTTGCAGGTGGCCAGGAATGCGGTCCGGTGGCATTTGGAGCAGTGCCTAGTAGGCAAGTCTGTGAAAGGGAAGGGGAGTAGTGGGGGCAGATTGAGGCCCCCATGGTGAGGGAGGGAGTGGGGCAGAGTTGGGATCTGGGGTGAATGCAGCCCTGGGGCAAGGGCAGACTGGGATGGAACCACAGCTCATCCAGAAGTGCAGGGTGGTTCCTGCTGCTGTGCGCACTGCTGCAGGAGGCATGGGGGACATGTCCCCCTGACTTGTGTGTGAGGCGGAGGTGGGCTGCCCACTGTGGGGCTCTGTGCCCCACTGCCTTTGCTCTGGGAGACGCACACTAGCTGTATCACATTCCCTGCCTGCCTGGCTGTGGGAAGTACTACATAGTGTTGCGTGACTCCTGGGGCAAAGGCACAGAGCCCCAGCCCACAGCAGCAGCTCGCCTCTGCCCTGCACATAATTCTCAGGGGACACATGCCCTCCATGCCTCCCCAGGGGGTGCACATAGCAGTGGAAGTGCTGCCCTCTCAACCCCTCCCCCCTGACAAGTCTTGGTTCTGTCCCATGACCCACTCCAGCCCTGCCCCTGCCCCATTCCCTCCCTCACTGTGGGGACCTCGATCTGTACCTTCCATGTCCCATCCCATACTTGCCTGCTGGGCGGTGTTTGTGTCCCTCACTCCTGAGCCATAGCCCTCACAGGCTATGTGTCCCTCATACTTGCCTGCTGCTGCCCCTCACTCCTGACCCCACAGTACTCCACATCCTGCTAGGGTGTATGGGAAACCCCCTCTCCAGGCTCCAAACCCTCCACACACACCCACAGCCCTTTGCACCTTCACAAATTCCTCCCCTACTCCCACCCCCAAAACATAAAAAGTACCTGCCTAATTTTGCATAACTTTTGAGTTTTTCTGTGCATAATTTTGAGTTTTTAGCTGTGCAATTAAAATCACAATTAATTACAACTAATATTTTTAATCACACAACTAATCACGATCACATTTTTTATTGTGTGGCAGCTCTGCTTTACATAGATGTTATGTTTGTCGTGGGAGAAAGCCTTTTGTCCCAGGATCCCACAGACCTTCAAGTTCACTGTCATGTTTCAAGTGCCTCTGAAGTGTGTGGCATAAAGTATGCTAGTGCTTTTTTTCTAGGACATGGTTGTATGTAGGGTTATTGTGGGTTGTAACCTGGACATGTTGCCCAGGCTATGTGCTCTTACTTGTCACTTACTGGCAGAGGAGCAGCATTTGCAGTTTAGAAGCATTGCAGCTTAATCCAGGTGAAATTCTGGGATAAGCAGTCCTGCTTCTACAGCCTTAGAGACTAGCTGGTTTAGAGAAGCTTGATTATCTGTAGCATCTGAATAGCAACTGGTGAAGTAGGCTGTCACCTACAAAAGTGACTTGGACCACCTCTGTGCGAAGCACATTGCAGATCAGGGAGGGGACAGACAGCATAGCAGCAGAAAGGGTATGGAGCAGCAAATGGCAGCAGATTGGGCAGTGAGCAGAAAGCAGAGCAGCAGATAAGATGGGGGAGGGGATTAGAGTAGCATTCAGGATGCATCCAGATGAGTGGGAATCTGTGCTTTATGGCACCTCAAAAGTTTTTGAGACACCACCGAACACACATGGAACATGTGAAAAGGTTCTCCGTGTGTATATTTGCAGCGGGGAGCCACAATTAGATACTGGGAAATCCTAGCATCTAAAAAAAACTGTGGCAGAAAAAAGTGGGGCAGTGAATGTGACTGTGGTGTGCATTGCCTAAAACGGGAGCCTGGCTGGCTAGAACCATGCTCCTGCTGCTGGCCAAGCTCTGTGCACCTGGATCACTGCTGCTGGAGCCCCAGAAGACCTCCAGAATCCCAGGTAAGTCTCTTGGGGCCATCCCATGTGCTAGCTCCAGCCTCCCCTACCCCACTGGGGGCAATTTGGTGTGTGACAGAGTCTGTGTGTAGGGGTATTCCCTGGGGACAAGTAGCAGTGGCATGCCTTGTGCTGCTGCTGTTTTTATCCCCAGGGAAATGCATGTGTACACTCATGGAGATAAGCCCAAGGAGGACAAAGAGCTTAATTTTGTAGCACGCCTGCTAAAAATTTTGGCTTCCACTGCTTTAAGACATCCATAACCAGGATTTTTTTTTTTATCTCGGTGCATCTACACGTGCAATTAATGTGACATAATTAAACTCTGGAGTAGTTCAAGTTGGAGTAAACTGTTCCTGGGTGTAGCATCTATATGTGTGCCTGGGACAGCAGCAATTTGAGCCATGGTGGAGCAGGGCCCCAGCTAGGTGGGCTGACCAGGTGCAATGTACTCCTGTAGTTGGCATATTCATGCACATTTCAGTTAAGTAAATCACTCTGCCATAAGATACCACTGCCCCAACAGTACTATTGTACAGCGGAGTTATTTATTTTACTGTGCCTTAATACTAGCACACATGTAGATAGTGATGCTTCACTGTACAGCTAATTAGTCTACTCTGCAGTAAAGTGCATGTGTAGATTTTCCGGGCATGTCCAGACAAGCATGGACATTTATTTCCCTGGGGACAAGTAGCAAAGGCACACCTTGTGCTGCTGCTGCTGCTTATCCCTGAGGGATGTCTGTGCCATGCACACTCTGACAAGTGGCAGGTTACCCTGGGTGGAGTAGAGGAGGCAGGGGCAAGCAACTGTGCTGGCCCCAACAGCCTTAGCCTGGATTTTCCAGGGTCAAGAAAACCCTCTGCGCTACAAAGTAGCAGCATGGAGAACATCAGCTCGAGTGGTGTGTGGTACTGCAGGTGGGCCTGCGGCGCTATGTACTGCACCTTCATGTTCATTTGGATACAGCCTCTTAGGCTATCTTAGTTATGTATGAGATACTAAATATCTCAACAGCATTTCTTCTTTTATCTCTTTATGAACAAATACAAATCTTACCATTCTTATGTGTACAAATACTGTCAGGCATTAGAGAATGATCTAACTTTAATTTTGTAACAAAAACTGCTGGGCTGTATTCTCTGTTGCCATCAGACACTTTTGCTTGCACCATGACTAGGTGGAAACAAGAACTATAGGATTCCTCCTGTAAAAGAGGCATCCTTGAATTGTATAATTAGTGCCATGGTTCTCAAATTTATTAGACTTGAGACACCCCACAGAAAATGCTAGTAGCTACTTTCACTTTTTTACATGACTATAGAAATTGAACAGAGTAGTTCTTCTCTTGTGGAAAACTCAGAATACAATTGGTCAGTGCTTTTGACTCTATGGATTCCTATTTGAAATCTCTGGGTTTATCTTGTGAATCATGTATAGATGTTTTCACACTTAACAGTGCTAATATTGTGTGGCACCCTAACACATCCTGTAATAGGATCTCCCAGTCTGAACCAGGGTGTCCTGGTTCAGGTAACCACCTGTGGGTACCCTGGGGTAATAACTGTTATAATGACTCATGTGATGCTCCTTTTTCTTATCTAATTACTAATCATTAGACAGATGTGCTGCTCATATAGTCCTGTGCAATCTTTTTGGAGTAGGAGCAGAAGTGGATGTCAGCAGATCCATGGGAGTTGAAGATATTGAAAATAGCTCCTTGTTTTGATGCATGGGGCAGTTCGTACCCTTCTAAACTTGTTTCGGGCTGCCTCTGCTGGATGGCTGTTTTGTAGGGCTGTGCGAAGCTTCAGTTGATGATTTCAGTTTGGAGGAGATTTGGCCCAATGTGGTGGCCAAATCTCCAAATCCAAATTGAATCGGGAGACCAGTAAAAAGGTTTGAATCAATTTGAAATCTCTGAATAGATTCGGAACAGCTTCGGAAGAGATTTGGCGAGTCATGCAGTCCCAGCTCACTGCCGCAGGGAGCTGGACCCAAGCTCTATTTGCATTCTAATCACTGCTTTCTAGTTAGAAGCTCTGTCCCCTGCAGTCTCTTCACAGCAGTTCGTGAAGACAGCTCATTGCTTACAAAGGCTTATGCTATGCATCTCCAGTTTAGTTAGTCTACGAGGTACAGATCTATCCAGTCTTCTGTGTGACTTATGCTAACGTAGTTTACTATGTCTCTCTTTGTTTCAGGGATGTACTTGGTAGCCATGTTGGTCTGAGACAAAAAGAAATAAAAAATTTAGAACACTTAGTTCAGAAATAATTCCTTTTATTAGACCAACTTCATGGACCCAGAGGGACAGATCTCCACCTCCAGCTCCCTCTGTGCAAAAATTAAATTTATTTCCTACCTATGGGGACTTTTACCAGCTTTAATTTTCCCAGAGCCTGATGAAGGACTTTGGAGCCTGAAAGCTTGCAGAAAAAGATAATTTTTTTGTAATTTCCTAGGTGGTCTAAAAAGGTATCATATCAGAACGAAGAGTTCTAGATTTTTGCATTTCTTTGTCTCTTATCAACATGAAACATCTCAATCACTTGAGTAGTGATTTTTGACATGCATCTACCCATGGCTACTAAAATTTAATGGATATCTAAAGATAAGTGATAAATTGTGTTAAAGGGATGTTGGCAATGTAAAATAATATACTGTGAAGACCACTTATTTTTTCAAACCATGTTAATCCAAGTATTAATGGTAAACAGGTTCTTTAAAATGTAATTTTCACTGACTAGATACCTGTTTCTATTTCTTTCGGCTTGGACAGTGAAATTAATTAAACCCGTTTCCGCATTTCCTCTTTTGTTTATAATCCGTTTGACTCATTGCTGCAGGGTTCAGGTCACAACCCTTACAAATGCTATGTCTTTTTATTTAAAAATAATGGTTTTAATTGGAAAGGCATTTTGCTATGTGGCTTTTAAGTGTGGAAACTTATCAATCTGTCTTCTATCTTACAAAGCTGCATCTATAAAATTTAAATGTTTGGCCTAAGTCAAGTTGATAGTGTCCCCCTTTAATTGTTTAATTGATTTACAATACATACAGTATCTTATTTGAGATATCTTTTATGGATATGAGTTAGCACAGTAATGGGTGTTAGTAGCTCAGTAATGGGTGTTAATTGGAAAAGTTGTCTCTGGAAGAGCACAATGTATATCAGTAAAGCCTACTTCCAGAATATTGAGTCAATTGAAGTATGACAGCCAAGGCCAAAACTCAGATAAGAAAGGCTTCTGTGACAGACTTCTACTACTTATGGGAAGCTATCTTTTTTAGGCAGGACTCCTATTAAAGGAGTTTTGTCTGAGCAGAGACTCCAGTTACTAATGGAAACCTCTCACTGAGTCCTTATGAGGGCTTTTATAACTGCAGGTTTGCCCCAAATTGCCTGCAGCTATATCTACTACTTCTACCTATGTTGAATCTGTTCTGTCAGTGATTAATAGTTATATTTGCAAAGGAATAGATCTTCCATTTTATTAATGATGAATATTCATTTAGGTTTCAAGTATACCATGGATGTGTGGGAGGATGAGTGCTAATTTTGCTTTAGAATGATGGTGTGAGAGAAACTAAAAGATGTACTAAGGCATTTGTACCAATATTCATAATATGTACAAAAGCAGAAATGTACAGGCTAAATCAGTTAATTTCTATTTAGGTAACAAACACCTGATTCTATGCTATAGGATCTTAAAAGTCTCTAAGCTGTAAAAGTTTGCCATTTGCAAAAGACTTGCACTTGTTTGTGTAGCTATAATCACTGATGTTTTTACAACACTTGATTGTAACTTTTCAGATAATTATGATCTGCGCAACTTTTTAATGTGTAAGCTGTATAGAAACATAGTATCTTATAGATTTACCTTCAAGAAATAAGAAATAATGTGGCTCTAGACTATTTCATATCAGTTCATTTTTAAATGCAGTAGCCTAACAATTTTTAGTGAGATAAATATTTTTTTATTTATTTAATGGTCACTTGCAGGTACACAAAGTCCCATGCAAAAACATCAATAACGTAACTTTAACCATCTAACTAAATCATTACATTCTCCTGAATGGGAACATAATTGTAGAAGATCCTTTGGCTTATGTTATTCTTAACTTCTTCCTTATGGAAGAAAATAAGCTATATAATTATGAAGACATCTTTATACAAACATAACTGTCCACATAGAGGTTGAATCAGTAAAACTATTTCAGCTAGGAGTGCAATTTGTCACTAAAATAGTTATACTGGTACCAAAATTAAGCATAGAGTCAAGAGTTTGATATACTACGTAGACAAGGATTAGTACTGCATATCTGTCCTTGGCAACTGAAGTCCATTGTTCACTACTTTCAGCAGCAAGTAGACTACTTAATGTAGTAACTCTTTCATATAGTACACAGTAGGTGTGTGTGAAGCAGTAAGTATTCGCTTCAGATTTGGATTCGACCAATTTGGATGGATAGTGATTTGATTCAGATCACTGTCCTGATTGGGTTCAGCCATAGACTGTAATGGGAAATCACTAAAATACATATAATTGTAATTTTCTTGCAGATTCGGATGAAACCAGCAGGGATGGTAGCCCCTTTAGAGAGCATGAAGCCTGCCAAGTTTCAAGGAAATAGGTGTAAGGATTTCTGTGACAGTGCACCTCAAACTGTTGAAAGCAAAACTCGTATCACTTGTGTGTATGGGGGAAGATCTCAGTCACTGGCCAGTTACAGATGTCAATATCAGTAGTTAGATGTGAATATCAGAGCAGTCTTTCTCCCCCTCTCAGCCTTTTCCATATATGGAAGATCACCCTCCCTCTTAGTTTCTGTTTGCTGCAAGCCTTCTGAATCTCTCTGAATTGATTCGGAAGCTTTTGATTCAATTTGGACCTTTAAAATGGTCTCCTGATTTGGTTTGGATTAAGAGATTTGGCCACTGAATCAGGCTGAATCTCCTCCAAATCAAATTGGCTACTGAAGCTTTGCACAGCACTAGTACACAGGGTTTGTTATTTTCCTCTACCTCACCCCTTGTCCTGCTCTTTTCTAGTCTCTGTGGCTTAAATTGTATCTTCCATTTCTCAGGCAGAAAATAATAGCAACTTGAATTGGGATTGAAACCTTCTTCCCTTCCCTCTTTCATTCTGTTGCTTACTTTAATTTATGAATGTTCCTGTAAAACTGCACACTTTACCTAGGACTATCTCTCCCCTCACGTCTAGAAGTCTACCCTATACTGGGAAGGAGATGGGAGTAGGCACCAAGCAGTAGCTTCCAGTGGTGAACATACTACAGTGATGCTCTATAGCTTGAGTTGCCAAAAGCCTGAAATTAAAGATTTTTTTTTTTGCAAAAAACTCTAGTTAGTCTAATAAAAGATATCATGTCCACCACAAGTTCTGATTCTTTTGCCTCTAGACCATTACGGCTACAACCTGGATACCTGAAGTAGGAAATGGCATTTAGCAAGGACAGATAACATACAAAAGCATGCCTTATAGATTATACAGATCAAGCAGTCTTCATGAGGTGTCCCTTTTGCTTACTTGGAAATAGGTGTAAAAATGGTACCAGGAGAAACTGTATATTCAAGGGCAGCCGTTGAAATACTAAATGACAATGAAAATTGTATCCCAGACGAAGCACAGGTGATGGACTATAATTTTGCAGGTGGAAGATGCAGATCTGGAATGATGATGTAGGAGCCCCATCTCTGCGATGAATGGGGAAGGACTTATGATTAGAGATAAAGGGCATGTGTAGACTGTGGGGGCCCTAAATTGAAGTGGTGGGTTTTTAAAAACACTGCTTCAATTCTGGGCCCTTTAAACCTCCGTGTCATGCACACACCCGAACTCACCTGCCTTTCCGGTGGTGGGGAGGGGAGGGTGAGCTGCTGGCAGATGGAGTGGTTCCTGGCCTGCAGGGAGGGGGCTGCTGCTTCCCTCTGTGGCAGCAGTGGCCCCCGAGACCCCCGGTGACACCCACCTGCAGGCACCCAGCTTGAGCAGTCCTGGGGGGCACCACAGTTGCAGAGGAAGGCACCAGGCCCCCATGCAGCTCAGGCAGACAGGCTTTGGGGGGGGAAAAAAGATCAGGCTCACTGCTTTTCTTGGGCCTGCCTTCCCAGGCTGCTGTCAGGCTGCCTGCAGGGTGTCCTGCAAAGCACTGGGCTCTGTGCAGCTCAGGGGCTCTGAGAGAGCCCAGTGCTTTGCTCCACAGCTGGTAGGGCAGCAAGCTAAAACTCCTTGGAGTTTTAGTTTTCTATGCTCCAAGTCATTTAAGGAGTAATTACACCCCTGAATTTGCCACGGTGGCTGGAATTGCTACACAATATGCTGCTGACCTGTGCGAACACTATTAAAGCAGTGTAAAAGCATTTAACCCGCTTTAAAGTGTTGTGTATATACACACCCCTTGTTTTGTCTACATGCAGCCAAGAAGTATAATAAGGGCTTCTTGAAATGTAACTTGAAGATGCTTATCCAGATAGACACGATCCATCTCTAGATTGTTAGACTAGAGAAAAGTCAGTATAAAAGAAAAATGGAATAAATAATGAATCTGTAGTCTTGTTAAAATAACCCATCATAACTTTTTTTATACCTACCAGCTCAAAGAGGCTAAATAGACTTCAGCCTCTAAGAAGAGTGGGTCACTAATTCAGAAAGCTGTGTAATGTAGAGAAATACTAGCTTTACTGAGCAAACCTGGGTAGTAGAAGAAGTCCAGCACTGCATCCTTGAGCTCTGTGCTCAGCAGTAGGAGGAGGAAGTCAGGGGCCTATTAGCTTTTGGATTCCCTGTTCAAAAAGGGCATTCATTTAAAGAGTTCTGGGCCATAAAGTGTGTGCTCATAGGGCTGAGATTCTAGTGGGCAGTGCCATACTAGATGGTACTTAACTATGTGAAAACCTAATATCTTTTTTTGGATAGAGGAATCCAGTTGCTCCAGTGGGAGGAAAAAATTTACATTTCTGATGGTGAGAACATCTAGAAAGCAGATAGATTTGCACCTTATAGACTTTCATAGTTAAGTGTTATGGATGCAGTGTACCTATTACTAAGCTATTTTATGATGGTTTGGGAAACTGAAGCTTTTAGTCAGTTGGAGGGAATGCTTGAAGCTGGATAGGTATTGGCAAGTCAAATTAGACCAAGAGAACAACAGTCCCCATTATCAATCAGAAGAGGGTTTTTCCTTTTTATATAGTAATGTCCAAATGACAACCTATCATCAAACAAATCTTATGCTTTGGCAAAGTTTTGGTTATCATATAATGCCAAACTCGATTTGCTAATTGCTATATATACTTCTGAATTTAAATTTTAAAGTAGAAATTCATTCCTATTCTATTCCTCCTTTCTCAAAATAGGTAACATAGTCAAAGCATATCTCATTACTTTCTATTTCTGGTTCCATTAAAGTTTCCAAAGTTTCAACTTTTTTTTTAAAGAAGAGGGTGGGGGAAAGAACCAGTGAAAGAAACGTAATGTGCTGCAGAGAGTGAGGAGCTTGGATTTGAATACTTCCTGATTGTTTGAAAAAACATGCAGTACACTCTCAACTTTTTGTATGCACCCAGGTAGATATTTTAAAATAATGGCCAGGTGGGCATGACAGGAGGTGCAGTGTTTGGGGTGCAGCATTACATTTCTCTTATCCCAATCATGCCACTGCTGAGCTGCCTCCAGTCCAATCCTTCAAATCAGGCAGTGTGTGGCTCTGCTGTGGATCCAGGGCTGTCCCCAGCAGATTCTAGACCTGGGGCTATCAGGGCCAGCCCCAACAATTAAACCTAGATGTATATATGACTCCTAGAAGTTCCAAGGCACTGAGATCCCAGGATCAGGGAACCTCTCCCCACCATCCTGAAGTCCCTCTGTCCCAGACCCTTTAAAAATTGTAGGTTCAGCCTAGCTCGCCACAACCTGACCTTTTAAAGTGCCTTGCCTTGCAGCATCCCTGGAGGCTGTAGGGCAAGGCAGGAAAGGCTGCCAGGCTCAGGAGTTGCCTCTTAGCTCCACCCCCCATACCAGAGAACCTTGCAACCTGCACTCTTAGTGACTGCTTGTATTTTTAGCGTTGGCAGTTGGCATTTGTCCTGATTCTGATGCTGACTTCTGTCTGTATGTGGATGCTGACAGTCAACTGATATGCCAGCATCAGCATGGGGTGCTGCACATTCAGTTTGTGGTACCACACAAACAAGCCCCCAAAATGTTCCGTACTGATGTACTGTAACCTGGAGACCATAAGGTGAATATGAGCCAACAGCATGCTCCTGTTGTAAAAAGCCTACAGCATACTGGGTTGTATGAGTAGGAGGGCCTGTTACAAATCAGGGAGAGTGATTGTTTTGCTCTGTTCAGCACTGTGTCCAGTTTTGAGCCTCCCACTTCTAGGAGCATGTGGACAGGTTAGGAGTCTATTGCAGTGACAAAAATAATTAGGAGCCAAGGAAGCAAGACTTGAGGAAAGGCTGACAGAACTAGTGTTATTTAGTCTGGAGAACACAAGACTGCTGTGGGGTGGGATTTGTTAACAGTCTTCAAATACCTGAAGGGTAATTAGAGAGGATGAGAATGGGCTTTTCTTTTTGGCCATAGAGAACAGGGTTAGGATCAATAGCCTCAAGCTTCTGGTGGGAGAATGTGGGTTGGAGATTAGGAGGAATTCTTTGGGCACATCTACATGAGATGTGTTAATGGCCATGTGTCTACATGTGTACACCCTTAACATGCATTAACTTAGGCTAGTTGCACCTAAATTTGATACCTGCAAATGCAGGCATAACGTTTAGGCGTGGTTAGTTTATGCACATTAACACACATGTAGACATGACCTAGCACTAACATAGTGTCAGGTCTGCCCTGCCACTGGAAGAGTAGCCTGAATCCAGCCCCAGGGAACACGCAGAGGATGGTGTGCTGGGCACCTACTCTTGGCTATAAGAAACAAAATATATGTGGTTTTCCCTTTGTAAGTGGGTTTTTTACTGTTGGTTTTTGGGGAGAGAGGTGGAGAGGCTTTGTGGGGGGAGGCAGGAGTGGGTTCTGTTTGTTGAGGGGGAGGAGGGGAGAGATGGAGGTGGGTGTTGTGAGGGTAATAAAATTGTCTTTGTTTGTTTGTGTTTTGTTTCACCCATGTGCATGTCCTGAGTGGTGCTGGGGATAGGCAGGGATGTGTGGGCAGTGGGGCAGGTGGGCTGGAGTGAGGAGAGCAGGAGGAGGGGGCTGGGCAGGACCTCCTTCAGCCAGTGCCCTGGCCCCTGCTGGTGGGTGTGCAGCTGTCCTGGGGACTAGCGGGGGAGGGGGGATGGAGAGGGGTTGCTTCTGGGGGCCACAGGGCCAGCAGGAGTTCAGGGTGCTGCTCATCGCTGGCAGGGGTTGGGGTGGAGCAGTGGGACACTGGATGCCATAGACAGGGGCTGGCAGTGTGGGCAGGGAGGTAGCTGCTGCATGCTGCCCCTCTCGGCACATGGCTCCTGGGCAGGGAAGGGGCTGGCAAGGGATAAGTGTTTCCCAGATGGCTGCCAGGTAATGGCAGCTGGGTCTGGATTCAGCATGGCTGCCAAATGCTGGCAGCCATTTGTCCAGAGGCTGGAACTCCCCCCAATGGCCACAGGGGCATGTGGCAGGGCTGCAGGGACGTGGGACTCACTTCAGTGCCACACTTTAGTGTCAAGTCCCTGCACATATAGACACCTGCCTAAAACTACTTAATGCACATTAGCTTAATGTACATTAAATTTAGTTCTCTTAAATGCACATGTAGATGCAGTTTCTGAGTAGGAGGGTCATTGAGCATTGGAACAGGCTATCTCTAATGGAACATGGAATCTTGATCCCTGGAAACTCGTAAGAGCAAGCTGAGTGGACACATGGATGTTGTGGTTTGGTTGGGGATGATCCTACCTTGAGTAGAGCTAGTTGACCTTATGAGGCCCATTTTAGGCTTGCTTTCCTATGATTGTATTTTGGGGAATATTATTGTGGTTGATTTGCTACCTTATAGCACCATACATTGGCTGAAAGTTTAACATGGATAGGTTTATAATGTGATTAACACATTAATCACATCATAACTGGCATATGTGCTGGGGCTTAAGTAAAACCAGCTCCGAAGTAGCTACAGGATGAGTGGCGTGTACATACATTTGGATTCTGAATGCAGTTTCAGTCCCATGATTTTCTCCACAACTGAGTGGGCACATCTGCACGAGACACTAACTGCACAGTAGCACGTCACAGCACAAACAATGCTAGTACTCTGCTGTGCAGTATTATTAGGTTACTGTGCAGTAGTGTCACTTAAAAGGTGTGCATGGTAATGCTGGTTACCACACGTTAATTTAGTACTTGATTATACTGATAAAATGAAAATTGACATTATTGGAAATCAGCTTTTTTTGGCTGGTGTAGCCAATAATGTCATCAATAAATATGTATATACACACAGCTGCCACATGCATGTGGCCAGGAATGCAGCTGGGCATTGTGGAGAGCAGTGTCCAGCTGGTAAGTCTATGGTTGGGGAAGGAGCATGGGGAGGTAAAGATTGAGGTCCCCATGAGCAGGGAGGCAGTGGGGCTGGAGCAGGGTGTGGGACAACTATAGGCAGCTCATCCGGGCTCCTTGCAGCTACATGCACTCCCATTGGGGAGGCATGTGCCCCCCAGATTTGTGCATGGGGTGAAGGTAGGCTGTTCTCTGTGGGCTCAGGGTCAGGGGCTGTGCCAGCTTCTTCCCGATGTGGGGGCTGGCCTAGGGCTGTGCTTTACCAGGGGGTGGTCTATAGTGGCAGGGAGCTGCTTCCCCTCTGTATCCCCTGCACCTCCTGGACGAGCCTCCCACTGCTCCATCCCATGCCCTTCCCTCCCCGCTAGACGTATTGGGTTGGATGCTGCTCTCTGCTGCATATCGGCTATCAAATTGGTATCAGCCAATATGGCTGGCTAATAATTGGCCATTGGTATTGGGCAAAAGGATCTTTATTGATGCACCCTTAACATTTACTTGGTTATACAAGTACTACATTTATTATGCAGTAACTGTGCCCTCTGAGACCAAAATGAAGATGTGAGAAATTTGACTCACTGGAACATAGGTTTTTTCTGTATTCTCTCTCATCCCCTTGAAGCCTTCTTTGTGATTTGACACACATTTGTCATGAGATACATGAATATAGTCAAGGTTTAATCTTGATTTTTGTTTTTGAATAATTCATGCATGTAACTAGTATGGAAAGTTAGAACAAATGTTACACCTTAAAATAAATCCCACCAAAGAACTTCAAGTTCACCAGACTGTACAAAACTTAGTATTCCTAAATTTGAAAAAAAGTGGAAGTTGTGGAAGTTTAGTAAATTCTTTGCTAAAAATTTACAAAAGCTTCATAGAAAACTAACACGCTAGCATTTTGGCTTCTGTACCACATGTTCCCTGTACCACATGTTCTGTGTAGGGCCTGGCCCAAGGAAAAACTGCCTCTTCAAATTAGCCGTCATTACAGTTGAGTAAATTGAAGTAACCCTTAAACTAATTTACAGCTGTAGCAGTAGTTTATCCACAAGGATCTTTCCAGTAGTTTGATTGGCCAAGTAGAAGGGGCTGCTTATGTACCTTTCTATCTCCAGCATTTACCACATATTTGGTGGACTGGCAGCAGAAGGCTGGTCCTCTGAAGGGATGGATCTCCCTACATCAGGAGAATCTTCATGTGTCCTCTTAGGGTGCTTGTACATGTGGTGAAAATTGGTTGTTTTTGTGGCTTAATTGCATCATGCTGTACATGTACAAGGTTTTTTACAATTTAAATGAGTTTGCTATGTTGCAAACTAAACTACATCTGTATGTAGTTTAGTTTGCAGCGTAGCTGTTTGTGATGTTGCAGGCTTGCACAGCTTGTCTCCCATAGCAGGAGAGGTGGGATGAAGGCAGAAGCAGTGAGCGGCCCAATTTTTTCCTACAGAGCCTGCCCATGTCTCCAAAGCTCAGGGGCCACTTGGCCCCATGGGAGGGCCCCAGTCATAGATTTCATACACATCATAGATTTCATAGACATTTGGGCTGGAAGGGACCCTGGAAGATCATCAAGTCCAGTCCCCTACCCCAGGGCCAGGAAGTCAGCAGGGATCATAGGATCCCAGCAAGATAAGCATCCAAATGTGTCTTGAAGGCATTCAAAGTGGGTGCTTGAACTGCCTCCAGCAGCTGTCTGTTCCAAACCTTGGGGGCTTGGACAGTAAAGAAGTTCTTCCTCATGTCCAGGCTGAATCAGTCTCAGCAGAGTTTGTGACCGTTCAATCTTATCATGCCTTGGGGCGCTCTGGTGAACAGATGTTCCCCCAGATCCTGATGAGCACCCCTGATAAACTTCTAGGTGGCCACCAGATCACCCCTGAGCCTGTGCTTTTCCAGGCTGAATAGCCCCATGGCTCTCAGCCTCTCATCATAAGGTGTGTTTTCCTGACTTCTTATCATGTGTGTGGCTCTCCTCTGCACCCTCTCAAGCTTCTCCACATCCTTTTTGAATTGTGGATCCCAAAACTGGATGCAGTACTCCAGCTGCGGCCTCACTAAGGCTGAGTACAATGTCCCAGGATTTGCTTGAGAAGCATCTGTGGATGCAAGCCAGCATTTTGCTAGCTTTACTAGCTGCAGCATCGCTTGAAGACTCATGTTCATTTTGTAGTCAATCATGACTCCCAGGTCCCTTTAATCTGTAGTGCTAACCAGCATAGCACTGCTGAGCCTATAAGGATGCTGCAGGTTTTTCCTTCCAAGGTGGAGAACCTTGCATTTTTCAGTATTGAACACCATCAGATTCTCATTCACCCATTTCATGAGCCTGTCAAGATCTCCCTGGATCTTGACCTCCTGCCCTCAAGTGTGGATGCTTTACCGTAGAGTTTGGTGTCATCAGCGAACTTGGCCAGTCCACTTGTGACACCAATGTCCACATCATTGATGAAGATGTTAAATAGTATAGGTCCTAGGACAGAGCCTTGAGGGAGACCCCACTGGTGACCATGTACCAAGACATTTGGCTTCCATCAACCACCACCCTCTGGGTCCTACTGTAGAGCCAGTTTCCCATCCAGCAGATTGTGGTGAGGTTGAGGCCATAGTTAACCAGTTTAGCCAAGAGGTGATCATGGGATACCAGATCAAAGGCTTTTTTAAAGTCAAGATATGATGACATCAATCTTTTCCCCCTTGTCCAGATGATGGGTCACCTGGTCATAAAAGGAAATGAGATTGGTCAAGCAAGATCTACCCTCAACAAACCCATGCTGGGTATCCCTCAGGAGATTGCCTTCAGCTAGTCTGTTAAGGATGGCCTCTTTGATAATCTTTTCCAAGACCTTCCCCAGGACACAGGTCAGGTTGATGAGCCTGTAGTTTGCTGGATCTACTTTTCTCCTTTTCTTGAAGATATGCATGATGTTGGCCCTCTTCCAATCTTTGGGCACTTAGCAGAGTGCCAAGAGCTCTCAAAGTTCCATGCCAGGGGCTGAGCTATGATGCTTGCCAGCTCCCTGAGCACCCTGGGATATAACCCATCAGGGCCAGCTGACTCGAAGGTATCCAGCCTGTCAACGTGTTCCTTCATGAGGTCAGCTTTGGAGGGCAAGGAATCTCCCTCACCTGAGCCACCCTGACCCACAGTGGGCAGGGGCGTCCCATGGGACTGGTGAAAAATGCGAAGTACCCATTTAGCAAGTTCGCTTTTTTTGGGTATCGGTTGTCAGTTGCCTCATCTGGTTCAGCAGGGGTCCAGTGTTGCCCTTGCTTTTCCTCTGGCTCCCCACATATTTAAAAAATGACCTTTTATTGTCCTTGATATTTGTAGCTAGCTGGAGTTCCTTTGCAGCCTTGGCTTTCTTGGTTTGCTCTCTGTAGGTCCGGACCAGAGCAGAGTATTCTGCCTTGGTGGTGGTTCCAGTCCTCCATCTTTTGTAGGCTTTCCTCCTAAGATGCGGGAGGTCCATCAGTTCCCTGGAGAGCCAAAGGGGCTGCTGTGCCCTTTTGCTGCCTTTCCTCCAGGACAGAATGGTCTTTGCTTGCACATCCAGGATTGCTCCTTTGAGGTGCAACTACTTATCCTCAATTTGCCTCTCCTTTGTGTTGTGGCCCTTTACAGCCTCTCTGACAAGCCTCGTTAGCTTGTCAAAGTCGGTTTTCCTGAAGTCAAGGACTTCTGTACTACTGACTGACTTGCCAGCTTTACGGCAGATGGTGAGGGTGATCAGCAAATGGTCACTGTCACCCAGTTTCCCTTTGATTGTTAGGTTGCTGATTAAATCGTCTGCAGGGGCCAGTACAAGGTAGAGCAGCACTTCTTGTTGGCCTGTAGACTTCCTGTGTCAGATAGAGGTCGTCTATGCGCGAGAGAAAGCTTTGCGACTGCTCAGATTGCACTTGCACTTACAGCAAGGGATGTAGTTGTCATGGGTAATCTAAATTACCCGGACATCTGCTGGGAGGAGCAGTCAGCCAGGTAGGACCGTTCCAGAAGGTTCCTGGCCGAGATACAGGACCTCCACCTAACACAGGAGGTGCACAGTCCTACCAGAAGAAATGCCATGTTGGACCTGGTCCTGGCCACAGGCAATATCTGGTAAAGGGGCTTCAGGTCCTTGACCACCTGGGTGATAGCGATCATTGCTTGCTGGTGTGGTAAGAAATGGAGGGGGTGATTAACCCCTAAATCCGAGCAGGCCGGGGACGAAAGGGCTGTGGAGCTTTACTTCCTCTTTTCTATCTTTTCCTGTTTAATAAAAGTCTGAGGACAATATAACAAATAAATGCTTTACTTACGAACTGGAGTACGGTGTAGGCATGCTCTGTAAAGTTTCACTGTGAAGCACTTAAATGCTTCGCATGCACGTCCGTGCCGGCAGTTCCCCTTACAACAATCTCCAAAAACTAAAACCGTAGGGAACTCGAGAGCTCTTCAGGCATTCAACTGATGCAATTTATCCAAAGTGGGAGCATCCAGGGGGAAAGGGAGCTGTGGACGCAGGACCTCCGGTGAGGGTGATCAAGCCTCGCCAATGTTGTGTGGGTCCCACCTTCTTTTTCGCAGGCTTTGCTTTTTATACTGCCCGAATAGCCAATGGGATCAGATCTTTTTTCCCACGCTGAATGAGCTGCATGAGCCAAGGATTTTGCTGCATGCATCCTTCGCGCGGCTATTAGGCTGCAACTGCTGTTCCCCCACGCCACCAACACAGCTTGCTGGTGTTTGGTCACCTTTTATTTACCACAGCTGAAATTCATCATCCAGCACAGGGTATCAGGGGCCTGCAGCAAGGTGGTAGCCCTAGACTTCAAAAGGGCCAACTTCAATGAGTTGAGGAGATTGGTAGGAGTGGCGCTGGGGTTCTTGAGGGCAGGGGAACTCAGTGCCCCAGATGAGTAGTTGTTCCTTAAGGACACGATACTCAGGGCCCAAGGGGTGACAATCCCAACAAAGCAAGGGGGGCAAGAGTGTCCAAAAGCCTCCCTGGCTCACCAAGGAAGTTTGGGAATGCCTGGTTGCCAAAAAGGCGGCGTTACACCTGGTAGAAGTTGGCTATCTCCAAAGAAGAGTATACCTCTAGTGCTTGGGCTGGTAGGGGGGCTGTTAGGAAAGCTAAGGTGGACATAGAGCTAGGACTAGCATCCAAGATCAAAGATAATAAAAAGTCCTTTTTCAAATATTTAGGGAAGGTGAAGATGGCGCCGGAAAATGTGGGGCCCCTACAAGATGCATTGGGCAATCTGGGGATTGCGCGAGAGGAGAAGGCAGACATCTTTAACAAATTTTTCACCTCCGTTTTCTTGTGCAGGGACCGGGACACCCCCACCGTGTTTCAAGATGGACTTAAGGGGAACGCCTCCAGACCTAAGGTTGAGGAGGACCGGGTTAGAGTGCTTCTGGAGGGGCTGGACGTGTTCAAGTTAGCAGGTCCAGATGCTCTCCATCCCAGAGTATTGAGGGAGCTAGCAGGGGTTATTGCAGGGCCCTTGGCATGGCTTTACGAGCACTTGTGGTGCTCGGGCCAGGTGCCAGATGATTGGAAGATATCCAACATGGTCCCCATCTTTAAGAAAGGGAGGAGGGGAGGACCCAGGCAACTATAGGCCTGTCAGTCTTACCTCAATCCTGGGGAAACTCTTTGAGAAGATCATCAAGGAGCACATCTGTGATGGGCCGGCATTGGGGATGATGCTCATCCTCATTAAAAAACTAGGTGACTGATATCGATGCTTACACGGTCAGATGGATTGCTAATTGGCTGAAGGGTTGTACTCAGAGGGTGGTGGTGGACAGGTCATATTCGACCGGGGGGCAGTGGGCAGCGGAGTCCCCCAGAGCTTCTTGGTCCATGGGCCCGCACTGTTCAATTTCTTTATCAGCGATTTGGACAAGGGGGTGAAAAGCAACCTGTTCAAATTTGCTGATGATACCAAAATTTGGGGTGAGGTGGGTACACTAGTAGGGAGGGAAAGACTGCAGCAAAACCTGGATAGGTTGCAAGGGTGGGCTAACAAAAATAGGATGCGTTTCAATTCTGAAAAGTTCAGGGTACTGCACTTGGGCAGTAGTAACCAGCAGCACACTTATAAGATGGGAAACTCCTTTCTTGAGAGCACGGAGGCAGAAGGGGATCTTGGAGTCCTTATTGACTCCAAGATGAACATGGGCTGACAATGCAAGGTCACAGTCGGCAGGGCTAACCGGACCTTATAGTGCATCCACAGGTGCATCTCAAGTAGAGCCAAGGAGGTGATCCTCCCCTTCTACACGACACTGGTCAGGCCACAGCTGGAGTACTGTGTCCAGTTCTGGGTGCCGCACTTCAAGAGGGATGTGGACAACATTGAGAGGGTCCAGAGGAGGGCCACCTGCATGATCCAGGGACAGCAGGGCAGAATCTACAGTGAGAGGCTACAGGACCTGAACCTGTTCAGCCTTCATGAGAGAAAGCTGAGGGGGGACCTGGTGACCATCTATAAAGTCACTAGGGGGGACCAGAAGGGTTTGGGGGAGACCTTGTTTCCCCTAGTACCCCCCAGGATAACTAGAAATAAGTTGTCAGAGAGTAGGTTTAGATTAGACATCTGTTGGAACTACTTCACGATTAGGGCGGCTAGGATCTGGAACCAACTTCCAGGGGAAGTGGTGCTGGCTCCTATCCTGGCGGTCTTTAAGAAGTAGCTGGATGGGGTCACTTGAGCCCAGTTTCCCTCCTGCCCAGGCAGGGGGTCAGACTTGAAGATCTACATGGTCCCTTCTGACCCTACTTCTATGATTTAGCTGAGCACTCCTCCCACGAGATGTCTGGGTAGTTAAAGTCTCTTCCATGACAACCATACACCAGAAGCATGCAGCTTCATCCACTTCCCTGGTGATTTCCTGGTCAGGGTCTTGATGCTGGATAGGGGGTCTGTAGTAGACTCCCACCATAGTATCCTCTGTGCCATGTTCCCCATGGATTTTAATCCAGAGGGTTTCAAGTCATCCACCTTGGGTGCCAATGTTGACTTGCAGGAACATCTAGCTTTCCTTGACAGCCATGCCCCCACCCCTTTTATCCACTCAGTCCCTCCTGTACAGGGTATAGCCATCTATTCCTGTGGTCCAGGCATGGGTGCAGTCCCGCCAGGTCTCTATTATCCCTGTGACATCATAGTTATTTACATTTAGCAGGAAAACAAGTTTCTCCTGTTTATTCCCCAAGCTCCTGGCATTTGTGTATAGGCACACAAGTGTCTCCTTGGGGGCCCTTGCTTGCCTACGTTTTGTTCCAGGCCTGTGGGTGGAACAGTGTAGCAATATTGATATTTGCATTATGGAATCTTTTGGTGAGGCTTGGAGGTGAATGCTAGACTATTCTGGGAATGAAAGCAGTGATCAAATAGCAAGTAAAATAATTTCTGTCATAAGCATACAAGGGAACTTTAGAGGCCTACTTGATCAACAGGATTTTGAAACTATAAAAGTATTCATGTTAAGTATTAAGTATGTTAAGTATTTTGAGACTAAATTCAACATGTTCTAATTCTGGCATCAGCCAACAATTGTTTGCTTACCCTTAGCATTTAAAAAAGACAAAAATCTTCAAGCAAAACTTTCTGCTCCCAGTTAAAACAATCTCACTGAAGTCTATGGGTTTATATATTTGCAATGGAGAGCAGTGCTAGAGTTCCCTAGCTTTTTTGTGTGTTATTAACTATTAGGTGTGTTCTTAAACATCCCATCCTTTTGTGAGATTCTTTACCTGATCAAGGACTGTAGCCTGCAACCTCAAGTGATTTCTTAACAGTAGCATTTTATATGAAAGAGCGCAGTGCTACAAAAATAAGACCATCCGTGCAATGCAGTAATGTGATAACAGTTGCAATAAGGAGTTTATGTCAAGTACAGTTATCTAAACAATTTCACTCTTACCACCTAATGTCAGAAAGCAAGTGGACAAAATTGTAATACCCTTTTGGCTAAAGAACACTTGTTTTTTGTCCTTCTCATTGTATTTTCCTTTTTTTTTTTTAAATTGCACTCTAGCCTCTTACATTATCAAATCATGCAGTTATCTTTGTACAGTTAAGTGTTTTCAGTTACAAAAGCACACATTGCTTGAAAGGTATCACTTTCAGGGATATGGTGTTTCAGGAGTTAATAGAAAGGTCTGACTGTCTCTTCCAATGGGGGTGAATAGAATGAGGAACCATGCAATAAGAAGGAGGAAAAATGGAAAATCCTCAGTTTTGCTGATTGTGTTTATGCATCCTTTCATCAATGGAAGAGGATTTCTGGATTAGTTGAGGAGGAGGGAGCATATAGGCAAACTGGTCTGGTTCTTTGGAAGCTAGGTTCCAACATCATGAAGGGGGGGAATTACAGTCAGCTATAGTACATGCCTTTTTAATTTGGATTTGAAGCTGTAGCCTTTCTTCTGATCCCAGGTACTTTATCTTGTCCTCAGTGGAGAGAATTAACTTTATTAGTGAATGTTGAAAGGGAATTACGAAGTTAAAGAGCCCAGATGAGGATGGCTACACAGTACAGGATGGGGCGGGGGGGAATAAGCTCCCTCCAGCATCCCTTCCCTCTGGCATCCAGCAGATGGGGGCAGGAGGGGGCTTATTCCACCTCTTGGCGCAGGCACACAGTGAGCGGCTGCAGTCAGAGCAGGCAGACCCTGCTGTGGTCCCCTGGGGGCAGAGAAGGGAATTACCCCACTTGCTGCCCCCTACCTAAGGGACTCTGTTGGAATGGTGAGGTGGGGGTGGATTATGAACGGGGCAGCAGTCCCTGTCATGGTTTCCCAGAGCATGAGCCCCTTCCTGGCAGAGGAATGCCCACCCCACAGTGTGGTACCTACCAGGAAGAGGCTCACGTTCCTCAGACACCATGACGGGGTGTCTGTCCTCTCACTGCTATAGTGGCCTGGTGGGGGTGTGAGGCCCAATAGGGCATGTTGGGGGGTTGTTGACGTGGGTGCCTCGCACCCTCGTGGGTAGAAGGGCTGGACGGGGTGCAAGTCATTGGGGAGGTGCTGGAGGCTAGATGAAAGTGTCTGGCAGGCACTTTCTGTGAAGTGCCATGAGTGAATGGGCTGCTGCATGTTTGTTAGCACCTTTTATTTTCTGTCTTCTGGGATTTTGTGTGGAATTCCAGCTCTTCTTCCTTTCCCATGTCTCTCTTTGTTCAGTGATAATAAAGGAAGATATGAGATGTGGCAATAGCCAGGTTCTTGCCTGCTCCTTGCTGAGTGACTCTCTCAAGGCTCTGAAAACTTCCAAAACACCCTGGGGGTCCATAAATCAGATTAGCTAGTTCCCTTGGCAACCTGCATATTCATGACATGTTAGCATTTCTGTATGAATTTCCATTTAAAGAATGTATTAATTCTGGGAAACCATATAGTTACAGGCACATTACCACATTGTCTTCCTTATCTTACTTGCTTGTAGAATTTCATATCAATAAAATAGCTCAGAATGATGCTTTCAGTGACACTTCTGATTTACGTCAGCTGAAGATGGGTCCTTCTGTTCCCCTTGAGCATGTGTGTTTGTTTTTATGTGTAGGTCCTGGATATATGGTCTTTGTACTAGCATAAATTGGGAGTTAAGCCACAAAAGCTTATGCATTAAACTAGTGCGAGACATGTAAAAGACCAGAAAACAAATGGTAAAGCTGGGTACAGCAGTTGCACATAAACCAGTATAAGTGATCAGAAACTGGTTTAAACCAGTAACAGAACAGAAACTCGGCACATGTAAACCAGTTTAAAAATGGCTGAACCCAGATTAAGATGAACTTGGATGGATGTAGTATCGGACTTAACTGATTTGTTAACTGTTTTATGGAACTTCTGTGCCAGATCCCTTCCTGACTCAAATTGCCTCACAGTCCCCCAGGATGCTTTGCAGCCCTGTGCTATGCTGTCTGCTCCAACAGAGCAAGGCTGGCCCTGCCCCACATGTCAGAGAGCTGAGGCAGTAAAGTGTGTGCCCCCTGGCCTGTGTCCTGTCTATACCTTTCAATCCAGTAGGACAGGGCAAAGGAACAGCTCCCCAGACTGCCCACCTCCTTAGCCTGGGTCTGCCCAGGGTGGGGGGAGGGAATGCCCTGGTGGTAGGGGCTTTTCACCCCCAAAGCCCCAGAGAGCCAGGCTAGGATCAGCCCAGCCCCATCCCCTGCCACCTACCAGCCTCCGAGAGGTGGAGGATAGATGGGGAACATCCCTCTCCTGGCTTGGTACCAGACCCCCAGGTAAGGTCTGCATGGCATTGGGGGAGAGGGAGCCCATGTGGCAGAGCTTTTTATCCCCTCACAGCCTGGCAAGATGGGCTGGGATTACCCCAACCCCACCCCATCACCAGCTGCCTGCAGCTCAGAGGTAGGGGGGAAGCATCCACCCAGTCCTGCACTGGTGCCTCCCAGCCAGGGTATGCACAGGAGAACCCCTGCAGGGGGCTTTTCCCCCCACCTGCAGCTGATGCATTCCCCACCCCCCCTTTCCCTGTCTCTGAGAAGCAGGTGGCTCATGCTGGGGAGAGATTGTCTTCTGGCTTTCCCCTGCTCTGCAGCTGATAGCAGGGGGAGTGTTCAGTAACCAGTCAGGCATGAGCTGTTGATTGACTGGGTTTGGCAGGCTTCATCGGTGTCTGACATGATGGGAGGTGCACGAGTGCCCCCAGGCTCCTGGCCTGTGCTGTCTGCTTTAGCCACTGAAACCCTGAATGTCAGTTCAGTTCATTATGTGTCCAATTTGCACAGTTTAGGAAAAACCTGCAAATATTGAATCAACTCTGCATTGGACTTTTGAAACCTTTGTACTTGGCCCATGTGGATAGATGAATGTTATGCTTAAACAGTTTTAAAAACAGTTTAAACTGAAAGTGTTCTGATGCACAAACCAATTTAGAGTGGTTTAAATCTCCTGAAATGTTTCAGATGTATACCTGGATAATTGGGTATTATTTTTAACTCATACCTTTGAAGTGGTTCAGTGTTATGTGCAGTCACCATGTTTTCTATGACTAGTGTCTACTGGTGCTTCAGGCATCCCAAACTGCATCACTTTCCCCTTCACCCCCTATGATATCCAGCTCCCAAAAAACACAGAAGCCAGGGTCCAGGATCCTCCCCATCTCCCTCCCCTCCCCCCCAAATACTATCTGGCCACCCCAAGTCTTATAAAGAAAGTAGACTGAGCCAGAAATCTCTGTGCATTCTCCAGAGCACCCAGCTCCTGAGGAATGGAGAAGCAAAGGTCTAGATAGGCCCCTTCCCCCATTCCCAAACATCTGGCCATCACTTCTTTCCCAAACAAGCCTGCGATGCAGTGAGCCCTGGTACATTGCCATCAAATAAATTGACGAGTGGCTTGGGAGAAAGTGCTTTATAAAAGCAACAACAGGGCCAGAGCACCCAGTTCCTGGAAACCGAGCAGCAAAGGTTTAGGAACCCCCAAACACCCACACACACCTATACCTAGGCAGCCCAGTCAGACTGCCATCATACAGTTATTGGTAAAGTACAGGAATGGCTTTTATTGGATTCACTGTTAATAAGAAGGGAGATCATTGCAACTGTGGGCAATTGACATCGCATTCCTTTTTCTTGGTGTTTAGCAAATTAGGGTTCTTTACCTATGATTGGGGAATACTGGAGAAACTGGGACACTCACCATTGAGAGGTATGCTGGGTTAGGTATTCAATAGCATTTTGACATCATTGGAGTGCGTAAAAGGTGACTGTTCTGTCTAGAATGCTTGTCATGTGCATGTTCATTCAGTGTACATATGGGTGCCTTGAAACTGGGATAGTTGTCACTGATTTGAGAACCAGTTCACATTCTTGGGATGGTTCAAATGGTTATATCTGTTTGCACCCTATGTAGGTGCCCTCTGTATGGCAGCCTACAGCAATTTGCATATTCTTGAATTGTGAGGATATTACTTTAAAAATGGCTTATCAAAAATGGATACCTAACCACTATTTTACCTCTCTCCACCCTTTTATGTTTCTTCTATTTCATTTATGTGCTTGCACACATATAGGGACATGCCTCTAGGCTGTCTGAAAGCTGCAGAAGGATCTTAGCTATGGCCTTGCCTTAACTGTCTTGTCTTCTCCTGGTGATATTAGCACTATGCTGCCTGTCTCCTGCCTAGGTCTCTGTGACTAGCCGGTGGTGGCCAACTTTAGGGGAGGTGTGCCACAAGTTAGGGTGTGTCCCCTGTTCAATCTGTTGCTCTTCTCCCTGCCCCCTGTGTGACCTGTAGGTACCTATGCCATTTGTGACGTGTACTGTGGGTTGGCTGCCCCTGCACTAGGAAACATACAAGCGTCTAGAGGAGCCCAAGGAAAGCTGCTTTTTATCTTCTGCATTTGCAGTAGGCTAGTCAAAGTTGAATGGGATCATGCCTTCTCACATATAACATGCACCCTTCTTTCCCTCTCCTCCCTCTGCCTCCAAAACACAGCTGCTGAAAATTGGAGTATGCATTTTAAGCAAATAAATTATTGTAACAGCAGTTTATGCCACCTATGCTTTTGCCTGGAAATAGTGGAATCGTAAAGTCCACAAGGAGCACAACAATGCTTGGCATACTACCTGCTGCACAGTTACTTACTGTAAGGAAAAATCTTTTTCCTCACTCTTCTTTTCAAACAGGATGCACATTTTATTCTGGGGCATGCTGTATATGACAAAATATGGTATGTCTACACTATAGTAGCAACAGAGACAGTAACCCATGTAATATTTAACTAGCTAGCTAGCTTATTTATTGCTAACCATGTAGCTCAGTTGGGCTAGCTGCCCATCTATTTACCTAGCTTGTGCTGTGTTGATCTCTTCACTGTTGCAACTAGAGACAAAACTGAGTTACTGTATTGGGGAGATGTTGGTCTTACCACTATAAACATTTAAAATCTCACGGGTGATTATAGTTCACTAGCTGTAAGCTTTGAACTACATAGCCAACTTAGGTGCAATGTTCATAATAAACATTAGGGCTGTGTGAAACAGCAGCATTCCATTTTGACTTGGTTTTGCCATTTCGAAGGGAGAGTGCTTTGTTTCACTGTTTTAAAGCACAGTTCCATTTCATTTTGTTGAAATTTGTTTCCACGCATTTTGATGTTTTGCCCATAAGCTATAATGGGGAATCATGAAAATGCCTATAACTTTTGTCATTTCCTGCCTGATTCAAATTAACACAGCAGGAATGGTAGCCCCTGCTGAGGCCACAAAGCCTGTCAAGTTTCAAGGAGATAGGTGCAGGGGTTTCTGGGGAAGTGCACCTGACAATCAGAACTTGTGACGTGTGTGTGTTAAGGCATGCCCTCGCTGGCGCTGGGGCCTCTACATGACACAGTAATGTTCCCCAGTGAGGCATCCTCCTCTGCTACAGCTTCAGTGTGGTCCACCATTTTAAATAACAACAGGTAATAATTTAGTAAAACAACACTTGTAGCACTAGCATCATCTCAGGCAGTCAAACTGTCACAGAGCCTTTCTTTCCTTTCCTGTGGGAGCTGCTTCTCCAGCAGTTGCCAGAGAACTCTCCCTGCCAGCCCCAGCCCCAGCCCTGGGGCTTAGATGTGCCCAGGGCCCTGCTGCCTCCTGGTCAGCTGACCAGAGATAGGTTCTAGGGCTGTAAGTTGTAGCCATGTTGGTCTAAGAACATGGCACTGGCAGACAAGGTCTTAGGGTCAGTCTGATATCTTTTAGTAGACCAACTGAATATTTGGAGAAATATATCTTAGCAAGCTTTCAAGTTTTAAACCCTTTTGTCAGGCTATAGAAGCACCTGTAATTGGTGTGTGTGCTGTTCTTGGATAGAAGGAATAGTAAAGAAGCCAGAGGCTGGCATGCAATGCAGGCAGGAAAGCCAGTCAGTGAAAATGGAAATGGAGGCATTGGGGTGAGGGACAGACTGGGATAGGAGGGCAAGGGGCATGTAGCTGCACAGGTGAAAGTGGAGAGGTACCTAGGGGTCAAATGTCTGGCAGACTGTAGTGTCAGAATTCCAGTGTCTATATTGAGTCCATCAGTTTCTGTACCTACTATCTAGGAAGATGATGAAGTACAGTTTTTTTCATAGACATTAGGGCTGGAAGGGACCTCAGAAAGGGCAAGAAGTCAGTTAGGGTCAAAGGATCTCAGCAAGATAAGCATCCAAATATTTCTTAAGAGTCCAGAGTATGTGCTTGCACCACCTGGGAGGTTCCAGGCCTTGGTGGGGCTTGAACAGTAAAGAAGTTTTTTCTTATGTCCAGCCTAAAGAAAAACTTCATTATTGTTCATAGGCTCATCTGTGAAAGTGGTTTGTAAATTCAAACAAACACTGAACTTTGCTAACCTCATCACCAGAAGCCAAGTTCCTACAGCCCAAAACACACTGAATGGATCCAGACCATGCCATGACAAGACATGCAAAACCTGCCAACAATATCTCCAGTATGGAGATATCTTCACAATACGAATCTCCATCAGGGCACCAAATGCCCTGATTGAAAATATGTAGGAGACATCAAGCAACAACTGCATACCAGAATGATAGGTTTTTGGTATGCATTCAAAGACAAGAATAGCAAACTACCTGTCTCCAGTGTCTCAGGCCTGATCCTCTAAGGGAATTTTACAAACTGCTTTTCACAGATGAACCTATGAACTGCACTTCATCAACCTTCTAGGTATGGAAACTACTGAACTCAATATAGATATTAGAATTCTGAAACGTTATAACCTGCTGGACATCTGACTCTGCAGGTACTTCTCCAGTTTTACCCCCAACCTGGCCCTTAGCCACTGACATCTTCACTTCCATTTTCACTGACTGGCTTTCTTGCCTAAATTGCACGTGCACCCCCAACTGCAGATGCTTCCTCAGCCTGACAGTGTTTTTCAACCGGAAAGCTGGTATCCCAGGTACCTAAGCTGAGCTTACCTGGAGCCTCACAAATCCACTGCAACCAGCAAACCTCAGGCCTGTCAAAGATGTGATGGGTCCCAGCCTTCCCCAGCCAGGACTGTGTGTGCACGTCATGGCTGGAGGTTATAAGGCACCCCCTACCCACCTTTCACCAGGGGGAGCTTCAGTTCTGGCATTTCCTGCGGCTGCCACACCTCTGGCAGTCCCATTGGGCCTCCTGACCCTCATGGGGTGCAGTTTTAGTGGTCATGTCCAGGATGTGGGGCCACCTCCTTCCCCACAAACTCTGCCCTACCTCCAAATTCATCCTGGCACAGGAGCTCAGCAGGGACATGTTCTTCCCCCACTGGCTGGTGATACAGTGAATGCCCCTTCCAGCTCTAAGAGTGGGGCATTAAATGGTTGTGAGATCCAAGGATAAAAAAAAAAAAAAAAAAAAAAGAAGGAAGTGTGGACAGAGTGAGGAGGATGGCACTCACTCTGTCTGCATGTGGGGCTTAGGGAACCCCAGGAGTGGGAGGTTCACCTTCAGAAACACCAGCTGCTCCACCAAACCAGCATCCAAGGTTGTGTGATGGGGTGTCACTACATCACCAGCAATGCTGAACAACCTCTTGTTTGGAACACTGGTTGGTAGATACGACAGGTGTTCCTGGGCAACCATGGCCAGATATGGCCACATCTGGCTGCAGCTTGCCCATTGGCCAAGGGGTCACATAGCAGTGGCTCCATATCCTTGGCGAGAGGCAGCCACCAGGGCCTGAGCACTGCCTGTCTGATAGTGAGGCCTGGTGCCTCTGGACCCCACCATGGAAGTCATGCCCTTGGCCCACATTGGCAGCACTTGTAATGGGTAAGAGACTGGCTGGTGGATGACATGCTGGCACAGGACAGTGGATCCCCTGCCTCTGCCCTTCTGCCTCCTTGACTTTCTTCACCAGCACCTCTGTCCACTGCTCCAGGGTTGTGCTAATGCTCCCTCTGGTCACAATGGCAGCCAGCATGTGGATCGTACTGGACCGCAAGGGATCAAGCCGTTTCCTGATGCCCTCCTTCAGCCGCCTTGCCAGTGCCTGCATGTCTGATGACAGTGGTTTGCCCCAGCTAGGAACATTGACCCCCTGGAACTTCTCCATTTGGTTTTGAAGTTTCCCTCACTATGGGGATCACCTGGCTAAGGAGGGCATTGCCAGGGCTGAGGCTCTCAGTGGTCTTGAGGAAGGGCTTGAGGACCACCAAGATCAGGGAGATGGTATCCCATTCAGCTGTTAAGGGGGCCGTGGATCCCAATCTACTCCAGCAAGGCCATCTAATGGATGGCCTTCTATTGCTCCACTAGCTTCTTGAGCATCAGGTATGTGGAGTTCCCCTGAGTTTCCACATCCTGCATGATTTTGTGCTGCAGGATGTTCAGCTCTGCTTGTTTGTCCCACAACATCTTGCCCCACTTGATGCTGTGGTGGAAGTAGTCTACTACCTTCCTGCGTTTGGAAATGAAAATGCTGGTGGTGCTGGCACCATCACTGGCAGCCCTGTCCCCTTCCAAGGCATCCCTGACAATGAGGTGGAACTTGTGTGCCACACAGTGGATGCCAACAAAGTTAGCATCATGGACTGCCTTGACCATGTTGGCCCCATTGTTGGTGACCATTAACCCATGGGTAAGCTTGCCCTGCCCAACGAGCCACCCCTGCACCAGGCAGTTCTTGGCCCCCATGGTCTCTGTTGCCCTGTGGGACTCATTCATCACCTCGGCTTGAAGGGGAGACCACCGACAGCCAGACTGGTTGCACCAGTGCCCTGTGAGGGAGTGGTATGCATGATCTCCACCCTGGCTGCTCCAGATGTCCGAGGTGAAGTGTAAAGCCACCTACAGACTTGCCTTGTGCAGTTTGTCCCTCAAGTACTTCCTGTATGCCTCAAGCAGGGAGGGCACTACCATTCTGCTGTAGCTGGTATGTGCAGGCACTTGGTATGATGGAGCTACGAGAGCTGCCTGAACCCTGGTCGCTCAACTAAGAAGAGCTGACCACAGCAAGCATCTCCCCAATGTTCTGGATGATCTCTTCTGCTCTTGCAACACACCCCTTTTCTGTCAGCCTTTCCATCCTGGTTTCAGGGTAGTCTACTTCTGCTTTCGGGGGGATGGGACCTTTGGAGTGAGAAGGGGACTTCTTTTTGGGCATGCTCCCACTGGTGCCAGGCTGAGGAGGAGCAAGGGCAAGGGGGTGGTGCCTGCGGAGATGCATCAGCATCCCTGTGATGCTCATGTGTTTTGTTCTCTTGCTCATGCAGTGCATGCAGATAGCATATGTGGGATTATCTGCCCGCTCAAAATACCACACTACCCCATTGCTTCTGAGGTGTGGGTGCATGTACAGATGTTGTCTTTCTTCCTCCTCAGCAGGCAGAGGCACAGCAACAGGAGGAGCGGATTCAGCTGAGCCACTTGCCTCCGCACCTTCTACCTCAGCCTCCTCTGAAGTGCCTTCTGGTGAAGGAGACCTGGCTCTAGGGGAAACTTGAGGGGTGTGGAGCACAAACTCAGCTGATTCCTCCCTCGTCCCCAGAATTTCCCTTGCTGTGGAGCTCCGATCCATATCCAGCTCCAGCTCTTCCTCTGACACTGGAAGGCTCAGGATGGGAAGTGAAAGGGGGGTGAAGGAGACAGTTATACTGGTGCTGCTTTTTGTTATGGGGGTGGGGACTGGTCCTCTTGGAGGGGATGCAGACTCAGGTAGTGGCACTACTCCCCTCTCCTTGCTGCGAGTATAATTGGAAGCCTCATGCCTGCTAGTAGTTGTAGGAAAGTTTGAGGGGGGAGTGGGGAACTTACAGTTCTCCTACCCCCTCTTAAGTCTTTCCCTGAAAGCTTGCCAGCTGCCTTTCCAGCATGCTTCATAGTGTGTCTGGTGTGCTGGAAAATCTGTGTTCTTCTGTAATGTAATCTGTATTTATGTAATCAGTGTAGATAATTGTATGTATGTATCTATGTAATGTACATATGTATTTATGTAATACATACATTTATTTGTGTTCCTGAATACATTCTATATTATAATATGCAATATATGCTGTGGTTCCCTGCACAGTGAATGGAATACACACTCAGAGAGAGCACAGATTTCTTTTTTGGAGGAAAAAGAATCAAAATAGACTAACAAAAACAAAAAGGATTTTGGGGGAGGAATAAATTGAAAGGAATGACTATAATGATAAAAGGGTATTAGAAAAGCAAAAGGTATTGGATCCCACTTGCTAGTAACAGGCTAGCGAGTACAAAGTGATAGCCTTTCTCTGATATTGCTGAGCTGCTAGAAGACACAGCTGAGTAACTGACCCCAAGGCACAGCAAAAGCTTAGTTCAAACAATGCTTTTTATGCTGTTTTTCCAACCCTCCCCCAGAGCACTGGGATTGGAAGGGACCTCGGGGAAGGATCACAGTCACTGGCCATATTTATGTGTATAAATATACACATAAATATCTTTTTCCTCCTCCTCCTTACTTTCTGTTTCCCTGCGAGCAAGCCCTTGCTTGAAACAGTTTCAAACTCTGAAAAGGTTGGAGTGCCCTTGTTTTGTTTCAAGGCTGTTCTGAAACCTTTCATTTCGTTTCATTTCAGTTTTGCCGTTTTAAGCTTGAAGTGAGTCAAAACAGCAGCGTTGAAACAAAACACCCATCAAAATTTCTCACGGCCCTAATAAACATGTACCCAAGCTAAGAGAAAAGTTGCACTTAATGATGTCTTATATTATTAGTTCATGTGGGGCAGTTTGTTTTTTTTGGAAAATGTAACAAAAACTTCCAGTTAAAACAAGGTTGGCACAACTCCTACTGCCTTAGTCATGGAAAGGTACTTTTTTGAATCTTCTGGAAGAGTACTGAGCATAACAAAAGATATAAGCAAGGCTCTGAGTGTGCTTGTATAATAAGAAACATCATGCATACCAGAAAATTGGCATGCTGTCTGCAGTGTGTCATGTCAGTAGAAAGATTCTGCCCTTAATCCTCTGAAGATTTCCTTTCCATCCAAGCCATCTTCAAGTGAGTACTTGGGTAAACAAATCATAACTTAGTCTGCAGCCAGACAATTATTGACTCTGACTGATGGGTAAATAATTCTGATAGTTGAGTGGAGCTCCAAAACAAAGTATACCCTTCAGGGAACTGCCACTTCCACACCCTCCCAGCAAGTAAAGAAATTGTTAATAGCCTACTTCTTTTCTTTGACAGCTAAAAAATGTCTATTAGCCAAAGAGGATCTAATTTGAGTGTTCTTGTGATGTCATAGTTAAAGCAGGGCACTAGAAATCAAATAACAAATTTGAGAGAGACAGAAGTTCAGTTTCATACTTGAAGTTAACTGAATAAATTCAGTTAGGTAAAGAGACTATATAGCAGTGGAGACCAACCTTATTGGCAGGTATGCCACAAGTTACGCCCTGTGCCTTCTGCGAGTGCTACCCTTATCCCCTCTCCTTTGCTTCATCTGCTGCTGCTCCTTGCTCCCTTCCTAATCTGCTGCATACCACCTTCTGGCATCCATTCTACAGGTTGGCTGCCCCTGCCCTACAGTGCCTAAAATCTATGCTTACATTTATGAAACTCACTAAAACATGCAAAAAATGAAGACTGTCTAACAAGAGTTCATGTGGAAGATACTGGACTTTGAATGGTTCTAATCTGTATGAGGTTAGGGACTCAAGAATCTATTTGGGATTGGGTCATAGTTTGCCTCTTACTGAGTGGGGAGAGGGAGAGAAGCGTGCCAGGTGCCGATGGCCCCCACACGGCACACCATAGCATCTCCCCCCTCTCCCACCTCATCTTACTCTTCACCCCCTTCCTTGAGAGCAGCAAGGGTCTAAATGGGTGGGGGCAGAGTGGGGAGAGTGTGTATCTGTGCCTACTTCTAGGAGCAGGGCCAGAGGGGGCAAAGGCAACGTGCCTCTTTGTGGGCTGCACAGGCATCACCCAGCTGGCCAGACTGTGGGGGCTTGTACGCAACAGCCACCACTGCCATTACCACCTACTGCCCTACACCACTGCCACTATGCCTGTGCCACTTTTCCACAGCTGGTCACATGTGCAGTTTTGTGGGTTGCTGACGGCTGGTGTGTGATTGGCCAGGCGCAATGCCCATCAGCAGCCCATGTAGGAAAGTGGCATGGGCATGGTGGTAGCATGGGGTGGTGGGTGACGATAGCAGTGGCAGCCACTGTGTATGAGTTTTTTCCACACCACCACCACCTCCGTGTGCACCCTGGGAGGGCATGGGAGGGCATGTGTCCCTGGATTTGTGTGGTCTGCTGCTGTGGGCCAGTGCCAGGATTGTCAGGCTGTTTCCGGTGGGGGGGGTTGGGATGGGCAGCAGCAGCACTGAGAGTGGGGTTGGGGGTGCTACGGTGAATTCTGGAGCTGTAGCTTGTCCTGTAGCTCTGCTTGCAGTGCTGCCTCTGCCTGCCCTGAGCATGCAGCCTAGCTTAGCCCCCTGCTGGGAAGAGCCCAGTGCTGCCCCAGCCAGCCCCGTACACAGATCCAGAGGCACGCATCCCCCTATGCCCTCCCGGGGTATGCATAGCAGTGGGAGCTTCTCCCCGCCAACCCCCAAGCCTTCCAGAGGAGCTGCTTGTGGCTCTGTCCCACACCCACCCACCCCGGGTGTGCAGGGCCTGCCCCAGCCCCACTCCCTTCCTCACTGTGGGGGCCTCAATTTCCTCCTCCCCTTAAAAACGAGACAAAAATGAAAACCCTTGACCTAGGGGGAATACCATAGGTTGTTTTGTTTGTTGTTGTTGTTTTGAAAATCCAGGTTAGTCAACAACATGTTTAGAGGGATTTAGCTGCCCATGTCAAAAAGCAATTCAGAATATCCTGGTCTCGCTTGTTAGAAAACTCTTGAAGTACCTATATGCATTAGATGCATACATTCTGGAGTGAATGGTCCTTGTGTAGTTAAGTTTAGGCTTCTGCACATACACAGAAGTGCCCCAGTCTGAACAGGTAGGTGTCTAAACTCATTATGATCAAGAAGGGAAGTGAGCTGGAACCTGAAGTGCATAAGCTTTCAGAAAATATGCCTGGAGCATGCCAAAATCGCCTCAACTGCACTGAGTTAAATATAAAGTGTAACATCCACAACCAGTTTCACTTATTTATAGCAGGAAGTAGTGATGATATCTACCTTTTTTGTTATCTATTGGTCTAATGGCTAGATGGTCTGCTGCCTGCACTTCCCAGCACAATGCCCTAATTGCCAGGTTATAAAATAATCTAGACTGAGGTGGGCAATTATATCAGCTGGAGAGCTGCTTAATGAGTTTTGATGAGCTATCGAGGGCCACAATGGTAGGCCTGCCCTTTGACAGGTGCGCTGCTGCTGGTCATCATGTTAGGATCAGAAATCTTGGCCTCCAACCCCTGACCTTTGTCATCTGAAGTCCCTCCCCTCGCAGCAGAAGTACTCCTTTGTGGGAGGGAAGGGTTAGTCATCTTAGAACCGGAAAAAAACAAATCATATATTAAAAGTCAAACATCTACTATAACACATTAATTTTATTTCAAAAAATATTTTTGTCTTGATCTGTGTTTGTATAATGTATATAGAGATGACTGCATAATGGACAAAAATAAAGCTTTACTTGTGTATATTGTGTGGTGGGTGTTTGTGGTATAGGGCATGTTTAGAAGGGGTGTATATGTGGGAAGGTTGTAGAGGGGTGGGGTGTTTATGGGGTGTGGGGCACATGTGCCTCCCCATGGCACACATGCCTCTGCTGCTGACAGCGGCAGCAGGCCCTTGGGGTGCTCATGGCCCATGCAGCGGCTGTTGCTGCCGCGTGGTGCACAGCTCCAGCCAGTCATAGGAGCTGCATGTGGTGGCAAGGAGCGGAGCGGAGCTGAGCTGGGCTGCCTCTGTCGCTCAGAGCTTACGTGCAGCTCCTGGGACATGCCTGCCACTGAGGGGGAAGCCCTGTGTGATGGAGCTGGCTGCCTTTTCCACTCCCTGCCATCACATGCAGCTCACTAGAGTCTGTCAGGAAGCAGGGAGTGGGGCTCTGCATATTGTTATTTTATGAAACTTAATTTTAAATCCTTGGTTATTTTCTTTTGGTCTTACCTGTGAATTGGAGAGGCCTCAGGAGAATATTCTGTGACCTTTGCCTCATTCCTTCAGTCTTTATTCTTGAAACTTGGAATGAGATACAGTAGCGTGGGATGGGATGGAAAGAGTTGCTGTAAACTTAGGCTAGTCCCAGTTGTATCACAGAACTGTCCAAAGGAAGATCGTCACAAAAAGCAGTATTACCTTTCCATATTATAATAATATTTAGACATTCAGAATTTTAAGGGGGAAATATTCTTTTATTCCATCAGCAAGTATTTCCAGCACAAATGGCTGATTGTAAATAAGCAAATCCCATAATTATTCCTTAGACTTTCAAAGAATATCTTCAAAGACAGCATTTGCAACAATCACTTCACCTATGACATGACAAAACCAGTCTTACTTGAGTGTGTGCCATTGGAAGTGGTGGTGTGAAATTCAGAAAATCTTTGAATCCAGAGCATTCTCTGTTTTAGCCATAAAGTAAGACAGCTGCAGAGCAAGTTGGAGGTGAGAGAGGCAGAGACGGAATCAAATGCTTTGTGAGAGAGGTGAACTGGAAGCAGAGATGCAGGGTAAGAGAGACCAGAAACTTAAAAACAACTGAAACTTGTTTGTACATGTCTGGGGAATGGAGCGCAGCAGGGTATAAATGTGTTCTTACTCATTAGAAACAACTTATCTCTGTCACTTAGGGCTAATTCTCCCTAAAGCTGTACTTCTGAATTCATGGGTAAATGATTGATTCCCTGCATTTATGATAATTGTCAGTGGGCATACAGGATTGATTGTTAGAATATGGGCAGGATGGCTATCAGGCAATTCATTTTCTAGCAATGGTATGTATTAAAATAAGTTTTTTAGGAAGGTGGCAGTAAACTGGGTGCTCATGTAACTGAGGAAACCCCCCCCCCGATGTAAGCAAACTGGTAGATGCTATCTATTGGGTGAATCCAGAGGGTGCAGTGCACCCCCCCTTTTGGATTGGAGTGTACCATAGGAGTCCCTAAAGCAGGCGAGAATCCTTCCTCCCTTATCCTTTCCCTTTCTACTCAAAGGTACACCCCCTCTCTGTCTGTTCTTCCCTGCTGTCCCCATGGTGGGGAAGCACCACAGCAGTTTCTGCCCCCTGCATGGTAGCTGGGCTAAGCTGAGGGTGGGGACAGCAATTGCATGTGTGCTCTGGGACTGGGCAAGGTCAGGGAAACTACTCTCCAGCCACACTGCTGCCACTGTCCCTTCTCCAGCAGAATTCAGGCCCCTCTCAGCCTAACTGGCTCTGGAGCTTCGGAAAAAGTGGCAGGGGAGTTGAGGGAATGTGCAGCTGCAGCTTAGTCTGCTTGTACTGGTGGGGGCAGAGAAGGCCTGGAGCAGGGGGTGCAGCTGCCCCTTCAGTGTGGGTTACTGTTCTTGTATTCCCCCCACTCCTGTTTGGGAAATCCTGGATCCACTCTTGGATTCTGTCCCCACTTTTTAGTGATTGTTTTGATGAAAATAAATTACTAGTGAGAAAAATGAAGGCTAAAGCCATGTGACCCAGGATGCTAGCTGTACATCTCTGGACCACAACCATAAATCTGCCATTATGATCGTTTCAAGAACACACAGGTTGCAGATGCAATCCCCTGTTGGACTAAATGATCTTCTGAGTTCCCTTCTAGCCTTTCTTCTCTCTGATAAATCTATTAAATGGTGACCTCCAAAGACCTCAGGAAGACTTATGAGGAGAAATTATAGTTTTTCCAACAGGACTTGCTACATTGCTTCAATGCAAAATTTGCTTGTAGCTGACTCATACCAGGTGGCCTATATGAGCAGAAAGTCCTAAAGGAAATGCCAAGAGGTGTGAATTTCTTATGGAGCAGATGATTTTCATGCGTAAAACTACAAATTATACTAAAACTGGCATGTGGATCTTCCAAGAAAGACTTTCAAAGGCTGATGGCTGGATTGGGGGAACTTAATACCCAGAATCAAATTGGTAGAAATCAATCCAAAATTAAAAGGAGTCAGGAAAAATTGGAAGATGGATGAGCTAGAGTAAATCTGAACATCATCTCTTCAAAAAGACCCATATATAGAGAGAGAGTGTCACTTTTCATGAATAGCTTTCTAAAAGAGAACTTTGAAATAGAGGACTGTGAGCCTTTGTATTGAAAAGAACACATTGCAGTTCTCTACCAAAGCTACTGTTGCTATATTACCAAGAGAAGTGATATTGAAAAGCTTGAAATTCAAGATCGGGCAAGTTTTTTCAGTTAGTTAGAGAAATAGTTTGTGTAGCTTAAAAGGCAGGGCAAGAGGGGGGAATAATACTCTTCCATGAGGACTTTGTTGGCACCAGTATATAAATGGAGATGATTTATTGCAGGAGAAAGATTTTTGTTGTATGCTGTCTTGCAACAGTGTGAATTACTACAACAGCATGGTAGTACATGTGTATGTGTGTTTCAAATTTTCTAGTTATCCAGAATGGGTCTGAGTCTTTGTTATGGTAGTGCTGAAGTGATGTTAGAAAGGAGAAAGTGTTGCATTTGTAAGCCTGTTTAATTCTCTCCCAGCTATGTGGTTGGTTCAGTAAAAGATCACCCCATACAAATCCTTGCCTCTTGCATATTACTTTTTGGGTCTTCTGGGAATGTGAGACTTGCTTAAGCCCGTAATCTGTAACATCACCAGATGTTCGTTCTGGGAAGAAAACAAGTAAGATGCAGAATTATTCTCTAAGAGCATGATTATATATCTTCTAAATGGCTGAGGTTAAATTGGAGTTTCTCAAGGAAAAAGTATAGCCACATCCTTGTGCGTTTAAAATAGGTAGCAAGGTATGTTTCTGGCTTCATACCTTTCTTACTGTTACCATATTAGTTATAGTGATCTTAGCTTACTTAATGTACACCTACATTCCAAACAAAGCAGTTGAAGTGTTTTTTTTTCCAATATTGCCTTAGCACTTAACATGCTACCAAAGCCTCAGAATCTAAATATGTAAGTTTATGTATGTGGAAATAATTTATTGAAGATTTCTTAAATTGTGATGAAAAATTGTCCACAGTGCAATCAGATTTCTTAGTCTTCTGCGGAGAAATGAAAACAAATCTGACCCAGGAACAAAGGCCAGATTGGCTGAATGACAGCTGTCATGTGCGACATACATAGTGAAAAAAATTCATCCAGAGTCGAGAAGGAAAAGGTAAATGTACAATAAAAGAACCTTAAAACACAGAAGCTGCCCAATGAGGTTCTTGAATATATTCAAACCCTGCTTAAAATGATACTGCAGGATGGTTGCAAGTAGGATAGGGGTGACTGGTAAGGGAAAGGATTCTGGACGTTTAAATGCAGTTATTACTGAAACGCCTTTATGGAGAGTTTAAAGTCAACAAAAGCTAAGATTCCAGTAATAGAAGATGATATGGTCAAGAGCTGTCTCTGCCAGGAGGCCTAGGGAACAAATTGCAGGCATTCAAAAGTCAGTTTCTCTGCCACCTTGTTGCAACTAGTTGTATTGTATTTTGTGCAAATGGAGTGCAAGATGCATTTATTTCAGTACAAACTAAAAACTTAAAGGGGCTCAGTGCTTTAGATCATGAAATGGAATCTCCTCAAGCTATACAGAACAGAGGGAGAAAAGTGGATAAGTGAAGACGCTGAAGCCAGACTGACTTGAACTCTAGTTTTGTGAAGGCTTAGGGACGTTTTAAGTACTTCTGTGTCGGTATGAACAGAGTGAAACTGGGTATTAAAGTGTGCCACTGACTGGTTTAATTAGCAGAAGGTTTTTTAGCTTGGTTTGCTTGATGCTGTTCATTATGCATGTCTCTTGTACAGGAGCATAGCTGAGCTGAGTGAAGGGGTAGGAATGTGTCAGAGTGGGGGGTACAAAAATAGCCAGCATTGCAGTAGCAGCTGACGGCACCACCGATCAGCACTGCAGCAGTCGGGGCTGCCTTGGGCACGGTACTACCTTAGGCATGGGGCTGCCCTGCTACACCTTTGCTTTTGTATATGCTGGCAAGATTTAAATAAAAATACATATTTTTTTAAATTAACAGCAAATGGTATGTATGATGTTGTTTCTCTGCTAAAGCACCAAAGTGAAATCGGAGTCCTTGTGGGTTTTGGGGGTTGGAGGTTTTATACTTTTCTCTCTCCCTTTTTTTTGCTCTCTATGTGGTGTCAATTGTCTGCTAAAAGATCCTGATGATATTGAAAGTACACGAACTCCAGCATTAGGATGTGTATACTGGAAATGACTTATCAAATTGGGCATTTTTGCCTATTATCATGAGATCAATGGGTAAATTCCCACATATGTGTCCAACCTAATGGACTACATGACCCGAATTGACGAAACTATCAGTGATTACACTATTATAGAAGAAATAAATTAACAATTATTAAACCTGAGGGGGTGGAGGGAAGGAAGGAATACTGGTGAGATTGGCTAGGACAAAATTTGACCTAGATTTGTCAGTTTGTACAGCTTTGCAGATAGATTCAGGTTTATAAATCTGCTTTTTGAAAAATTGTTATTAGTCATGCATGAATAACTGTTGTTAACTCGGTGGGTTAAAATGAATAATTTGGTATCATATTACAGTATAATTTAAAGCATCTGTGTTGTAAGGAGCCTAGGCTAGCAAATCATTTTAGTTGCATCCTTGCTGGTTGTCTTTTTTCTTTCTCTCTCCTCCATGTGTATTTGAAATATCTGATACTATGAAATGCTTGTCTCCTCCTCCTCCAAGGGTTTCAGATATAGGAGTTAAACCACATAACCTAGATCTATAAAGGAGTTAGCTAGACCTCTCAGGTACTGTGAAAATAAATGTAGGATCCTTAGGGTCTGCAAGAGTAAGCATGAGGGATTGGTAGCCAAATGATGAGGACATTCAGCAGGGAGAGGGAGTCCTGGATGCTGCTCCCTATGCTGCTTTCCTTTCTTTTCTTTTAATTAAAGAGTAACTAGATAAAATACAAAAATAGTATTGAGAGTGACCAAGGCTGGAACCCAGGGGAATACTAAGTTGTTCTGCCACTTGTTTTCTGTCCTTTTGGTGCCATGAATCTTGTATGTCTACATGCATAGCAGCAAAGTTTCAACAGCAGGGGTGGAATGTGTTCCCCATTCACAGTTTACCTTATAGCCTGATGATTAGGGCACTGTTTTAGTTGGGAGATTTGGTCTTAAACTTTTCAGCATGGGGAGGGCCTTGGGGTTCTTGGTCTCCTGCATCTCAGACAACTGCTTTATCCATTCCAAATTCAGTCTGAGCCATGGGTCAGATCTGAACTGCAGGGTTTCTCATGGGCCAGATCTGCAGGTCTGGCTGAAGCAGTGGCAGGGGTGCAGCAACAGGTGTCTGGGTGATAGGCTGGGTAACTGAAGGTTGTGTTGTACTGCCCTTGCTTGCCTTTGTGCTGCTGATGCCCAAGTGCAATGGGGCACAAGGTTCCCCAGCAGACCATGGTCCCATAATTAGGTGCCCAAATTTGGTTGCCCAGTGGGCTAGATGGAATGGCTCTATGGGCTGAATGTTTAGCACCCTTGTATTAGGCTACTTAAGTATGTGATGGCACCAATACAATAGTTACCTTGTTTCTAAGTGCAAGAGATAGTAGTTGCAGGTCTTTCTGCTGAAATCAGTGCTGTGGCATTATCATTGTCCATGAGATCAGGCCCCTTGGGCCTAATCTAGGTGTAGGAATATCTGCCTTGAGAGCCAGGATCTCAAAATGGCTTAGGTGAGAGAGGTTACTCCACTCATCTGAGATTTGCTGCTGTCCTGGGCATGTGCAGGAGCAGACCTTTAGATATTCAGGGCCAGGGACCGAAGTTACCCATAAATCAGTTTAAGTGATCGGAAATGGGTTTAAACTTGTAACAGAAGAGAAGTTCAATGCATGTAAACCTGTTCAAAATGGGCAAAACTGGTTTAAGATAAACATGGTTGAATGTAGTATCAGACCTTACTGATTTGGAGCAATACAGTTTATGCAACTTCTGTCTCAGACCCCTTCCAGGTTTAAGTTCAGTCAGTCCCCCGGCATGCTTTTCAGCCTGGGGCTGGGCTGTGCTGTCTGCTTCAGAGAGCAGGATTGGCCCTGCCCCTTTACTCCCTAGCCGGGGCATGGCCAGACGTCAGCCCCGGGACAGCCCCCTAAGGCAAAGGGGAAAGCAAGGAATTTATTCCCTCCTCCCTTCTCTCTATCCCTGGAAGACTGGAATGGGGGTCTGCCTGGTTGGGGCATAGGAGCCCCTAACAGGTTCCCCCCTTGCTGCTACAGGTGCAGGGGTGTGGCCAGAGCTAGCTGGCAAGGCCCCACCATCTGCCTGCAGCTGGGGCTAGAGCTGGGGAGCTCAGCCAGGCTGGCCTGCCAGGCACTGCTGAGGGCAGGTGTGGAGAAGCTTCCACACCTGCCCAGAGCAGCACGGTGCAGCATGCTGCTGCACCGTGCAGGTAGCTCCCCAAGCACGCTGCCTCCCAGGCACACTGCCCCCGACACAGCCTGGCTGGGGTCCCCACAGGCCAGGGTTGGGGTTTAAAATCCTCCCCAGTCATATGCAGCGGTCTGCCGGGGCCTGACCACTCTTGCCTTCCGATCAGTTTCCCTCCAGCCCTGCAGCTGCTGTAGAAAGGAAGGTAGGGCTTGCTTTAGCACCCCCTGACTTCTGGCCTGGGCCACTGCAAGCATGTGCCTTAATTTCTGGAATCAAAAGTGAACGTCTCTATTCACTTAAAAATTGGTTCAATCTATGCAGGTTAGACTAATTTTCAAAGATCGAATCAATTCAGGCTTGGGCTTTTTAAATGTCTATACTTCAGCCTAAGTGTTCTGGCAGAAGTTTAGGTACCAAATGGCCTCTTGGGTGCTGAAGTTACTGGGTGGGAGTTTTATGGATCATGCACTTTAAGTTGAGCATCTAAATTCCATCTAAATTTTGTCCCAGGTGCACTTTAGGTGCCAAAGTCCTTTTGGGGGAAGGTCTTCACCCTGCAGAAGACTCTCTGTTAAGTGTGCAGAAAGTTAAATAAGTGGGAGAGGCATTTCTGAATGCAAGAGAAGCTTTTTTTGAGATAAATGGGTCACTTGATAATACTATATATTACTGGTAGCTCCTCTGTTTAGCTCAAGCAACAGAGGTGTGGTGGGGGGTGTTCTGTTTTGAAAGACTGAGGATTTGGTTTGAGCATCCATGCAAGTGTTGTGGTTAATAATTATTGATTTGTCTCTGATAGGTGGATTAGTTGTGGGCCCACCTCAAGTTTGTTTAGGATTTGACCACCTAGCTCCATAATTCTTAACCAGGGGGATGACTAAGATTTTCTCAGGGGTGCCTTGAGCCTAAATGCTGACTATTTTAGGTGTATAGGATGAGCTCTGTATACAACAGTGGGGAATATCCTGAGTGAGTCAGTGTGACTTACTCTCATGGTTGTTCACAAACAGGGTAAAGGATTTGCTAATTACATTCCCTCTGGGTACTTTCCTTTAACTCAAGTGGCAGAAGCCTGTCACTGATTGACTGGAGTTTGAGTCGCTCTGAGTTACCTAGTAACAATTGTCTGGGTTGCACCACATGTACTTGCTCCAGGGAAACGGAAGTCAGCTCTAAGTCATGATGTTTATGCTTTGTTTTTGGTCATTGTTCTTCAGGTTGTGGGTAGCAGGAGGTTTGATAGATGGGTCCAGTAAGACCCAAGGCTTTGTAGTAAGTTTGCCCTGACCAGTGGATCTTGGTCAGAGTGCCACAGCACCACAGGGTGCCTTGTGATTTTTTTTCAAGGCTACCGCAGTGTGTCATATAATGTTAGCAATGTTAGGTATGCAAGTACAATTCACAAGATAAACCCAGAGATTTCAAATAGGAGTCAAAACAGTGTCAAAAACCTTCTGACCTGCTGTGATCTTTCTCAGTTCTTTGTAACAGAATTACTTTGTTCTTTCCCTGTAGTTAAGGAATGAGTAAAATTTAAGAGCTGGCATTTTCTGAGAGGTGCCTTGAATCTGAAAAGATTGAGTACCACTGCCCTAGAGAGCAGTGTATGGGCTAGAGACAGAAGTTACAAACTGGTATAAGTGATTGGAATCATACAAATCTGTGACACACAACAGGGCTAAATACAGACAGTCAAACCTGAGGCTGAATCGATTCAGTCTTCTCAAATTAGTCTAAGCTGTGTAGATTGAACTGATCAACAAGTGACTAGACATTCACTTTTGATTCTAGAAATGCTGCCACATGGCTGCAGTGGCCTAAGCCAGAAGATTGGGGGTGCTAGAGCACGCCTCCCTGCTCAGCTGGAGCAGGCAACTTGGCCAAGGCTAGCCCACCCACCCTGCAAGTTGGGATTTGTGGGGAGGTGCAAAGCATCCTGCGAGGCTGGGAGACTACTTGTTAACTTGAACTGGAAGGAGATCTGGGACAAGTTCAATAAACTGATTTAACCTAAACCAGTTAAGTCTGGTACTACATCCATCCAGGTTTACCTTAAAGTGGTTTTGGCCATTTTGAAAGCAGCCTATGTGCACTGAACTTCTGTTGTGTTACAGGTTTTTGTCATACACGAGTCCTCTAAATAGTTAAATGCCCATGTCACAATGGATTGAGCAAGCAACGAACCCCACCCTGAGCAACTGTTGCAGCCTCCAAATATGGGCGTAACAAGCATCTACTATCCAGTACTGTACCTGGCGATCCGCAAGTGGCTGGCCCATCTTATAAAAGCCAGTGTAACTTCTGCCCAAGTCGGAGATCGCTGAGAAACACCTCAGAGGCAATTGGTGGCTTGATCACCCTCCAACATCTCCCTGTCAACAGCTGGCCTGATGTACCCTTCCCCTTGCATGCTCACTGCGTTCACAAATTTATCGACTTGTCATGTTACGTTACCTGTAACCACGCGATCACTTCTCACCTGCACCAGTATCATCAGAGGCGTAAGTAAAAATCTCTTTGCAACCAATACGCGTCTCGGCCTCTCCATCCACTCGCCTGCCTGATGATCCCATTTCATTTACCAGACTGCTCTTCTGGACCATCTTGACTGGCTCCCAGAACAGTTTTAACTGGCTTCTGATCACTTATACTGGTGTACGTGTAATGTCTGCCCCTAGCCCAGAAGTTCATGCACATTAAACCGCTTTAAAATGGCTGAGCCCTGTTCAAGATAAACCCGGTTGAATGTAGTATCAGACTTAACGGATTTAGGTTAAAACAGTCTATTGAACTTGTGTCCAAAATCCCCTCCCAACTCAAGTTACCTCACAGTCCCCCAGCATCCGAGGGTGCTTTGCAACCCTGTGCTGTGCTGTCGGGTCCAGCATAGCAGAGCTGCCTACCCCCTCCCAAAACTGTCACAGAGCTGAGGCAGTAAAGCATTCCATCTCTTGAAGAAGCTGGTGACTGGTGTGGAGGCAGGATGATGACTAAAATTCAAGCTGAGCTGGGCCCACTCACAAAAGTTAAAATACAAAGTACTGATTACAATTGCATGATGTGAGTTAGTGGCTAGGCCTTCTGAAGAGAAATAACCAGGCATCACTTCCATTTTATCTTACTATATACATGATGGGTTTGAGCAAGCTCCTGGTTGTCTGGTATGTAACTTTGTGAAACGTCTATCCTTGATTAATCAGTATGGTAAATAATTATTCTGCAAGTAACTCTTGTTTATGTGCAGGAAGAGTCATTCTCCCTATGTGATAGATGTCTCCTCCTGATTTACTCTTGTTTTGCCTTAGTGGTTCCCTTGATCTTTCAAGGATGACTCCTCAGAAACCTTGTGTTTTTCCATGTTGTTAATCAATTTCCTGATATGTTCCAAATTTAATAGAAATGGATAATCTCTTGTCACTGAGAGAGGTAATTCATTGAAAATTGGGACTTTCTGATAACCAAGAATGAGCAGTTTGATTAACAGGATTTTCCAGTCAGCTACTGCTTGGGACTCTCTTGATTTACACAACTACAAGAATGTTTGGAAGATTTATAGATTCATAGATTGTAAAGCTGGAAGGGACCTCAGAAAATCATTGGGTCCAGCCCCCTGCACCAAGCAAGAAAGACAGCTAGAGGTCAAGTGACCCCAGGAAGGTGACCGTCCCAGTCTCCTCTTAGAGATGTCCAGGGTAGGTGTTTGCACCACCTCTGGAGGGAGCTTATTCCACAGTCTGGACAACCTGACTGTGAAGAAATTCTTCCTAATGTTGAGTCTGAAACAGTCTTCCAGGAGTTTATGGCCATTACTCCTGGTTTTCCCCAAGGGTGCCCTGGTAAAAAGTTGTTCATCAAGCCTTTAATGTACTCCCCAAATTTAGCAGTAAGCTGATACCAAGTCCTCTCTCAGCCTTCTCCTTTTCAGGCTGAAGAGTCCCAGATCCTTCAGCCTTTCCTCGTATGGTTTGCTGAGTAAGACCCTGCTTATGCGGGTGCTCTTTTCTGGATTCTCTGAAGCTTTTCCACATCCTTGTTGACATACGGTGTCAAGAATCACTACCTTGGTTTTGCTGGAGATGCATTGATTGATGCATGCCAGAGTATTATTTGCCCTACTGGCTACAGCATTACATTGCTGGCTCATATTTACACTGTGATTTATTGTTACCCCTAGGTCCCTTTCATTCACTGTGCTGGTCAGTTTGGCACAGCCAAACCTTTAGGTATGCAGGGGGTTGTTTGTCCCAAGGTGGAGCACTTCACATTTCTCAATGTTGAACTTCATCCAGTTCTAATTTGCCTATCTTGCCAGTCTGTGTAAGTCCACCTGTATCTGCAACATACATTCAAGTGTGAGCACACTTCCCTATAACTTAGTGTCATCTGAGAACTTGGCCCGTGAGCTCTTCACCTCCACGTCCAAATAATTGATAAAGATGTTGAAAAGCACTGGACCAAGCACTGTCCCTGTGGGACATGGCTGGCCACTTCCCGCCAGGATGACACAGATCTGTAAATTAAGACTCTCTGGGTCCTACCCCACAGCCAGTTTCCCACCCACCTGACTGTCTCGGAGTTAAGCCCACAATCCTCCAATTTTCTCGAGAGAACATCATGGGATACCAGATCAGAGGCTTTCTGGAAGCCAAAGTGTACAGTGTCAATCTCGTCTTGTCCATGTGGCGGGTTACCTGGTCATAAAAGGAGATGAGGTTGGAAAGGCAAGATTTGCCCACAGTGAAATTCTGGCTGTCGTTCAGAATCTTATCTTCTGCCAGCTTATCGTATATAGATGACTTTTTCCAGGATTTTCCCTGGCATAGAAGTTAGGCTAATTGGCTTTTAGTTACCTGGGTCCTCTCTCCTTCCATTCTTGTGGATGTCCACAACATTGGCCCTTTTCCAGTCCTCAGGGACGTCTCCAGAGCACCATGAGTTGTAGAAGAGTTTCACCAGGGGTTCTGTGATGACTTTGGCCAGCTCCTTCAGCACTCTTGGATGAAGTTCATCTGGTCCTGCTGACATATATGTGTCTAATTTTTGTAATTGATCATATAAGCCTCTTTCTTCCTTAAAAGGACCATGATTTCCCTGTTTAGCCAAGAGGGCTTTCCAGAGCTTTTGCTTACCTTTTCTTTGCATAGGAATGCACTTCCTTTGTGTCAAGTAATGTGTCTTTAAGGAATGATCATTCTTCATGCACATCTTTCACATTCCAAGCAAAAGGGTATAAAGAGAAACAAAATGGCTACCAGGGCACACTTCAAGAATGAGACATCTCTTTGACACAAACTGCGACTGCGCCCAACTAATCTTCCAGGTGAAAGGATTCACACCTTGAGACGCTGACAAGAAACGGATTGCCTCTTGCTTGTATTACTGAGAAGGTATCACTTTACAGCTAAATTCTGGACTTTGCTTTGCTTTAGGCTCATTTAACCATGAATACATGTAGTAAATAAAGTCTTTCTGTCACTCATTGAATGAGTTGTTGTTTTAATCCTTTAATACTAGCCTGGAATCTCATTTTATCACTTAATGGGGCGGAGGCTTTCCTAGCCCAGCTTCCTGGGTTACAAGCATGGGAAACTGCTCCCTCTCCCATGCCATGCAGCCCTTTCTTGTGGGGCCAGTACCTGGCTGGGGGCTGTGTTCCCACTCCCCACCTCAGTGGCCAGTGGCTGGTGAGGGGGCAGGGCTACAGCTTTCCAAGCCCAGCTTGCTCAAGCCTGAGGGCTTCTCCCCTGCAGAGGGGTGGGGCTGGGGAGAAATTGCCTGCTGATTCTCCTGCCTGTGGCTGATGGGATGGGGGAGGTGGGGCACGTATCTGGCAGCCTATCAGGTGTGGCCTGCTGATTGGCTGGTACAGCGACCTTCTGCAGTGCCTGGCATGATTGGAGGTATGTGGAAGTGTCCCCGGGCTCTAGCCCTGGGCCTGTGGGGGCTTCTGTGCAGCTTAAGAAAAACCTGCAAAGATTGAATCTATTCCACTTTGGGCTTTTTTGAACCTCTGTACTTAGCCTTCAAAGTGCTGAGCTGGAAGCCTATCATCACACCAGGCTTATAGTTACCTCTTTCTTTCCTGCAGGGGTGGGGGAAGGCCACATCATCAGTTTGTCGTTTGGGGATCTGCTTTTATCGTTGATAGGTTATCTGTTGGAAACACTGGGTTTCACGGTACAAAAAATAAGACCAGGGAGAATGAGCAGGCCCTTTTTTACTCGGATTTAGGTTGGACCTAGAGCACTTCATTTAGCTTAGAGGAAATGCGCAGCAGTTATATGTAATGTTTTATCTACTGTTGCAAAGCAAGCAGTCTTGACTTCCAATAATATTCAGTTCATTAATAGGAAGATATAGGAAGATGACAGTAATATTTTTTCTTTTTTTTGTTGGTATAAAACCTTTTCTTTCTTTTTTGAAGTTGCTTCTCTCTGAACTGCTTTTGTTGATTTAATGTATGTAGTAATAAAGGGTCATGTCATGAGTGTGCATTTATTCCTTAGCTAAGGTGGAAGATACAACTTCTGTTGCATTTCTTGTGAGACTTTTAGTATCCTTCTCACTTCTGGCTGTGGAATGGAGATGCTGTTTACACTGCATTTAAGAGAGTAGGGGTGGGTCAATAACAGTCAAAAGGATGTTGATTTGAAATGCTCTTCACAATAATGATTGACAGTGTTCACTAACCTGGAAGAAAATACATGGTTAGAGTTATTGATTAGACATTACTTGGCATCAATCTGTGTGCGCTCTTGAAGCAATTTTGCTTACTGATCTTATGTTTCCTCCTCAGGTCCTTGATATCCTGCAGAGCTAGAGCCAGTTGAAATGCACGGATTTGTGACACAATTCTTTATAGTCTGGAAGCATGTAACAGCTACTTTTAATACTAATGAGCACAAAAAGTAGCATCTTTCTGTAATTCTGAGACCTATGCTCTTAACACCTCTACTCAATGCTTACAAGGCATCAGATGATCAAAACACCGCACAGATTTTAACTAATAACTACATCCCTTCACAAATGTGCTGGAATGGGAACACATTCACTTTTCTGTTTTGCAAGTGGTACAAAAATGATTTGGCTTGGAATGATGAAAGTACCCTTTCCTATCTGCTTGTGGACACATTTTATTGAAGAGTTAACTCAAGCTCTAATTTTGGTGTCATCTCTGACTCTGAGCCCTTTCCCTTCCACATGAGTGCACACAATCCCATACCTGTGCTTGACAGTGCTGTAAACTTTATCTGACAGGCCTAGCTAGCCAAGACGGTTTAGAGCTCAAGTAGTTGTATGTCTAGTTGAGCCATATAGACATATCCTGGACCGAGATGCCACTGATTATTTCTGATCTCAGAGTTTTAGAAATCTTAGATGTTCTGGTAACAAGAGCTGATGAATGCTTACTAGACAGAGAAACGGGCTGTTTCTCTTTAACTGATGTTAGACTAACATTGTTTTGTTTAAAAATTGCTGAGAAATTTGTATAAGAGCAAATGTATTGAAACAAATGCCTGCATTAATTGGACAACTGGGTTGATTCTTAAATGTTAACTTTTCTATGGCAGTGGGGTACATATGCTGTAGCCAGAGCGAGGGCCTGGTTTGATATGAAAACACAGGGTCTTATCCCAAAGAACATCCATTTTAAGAAGTCAAATGATATACTAAAGGTAGGTAGAGAGAGTTGTCATTAGCCACTTACGGTTTTTATATACAAAAATAAAAGGTATTATCCAGTCCTGTGCTTGTAATTTTTGCCAGGGCAGTTAATCATTCTGACCAACTTTCTGGGCCAGTAAACTGTATTCCCCATTATTTCTTCACCAGTAAGAGAAAACAGTATCAGTCCTTATCACCCATTCACATGTATCCAGTAGTTACAGTCAGTAGCACTCTGCTGATCTGTGTCCAGTTAAAAAAAAATACTAGCACCCAGAAATATCTTCTCATGAAATTCCTTTCTTAACCTAGGTGGTGGAGAGGGGCTAAGGGAAGGTGGTTATACATTTGCACTAGGAAGGAGAGGAGCTAGCTGCGTTACTGTGATGTCGCTAGACTTCTATATGAGCATGTTGTCAGCAGTGACCATTCCTTAATATTAGGATGACAATTTTCTGTTAAATAAAGAAGTTCTCAATGAGTCCAGAGATGACTGAGGAGGCCAGTTCAGGATCTGAATGTTCCTTGTGATGTCAGGTCACTGCTTTTTTACCTTTCCATTTCTTGCTTATTTGCTTCCATAGTGAGGTGAGTTTATTCGAAATGGTCAATGCCTGGTCATAGTTCTCTGCACCATTGGGAATGGTTCAGTGCTCAAGACTCCTGGGTATTGATATCTTAATATTGCATTTCTTCAAAAGTAATTAAAGTTTAAAGAATGACCTATCCAAGGCCACAATGCAGGTCAATGACTGAACCCTGTCTCTTCTGTTTCAGTAAACTGTGAGCAGTCTGGTGGTATTTAAAGGTAATATAGGGCTTCTTCCCTTCTGTGGTTATTATAGTGACCTCAGCAGAACCAAGTGTGCTTACTCAAACTTTAAGTTTTGAGAATGAGCTCTGCATAACTACTTTCACCCTTGTATGGCTGTGAGGAAATAATAAAGTAACTATGGTATGATTTGGACTGCAGATAGGAAAGCAACGTGCTTTCTCATTGTCAGCCAGTTTTTTACTATCAGAAGCTATGCAACTTCCATCCAAATCAATTATTTTAGGAGCCATCTTTGCTTTTATTTTGAGTTGTCTGTATTTATTTGCTGCCAGAATTTTGTCCTGCACAGAACACATGCACGTAGTGCAATACTCCTTGTCCTATGCTACTGACTACAACAGCCAACACAGTAATTCACAAAGTGGTACTTGGAAGAGCCACACAGAAATCCTGTTGTTTGTTAATAGGATTTGTTCTTGCATTGCTTTGTTTAATCACTAATTGTTTTATCACACATTCAGAGCACAATTTGGTGCTTGGCAGCTGTTACGTGCATTTTGTGTGGAAGAGTTATTGAAGGCCTTACTGTTTTGATGGATTGTGCCCTGCAGGAGAGGCTAGTTAGGGATGGGTAGAAAAATTAAGGCCTAACATTGTCGAACTTAACCACAGCTGCTTAGTTGCCATTTTATTTTGGGAAGTATTTTAATTTTTTACTTGATCGTTTTGAAACGTGCTGAGCGTTGCAGTTTTTATTGAGCTTACAAGTTTTGAGCATTTAAAACACCTAAAAAGCAAGCCATAACTGACTTTCTAGATTTTTCTTTCCTCTTCTTCCTAAAGATCTTTGGCTTCAGATTGTTCTCAGAACAGAACATACATAACTTATTTACTCTCACAAAAGTGAGAACAGGAAGAAAAACAGGAAGAAAGTTTAAGGTAGAAAACAAAAACAAGATTGAGAAGTTGTTCTTTTTTTTTTTTTTAAGACTTTTTTTCTCAGCCTACCTAATACTTAATGGTTATCGCATGATGTCATTGGGAAGGACACTCTGAAATGGGTTTAGTTAGGCTTTTTCTGCACATGAAGTTGTCTGGGGGGTAGTTGTAGTAGAATAATTCAATGTGTGGGCACATCACTTATTCTAGAAGAAGGCACTTCAAAATTCACTGATGTAAGTATTCCTGAATAATTAAATGGGATGGAAATGGATTAAACCAAACTGGAAAAAAGCCCTTTTTATTCTAGATTGTGTCCATGCACAGAATAGTTCTATAACAGACCTTCTGCTTTTAATATGTACCCTGTCTTATTTTGGAATAATTTTTATATAAAGACTAGACAATAAAAATTGAAGTAATCAGTTTTCAGGGTGTCTCTTTGCAGTACTTTTCACAGGTTTAGTACTTGTAATAGCATACTGAAAATTCTAAGGAAAAATATAAGAGGGTTGGAGGCCAGATTGAACCAATATCATAGAGACCATAACTTAAAGGAAAAACTTAAATTTACATGTGAGGCTTTTATTAAAATCATTTTATTATGAAGGCAAAAAAGGAGGGAGCCATAGCAACCTTGACTTGCAGAATTTTCCCAGTCTTTTTAGCAAAGTGCAGATAGCTAGCCATGGGAGGGGAGAGGGATGGGGAGAAGAGAAACCAATTCAGCTTGTCTTTTGGCTTTGTTCCCACTTCTGAAGAAACTTCTAAGCATCTGAATGTTTTTTTTGCATAGGATGCTAGTCATTACTGTTGCTGAAATCAAATGGGGAGCAGGATTTTTCCTCTGGTTTTTTTTTGGTTTTGTTTGTTTGTTTTTTACAAAAAAAAGTACCGAAAGAGTATATTTCTAATGTCTGCTCTGCAGTAGTTGGTACAATATTCTAGATCCCCCAACAGGCTTGATCCTGTACAAGCAGCAGTTTGTGTTGTCTGATTTGGCTGATGTGACTATTGTGGCTGAATTTTAGCTGCCTCTCATTTCAGTTCCTTTACAGTGTATCTGAGAGAAAAGATTTCCCTTTGATAGCAGATATGCTGAACCATTTTTTAATTGTGCTTTGGGAAGAGAACAGCTTTTTGATTATCTTGCATGCCTAAGAGCTATGACATGATAACAATCTATCTGTCACAAAGTTATTTCTAAAGTCTGATGACTAATGTTCCCTATCTTGAAATAAAAGTAAAATCTAGTCAGAGCAACCATTCGTAGTCTTTCTAGGAGTGGCTGCTGTTCATCATGGGGATGGCTGACCCACTTCATCTTCCAAGGGAGTGGGCTGCCCCAAAGATATGATGTACTATGGGCACTCCTCTTTGAACTAGAAGACTTTAGAGGCAGCGGTGCTAGTGGAAGAACTAGCACAGGGTAACTACAGGGTACTACTTCTGTACAGAGAAGTAAATATAGCAGGGGTAGGCAACATTTTTTGGGTGGAGTGCAGAAAAAAAACATGGTGTCTATCTTGGAAGATGCCGGAGTGCCAACATGCCAGAGCCTGGAGCAGCTGTTTGCAGCCTCCCAACCAAAGCCAGCTTATGGAGCCCAGTCTGCTTGCAGCAGGGGTTGCAGTCTCCCAGCTGCCTGCTTGGGGGCAGCCTGGGCTCTGTGGCTAGCAGCAACTGCTTAGACACTGAGCTTTTGGTGATGTGCTGAGCAAAATGGCCTTGCTTGCCATACTCAGCACATGTGCCGGAAGTTGCTAACCCCTGAGATATAGCTAATAGCACCTGCCCCCTCAAGGTATGTATAGACATCTGGGGAGGTTAGATAAAGGTTAGATCATGTTAAAAATGGATACCTGATTTAATTTAGTTTGTCTAGGTGCAGACCTTACACTTAGATCCCAAGGTAGGTCTATCTAAATGTGAGTTGTACAGAAGTTTAGGGAGGGTAGATGGGTCTAAAACAGCTGACCCGATCTAAGTTTACTGTAGATTTGACATAGCTAGTGAGGGCTATGTGAGGGTCCAGTGAGACCAATTTCTAATTGAACTTCTGTTTTCATCACAGCCCTGGGGGTGGGAAAAGCCCAGCCACTGCTCCCAAGCTCAGGACTGCACTTTTCCTACCCCTCTGTTTTTTTGGCCCCTGTCCCCTCACCTTTCCTGCAAACAATCAACCCCCCTCCACTTCCCTCTCCCTCTTGTAGACAGACAGTCCTCACTGAGTTTCCCGCATCCTGCAAGCTGCTCCCTATGCTATTTTTACTAGTGTTAGCTTGTGCTGGGAGCCGAAGAAGTAAGTTAGGGTTTGGAGGAGGGAGTGGAGTGGGGGTGGGGGTGGGGGTTGATTTGCTGGTGGGAGTTGCTTATCCAAGATTTGCTGGTGGATGTTGCTTATCCAAGATTCATAGATTCTATGGATCTGGGGGGGGAGTGTAAAAATAGCCCCTGGTCCCAGAGGGAGAGAGCCCCCCCATTCCCCCAAGCTCCCCTGCAGACCCTGCAAGCCCCCTGATTCCTTCCCCTGTGGCCCTTGCTTGCTCCTCCAATCCTGTCAAACCCTCTTGGACCCCCTCCCAAGCCTCTGCTGCAGACCCCATTTGTCCCCTCCGCCAGTCACAACTTACCTTACATGGGGTGTCCATTGTTAACTCAATCTAACCTCCCCCTAACCTCCCTGCATGTCTGTACGTAGCTTAAGGAACTGTACGTACTCCATTTGCCCTAGGTTGTAGGTTTGTCTGGCCTTTCAGTCTTTCAGCTTCTAGGACACAGCACTCTTCTGTGAGCGGTGTTTTTAAAAAAATTCATCCCACCTTGAGTTTGTTTAATGAGTTTCTTCTCCACTTGAATAATTTTGTTTCTTGACACTTCACACTTCCATGTTAATATTCTCCATGAGGATTGCTGAGTAATCATGTTTTTCTATGATTTGCTGTAATCTCTCAGAATAATAGGAAAGCATTTTGATGGTTAGTAGGGTAACCAAAGACCAATCATAAGGAGCTTTAACTGTATCCTTCCAAATTCCATTTTTCATTCTGGTATTCTTATTGCTTTTTATTATTAATAAACTATAAATGTGTATTTGTAATGAATTAGAATCTGATGGCCAGATTAGGGACTGCAGCAAAAGAATGTGGCTGACTCTCACATTTTACATTTCAAAATATCTCGTAAAAATGTTTTACCTTCTTGTGCAGCAGCTTTGAGAAGCTCGGTAACTTTTTATTAATTTCTAAGATGTTAAAAGAGTAAGTTCCTGGAGTTTCTCTTTGTACCTTTGAATGTTCCTTGCTACATAATGTGAAAAACTGAGTGTTAGGAACATGGAGCTTGGATAATGAGGGGCTGGAAGATGATGTGACTTGATTACTAACTTTCAGATAACTTCTATTTTTAAAAGTTCTGTTTTGTTTTCTTATTTCTTGATTAAAGGGATACAGTAGGATGATGACATTACAGATTGAATGGCAAAAAAGCAATCTAGTGTGAAGCAAATTATTGCTATAACTTTTTTTTTCCTCCAGTTCATTCCACTTTCCAGTATTTCTTCAAATAGGTAAGGTGGGTAGCTACTTCAGTTCACATCTTGTACTTTTTTGTTCGGTGACTCTTCTGCCAACCCTTTCTCATTTGTGAGTTACCCACACAGGCTGCCTTAGCCCTACTGAGATGGATTTGTTACTGCATTTTACCTCGAGTCCTTGGAATCCTTCCTCTCCTTTCTGGCGCATTCCAGCTTTTCTAGTGGTAGGAAGAAAATCTTTCTATCCCGATGGTAGGAGACAGCTAGGAAGAATAGGTTTTTCACAGACGTGGGCATGCAGGATTCTCTGCTCTGTCCAAGTTCTAATTGGCACAGGAGTAGGGTTTTGTGTTCAGGAAACTGGTTGCAGTTTCCTGATTCTGTGAGTAGAGTATTCTGTGGCTTACATCACTAATGCATCCTAGTGAGACATGAAAGAGAAAAACCATCCTTGCCCAGACTTCCTCCAAAATGGCCATATGGCAGTGGGAGGAGTTCTGGCAAAAAAGCCATATTTGGTGCACTTGTCAGGAGGTGGGGGGATTTTCTGCTGGTCATTTGAAATCAGTTTCCAGCCTTTTTGTATGTCTCAGAAGGTGCAAAAGCCTACGTCTCAAACTCAGATCTTTCTCAATCCTTTTTTAAAATCATAGGCAATCTGAGTTTTGCTGACACTGCCTTTATTGGCACTGAGCTGAGACTTGGGAGAACTGGGTTTTTCTAGCTCTGCCACTGTGTGATCTCAAGCAAATCCTTTCCCCATCTTTGCTGTGGAGTTAACAATAGTGTTATGGCTCCATAGTAAAGCATGCCAAGATCAGATGCTTTTAATCCCTCAGTAAGAGCCAGGTAGTATTAGTATACATTTGCCTCATCCTTCTTTCCTCTCTCTCTTGCATTCCTCCTTTCCTATCTCCAGCTTTACTTGGAAAGTTACAATATGAATAAGCTCTTTATTTTTAGACCTTAGAAAAGACAGTAGACAGCTAGCTGCACAAATATTTATTTTTGACCTTTTTCTACATCTGTACAATTCTTGTTGCTATTCTGGAGATAATTCTGTTATAATTATGGAGTGACTGATTCCTCTTCAAATATGTGTTTGTCAGTTACAAAATGTTGCAGTAGAAGAATAAAGTGTTTTATAGATGTATTTTAAAAACTACAATGTGGAGCCAAGGAACTGTAGAATATGAAGCCAAAGTTATTATAGTTTAGTTTTCTGTGTAATACTATGCAAAGATTATGTCCCAAGATGCTCTGAAAATTAGACGTTACAACTTAATAACAAGGTGCCTGGAAGGTGAACTTTATTGGCTATGCCGACACTGCATGAGTATTGAGATATCAATCACTGAGCCTGTAGATAGATGCCTGACCCAGAATGATTTACAATCAGGGTAAACTTTAAAATGGTTTCTCTGCAGATGTTTTTGTTTTGAAACCCACAGTGTTTCTCACCTCTTCATATTTAGTATCTCAGGTCCCCGTATAAATCAGTTTCTATGCCATGCCAATTGTTCTTAAGTTTTTTTAGAGCCAGGGCATCCCTCCACAACATTTTTTTTTTTAATTTGGTGGCATCCCCAGTTGAAAACCACTGTTTTACTGCCTCAGCTTATTTCCAGTGGCTTTCAACCAGGGTGCTGTCACACGCTCCTGCCTGTACTGGGGTTTTTTGATAAATCCGGAGTGGGCAAGAGCAGAGGCATAACTAATGAGTTTTGTCTCTTGGGTGGTTGGGTAATGCAAAGGGCTGTGGCTGGAGTATTTATAATAAAAAGAATCCATGTGGCTGGGTGGCTCAGACTTGCCCTGTCATGCTTTCAAGAGGTGGGGATGGGGCTCAGAACAGACAGAGCTGCCGTGCCAGAGCTCTGCTTTAGGTAGGCTGTTGTTGGGTGCCTGGTAGTATGGCTGTTACCCAGCTTTTACTCTTAGCAACAACCTTTTTTTCCAAGTAGACCACCACCTGCACAACTTGAGGGGTTTAAGACATATAAGAAGCAGAATGAAAAAGTGGCTCTATCCTTGCTTTTCTGTAGCTTTGTTCTTCCCTGCAGGGCTCAGATGCATGTGCTTGCCAAGCTGGAGAGGGCAAGGGAGGTCTAGAAATTTGGGTGCTGCAGCATCACATAGTTCTAAAAGTTCAGGTAAATTCCATTGGCCTGTCTTTCCTGACTTGAGTGCTACAGCACAGTATTTTTAGACTGCATTACTGAACCAACTATTATTATTTACAGTAGAGCAAGTAAGTTGGTAGTGCAGGAGGGAAGTGTTTGACAAAGAATTTAGTTAAAAATAACACGAATGATGGCAAAAACCATGAAGAATGTCAAATAACTTAAAAGGATGCTCTGAAGATAAATGCAGACTGACACCTAGTTTAAGTTGCTATTTCCCCTTCTACAACTCTGCAGTATATAATGTCTTATTTCTGTTGTCTTTGCCTATGCAAAGGCAAAGTAAAGGAGCCCCATGGGCACAAAGGGGTGCAAATCACTCTTCACTAGCGATGTGTAGCATGCATATTGCTGCTTCCTCAGATGCATGCCTGAGGGTTTCTCAAACTTACGAGAGAGTAAGGGCCACAAAAGGGCTCACAAATTGTTTAAAGGGATGTCATCCAGTTCCTGTATGCTGTCTGATGCCTACAAGAGAGTTGTGATAGGCATCCTGAAACATTCCTGTCAACAGATGTTGATTCTTCTGGGAAAAGATTAAGTGGCTTTTGCTGAGTCAAGAGTCTTGTAATCTCAGACATGGGAACAGTGGGAGTGACTCTGCTTAGAGGGGTTTGGGGTAAAGTTTGAAGAAGAATGCTAGTGATGTATAGAGGCAGTTCATGCTGAACTTATTGTTAAAATTTTTATTGACAGAAAAAAGGGGCAGGGGAGTGAACGAGTATGTTTTCAACTCCACAGTGCAGAGACTTAGCATGAAAGGAGGTCATGAAATTATGTTTACCATGCAGAACTTATTTTCTTTAAAAAAATGTCAGCTGCCCAGTATCAAGGACCCATGCTACATTAGTAAATCAGTGAGTCAGTTACTATTCTTGCATTTGCTGAATTTGGAAAATCAGATTTCTGGGTTCGCCAAATTTTCAGCACCACTGCTGCAGGGATGTAGGTTGTAGCCATGTTGGTCTAAGGACATAGGCAGGCAAGGTTCCTTGAATGAATCAGATATCTTTTATTAGACCAACCCAAATAGTTGGAGAATAGTTATTAAGCAAGCCTTTACCTTCATCAGGCAATTGGATCCCCCCCCAAGGTGTGCGCATGTGTGTGTGTGTGGTGGGGGGTCATAATGCATCTGCCAAAGACAGCACCAGAGCTGGGAGGAGGGAGAAGCAGGGCTAAGGGAGAGCAGCTGCAGACTTGCAGCCACTCTAAACTGCAGCTCAATCCTCCACCCCCAGGGCCCAACAGTGAATGTCTGTTGCATCTCAGGGAGCACTGTAACACATGGCACTTCATGCAAAGCACGAGTTAGTGGGGAGATGCATGTCTGTCAGTGCCCTCTGTATAGAGTGGTATGGCTTCATCAGAAACCTTCCCAAAGCCTTTTAGAAGAAGGAACACTGATCTTGTAAACATGGATGCGGTAATTCTGTGCAAGTAATTCATGTGCATGTCAGTTGAAACAAGTTTTCTTTCAAGTTTAAATGTTTTCAGGAATAGGGTTGTATGCTGGTATACCAGCTGTAGTCAAGTGAATACTTCACTTACAGTTGAAATAAAAGGAGTTTTGGTATGAAATGTGATCATTGCTTCATAATGCACATCAGTGCTACACAACCATCTAGGATAAGAAGTGAAGAGCATAATCTCCAATATAAGTGTAGGGGAAAATTAGGCAGGCAGATATTAATACCAGTTTGGAATTTGACTATAATGTGTGAATTTGTCCTAACTGTTACTGTTAATGGGGAAATCTGTTTTAAGCTTACCCAGAAGATGCACACTTGGATCCAAATGCTGGACCCTTGTGCAACATCTCAAGTAACAGGTTTGTATAGTAGATAAGTTTGGGGGAGAGCAATATACTCAGGTCTTTTAAGGAAGAGAGTCTGTACCCTTAAATGATTTCCCTTCTCTCTCAAGGTAAGTGGTGGGATCACTGGCTGGTGTGTCTACATGGATATGAACTTACTGGACATATGGTAGTGTTAGAGTAATGTTCTAGCTGTGATGGTCTAAGAATTATGCAAAAGGCAAGGATTTCTTTGGTGATATATTTTACTGGACCAGCTGCATAGTTGGGATAATTAGACAAGCCTTTGAATGCAAAATATTCAAAAGCAGCAGGGTACCTAAGGGTTGATGAGTGGGGCATTAGCTTCAGGCACTTAATTTTGAGCATGTGCAAATGTGCCTACAGCTGCTACTGCTGCCAGCAGAGTGTAGAAATTGTTTGTTATACCTCTTGTGTCTTTGAGCCAAGCTACACATGCACTAATATCAAAGGGAGACTGGCATTTGGCTGTTCCCCCTACAACTGAGTTGAGAATACTCTGTAGATTCAAGAGGAAGTGTCTAGCTCTGAGGCCTGATTTCAGTGCATATTGAAACTACTGCTAAGAACAGATGTTCAAAAAGCCTGAGGTGGAATTGATCTAGCCTACACCATTTCCCATAAGCGGCATAGGTTTGATCAGGAGTGAACAGAACTCATGTCTGCCCTTTGGTTTGTGGGGGGGGCGGGCGGTGGAGGGCATGCATGCTGTCTGCACTGGCCAAGGCGAGCAGGTTGGCGGTGGTCTCATGTACGTCCCACCATGCCCCATGGGCTCCCCAGGCTGCTGGACAACACCAAGCCAAGATGAGCTGAGCAGCCAGGCCACCCTGATTGGCTACTGGGCACAGGTGAGCACACCCCTTAACCCTGTCACTGCAGACCCTCTCCCATGCCCAGCTGTAGGCTTCCAGGAGATCCACAGAGCGGGTCACCATGACAGCCTGGTAGTTTGGCTGGTGAGGGTGGGGGGCACCTCCTGTTACCACCTGCCGTTCACCAGAGGTCTGAGGGGCCCAATCCTTCCTTATGCAGAGAACCCCACACCCTACTTAGGGACTTTGTATAAAGGTAGCAAAATACTGTGAATTTTTTCATTGATACAAAAAACTATATGAAAACCAATGAAAGCAACCAACTTGCCTTATTTGCTTCTCTCTAAATAGAGCTAGTACTTTGAAATCCAGCTAATTATTTATGTCTGGAATTGTAACAGCTAGCTCGAAACTTCACTTTGAACTCTACTTCCCGTTTGAAATGCAAAAAAGGCATTCAGGAAAAAACGACATCCATGAGGAAGGAGAGAAGGCTTCCATGTAGTGGACGAGTGATGTTAAGGCAGGGGTGGGCAATTATTTTGCCTGGAGGGCTGCTTAATGAGTTCTGGTGAGTTACTGAGGGCTGCAAGAGTGGCCTCGTCCCTTGACAAGCACCTTGCCCGCCTGGTTGCCATCTTGGGACCAGAAGTCTCGCCCTCTAAACCCTGAGCTTTGCCCCCGGATGTATTCCTTTTGGGAAGGGGGTTTGCCATTTTGGAACCGAACCTCCCCCCCCAATAAATTGTATACAAAAAATTAAATCTCCACAATAACATATTTTAATTTTATTTAAAAAAATGTTTTTGTTCTGATTTGTGTATGTTTGCATTATGTATATATATAGAGGTGATTACACAATAGCTCAAAATAGTCTTACTCTTGTATTTTGCAGGGGATATGGGTGGGTGGGTATGGGGGCAGTGGGAGGGGAGAGTGTTGGGGTACGTGTGATGCAGGTGGGTATGGGGATGTGGGGTGTGTATAGGGGGAGGGTGGCTGGGGGTGTGTAGGTGTGGGTGCATGTGTGGTGGGGTGTGTGCATGTAGCAGTACCCCCAGAGGTGAAAGGATGTTGGGGAGGGCGGTTTATGGGGAGTGTGTGAGAGAGTGTGTGGGTGGGTGCAGTGTTTGCAGGGTATGGGGGAGAGAGTTTGTGGGTATGGTGGGGTGTGCATGGGAGCTCCCACACATACCCCCCTGAGCCAGTCAGCCTGTCCCCACCCCGCAGCAAGCCAGAGCTCGCGCACCCTGTTGTGCCTTCCCACCAGTGCCAATGGCATGCAGCCTCAGTATGCCCTATGCCTGTTCTGCATCGCCAGGCCATGGCACATTCTGTCCCCCCCTGGGTATGCAGCAGGGCGGGGGCAGCTCCTTCCAGCTGTTGCCACTGCTCCCTCCAGCCCCAAGGTACCAGCAGGAACCCATGCACAAAGCCCTGACCCTGAGCACTTGCCACTTGCTCCAGACTTGCCTTTCTAGGCTTGGGTGACTGGTTTCTCCTTGAGTCTGGGCAACCGCAGAAGTCAGTGGTGGGTATGGGGCTGGCGAGCACCTGCAGAAGCTGTTGATGGCAGTGGAGACAGCCCGGTCAAGGGGCACATGCCTCCCGCCACATGCTCTCCCTACCAGTCGCCTATGCATCCAGGCTCAGCAGCAGCGGTAGCACTAGGCAGAAACTGTTGCTTGGCATGGGGGGGAAAAGAAGCTCTTTTCCCTCACTGCTGCCAGGCAATTCTTGGTAAAGCCATCCAGACTGCTCTGCTGCCATCACCACCACCTTTGGGCTGCACAGCATAGCAGCAGCGACAGGGCAGCCCAGTGTGATGTGGGTTCCAGGCAGCTGCACTGAGACCTTCCTGGCAGCAGCGATGTGGAGAGGCCACTTTTCCCCATGCCAAGCAACAGTTTCCGTCACCGCTGCTACTGAGCCTAGACGGGCAAGTCTGGAGCAGGTGTGGGCCGCACTGAGTTGGGACCTTGCACTCGAGTCCCTGCTAGTACCATAGGGTTGGGGCTAGTGGTGGTGGCAGTGTAAAGGAGCGATTGCTGCTGGGCTGCCTAAAAAGGCAATCCAGCTGCTGAGCCGTGCTAGCCCTGCTGCATGTCCAGGGCGTGGCAGGATGCACTACAGCTGGGTGGTGCCTTGGCCAGGCAGGACCAAGGGACCCACCACAGGCTGGACAGAACCCCTCCACAGACCATATTTTGCCCACCCCTGTGTTAAGGGATGTCCTGTGGCTGTTAGGAAGGAGTGGGGAGAGGTAGAAGGGATAGCTTTTTTGGCAGGCGTGTCACAAATTAGACCCAAGCCCTCAAACTACCACTCCAGTCACCTTCCTTACCTGATCTTCTGCTCTGTTTTATGCTTCCTGTCAAATCTCCCACTTCGTTGTCTGTCCTCTCCCTGATGTGTTTCATGCCACACACACAGGCTGCCCATGACACTTAAGATATGTGCTGCACGTTGGCCACCCTGTCCTATTGAATCTGGGGTGAAGTATTAGGACAGCTCCTGTTTCTAGCAGTGCAGTGGCTTGTACACCGCATTTAATTAAATCGTGCCAATTTTGCATCATCATTTAAATAAGCAATTTTTATTTCTGTACAGCTTATAACATTTGAGTTCTTGATAATTTTGTACTGCAATTACAACTAATTATCACTTTGCATGTTCTCCTAGATGCATGTGGTGGCACAAGCAATCACATATGGAACAAGCCCCTGATGCCCCAATTATTCACTTTTTGGTTGTGAATGCTAATTGCAGTGCATGGTGCTTATTTTCTGCTTTTGGGTATGTTCTTACATTCCTTCTTTTCAGGGAAAATTTCAATAGCCTAAATGGAAACTTTTTTTCCTGGAGGACAGAATGAAGACTAAGCCCTTAGCAAAAATAAATCCCCTAACTAAATGTGAGGACAAATATCATTTGAGACATGTGCTGTCTGTATTTTTAAAAAGCTTCACAAAAGCCCATGCCTAAGAATGGATAAGCAGGGGTATTACTGAAGCTTTGGAAAATGCTTTCTCACTAACACTGCAAAGTTTTTTCCAGAAATGCATTGATTTGTTTGGCTCAACTCCATGATGAAAGTTTCTCAGGATGGAATTTCTGGTTAGAACATTCACGAAAATTTTGGAAGTTGTTGTTTGTTATGGAATAAAACCTACACTTTAAACAGTGTTCAATGAAACCAAATTGTTTTCCAATCAGTGGGAAACTTGTAGGAGAGACATTTTTCCCCAGCTATACACTGCCGCCCACCTGCCCCCTCTGGCTCTCATAATTTCAACCAAGGAAAAAGGAGACTTCTTTTGTAAAACTAGCAATAAGATGCGTTGAGTCAAGTTCCTTATACTTTGGCTATGTAAAATCTACAGGCTATATTGAGGTCATGGACTGAGGTTTGCTTGGAGTGTTTCTAAAGTGGGGGAAGGGGAGCTGCCGTTCCAGACAGCAGAGTGGCTGTTAGGCCTGTGCGCCAGCCTATACTGATATAAATATTGTAAAACCACTACAACCTTTACCTTGCTTCATCCAGGGTTACAGTTTGTGCACCTGGAGCGGGTAAAGCAAAACAGCTGAGTAGCAACTCCCCTTCCTGCTTTGACACCTCTCCAGGCAAATGTTGATTCATTCCCTGAGAACATAATACTGTGCTTAATTTGCACAAATGGACATGGAATCATGGGTGAGAGAAGAAGTTGCAGAAGCGTCGGCAGGATGACGGCTGCTGCTTTTGAGGTGCTTATCTCATAAGATTTGGTACAGCCATCTGTTCCAAAGTAAGAGAAGATGTGCTTTTAATGAGGTTTGGGGAAGTAGCATGTCTGAGGCCCTATCTACACAGTGCACTTAAGGTATTAACTGGTTAATCATGGCTTAAGTAGTCACCCACCCACAGAGAAGAAGGAATAAACTACTAAGTTATTCCACAAAATATGTGTAATTTTGTAATTGCTGATTGGATCTCTCAGCCGGGGGGTATATGCACCCCTGAGCCTGGAAGCTCCCAGCTGACATGGCTCTGAGCCATGGGGGGTTCCACGTGCCTTGCAACTGGGAGCCCAGATCAGCTGATGGGGCTCCCAGTCATGAAAATGCATGGTGTGCCCTATGGCTGGGAGCCCCATCAGGTGACTTGGGCTCCCAGCCAGGGGAGCTTGCTTCTTGATAGTGCAGGGTGAGTTGCAGTTGTGTGGTTCATGCATTAGATCCCATTGAACCTTTATCTGCATGTGTAGAAGGGACCTGAAAATGATAGTTTAGGACAGTGATTCTCTACTAGGATGCTCAGCCTTGGGGTAACACCAGATCCTTGGAAGGGTGCCACAAGGTGTGAGGAGATGAGCTAAACAAATAAATGTAGGCTCAGACTATATAAATGTACTTAGTTTTAAAACTGGGTGTCACTCTATTGAAAGAAGTTGTGAAGGGGTGCTTCAAGTTCAAAAAGGTGGAGAACCACTGGTTTGCAGTTTAGAGAGAGAGAGAATTTTAAAGGCAGAGAAATCCTCAATCATCATCCTTTCTGTCTGCAGGAGGGAGTGTTAGCATTTGGTTCTTGAGGTTTCTTCAGTTCTGTTCTGTGTTGCCTCTCTTTGAGGGACAGGTTAAAGCAGTTCAGCCTTGCAGTAAGGATGTGAATAATTCCAGAGAAAATGGGTGCCACAACTTTCAAATATTTAAACTTTAATCAAAATGTAAAATAAGATCTACAGTTTTAGGGCCATTTGTTCAGGTCAGTTTAGAACCTGAATAACAAAGCAGTGCCAAGGATAGACTGGCAGGTTGAAGACAGAATATACTATTCGCAAGTTAATGAGTAGCAGCTGAGCTACTCCACTGCCCTAGCTATGCTTTCAGGATTTCAGTATCCCTGGTGGCTACAGCTTCACTAGCCTGCCATCCTTTTGCCCTGTTTCTTCTGCAGCTCTTCCTCTCCATGGGAAAGTGTCTGGAACTCCAGTACCTCACTACAGTATTTTGTGGGTTTCTAGTTTCTTTTGCTACACAGCAGGACAACACTAGGGTTTGCTGCAGGGGGTTACTTAGTTCTGAAGGATTCCAAAGCACTCTGCAAAGCATGTGCATATAGCTGCACCACTTTAATAAAGTCATTCCTGGGGTGGAAAATGAACAGGAAAATGTCATGTGTTGGGTTTGCTGCATGTTGTGCAACACTGAACTAGATCAGAACATCCGAGCCAGCCCTCAATACAGTGTCCTGTGTGGTGGGATCTGTATGGTGTATATACTGAGGATTCACTGTAGCTACTTGGGGACACCTGGGAAAGATCTATTTTTATTGAAGGGAGGAATGAGAATTTCTTAGGGTGATATGTTTTATTGAACTGACTATGCAGTTGGGATAAAGTTAGACAAGCTTTTGAATGCAAGACATTATTCCTCAGGTTCCTGATCACAGGAAGCCATGCATAACATAGTGAAATGTCAAGATGAGGGGGCTGAGAGAGATTTTTGGGGCTAGCAGACACAATTGGCAGAGGAAAAGCTGATTACTCAGGGCTCAAGGCCTAACAAAAGGGAGGAGGGTCAATTGCACTTTCCTTGTGTGGAAAGAATTCAGGAGTCGGATGAATTATTGTCATAAACCCAGTATCAGTGTTAAATCCTTGGTTCTTAGTGCCCAGTCAGCTTTTGAATTTTTGTTCCCAAGCTCACTTTTTAAGGGTGGTGGGTAGACTTCCCTTGAGCATGAGAAGCGTTAGGTTAGAGAGGGTGTGGTTGTTCTGTGAGAAACATGTTCCTAATGGTGTCTGTATGTTTCCATCCTTCAGACCTTTTCTGAGAGTTCGTTCTGGTGTGTAGTTGTTGGTTAGTTTCACGCACGTAGTGGCCATGAGGGCACTTTGTGCTTTGAATAGGGTAAATCACATTTTGGGAAAGTCATGTACAGGAACCATGGATTCTTTTTTTTTTTTTTTTTGGGTGGGTCTTGATAGTAGTGGCAATAGAGAGATGCTGACAGGTTAAGCATTTTTTGCCAAGGAAACGTTGTGTCCCACTTGATACCTGTTAGCTAGGGGAGTATTTGCTTCTAATGGTGAGTTGGGCACCTTGTTTTGAATGAAAACATCTGTCCTTGTAGTAACTGAATAGCAGCATCTCGGAGTCTCACCTTCGATGCGTTTTAGTTCAAAACGACACCGCCACCATTTTCTCAGTGCTGATGTGCCTTTTGCCACTTATACAACTCCATGTGCCACAGCACCAGGTGCTTATAAAAATCCATTTTTTGAAAACATATAAGGGTTACCTTTTTATATTAATGCATTTTTAGGTTGCATTTTTAGGTAGAAGTGGTTTTAAGAGAATATTATTCATTGAAATGCAGTCTAGTTAGACCCAAAAAAGCCAGACATTTCTTTAGTAAGACTGGGGAGGTGGATGAAAAGGGTCCATGCAAGGTTAAGAAATGACACTAATAAACAAAAAAACTGAAAAGGATTAAGTCTTTACTATAAGCTTCTTGGGACATGCCTCAAAGTCACAGAGCAGATAGGTTACTTGTCTCACTCTCGCTAAATTGAAAGGTTTAAATTAAAAATTGAACAGCCTTCAGAAACTTTCCTACCAGACAAAGCAATACTCAAAACACATTGTATATAAATGGAATAATAATGATGTCATTTGTTAGAAGCAATCTGTAAAAATAGAAACCTCTTAAGTGTTTGCTGCCTGCTGCTATTTTCCTGCTTCTCTACCTCTTTACCAAAACTTTTTTCATTTGTCAGGTTTGTGATTCTTACTGTAGGGTTGCTAATTAAAAATGCAAAATGTGAAGGAGAACCATAACATAACACTTTTTTTGGAGTTTGGTCTCGGTCTAGGTATTTTTTGCATGTGTAGTCTGGGTCCATACCCCTTGTAACATTAATTGAATGGGAGGTCAATGACTTTTGTTTGCAGGAAAAATGAGCAAAAGCTATAGGAATCTCTTTCAGGTACTGGAAAAATAATAATCTAGAGTGGACTTTCTTGTATCACAGCAGAGCGGAAAACCACCTTGGCTATAAACTGGCTAGAATAGATAGTTGGTCAACCAATATTGTCATTCTTTTTTAAAAAAGTGTCATTGTGTTTTCAGATTTCTTGAATATTGTCTTCATTTTTCCAACAAATTTATGTGAATAACTTATTAATGGAATGTTCATTAGTCTAGTTTTACTAGCATGTGTTGCATCACTGTTCATTATTGGACAGAGACACAACTCCTGAATTTGCTGCTAAAGTTTTTGGAGCTCCTTTTTGGGTTCAATTACTTTGGAGAAGGATAAGGTGACCAATCCAAGTCAATCTGTCTGTATAACAATATTGTCATCTTATCAGGTAATATATTTAGTTTAAATTATTGTCATTTAAAAGACATGCTGTGAAGCACTTGGGTACCTAATAATTTTGGAGAAATACTGTGCACAGACTTAAATGGAAGATCCATGAGTGATGATCAGGTTTTATCTGCAGGATAAGAGAAAGAGGATGTTTGTGTTCCAGAAAATCCTATGGAAGGTGTCTTTGCTGAACACTTACTGGCATATTTTGGCTTTTTACAGTAATAGATGAGTTTTTACAGTAATAGATGCATCACCAGGGTGACTAACAATGCTGAACTCTTGCTTTGTATACAAATTTAGAGAGTTGCAGCTTAGATACCTTGAATGAATGAGCAGTGTAATCCATAGAACCATATTTATTCTACTGTTAAGGGATGAGTAGATTCCCCTCTGGAAAATTTATACATGTAAGGTCTGAAATGGAGGTTGAGCTGTAAGAGATCATCTTACTTTTTATGGCTGTCTATTTGACAATAAAACATTTCTCTTCTACGTGTTACATTTTTTAAGTGAAGTTTTATTAGGTCTCTTGCATTAGCAGTGGGAAAACAGGAGTTCCATAAAAAGTCAGATTCATTTTATATGATGATCCAAAGCCCCATCAGTAAACGAGTTTGTGGTTTAATACACTCCAGAAAATCAGAACAATAGAATCAAGAGGGTTCCCCCCCACCTTCCTTTCTCATTTGATGATGAGATGGTCTAAAATGATTTGTTAAATGCAGATTTTACCAGTGCTAATGAATATCAGTATCAAAGGATTATGAGGGTCACTTACCAATGTTTCCAAGTAATGCTAGGATTTGAATGATGTAATTTTGTTAGAGATCAGAGGAACGAAGCTAAAAAGAGTTACAGTAATTAATAAGGATCAGTTACCCACTATAAGTAAATAGGAGAGAATCGCATCAGTGAAACAACTGAATGAAACAACTGAATGTGACATGAATATTTGTATTATTAAAAAACACCGTAGTTCTTTGTTCAGCCACATTAGATTAGATTCTTTTTTGTATTAGACAGGTCAGGGAAGATTTTACAATAGCAGAACGTGTGGTCCATTCATAATCTGCAGAATAACTTCCTAGGGAAATCTCTTCAATTCACCGGGACTGTTGAATGGAGGGTGGGGTGTTAATCATGGTGTCATTAACTGTAATCATACGAGAGTGGAAAAGCTCCTTTCAGGGTATAAATGTGGCTAAGAGTTCTGTTGTATGAAGGATCCACTGTCTCTGTGACTGTCCAGCTGCTGGGTATCTTCAGGACGGGTATTTTTGTCTCTCCTTACTCAAGCACTGTTGCTGTTTTCTAACCTGCTTGGGGACTGAATTGTTAGAAAGATGATACTTAACTTCTTCTAGACCAGCAACGAGAAGAGTCGTTTAAGGAGGAAAAGCAGTTGCTGTCTTCCTTTCTCTCCTCCCTCCTTGGCCCCCACCAAAACAGAAATTTAATTAATCTAGTTCAACCTTTTTAAAGGGCAAGAAGGATATTTCATGATGTGCAAGTATTTGTAAAAGTGATGTGAATCATGCGATTTTATTTATCTTTTGTCTTCTACTGAAATAGTCCTCAGGTTTATAGTCTAGCAAAGGACTTTGTTTAGCTGCAGCTTTCTGAGCCTGTTCTACAGAAGAACTCGGTTCTAAGCGTACAGTCCATATGAAGAAGGCTACTTCTTTTAGGGCAGAGAAGGGACAGATCCAGCCTGTGCTGCTGTGCTTCAGCTTGTGGGGAGTGGACATGACCCCTATTGCCAACTTTCCTGAACTCTGCATGCTGGAATGAGTGCCTGATGCCGGTGAAGGGTCAGGTGAAGGAGAACACCAGGCCTCAGGGCCCAATCCTGGTGTGGGAACACAGGAGAGGGGAGCACAAAACCCCTGGGGCCTGGTCCTGGCACATGGACCAACCCCATGGTCTGCAGAGCCAAAAGGTTGAGTTCCACTGTTCTAAAGCATGTGACATATTCAGTGCTACTCAGTATACCTTGTATTTTCTGCAGCCTGTGAAGCTTTTTTGGTGCTTTGCTTACTAATTACAAAATGTATAACATGAGCAGAAGTGCAAACTGGTTCCCTGCAGGTGTTATACAATGCTTTTTAAATCAAGTGCACAGTATTTTTGGAATGCAGAGGTTGAGCGTTTCCTATACTGACACTGCACAGTGAACCAAAGGCAGTATTTACTGATTGTAGGTACTTGATCTGGAAATAAAAAATAGCTTGGTTACCTACTGCCAGTGAGTCAAGCTTTAATTTTATTAAGGTAATTAGGCTAACCACAGGCAGTAAAAAAGCCTGAGGCAGAATGGATTCAGTCTTTGCAGGTTAGTCTAAACTGCAGAAATTAAATTGAAAAGCAAGTGAATAGACATTCACTTTTCGATTCAGAAGATGCAGCCACGTGCCTGCAGTGGCTCAGACCAGAAGCCGGGGTGTGCTAGAGAAGGCATCCCAGCCTGCCAGCCACTCCAACACTTTTCCCCACTCCCTGCTCTAGTGGAGGGAGGCATGGCCAGACCCCAGACCTGAGCTAGTCTGCTGGAGGATGGGAGTTTAAATCCTTTCCCTGGCCCACAGAGGACCTAGTCCTCTTCTTACATGCACTGAACTTCTGTTCTGTTGCAGGTTTAAACAACTTTCTGATCACTTTAGCCAGTTTATGTGTAACTTCTATCCTTAGCTTTAGAGTCTATGCTCTACAGTAGTTTTAAAGGCTTGTTTCCCTGTCATTGAGATCCAGGGAAGATGGGGCAACTGACATATAATGGGCTGAATTCTCCTTGCATTGAATTCAGTGCAATTTCATGGAAGTTAACTGAATGGACAATATGGCCCAGGGTTACATTGTCCCATTGGATTAAAAGGAAAGCAAGCAGTTGAACTACCTTCTACCACTGTTACTAAGTTGTATAGTCCTTTTTTCTGTGAATTGTTGCTCAGATGAGACTATTCCATGGAGTAAAATGAAATGCACTGTTAGTTTTAAAAAAAAAAAAGGCAGAATCTGGCCTTTGAGCAGCGATGTAGCAGAACACACAATTTAGCAAAAGACTGGTATTTTGTACAAGTAAACTAAGCAAAATTCTGAAGTTTGAATGTTTGAACCATGGTGCTTTGTTTAGGAATCCGGTATAAGCTTTATTACAAAGCACATAGCCAGTGACATTGAGATCACTGATAAAGCTTTTCTAAAAGGCAGCTGACAGCACAAATTTAGGATCCCATTGATTAAAGCTTTACACTTTAACCTTGAAAAACAGACAAAATTCTGCTTTGGAGGCAAAAGGAAGATGCATACCATTTGAATTCTGTTTTCTTAATAAAAACACTATGCAGTAAGAAGCTCTTAAGCTTACAAGTTGCTCATAAAATGGTCAGTGCTGCTGGCAGACAAAATGCTTTGGTTAAGTTTGCATTATTTTCTTCAGTTTTTAAATTTCTTTTCATGTGCAAGCTTTGCTTCCTAACTACTAATCAGTAAATCATAAATGATATTTTACAAGTGTGTGTTCAGAAGCAGGAGAAAAGAAACCATACCAGGAAAGGGAACATCATGAAGTTGCAAGGTATAATAGTCACTTTTCCTCTTGCATGCTTTCTTAACAGCCAAACATGAAACTACTGTACCTCCTGAGCAATTTAAATATCAGTGGCATAGGAGGCTAGACTCCCTATTTCTCCTTGCTGCCTTTGTAGAAAAGCTTTTAGAACTTATAGGGATAAAACAAATAGGCTTAACAGAAATTACTTATGCACTAAGAAAATAGCTGTCTTCATAATAGTAAGGTGCTGTTCTTATTTTTCTAATTACCTATTCCTTTTGTGACAGTGGAGAGCACAGCAGTCAGCACAATTTTTTTTTATTTGCTCCCTTTTTAAAGAAAAAAAATACATTTTTCTTATCTAGAGCATAGTATCCTGGAACTGAACATTAGAGCTCTCCTTCCTTTTAATTATACATTAATACTGTGTTTGCCTTTTGTGTGTTATCCCTTGGTGTACTCGTTATCAAGATTGTCATTTTAAGATTGTACTTCCAAACTGGTTTGCTTAGATATAAATGAAGATTGTCAGCAGGAAGCATGCTTGAGTTGCACCTTGTAAAGCTTTACTCACCCAGGGCTATTTTTGCCTGCTTTTGGGTTCTAAAAACTGAAGACTTTACTGGTTTGCATTACTATACATCTATATCATATTTTTTTGCTCCTCAAAAGGGAGTAGATGGTCAAAAGGCACATCTGACAGTCATAATTAACAAAGTCAATTTTACTGCAGGAAAACTAATTTTACAAATGCCTTGAAAATTCCTTTTTGTCATTATTTTATTTTCATTTTTATTTATTGAGTTTAATGTCTCCAGATGCTGCCATAAGCAATTAAGGCAGAGACTGTGTTCCTTTTTTGTGAACCTGACAAGGTGGTGAAAAAGTTCTCTCATTTCTTTTTTTATTCCACCCACAGACCTCCTCTATCTTGTCTCTATTTATAAATGTTGTCTTTGCTCAAAGGGCTTTGTAAAATTAGCTTGAATACTGACTGACATTCCCTTTGCTCTCCTTGTTTAAGCTCATCTCGTTTAGTTTTCAGCCTTCTCTTAGGGAAATCAAATGAATTTCTTCCATTTTAAAGGGTTTTTTTTCCCTTTTAATACTTGAATTTAGATATCAAGATTCTCAGCTTCTCTGCTGTGTAGCATCTTGGCAAAATTATCATATGTCTACAATAGCATAAAAACACCTGTTAAAATAATTTCTGAAATAAAAATCTGCATGTATCTTGTTAGATTCTCAACTGCTTTTAGCTGATCTGATAACAGCAGAAGCCACCACTGCTTTTAATCCATCTATGTCCGGCTAGAGAATGCAAATTCTGATTCCCCGCTCTGCTTTGTCAACTAGCCCTTTTCGCCTTCTTTTTGTATTACTGCTTTGACCATGGGCACTGTGGGAGTCTGTAGCCAGTGAGAAATTTAGGGTAATCCAGAATGAGTCTGCACTTCTGTTAGAATGAGAGTCTCAATGGAAGCCCATTAAGCCAGTATTCTGGATGCCATATTGGCTGTCTATTGGTCTCAAACTATAAAGCTCTAAATGATCAAATATCTGACCATCTAAATGAATGTCTAGACTAGAGGATTTTCATTCTGCAACTCCTGCAAAACTTATTATTCATCTTGCATTCCTGCACACGCAAACCCTGCTCATACTAGGAAAAAATTGGATGTGTGGCCTGGGAAGCTTCCCCAGTAGAGCAGCAGCAGAGAAAGTTGCAGTAGAGAAAAGGTTCTGGCATCTAAACACTGTTGTCTGACTCTCTTTGAAGCAGGAAGCCTGTCCATGTACATATTCCATCACTGTTTCTACTGTTGAAGGTGGTGCCTGGTATAAGTTGCACCCAAAGTTTGCCCTTTAGGCTAAGTACAGATAGTCAAAAAGCCTGAGGCTGAATCAGTTCAATCTTCGCAAGTTAGTTTAAGCTCCATAGATTGAATCAGTAAGCAAGTGAACGGACATTCACTTTTGATTCCAGAAAAGCAGCTACGTGCTTGCAGTGGCCCAAGCTAAAAACTGGGGAGCGCTAAAACAGCTGGAGCAGACAGCTTGGGCCAAGGCTAGCCTGCCCACCCTGTGAGGTGGGGTTTGTAGGGAGGCTGCAGGACTGTGTGATAACTTGGCTGTGTCCTTTGGCAAAGTTCTGTTATCACATGTAAACAATAAACACTTGCATATAGATTTTATCTGTATGAAGTATGTGTGAACTATGTTCATGCTCATTGCATACGTACAACTTAGACCTACACAGAGCAGAAGAAAGTAAAGATCAGTTACTCTGCTCCCAAATAATACAGTGGTGAAATGCTGGGTAATTACTTTCAAAGAACCAGGTCCAAAAGTTTAAAATATCTAAAATTATGTGTAGCATCTTTGCTCTGATTAAAATATGATTCCTACAGCTAACATGGATTTTACCCAAATTTAAAAATAAGAGGAGATGCATACTGGATTACAAGATACAGAGACCCAATAACAAATGTAGTGGTAGTAACAATTTTCTTTTCAGTCTGCAAATAGTTACCAAAAATTATCTCGGGCTTTCGTATTTGCTTTCAGATGCAGATGTTGCAGCATGCATTATGAATTTTTTTCTGAAAGAACTGTTCATCAAACATCATAAAAGTGTAAATATAAATCACATAATTTAGCTGCAGATTCCATTTAGCTTACTGGGTTGTTTTGGGGTTTTTTAATTTCAGGTTTTGTTTTGTTTTCTTTTTTTTTTTAAAGAATGGATGTGCTGGAAGCTTGTGAACCCGTTAGGTTAAACTATAGTCTGAACCCAATCAGTTTTCTTTAGCAAACATCATTGTTACCACTATAATATTGCTTAAGATTTATTTTTCATCAACTATGCTATTTCGAGGAAGCAATGATTTTTTGCACAAAACAGACCTGGTATGGTACTTAAATTATGACAATAGTTCACATTTCCAGTCGAGTCTGTAGCTCTTATCGAGAGATTTAAATGTGGGGTAGTTGCTTATCTAAGGGACATTTTTTTAGTTTTTTGAAATTATAGGAAATTATGAAAAGTGTTCCTAAGGAAACCAAGACTCAGTCAGTACATTCAGTTATAAATCAGTGAGAAGCTTGAGGAACTCTGAGTTTTTAATAGGAAGCTCTTGCCTTTTATTATTTGTATTACCTTGGAGCCTTTGTCATGGTCCAGGGTCTCTTTACATTAGACATTGGATGTATGTAGAACAAAAAGAGGCTTGTCCCAGCCTTAAAAGGTCTATAATCTTAAGTAAAAGCTGACAATCCTAAATAAGGTGTTATAATCTAATGTTAGTGATTTAAGACTCTTCTATTTAAGCAGTGTCCTAAAATTCACCCAAATAGGTTTTTGCTGAAAATATTAACTTGTGTGGATTTTTTGTCATATCTAAAATAGATTGGGCATGCTATCCTAGGGAGAAATCCACTTATACCACTTTAAACTCAAAGAGGAAAATATTCAGTAATATGAAGCTCAATGCAAAACTTATCCTAAAAATATCTGTAGTGTTAGTCTTTTCAAACATGTGACCCATTGACTTGAAATTTATGCCATATGATGACTTAAAGCATTGGTGTGTGGTTCCTGTATGGGCATGCCTAATATGATTTCTGTGTGCATAAGCTAAAATGTGATCACTGTACAAGGATGAACTACAGTAACAGAACTCCATTAATATGAACAAGGTGGATAAAAATCAACAATTTTTAAAAAATAAAATCAGAATTGTTTTAATTCAACCGTAATTTTTATGTTTAAGATGCTTTTAAAAAAAAGTAAACCTATATGAAGGTAGTTTGAATTTGAGATACTTTAAAACTCAAAGATAGCATCATGGAATAGGGATTATAACTTCTAATTATATACTATTTGAGGCAATATATTCACATAATCTTTTTAAAAAGGTTTTATAAATAAGTCACAATAGGCCTTGTACTATATTAGGGGCCCAATCGTATGGGGTTCCCAGATGTTCCTCTATAGATTAGTAAAGATTAAAGGAAACCACTCAACACAATGGGACTCAGTGCTCAGTCTAGAAGATCCATTAAGCATCTCTGTGAAGCTTAGTTTCAGTTCTCAAACTGGATTTGTGTCTCCTTGTTAACAGCAGTATATGGAGATGAGAGAGAATTGAACTGATTACCCATCCATCAGCCCTATTGTCTCTCTGCAAGTTACGTGTACACAGAGTCAAGCCTTTATCTCTAAAATTGCCAAGTTTCAAGTAGTTAAATGAATAGATCATTGTTGGAGGTGGAGGAGATCTGGGCAAGGAGGAGGAGTTTAGAAATAAGTGCAAAGAGGGAGGGGTAGTAGAAACAGAAGACAAACATTTTGAGCAGAATTTTGTTGAAACTGCAAAGTATTTCTGTAACAGCCACTTTGCAGCAGCTTACCTGAAGAAAGCAAGAGGAACCAAACTAACTCTCCTACAAGACATGCAATGGAATTCAGTAGTAGGTTGTTTTGAGCAATATATTGAGAACTGACCTAATCTGATGACAAGTTGTGAACAAAATCATGACAAAATAGATGGAGTTGTCATAGCCAAAGTTCTCAGCATCTGACTAATGAGAAATATAGAACATATTCTGGCTATCCTGAAACCTATTTCCATAGCCATGAACAAAGGTTATATCAAACAAGAATGAGCTTTTTGTAGAAAACCATGTTTAAATTGAGGCTTCCTGACCAGTGATTTAAATCCATGATTTAAATAGATTTGATTTAAATCAAATCCACCCTGAATATGAATACATTATCTTCAAGTATATGCAGGGTCATTCTTCCGTAGATGGAGATCTGTACAAGTAATCTGCAAATGCATTATGTAAATTGGGTTCTACATACAAGAAAATAATTTTAAATGAAACAGAATTATTGACTGATGTGGTTGAACTGTGTTTGCTTGATTGATTGAGATTCTGTACAATGCTAGAGAATTTTTTAGGGAGTACTTTTTCTTTCAGAAATCTCGAGGAAATTACCCCAAACCATTTCAATTAGCTCAGATCTCTTATTCTTACATTACTTAGCTATTTACTGATTTAGGTTGACAAAGCAACTCTGAAACTTCTAGACATTAAAGGCTTTCTCTGAAGTTTTGTTGCGCAGATGCAGTTCTCCGTTGATAGCTGACCTAGAATCTGGTTTATTAATAAGGCAATAAATATTTAGAGAAGAGTATTGTCTTGCTTTTCTATTGCACATAGGCGTCTCATTACAGAACTCAGTCTTGTACTTTTTCATGTTTTGAATAGTTTTCTATTTCATATGGTCCACAGTTTCCCTCTTCCTTCCAAACCTTTCTAAAAAGGCCCTTATGTTGTATTGTTTCCTTCATTGTACAGTGTCGATGTCTTCACTAGTGTATATATGTATTTGAGCTGTTGATGTGTTTGCAGTTATCTGATTGACCCCATAAAATCTTCAGGGCAAGGCATCATGACATTTTTATAACTGTTTGCCCATTACAACATGTCATTGATAAATAACTCAAGGATCTCACTCGATTTGTTTTCTTTTTCTCTCTATCTATTTATTTATTTATTTATTTATTTATTTATTTATTTTGCAGGTTCATAGCAAAACCATGTGCCTTAGCTCTTAAAGTACAGGCCAATGGACCACAAAAAGCTCAACCTAATGCTATTCTGGAAAAAGTCTTCACTGCGATTACAAAGGTACTGTATATACTAAAAAAAAATTTTAGAAATTGTTATAATATAAATGTTATATAATTACTTCATGCTATAAAACTGGCTTGCATGAAGTAATTTTAAGCAAAAATGCAATGTTAATTTTTCATAATTGAAATCAGAAAATGCAAATATGAATGTTTCAATAATCACACCTGGCCATCATCAGAGCCCTTTCCATATGCAGGATTAGGCCTGGATTGCTGACACATTTACGCTAGCATAATTGTAAGCTGTAATTGCCCAGCTTCCTTATCATGGCCGGTCATATCTGTGTTCCTGGTTTCTAGCCAGTTTGTTTTGTAGGGCAACTTGGCCTCACAGTAAACAAAACAAGCAAATGTCCAAACCACAAACAAAACCCAAATTTGTAATCTCTTTTCGGACCCTAAGAGCAGCAACCCAGGCTCTGTGCTTCTCCCTTAGCACTCCAACCTTCTCCCACATACTCTCCTGGAGCTCTTATAAGCCTCTTTGTGGCCCCATCCTCATTTTAATACTTGTCAGCTACATTTGGCTCCCAGCTTTCCAGCCCGGCAGCTTATTAACTGCTGCCTCCCTACAGCTGAAGTATCAGCCTTTTGAAGACTGCATCTCGTTATAGTAATTTTATACAACTTTTTTCATATTGATGTAAATTGAACTGCTGTCTAGAGTGGACCCACATGCTGTTATTCCAGGGTAGCTGCTTGTAGTAGCCTCTATTACATGACCTTGCCCCTGCATGGTAGGAGAACAGGTAGTCTGTTTGCATTTGAACAAATAACTAATCTGGGATTTAAGTGGGCAGTTTCAGTTAGATAAAAGTGTGCACCGGTGTAACTTGCACTGGTGCAGTTCTATCTGTCTTGCTTTTCCAGATTCCTATACGTTATACCAGTAGGGGTTTGTCATACATGTGATACAACTGCTGATCTGTCAAGTGCTGGAAAAGGCATAATACAGAATTCTCTATAAGTGTCATGTTAACTTTCTTTCTCCTTTGATTTCTTGGGGAGTAGGGGTTGGGGGAGTTTTGGGGGGAAGTGGGGAATAGTTACTCTATCAGTAATACAAAATTCCACTTTAGATTTTGAAGTTCAAACTTCTCTGAAATTAAGCTGTTGGTTAGAAAACAATTCACCTGTTTAACATTGTGAGGGCTATCCTTTGAAATAGAAAAATAATATTTAATAATTAAATTGGGATTTTCAGAATTATGTTTTATTCTGGAAAACATCCCCTCTCCCCCACCAAATCATTGTCTTCCTTTGTGCCTCTGTTTCCTTGCCCTCAGAGGTAATCATGGGAGTGGATTGGGAGAGAGTACATTTGTGACTTTTTAATCTTAAATCTCTACTGGTTGCCCCAGCAGCAACTCCTAGCTCTGTCTAAGCCTAGGTCAGAGAACAGAGGGATGTGCCAATCTGGAGCTGAATATAATGCAGCTGATGAGCTAGCCTTCAGAGTATAGCCATAGCACTCTCAGAGCACTGGTACATGTGACAAAATTGCCATTTTTAGTGCTTTAATTGCATCATACTTTACACCTGTGGTGGAATATTGCACTTTAATTTCATCACACTGTACACATACAGCAGCATATTACAAATTAAATGTCTTAAATCCCAATGCATTTTACCTTGCCACATAACAAATTGCAGTAATATATCCATCCCCAAGGTTCTGCAACTCAGGAGCCACTCAGCCTGCTGGTAGCTCGCTCTGTGTTGGGGGGGCACCCCCCAGGGCTGCCTGGGTGAGGTGATTGCAGACTGGGGGCTGCACCAGCTAGGAGCCAGAACCCCAGGTGAGTGGCCCTTGAGGGGGTGCTGCCACTGGGGGGTTAAATTAGCAGTGAGGGACCTGATTTTGCCTCTCTGACAGAACCTGCCTGCGGCCAGAGTTGAGCTGCCAGCAGCATCTGAGCTGTGGGAGGTTCCTGATCCTTCTCTCTGTAACAGCAGCAACCCCTGAGGCTGGCCAGGCTGGGTGCTGGCTCAGAGCGGCTCAGGGCCCGCTGGTTGTGGGCAGGCTCTGCTGGAGGAAAAAAGAAATGGGATTGGACCCCTTGTTGTAGCAATGATGGAGCCCCTAAATTGAAATGGTGGGTTTTTAATCGTCACTATTAAAAACCCACCATTTCAGCTTAAGGAAGACTAAACCCCCATCACATATACAAGCAGCTTCATAGGCTAGGGACAGAAGTTACACACAAGCCAGGTTATGTGATCATAAACTGGTTTAAACCTGTAACTGAACAGAAATTCAATGCATATAAACTACTTTCAAAATGGCCAAAACTGGATTAAAATGAACCTGGTTGAAGGTAGTATCAGAATTAACTGATTGAGGTCAAACCAGTTTAGGAAACTTCTGTCCCAGACCTCTTCCTGGTTTAATTTAACTTGGTTCTCTGGTATCCCAGGATGCTTTGTGGCCCTGGGCTGGGCTGTCTGCTCCAGTGGAGCAGGGTTGGCCCCACCCCTCTTTTCCCTAGCTGGAGCACTATTACTGCTGCAGCTGGCTGAGAGGAGGGTGGGAGTGGGAAACCCTGTGCCAGAGTACCTTCCACTGCTCCAGCTGCAGAAGCGGTGGGTGTGGCCAGATGCCAGTAGCCTAAGGGGAAGTTTAATCCCCTCTCCCCCCTGCGGGGGTCTGCCTGGCTTTCTCGCCCACTCACTGCTCAAGCAGGAGAGCAGGGGCATCACGGAGAAGCAGGGCTGGCAGGGACCTCCAGAGGTCCCCTAGTCTAGCCCCTGCCTGAATCCTGGCTAGACCCTCTGGCACTATGGCCTGGCCTGGCCCCTCCATGCCCACCTTCAGCAGTGCTCATGGGCTGGCTCAGGTCAGACCTAGCTTCAGCCTCAGCCCCAGCCCCAGCCAAGGTGAACAGATGGCAGGGCTGAGCTGGGCCATGGAAGTAGGGCCCTTCCCAGCCAGCTGCAGCTCTGACTGGGGCTGCAGGAGCTGTGAAATTGTCCTGGGTTGGCCTGGCCTGCAGCCTCAGTTCCAGCCCTGGGTGAGGCAGGCGGATGGCGGGGCCAGCTGTGCTGGGCCATGGGGGCAGGGCCCTTCCCAGGAAGCTGAGGCTCGGGCTCAGGCCATGGGACTTGTGCACCTGGATTGCTTCTGGGCCCAGGCTGGGTTGGGCTGTCACAAAGCCGTTGTGGTGGGCAGGGCTCTCCCTTTCCTCCACTGTGGGGATGGGGGGAGCCTCTGTGCGGTGTTGCCTCAGAGCTCAGGGCTGGAGAGGCACAGCCCTGTGCCCCAATGTGGTCCCTGCCAGCCCCACTTTTTTGTAATTTTCTCCCCGCCCCTTCATCTTGGGCCTGGGGCCAGAGTCTGTCCATGCCCCTGCTCTTGCTGCTCAAAGTGTCAATGTCAGCCAGGGGCTGGGATCTGGCCATGCCCCCCCTTCTCCCACCCTCCAAAAGCCTGGCAAGGGCTGCTTCACCCTCCCTATCCAGGCGCACCTTGGCTGGGGTCCCTGCAGCCAGGGTTGGGGTTTAAACCTCTCCCCAATCATACTCATGCCAGGGCCTGACCACACCCCAGCCTCAGTTCAGCTTCCATCTAGCCTTCCAACCACTGCAAAAGTGAATGTCTGTTCACTTGCTTATCAGTTCAATCGACACAGGTTAAGCTAACCTGCAAAGATTGAATCGATTTAGGCTTGGGCTTTTTTAAATGTTTTTAAATGTTTACTTAGCCATAGAGTACAACATTGGGATTTAATGAAAACTGTTTTGTCAAGATTAAAGATACAGGCTGAGAAAGATGAAACATGCCTAGAGAGTTATCAGGCATGTCTTCCTGCCCAAGTCTCTTGCCTGGGATACCTTATATCCTATCCTTCTAGCAAGCGTTGCTCCCAGGATTGTCACTGCATTTGGTGCCTTTTGTCATGCTTTTTAAAGAATGGTGACTAGATGAGCCTTCCTCTTTTGAAAGGTGCAGTACATTTCTCTCCTAGGTGCAGGTGGAAAAGGAATGGGAAGGTGCATCAGAATAATAGACTTGAAAATCCTGTAGAAAATAGCAAGTTTTTCTGTGTTCAGATTCGGGCAAGTTCCTTCCAAGTCACGTTGGGTTGTGCCTACAGCTAGCAGAGTGAGAGAATCTCTTAGATTAAGAATGAAGGTAGCAAGATTCTTGCTGAGCTATTTCTGAATAGTTCTATGTTTTCCTTTTGAGGCTCATTGGAACCTTGTGTGATGAACTGGCTTCATGCCATTCTTGCAAAATGGATAGGGCTGGTTCTTGGATTCCAGCCCAGCAACCAGCAGGTAGGCCTGTTTCTTAAGGCAGACAAAAGGAAAAAGTTGGCCAATTTTGTTGGTGGCAACTTAGACCAGATACTGCAGTCACACCCAGGCAAACTCTCACTTGCTGTAGTAAATGCTATGTTGATGCAAGGTTTGATAAGATTTTGAGTTGCTTTTTTTTCTTTCTTTTTTTTTTAACTTCACTGTAAAACAAGCTTGTGGAATGGATTAAAATAAGTTCAAGATTAATTTATTTTTAGATGGATTCAAAAGTGAAATATTTATCAAGATAGATCATGATTATAATTTTCATTCCTTTCTTTTTTTTCTCTTCTCTTGTCCCCATCCCTGTAGGTCCCAGATACCAAATTTGAGTCTGGAGGGAATTTTATTTCCTATTTATTCATTTGTGGACTATTAAGGGAACTTTTAAACCATCTAAACTATAGCAGCTTTTCCATTCATCCACCATGTCAAATTAGTTTACAGTAGCTGTAATATGCAGAATACATCTACTCTAGTGTAATTATGAAGCCATGTTTGCTGCTCTTGAATATAACTACATATAGCTAATTTTACTTAATGTGTATCTCTGTTACCATGGTTTCCTTTTAAAGTCATCACTTTTTTTTAATAACCTGTTTTTTAATATTATTCTTTAGGAAAATGAGTTGTATCCATTTCACTCAAATTATCTCTGTCCTATTAACACTTACAGTAATGGCATGTGCATATATAGAAGAGGCAAAGAGGCTTGCTATTAGGTTTTGTAGGCCCTTTTACTGAAGGAATGCATATCACTTAAGCAAAGAATGATTGAAAAAGTTGTATGAAAAGTTACAGTTACAACCTTCTGAACCTGTAATTATTTTTACAGTAATGTATTTCAATATATGGTTAATTTGCCAAAACAGGAAAAATATCTTCATACAAACTCATTGCTAGTTTTCTACGGCAGTCCCCAGAGCTGTGTACAATAGGTTAATTCCTTTAAGGTTTGACTTGGGATATTTCTAAGTTTCAAATGCTGGCATTATATCTGTTGTGAAGATGCAACTGTAGATTCTTTTTTTTTTTATAATGACCTTCTATTCTGCAGCATCCGGATGAGAAGAGACTGGAAGGCCTCTCCAAGCAACTGGACTGGGATGTACGTAGTATCCAGCGTTGGTTTCGACAACGGCGCAACCAGGAAAAGCCCAGTACTCTTACGAAGTTTTGTGAGAGCATGTAAGGAGCTGTGTTCTTTTCTTGCATGTTTTAGTATGCACTCCCATGGCTCTCCTTTCTTGTGATGAGGTCTCTTAATTTTAATGGCTCTCAACACATTTGGAAAAAAAAATCTCCTTGACCTAGGTAGTGACTTGAAGAGTGTGCAGATGTTGATAGGTTGACGGATCCTTTTAGAAGGCTTTGAAACAATGTGTATAAATTAAAATGATGAAAATGTAGAGACTTGGGCATAGAAAGAAAAGCAAAGACTCTCATGATTTAAAATTAGGGGCTTGCCATCTGATTCTTAGGAACAAAATTATTTGGAAAAGAAAATGACCAAGAGAGATGTATCTTTACATCCTGGCCTTCAAGTAGTACTGTTTGACAGGTATTTGAGGTGAGAGGCAGAGATAAAAACTTGTTGGGTCATCTACTACAACCCTGTTACCAGTGCAGGATAGCTCCCAATCCTGCTCCATTATTAGCTAGCACTTCTAATTCTGATTTAATAATTTTGAGCAATATAAAACTCCATCATTTTCTGTGGGAGGTTGTCCTGCAGTCTTATAAAGTTCACTTCTAGGAAATCCTGATGTTTTAAAACTAGAATAATCTCATATTGAGTTTTAAATAGAACTCTATTGTTTTTAGGTTCTGAATTACATTTATATGCTAACAGGATTTAGTGTATTAATGTTTAATTGGTACTGAAGGAACATAGAAAATTAAATCTACTTAAAATATTACAATATTTTTTTCCTAAAGGGAAATAAGTGATAGACATTTTAATGTATAATGAACATAAAGGAAGAACATTAGAATATCTGTAAGATGCTGCTTCTTTTTTGTTTTTTATTCAAGAAGCTGTCCATTAGTTAATGCTGTGACATTGTGCTCTAAATGTAGAAAGTCATATATTTGAGGTTAGAAAAATTGACACACAGTAGAGACTGATAACAAATATTGGTCTTACCACCTCTAAAACACTCTTTCTAGTCAAGCAGTCATATTATTGCTAACTAAAGAGTCCATTCACACATTCTGTTAACAAGAGGAAAAGTGAGAGTTGGTGGAAGTTAGCAGAAACAGAATTTTTTGGTTAGCCATAGTAATAAAACATTAAAGAAACTGATTAAAAATTCACAATATACTATTAACTTGTGGCAGTAGTGTGTTTTTTCCACTTGTGCCACAGACTAGACTATTAACTCTTACATGTTTCCAGTGTATGTTTTATTGTTTTTGTTTAGTTTCCTAAAGTTTGCTTTAGCATTCACTCCGATTTTATGGGCGTAAAGGATGGGTCAGAATTTGGGCCCTAATAAATAATGTATGTGGTCATTTTATTCTCAAAACAAAACCAAAGATGCATTAATTATGCATATTATGTTAAAGCAAGAACTGAATGCAAGGGCACCTGGAGGTTATTTGTCAAACATATTGACATGCTGCCTCAGAGGTAGAATGATTTTTCATATGAAACATGACCAATCAAATAAATGTAATTTTCATTTAAATAAACAGAGAAATTTAATTTCTAGGACTCTTAATTCCTTTTCTTCATATTTTACAAAGAAAATTGCTTATTATAGTACTTACCTAAATCCAAGACCAACCCCCCCGCCATAAGATTCTATGAATGGAAAACTTATTATAATTATTATAATTTTCCATGTATAGAGTTTTTATGAATGGGTGGGTTGTCTTAAATTTGTCCCCTCCACCACAGTGGTGGGAAAAGCACCAGTAGTAGGGGTAGGCAGCCTAACCCCATACCTTTGCTGCCTGAATCTCCCAGCTACTTGCCCTCCTTGCTGCTGCATGCCACACTTCCGGTGCCTCTGTGCCAGTTCCTGCACCACTGCGTACCTCCTACGAAGTCCTTCACCACAATGGATCCCATACCACCTTACACCTCTGTTTTGTTTAATCTTGTAATGTCTCATGCCTTGCCAAGTGGATTCCTGCTGCCACTTCTAACTGCAGATACTTCATACTTGATATTTGATTCTCAGACAAGTGTAGGTAGGCCTGTGCAGCATAAGCCGTGGGTATGTTGTTGGAAGACTTAACCAGAGACCTAAGCCAAAGCCATAGAAGTCAGAAGCGTGGCTAAGCAGAAGGCCTCAAAAGTCTGTGTCTGTGTGACTGTAGTATGAACCTTCACACATGTAACAACTAGCTTGTTTAGCAAAGCAAAGGAAGCCCTTCGTGTATTTAATTAGACACAATCAAACAACACAAGGCCTAAAAGGAAACGCTAGGGAAGAATCATACAGCAAATAATCTAAATCCTCTATATTGTCGCTTCATCTTGAAATAATTAGAAGTAGTGATTTAATGCAACTAAATGTATTGAATGTTATTTTGCTATAATAGATGTATTTTGTTAGAATACTTAGATAAGCTATTCAAACAAACAAAAAAACAAAAAGCAGCCTTAGCAGACCATAGACTAAGGTGGACAAGTAACAAACCAGGGTGAAACAGCATTCCACAGTGGGGATGAAAAGGAGATAAGGCTCCTTTTGCTTTCTCAAGGATATAAATCCCCACTAATTGACATTTTTCAGCAAGACAAAACATTTAAATAAAACCAATTGGAGATCATTGATTAGACTATTACAACTAGCCATCTATAAATACGGGGCATAAACTGGAGGGAAGTTTGGACTTACGCTTTTGGGACTTGTAATAAATTTGGACTTCTCCATAGCTCAATAAACTAACTCAGGTACTCGGGAACAGAGAAGCCTGACCAGCGGATCTGTTTCTTCCCTGAAACCAACACTTACATAAGCATTGTCTTTATTGATCCAAATGAGTCTTTGTAGTTGCGTATCCTAATAAAACATTCAAATTGCAACTAGAATGGTCTCACTGGTCAGTCAGTCTTCTCTCAACCACAGTTAAAATTTAGCATAACACAACGCTTTGTTTTCCCCTTGTTTGAATGGGTTTAAAAACTCTCATCTTGCAATTGAGTAAATAGAGTAATAAAACCAGGGTAAGGTTATGGATAAATGTACATTATCCTGATTATCAACAACTGGTAGTCTTGATATAGGTAACAACTTTAATTTGTGAAATCACTACAGAAGAATACTTTGTTTATCAACAACTTTGATTAATTTTTCTACAGGGTTTGTGGTAGTAAATTTTTATTCTGTTACAATAACATTTTGAAAAGGACAGGAATTTGAGAAGTTTTCTAAAGCTTTTTAAAAAAAAATCCAGACAAAAGAAAAGGACAAATCAAGAAGTAACAGCAAGGCCGTTAATTTTTGTTCCCCAAATTAAGTGTCCTCTTAATTCAGCAAAGACCGCATGGGCATTATTGCAATTTAAATACTTAAATAGTATGTGCATGCCCAAAAAAAGCAAGATGATGGCTATGATAAATATTATAAACTGGTTGGAAGCTCAGCAAAGTATGAATGTTGGCTAAATTCTGTTTATATGAGGTTCTGACAGAATTTACCAGGAACTACCAAACTTCTTCATAGGGAGGGAATATTCGTATGTGCATAGATTTGCTGAATCTATGGAATAGATATGGAGAGAATAGAATGCGTACTTCCACCATTTAAAATTAGGGAGCTATTTTTAAGCGCATGGGGAACCACTTACTGATATGGGAAACCACGCAATACAATAAACATCATCAAATGATAACCTCAAAGTGACATGTTCAGTTTTTAGTCTGTCTGTTAACTGGCATTAGAGTTCTTGGAAGCTCATCTAAATTATGTGCCAATTCCCTTTCCTCTTCTCAATAGCCATCATTCATTCATTGTCTAGTTTAATGTATATCGATCCATACTGCAGTACTGGACAAACTGCTACTCTCAGGAAAGCTAACATTTGGAGTCAACAGAATAAAAATCCTTCCATCCCAATTCCGTGTACTGCTCACAGCTGTTAGTGTAATAAGAGAGGTTTTCGAGATGAACAATCCATATGTGGGCAGCTGTTTCAGAGGCACAGGCTGTATAAAGTGTATATTCACATTACGTTTGGGATGGGTGCTGGTGGCCTTCATGACATCACTAGTAGGGATTGAGTAAATGGTCATGTGGTCCCAGTGAAGGGCAAAGGAACTTTTAAAATGTCCTTTTGTAAATGAGCAGACACAGAGATAAGGTGAAGTGGTTGTGACTCCCACCTACATTTTTGACTAAGAGTAGGTCCTGGGCTTCCAGGAATGCTCTCATCCTTGTCACTGACTGAAGTAATCAGCTGGTTTTGGGGGGATAAAAATACAAGGAAACATATCAAGTGTAGAGCTGGTTAAATAAACAAACAAATAAAATGCTACTTTACTGCAATCAAAATATTTTTCTTGTCCAGCATGGAATTTCTGTGGAGCCAGATATGACAGGGTTGGGGGGAAGGAAAGAGACATGGATACTTGTAACTGGGATATGGAATTAATTTCTGCTGTCCCCCCACCCACACACATTAATGATTTTTACAAAGGGGTACAGCTCCAACAGATGAAACTTGGTTACAGATTTAGCCAGTGGTTAACATGCGCTTGCCTTGGATGAGAAACGTAGGTTAGAGTCCATGCTCCAAATCAGCAGAGCAGGGACCTCAGCCTGCATTTCCTATATCTTGGCTAACTGCACTAACTTCTTGCCCTCCCCACCACAGTTCCCATCACTCACTCTTGACATTTTTTGAGGCAGGGGAGGGAGAACTTTAAGTTTTCTTCCTCATTGAAATTAAAGCAAGCTTCAAAACCTTTACGCTTTCTTTTAACTTGGCAATGCCTAAGAAACTAGTAAATCCTGTGCTGTCTGTTGCTAAGAGAAACATGGTTATAAAAGACCTTTTGTTTATCAATATTAATGTCTTCCAGAAATATTATAATTACAAATTCATGATTTCTTCTGCTGAACCTACAGCAGGGATAACCCTAGGGTATTTTAAATCTGAAGTCTAGGTTTTCTTCATTGTCACCACATTAGGCATGCCATTAGAAATGGGGCTTTAATAGAGTCGCCCATCTGCAAACGCAAATATTATGGTGATGAATGCCATGGGAGTGCCTGTACATAAGATCAAATAGTATCTGTAGGAACCAACTGAAGTATGTAGTATCTCTTGTTTTAAGGAGAGGAGAAACATACTAGTTTACAATGATTATTTTTAAGTATTGGCAAACAGATGGGCTCTTTCATAGTTTCATAGTGCCTAGGGTCAGAAGGGGCCTAGCGCAGGCCATCTAGTCTGACCCCCCGCTCCAATGGCAGGAATGAGTGCCAGGGTCACAGGACCCCAGCCAAGTACCTATCCAATCTACTCTTGAAGATGCCCAAGGTAGGAGCAAGAACCACTTCCC
>JAGPOW010003685.1:38151783-38223709 GCA_030014935.1 Caiman crocodilus
GCACAAGAAGAGTACTCTTCTTTGGAGGCTGCTCCCTTCTTCCAAAGATAGTAAGCCTCCCGCTTTGCCCTCAGGGTCCCCTGAATATCCCTATTAAGTTTCATCAATACTCTGCTTCTTGTCTAACTGTATCTAAGATTTAGCAATAGTATTTTGTATAAAAACCAAGAAGGGGATCCAATAATTTTAATCTTAGCTTTTTCTTAGGGCTAAAATATTAAACCATTTCCATGTTTACTGTCCCTCAGCTAATATAATCAGATTTAGAAAGATTCATGCTGCTACGTAGTGGGAATTTATTTTGGCAGCAAACAGCTAGAGGTAGCCTTCTCTTCCTTATGTGATGGACCCAGTGGTTTAAATGCAAAAGGTATATAGTGGACACTAGTTGGTAGGAACATGTTGGTGTTCTCAGGCTGTATTACTCCCAAATGGTAGTTGCTGTTAGAGAGAATGTAATTTGTATGCACATTATGGTAAATGTCCTCAGGAAAATTGTGCTGGTAAAAGATTGTTGCTCTTACCATGTACTACCACAAACATGCATCAACTATATTAAGGAGGCCTTGGATCTTCTGTCCTGGCTTTCTAGACTGCTGTTCTTCTCTATTCTTCCTTTTTCCCCACATGAACAAAGGGATTTGCAGGTTAATCGTTCTGGACCTACAGTAGGAAAAAACCAGGAGACAATAAATATGTAAAGGGTATTTCATGACTGGTGAAGCATATGATAGGCAAGTGGGTTACCAGTGCATTTGAGCATGTTTTATATTGTGATAGCAGATGAAAGAAAGGGGGTTCTATCTCCTTTTAACAGCCAGAACACTATCCATCCTACTTTAAGCTTTCACATCTCAGTAAGGTGAATTATGATTGCTGTTCCTTCACTTTTGTTCTTTTGAATTTTTTTTCCATGTGAAATGTTTGCGGGGGAAAAAAAGGCCTACAGGAAAGAAAACTGCTTGTCATATCCTTTGCGTGAATTTTTTGTGTAGTTTGTGACTTGACACTTTTCTTGAATAGTAGAATAATTTCCTTTACAAAATTCTAGTGGTGAAATAAGTTGGAAGACAGCTGCATGGATGCTGAGTATTCAGATCTGTGCTGGTGGGAGTCTTAACAAATAATCAGTCATGCCAGTAATGTGTGTCACAGTAATGCTGTAGCAGAAAAGCAGGAGACAAAAAGCTCCTAGATCTGAATTTTGATAGCCTCAGGCCCAATTAAAATTCCCAATATAACATTTTTAATTCAGTGCTCTTCAATTTGCAAGCAGAACATGATTAATGGTTAATATAAAGACCTTGTTACATATTACTCTGTGACCCACACAAATATTGATCAGTGTTAGTATCTGAGTTTAGAGCAGTCTCACATTCAAGCCAGCGAAGGACTGGAGGACTGAAAGGTAAGCCTCACCCCTGCCATTCCAGCCCCGCCTGGGTCCCCGTGCCTCCTGGGAATCTCCATCCCCACTTATGGTTACCCATGCTGTCTGTCCTGCCTGCCTGCACCCCACGGTGGCTGCTGCTGGACTCCTGTTCTTCTGCAGCCTGAGCCAGGCTTAAAGCACAATGGCAGTGGTGGCTGAGCAGCCAGATTAACTCTTCTCTGTCTGAGCAGGCAGCCACAAGTAAGTATGTGTAAAGCAGGGATGGGAGCTGTGAGCACGGTTGTGTGTGAGCAAGCGTGCAGTGGGTCCAATCCAGGCCATGGAGAAGGGGCAGTGAGTGGGGTGTTTACACTAAGGTACAGCCTAGAGTTGGGTAATAGGGATCAGAGATGATCCTGCCTTGAAGTAGTGCAATTTTGACTACTTAAAACTAGTTTCAGATGTTAATGTGAAGGCATTCCAGGGATTAAAAGCAATAGTGGGTCTCCAAAATTACTGTGTAACAAGGCCCTAATACTGTTTTGTCAACACAAATTTTGAACCATTTAATTTAATGCACAGTAGCAAACTAATCTGTGTTTAGAAGAAAGGATATCTAGTTTATAAATCTAGTGCTGATAGATCCAGGGTAAGTGACTGTTGCTTTGTGTTCAGAGTGCAAATACAGCGTGTATGTACAAAACAGGGAGAGCTGAGGCAGTTTCACCAGCAGAGCATTGTTTTATCTTACAATGACTACAGATCAAAGACTCATGCATCCAAAATCTGCCACTCCTTTCCTTTCTAAATCCTTATCACATTTTGTTTTTCTACTCTTATGCTTGTTTCTGGTCCCACTGAAATCATTTCTCCTCATTATCAGTCCCCAGTTGCATTTTTTCTACCTTACTGTTTAAGAAACAGACCTTATTTTAGGATTGTCTGGGAGGCCAAATTCAGAATTGATATTGAGAGAGTCTGTAAAGGATATACTATGAAAAAGACCTCACAAGCAACCCCTGAATTTACCCCTGAGTCTAGATATAAGTGTTGTGGGGTTTTTTGTTCTGTTTTTTTTTTTTTTTTTTAAAGGACAGTTATGGAGGTGTCAGGGAAGTACCCAAAGGAGCAAGCAATTCAGAGAAAATAGTTTCTAGGTTTGAAGGTGCTGCATGGAACATACGGAGTTAACATCAAGGAAAATATATTTTCTGTATGGTAGTAACACCAAAGTGGCTACAGAGCTCCCCGCAGAGATTCCCCACAGAGTTTCCTTTGTATTCTTGTGGAAAGGAAGGGACCTTATCTTGTGAAAGAAGATGTGGGCCAAATCGAATATGGCCTGCTTCGCACACCCCTAGTTGCTATCTAATTAAGCTGACAGGTGAGTCCAGTCATTGTAACCAGGTCTGAAGAGGATGAAATCTCTAAAGGGGAAACCTTGCTGTGATGGCGGCGTGCTGTCACTAGGGATACAGGAGAGACCCCAGGGGAAGAAAAGGAAAAAAGCTTACCGAGAAAAATGGAGGAGGGAGAAGAGGAATGGCAGCAGCAGAAGCCAGTACGGCCGCACAAACCGCATCCCTGCCGCTTGTTTAAGCGGCTGATGCTAATGAGCCGATGAGAAGAACCAATCGCGGCAACCAGCATGGCTACCGCGGGAAATTTGAAAAAACCCTGGCAAGCCTTGCGGCAGGGGTGGCGGAGAAGAGCGTGGAGGAGAGGAGCGTAGCATAGAGGAGCGTAGTGAAGAGTGCGAGTGGGAGCAGAAGAGGAGGCTGTAGGTAGCCGGTGCTGCAGCTCCTGAGAGACCTGCATTGCTCGCTGGAGGAAAGGTCCCAGCATCGTGGCTGGGAAAACCACAACTAGTCTCTGGATCTCTGACTGGCTTAGCTGCCACAAGCCAGCCAGAGCAGGGCTCTATCCCGGAGAGTCCATTGGTAGCAGCAGAATATTTTTTTTGAAAAGAAGAAAAGAAAGAAAAATTGCTGGAATATAAAGCCTTGCTTGATACAAAACAGCATCTATCCCGAAGGACCCGAATACCATCAGGAGCAAGATCTTTTCCAGCTGATGTATCAACAAGGGACCTGTTGGCATGTGGACAAGGTGTAGGGGTGGCGCAGCCTCATGGACTATCGGATCCCATGGTCGTGAGTACCCCTCGGGCATACCCCTATGGTATTTAAGATCAGCACAGAACACCCTCCCTACAAGTACATATATTTCATCAAAGTCGTGGCAGGCGAGATAAGGGGCTAGGGGTGGCCTGAAGAGGGTACCAGAGAACCTGAACTCACCAACGTCACACTTGCTAAAAATTAAATTCAGGAAGGAATTTTAAGTTGAAATTTGTATTTCAATTACCAAGCTCCTGTTGAGGATGTGGTAGACACTTGGCCTGTTAGTTTTAAAACACTTGTTTTAGTATGGTGTTATGGTGTTAGGAGATCTGGATGCCTAAGAAGTGACTCCTTCTGGGGAGCCATCATTTTACTGTTAGTAAGTTTTCTGGGTTTTTTTTCTTTTCTTCTGCAAGTTTTGCAGATTTCAGTAGGTCCCTAATTATGGAACTATAACAATATTTCTGAGAATATCTGTTACCTGCTGTGGCTAACAAATATTGCCTTGTGTTATTATAACCTTTGGCTTTTTCTTGCACGTTCTATAAATAGACAACACCAGTCTCTCCAAGAGAACAAGGGAAAAAAATGAGCCAAATAATGTTTGTGTGTCAAAGGCATTGGTGAGAGCAAGTAAATGAATCACTGGAAACCCAGATCTGGTGTAAACTGATATTGTTTTCTTAACAACCTTCAGGGAAAGGAGTCACAACTTTCTTGCAAGAAGGATAATGTATGAAATGAAGTTGTGTATTTTTAAAAATCCAGAAATCAGAAATACCATAATAAGGATAATTGAAATCAAAAGCTGATGCTTGTTGTTATCAAATCTTGTAACTTCATAAATATTGTGATTTTTTTTCTTCCTTTAAAGTACCAATAGTTGAAGCTGGATGGCTGTCAGTGAATCAGCTTTCATTTTCATTTTACTTTCATTTTAAAGTACATTTTGTGCCATAAATGTGGTGCTTAAATGATCCAACATCAAAAGCTCAATTAAATGAATCTAAAAAAACCTTTTTTTTTATAGCTAATATTATGATTTTGGAGTCTTTTTCATGATTTTTCAGCACTTGGAGTTGCACTGGATTCTTGAATTCTTCAGTGTTGCATTCTTCAGAGAACATTTAAAAGATCTTGGGGCTGTTGCAAAACCATAGAGTAAACATTTACAATATACTGTGATGGCACACATGTTAATCTGAAGCTTTGATGAGATGCAAAATGTATATTACAGTTTCTTCCTCAGGGCTTTGCTTAAGGATCTCTTTGCTTTCCTACAAGTAATATTTTTTATTGTGTTTCCACAGCAATCAAAGACATCAACAAAAATATGTTATGAAATATTTTTCAAGACAGGTAAAATATCCTTAATTATGAGAGGCAAGGAATTCTGTACTTTGGGAAACAGACTGAAAAGGATTGGAGTTTGCCTTTGGCTACATGATTTAAATAACTTGTACTTCAAGTCAGTTTACACTTCCTCACACTGTTCAGCTTGTAAACAGAACCTAAGCTAGACTCCCTTGTACTTAAATAGACTAGATTAAGTAGGCCAGAGGGAGAGGGAAAGTTTATATCAGTGGGTCTGCAAGCCAGTGAAGCTGAACTAGCTTATTCCAGCTGAGGATGTGGCTCGTGAACTGTAAGTTAATGCAAACTTAAGCTACAGATTGATCTCCAACCTGGAGCAATATATAACAAGAGCCAACAGGTGGGAGCTGAAGCCAAATTCAGATTTTTAATGTAAAGAATGGTTAACTATCATTTTCATTAATTATCCTCAAGAAAAGTCGGGAGTCTCCTATATCTTGCTGTATTCTGATTTCTTTTGAACTTTAGCCAACCATATTATTGGGTAACTGGATGAAATTAAGGATTTGTTTATACTGGGGCAGCATTATGATCTGATGGGGATGTTTTTGCGCACATCTCGCTGTGTCCAGTTTTGGGCCCCCCTACTACAGAAAGAATGTGGACAAATTGGAAAGAGTCTTGTGGAGGTTAGCAAAAATTGTTAGGAGGCTGGGGCACATGACTTCTGAGCAGAGATGAGGAAGCTGGGATTATTTGGTCTGGAGAAGGAAGACGGGGTGGATTTAATTACGGTCTTCCACTACCTGAAAGGAAATGGAGCTAGACAGTTCTCCATAGTGACAGATGATGGAACAAGAAGCAGTGTTCTCAAGTTGCAGCAAGGGAAGTTTAGCTATTAGGAAAAACTTTCTCACTAGGAGGGTAGTAAAGCACTGGAATGGGCTACCTAGAGACGTTATGGAATCTTATAGTTTTGGACGACCTGGGCAAACAAAGACTTGGTAGGGATTATATAGGTAGGGGTGGTCTTATTTTGAGCAGGGAGTTGGACTAGATGACCTCCTGAGGTCCCTTCCAACCCAATTTTCTATGATTTTAACACCCTCATGTTCGCATGCTCCAGGCTTGAAAATGAGGCTGCTTCCAGATCATTCCCGTCAGCTGTCTCTTGAATATGCAAGATGGAGGTCATCAGCAGCCATTAGGGGTATTTCACCAATATTTCTGGGGCTAGAGTGTGTTAACAGGAGCCAGAGGGTGGGGCATGTGCTGGTATCTCACTGCATTGTAGATGTACCTTAAGGGATGTCTTAATGAAAGGTTAAACCATTAGATGACCTAATTTTCCATCCTGGTCTAAACTCAATGAATTGTTGGGCAGGGGATTGATATATCAGTTTATACAGGTTTAATAATATCATTGATACCAAGAAACAAATAACAAAATAAAAGTGCTAGGCACTATATTGTACAGTTGGATAAACTTTCTTAGAATGTGATTATATAGCTCTTACTTAGGTGAGCTCTTAACTGTGTCAAGAGGAAGATAACCTTATATTTTCCTCTCACTACCTGACTCCACAGTGAAATACATGCTTGGATGCAATCCAAGCTATTTCTTTGCTAGTTTTAAATTAATATTTTCATTAAATGTATGCTATCAAAAGTGTGTGTAGTGCTTTTCAAACAAAAATGCAAACATTGAATGAAGACTATTTCAAAATGAGAATGGGAAAGATCAGGGAGGTTTTGGGAGAGGAAAAGGCAGGCAGATGTCACTTTCATACATAATAAAAATATATCAATAAAAATATGTGGCATTATAGAGAAAGTAAATGAGAAAGTTTAGCTCTCCCTGTCTGATAATAGGAGGATAAGGGTTACTCAAAGCAGACAAATTCAAAACTGCTAAAAGAAAGTGCTTAGCCTGTGGTACTTGATGTCTCAGGATATTCTTGAGGACAGTATTTAGTTAGAAGCAAAGAGGGATTGAATAGTCTCATTATCCATATATTTTTTCAGTGTTGTGTTGATGTACAGATAGTGACCACAAATTTTTGGAGGAGCTATGTAGATCCTTCATATTCTTGATATTGCGCAGAGGTTAAATATAGCCAAATAGCAGTATGAAAATCAGCAGTGAAGGATAATAAATCCTTGTGTTTTCATGGATAAACTAGTTAGTAATTTTTAGCGGTCAAGATGATACCCTGGGGTGGGGGAATTATCTTCTGTCTATGCTAATGTTTATTGCACTCTACAGCATTTAGTTTGGTCACTGTTAGAGATGAGCTGCTGTACCAGATGGATCACAAGTCTGATTCTGTAGGGCATTGCTATATTTTAAATTTACCCAGGAACTACTTTTTTAAAAGTGATATTTTGAAAATGTTGGCCATTTGGGTTATGATGGTATGCTGCATTACTGGCAGGTATTCTTTGTTTAGACATGTTAAGTAGACTTTAGATGACAGTGGAAAACTAGGAGTTAGAAAAACAGAATGGGCTTTCACTGAGAATGATTTTGCTTAGTGGACAGAAGAAAAGCAAGGGGTATAATCAGTGCCTGATTTTTTTAAGAGTCTTGGAAGCGGGGAAAATGAGATGTGTAAGGACCTAAAGCATTGAAATGTCAGTCCTACCAAGGAGTCATGACTTTAGCAGGAAGGCATGATGAAGTTATTAGAAGCTACATTTTGAAAAGGCAATAGTGGGGGATGGAGGTGAGCTGCAGAAGTCTCAGAAGAGGCGACAGTTCAGTTATTTGGAAGAAGATAAGGAATGGGGGGGTGTTGTTGTTTTGTTTTCTTATAACAGTTTTTTTTTCTTAACATAGGAAGTGAAACAGTATCTTGAAATACTGTCAGGATTTGGTATATCTTCAGTAAGCATGTCAAATATTTTGTTGGGTATTTTGGAGGGGTGGGGTTTTTTAATGCTCATTAGGGCTGAGCAAAATTTTGCCGGCTGTTTCATTTTGACTTTGTTTTGACTCATTTTGAGCTCGAAACAGCAAAACCAAAATGAAATGAAAGGCTTTGAAACAGCCTCGAAATGAAACGAGGGCAATCAAAATGTTTCAGGTTTTGAAGCTGGGCTTGGTTTCAGGGAAACGGAAAGTAAGGAGAGGAAGAGGGAAAAGTGGGAAAAATGCTCTCATATTGACTCTGTAGCTGGCCAGTAGCTGTGATCCTTCCCTGAGGTCGCTTCCAACCCAATCCTAGCGCTCTGGGAGCGGGACGGAAAAACAGCTGTGCCTTAACATGCACACACACAGTCAGACATGTCACAAGTTTTGTTTGTCAGTGGCTTGAGGTGCAAACTTAAGGGGTGATTCAATAAAGAAAGCAGACTGCTCGCATCAAAGTGATAGGGTGTGGTTAAAATGTGATCTTAGGGAATGCTGGGATGAGTGTCTCAATTTTAAGTTGCTGCAGGCTTGTTACAACTTGTACCCAAATACATGTAATTACTGCATGATCCTTGTTATGGGATAGTCCTGCCTCCAGAATGGTACTGGCACTCTTCCTAACGTGTTTTACCAGGGGTGACTGGTACCTCCTGAGTCTGGGAGGGCACAGTTTGTGGGTAGGCCTGGGGGCGGGCCCAAAGCCCCATCTCCACTTCTATACTTCTGTGCCATGGCTTAGTGCTCCCTTCCTCCCCCCGCTGCCCCCAAGCCACTGGCCCACACTGAAAAAACTGCCTCATCCTGAGCAGTGTCAAGTTAGGGGGCCAATCTGAGAGGGGGCAGATGCCTCCCTGTACCTGCCCGACCAGTTGCCTGTGTGTTTTGCATGTGTTGCACTTGATGTAAGATTGGTCTTTTCCACGATAAAATTATGCATGTAGTTCACTTGTGGTATATATTTATTTGATATGTTCAGTTTTTTCCTAATCTCCTCAAAGAAAGTGCTAGAAGTTCTGTAGACATAGAAAAATAAGCAATATAATGTCTAATGTGTGCTCATAGACATGCTATCATGACAGACCTATCATCCAGTGCTGTGCTTCACAGATGTCTGTGAATTGGAGAATGCTGCAGGTTAGCAAAGCTGAGATGTTCCCCAATGCCTTTTAACAAACCTAAATTATTTTCAAACTATATTATGACTATTATTTTAAAGTAATCCAAGTGGCCACCTGCCTGTTAGAAAAATTTTAGCTTAATCTTTCAGTATTAAGAGAATGACAAATTACATGGTAACACTAACACAGTAAAAGGAAAAACGATTTGGGTCCTGGCCCTGCATTATAAAAGTCAATGGGAATTTTTTCAGTGACTTCAGTAAGAGGAAGATTATTTTGTAATTGACTCTCTAATTAGCTTTGTAAAGTTAACTCTCCCTGATCAAAACTGAGATATACTGTTAAATCAAATAAATGTACAATTTCCTGAGAATATTCTGCAGTGAATCTGACCAGGACTGATAGCAAGTGATCTATACACTGGAAAAGTGCTATAAGTTTTCTGTAGAATACATGAAGCACTGCACTAGTACAGCTACAGTGCTTCCAGTTTGAGAGCTAGCACCCACAAAGTAGACATGGCACATCTCAGTAGTGCTGCCTAGTTCTGGTCAGACATATTCAAGGACGTTTCAGGTGTGTACGTCTGGTAGCAGTCCTTAGAGTGGCTCTGAAGTCAGCCTACCATCCCTCTATAGTCTTCCTGGCCAGGAGGTCTTCATCCTGTGATTTGCAGGCTAGACTCCTTGGCTTGGCTGAGCCCCAGGCTTATATGCTGCTCAAGCCCTGCCACATTTGGTCAGGTCCTCTATCTATCTAATAAACAGGACTGTTTATTAACTCCATACTTGCCATTTGCCCTTGGTTCACAAAAACTCTTCCCTTAAAGGGACTGTTCTGCTTTTCCTTAACAGGGTAAAGGTGGCCTGTTACATTCAGGACACTTAACTCCTGTCTTAACTATAGACAGATGGAGAAAATATTATTTGTGAGTGCTTGCGTTGGTATGAGAAGTACAACTCCCATCATGTTCTGCATAGTGTGATGCATGTGCAGTTAGCCTCTTCTTTCTCAGCTACGTGGAGCCCAGCACACATAGGGTGCTAGCCTGGTTGCACACCAAGCAGCACTGGTGCAGCTGCTGTTACCAGCCATCAGAAAAATTAGTTCTGGGGTGGCAAAGCATTCTCCCCCACCCCCTGGCCTTCCATAGCCTATGATCGCGACTATACAGTTGTTCCAATAAAACATATTCCCCAAAGAAATCCTTGACCGTTGCATAATTCCTGGCACCACAGCTGCAACATTACTCTTAACACTACCATAATATTCATGAGGAAACAGTCATGCTTTTCAATTAGCTCATTATAACCAGATTCTGTGTCTGAACAGAAAAGATACTACGCCGAGTTATATGGCATGCTTTGTTCAAAGTTATACCAGTGCAGTAGTGTGAAGAGAGAAGGCCACCGGATCTTTCCTGCATTGAGGAAGACCTCAGTTGGTGTGTAAGCTTTGACAACTCTCCCTTTCCCACCTTATAGCCCCTTCAGTATCTATGGAGAGTGGTCATGATGGATGGTCTTTTGAACTATTTTGTTTTCAGTGGGGCTGGTATAAAGTAAAGCCCATAATTGGGCTCCCTTTCTCCCTGCTCAGCTGTGCCCCAATAAAAATTGGATGTATGCTTTTATTTTTTAATTAGGGTATTTTTAAACTGATTGTAAATTATTGAAAGCTGTTATTGCAAAGCTAAGCCTGCATTTCAGGATGTCCTATGTTTCCACTGTGTTTTACACTAGGGAGCACACACTGCCTTTAGTCTTGAAACTAGAGCTCCAGGGAGAAGTACATGGAGTCTGTCTGTCGGTGTCAAGCAACAGTTGACAAGAATTGTCTTTTTATAGCCTAAAGTTTGTCTTGTTTCTCACCTGCTATGACAGATGTACAAACTCTTTGTTAGTTTCTGATTTGAGGGATGTCTGCTGTACATCTCATAGATTTCATAGATTTTCATAGACATTAGGACTGGAAGGGACCTCAGAAGATCATTGAGTCCAGCCCCCTGCCCCAGGGGTAGGAAGTCAGCAGGGGTCATAGGATCCCAGCAAGATAAACAACCAAACTTCTCTTGAAGGTGTTCCAAGTAGGTGCTTGAATCACCTCCACCTAGATCAAGCTAACTTTAAAACTATATTCAGTTATAGTAAAACCTGTTAATTTCCTGTTGCTTGTGAATTTCTTCCTCCTTCTTTAAAGTGGGTTATTCAAACTCCCTTCTGCCTTGGGTGACACAGTTTTAAACACTGTTAATAAATGTAAATTAACTCATGTGCAAGTCATGTGAAGATACCATCACTTAACATTATCACCAAACATAAAAACAAGGTTGTAATAAGTGATCTAGATTCACTTTCTCGTGTAATTTGTGTGCATTCATCATTGCTTTATGTTATGGAAATTGAATAAGCCTTCCTTAAATTCTACTTAATATGAACACTAATTTCAAATTAGGTTGAGTAAATCTACTTAGAACTATAACTGTTTGTTACACCACATAGGGAGAACAGATATAGAGCTGAACAGACAATAGTAGCTATTTTCTTTCTGGGTATCTTCACACCTTAAAATGGCTTGTGTGAATCTTTGCATGTTGAGCATGCTTTGTGATGTACTGGGCAACCTCATTCTAATAGAAGTCAATCAACACCCCAGACAGGAAGTGTGGATGTTCATGAAATTTTCAGAAGGAGCCAATGGAACATATAAGGAATATAAGTTTTGTTTTGAATGCTCTGGAATTGAAGGCAACTCTGTAAGCTTACTGGAGGCAATTTGGGAGTTCTGATGTTGGGCATCTAAAAGCTTAGCATGAGGATTTACAAACAAGTTTTATTGAGACAGCAATTTTGTTTCTAGTTTTACATAAAATTCAGGGATTAAGTGATTTTAGTTTTGATACTAGTCCATCCTTAATGTGAATTTTAATATAGTACTGTTGCTGTCCCCAAACTGACCAATTCTGCAGACAGAATGTGAGGTGGGTTTTTTGGATACTCTTGTAAAGTTTCTGTTTAAGTTGAGGTTTTTCTATTTTGTTTTTCTATTGCTCCGTTTTGTCACTTACTCATAATAAATCTCTTGGATTGGTAGGAGGTCTCAAGTGAGGTTCTAATAAGGGTCTCTTTTGGGTCCAGTAATGTTAAAAATTTGGGATGTGGGAATAAAAGAAATACTGATTAAAATTTACTGATGACACCAAAGTGTTTGGAATACCTCTTAGCTTTAAGGATTAAAGATTAAAATTCAAAGGAATCTGAAGAAATTGGGAAACAGAGCGATAGAAAACAAAATGGAATTCTACCAAGACAAATGTAAAGTGCTATACAGGGTAGAAAAGCATGCATATGGAATAGGGGATAATAGCATTGACAGTTGCACTGCAGATAGGATCTGGAGTTCATGGTGGATTACCAAGTCAACATGAGTCAGCAACATGACACTCGTACATGCTTTGTGCGTTCTTGCTCTTTTGCGTGCAGGTTAAGTGGAGGCGATTTATTTTATTTTTCCAAACAGTTGAAAGACTTTCATAATGAAAATGGAGAAATCTTGTTTTTCCTTACTATAGAGGGCAGGACACATGATAATCTGCATTAAAACAGATTTAAATTATATCTGAGCTGAAATTTCCAAACTATAATAACAGCAGGACAATGGAATGAGGTGCTTAGGGAAGTTATGGAAACTTTCACTAGAGGTTTTCAAGAAGCAGCTGGACATGTTTGTGTGGGATGGTTTGTGACAGGTGTAATGATTAAAATGTCTTTCAAAAGTTTGAACAGCAGCTGTACAAATGCACAATCTTCTTGAAATGTTCTGAAAGTGGTTGAAATGCTCCAAAATAGAAGCTTTTTAAATAAGGTACTCTTCTGATTCAGGGGAGACGAGGATTTCTTAGGGTAATATCTTTTAATGGACCATCTGCATCTTAGGTTGTGTATTTTCCATTGTCAACTTTGGATTTTGAGATCTTCCATGTTTATATAGTATTGTTAGAGTAATGTTATAGCCACGTTGGTTCAGAAATTCTGCAAGAGGCAAGGATTCCTTAGCAGTTGGTCCAACAGAAGATGTCACCCTTAGAGATCTTTACTTCTTGCATAATTCCTGATCCATTACAGTTGCAATACCCCTCTCTAATTGTGTAGTACTGCCAGCTCTCAGCCATCAGTGGTGCTGGGACCCCTGTGGAACTTCCACCCCCCTTCTGAGGCCCTTACCACCTGCAAACTCCTGGGGCTCCTATACACGTGCAGCAAGGCTGCTCTGACACACTGTAATTACAATGCATCGGAGCAGACTCGATTAATTGACTGTGCAGGAGCTAGTAGTTACCAGGTTCCTGCAGACTCCAGTGTCCCATTTATCAGCATCCCCATGCTGAAAAATGGCAGTGGGCAGGCCCCCAGTGGCTGGGATTAGGAACTCTTTTCTCTGCACTCTCCTCTTCTTTCCCCTCCACTCACCCCACTTAAGTTGTCCTCTACTCCCTCCCCTCTACTTCCCATCTCTGTGAAGGGAGAGAGGATTGGAAAACAGCTCCAGATGAGCTCCCTACAGCACATTCTAGCATCCCATAGCTGGCACTAGACAACAATGCAGCACTTTGAAATGCTTCAGATGGAAACAGCACAGGGAAGGGAATATATATTAATACTTTTACATGTGTCAGATGTCTGCTCCAACACATACTAAATAGCATACTCTAGCAGTCTCCATGTCACTGTATTTAGCATCCCCAAACTTCAAAATGATGTCAGGGGCTCTTTCACTAAAGCTCATTGAATAAGCTTTAGTTAAAGTGCCCTGCCACAGTTTTGAAGCACTGGACACTGACTGCATATGATGCCGTGGATCCTTTAATTAAAGCAGCTCTGAGAGCAGCTGTAATTAAAATGCCTCACTCCCACCTCAGAGCACTTGTAAAGCCACCCTGTCTGTCTCTGGTATATGTGTTCCAAGTGCATTTCACTTGTTGCAAATGTCAGTTATGTCTGTCCGCACCCAAAGCCAGTTTAGTTACTAAATTGCAAAAGGTTAAGTTTTTCTGCCTAAAATGATAAGAATGATGCAAGCAATATACTTACTTGCTTTCATAACATATTTCTGTTGCAACCAAAAATATAAAGCAGGAAGAGTTATTAAGGTTAACTCTGAAGACTGAATTCCTCATTTAGTTATGAACAAGTGGGATTTTACACCTTTCTAAATGCAACTATTCATAAAAAGCTGTTGCTGTAACTTTTTTATGGGAGATATCAGCAAACGTCCAATATTTGCAATCCATTATAGCCTTTTTCTCTTCCCAGTGTCTCTGGAGCTAGATACATCATTCGGCCTACAAGGAGATTGTAAAATTTGACACATCACTTTCATTCTATTGTTTCATTATTTTAGGGTTATTCAGCCCAAATAGGGGTGCTGCACAGGAGGTCTGTGCAGGAGCTGAGCAGGCAAAGTGCCCACACATTCAACTTACTGGAACAATGCTGGGGTGCTACTTCAGCCTGCAGTAATGCTATTCTACCTTCTCTTCTCTTCCTTCAGAGATTTTGGCTAGTGAATCTGTCTAGCTACAATCGTTTGCCAGACTCAACCCTTTCTAACTTCCAAACATCATATAGTCTTAGAAACAGTTCCCAGAAGTAACTGTATTCATGAGTTAGGACCATTTCTTAACCTCATGCAGTGAAACTACTGTGCTTCCTCTCTGTATACATACCTTTTCCTCTCAATGGTAAAAGAAGCAGGATTTTGTTTGATTTGCAGCATTCATTGGGTAAATTAACATTCTATTCTTTCTTCTTTTCCACTCCCTTCATCCCTATCTGCATTATTATATCGCCTTGTACTACATTTGATACTTTTTTATTGTCTTCATATATGGCTCTAAGTCTGTAGGTCTCAGTTCCTATGGTAGCAAATGACACTTCTATGCTACAAAGTAGAATAGCCCTTCTGAACTCTAATATAGTTTTCCTTCTGCGTGACTGATTTATTAGTATAGAAAACTGCAGTAAAGTACTAAAATAATGTGTTTTGCATTCTCTTGACAGAAAGCTAAGATGAGTATTTTTCTAGTGATACTATCTATAGGCTAAATTGGCAGTTTATAATAATTTTTTCTGGGGTTTTTTTCCAATTGATCTTGACTAAGAGATGAAAGTTTTATAAACTGATTCAGCTGAATATAATGTCTACTGAAAGCTGCATTTGTACAACTGTCCATCAACATGCTGTTACACAAGGATCTCCCGTCATACCCACGTAGAAAAGTAAGTTTTTGACTGACAGAGTAGGTTGTGGTATATGGAGATGATGTCACAAGTATGTCCAGAATAACAAGGTGGCTGACAGTGGAAGATGTTAAGAAAATGTGTTGCTTGCCTATTCTAAATTCATATTGGTGGAAAAACTCACTGAACTGACAGGCTAGAGGATTGCTGTTGGAGATCCTTCTAATAATTCAGAATCCTAGATTCTAGTGTCGTGATTATGCCCCTGCGGTTTCACTGATTCCACTTTCCTGGCATCATTAGAATTGTCATAAATGGATGTTTTGGGGGAAGAAGCAACCTTGTTCAGAGACTGGATTTGGTGCGGAATCCTTCAGGGCAGTGGTTCCCAGGCATTTTGAATCAATGAAGCATTGTCAATAGTCAGCATTTCTCAGGAAATGTTACCAACTTTTTATTTGAAAATATTGTAAAGCCATTAGGAATCTAGTGCTATCCACAAATCACTTGCTGTGATCCTGAAAATCACCACTGATCCACCAAGCATACTCAACCCCTGGCCTGCAGGCCAGATCCCTGTCATCTAGCCCTATGTGCCAGATCGAGCCTACGGGGCGGAGTGGGGTCTGACCCCAGTGGGTAGGGGCAGCACAGGGACCAATCTTGGCGAGTGGAGGCCAACCAATGACATGTGAGGCCCTATGCAGGCCCCTATGCAGGCCCTTATCCTCTGAACCAGCCCTGTGCCAGCTACAGGACTGCCATCTGGCTTGCAGAGGCAAAAGGCTGAGTGATGCTGGCAGTCGACTGGCCATGGTTTGGGAACCTGTTCGGTGTCCTGATGGACCTATAACATACGAGAAAATTTTACTCGCTTGAAAATATACTTGGATTAGGCCATGTACAAATGAAATTATGACTGCAATGGGTATCAAACATATGATCCATGAAACTGTTCCTTCAAGCCCACTGATAGTCTGGCAGGCTATGGGAAATTGGGAAGCATAGCCTGCTGCAGAATTCAGGGTCCCTGCACCCTGATGGACAAGGCCAAGATCCTGCAAAAAGGATATTTTGATGTATATAGGTCCATTCATCAAAACAGTCACTCATATTCAATTGCTTAGATGCTTCAAAACAAATGAGTGAGGCTTGGTTGTTTGATGTTTCTTGATGGATTTGCTAGAGTTCTGGCCTGTTAAATTTTATTCTAGCATTACTGAAGCCTGTTACAAATTCATTTTTACTGTTTCATTTGTCAGTTACTTGAAATAGTGAGGACTTATGCATACTAAAAACTTGAGGCAGGCTGACTTTTATCTTCATCCATTACACTAAGTACATATGGTAAAGGAAACTAAAAGTACAGTATGTACATCCTGAGCATAAAGTTTATAGGACAGGAGTATCAGAAGATATGGGCCATGGACATCTGGTCCTTGGTGCTGCCTCTGAGTTTCAGAGTTGACCTATGGGTCACATGCCAGTGGTGTTCATGGGATCAGCTTCACATGCAGAGATTGGGACCTGCCCCACTCATGGAGCCCATTCTGGTTGCTCTGGGATCCATGCCACATACAGTGCCTGTCCCTGCCACTCTAGGACTTGCAGTTCATGTTCTGGCCACTTTGGGTAGAATGGGAAGTACAAATTCCAGAGTGGTTGCCACTGATGCTGGATCCAGCATGCATGGGGTGGGGGTAGGTTGGGGAGAGTGTGGTCCATGGCATCTTCTAAAGGGTCTTCTGTAATCAGTTCTAATGGGAAAAAGAGAAACACCATCTAGTCTGGGTTACTAGAAGAGGCTCCTTGCTGGACCAATTTAGTAACCCAAGATTCTGTATTTTTTGGGCACTGGGCATTGCAAAATGTGCGTTCATCTTGAGTGACAGGATTTCACAACAGTGGAGCCTGGTTTCTTTTTTTATTTTATGCACTTTTCCCAGGAGTTTTCTTATTGATAGTGTATCTTTCTATGGCAGTGGTTCTCAACTTTTTTTGGACTCAAAGCACCTTTCATTGGACTTGAGGCACCCTCTGTCACTTTTGTGAATTGAGTGGCACCCAATTTAAAAAACTAACGTATGTATTACAGTGCTTACCTCCCTACATAGGGGCTGGGCAGTCAGGTGTGGAGGATCGTTCAGGCAGAGATAAACCTGAGTTTGTCTATCTGTTTAGCTTATCTGCTTCTTTCCTTCCACCTCTCAGCACCCTTCAAAGAACCTGGCACCATCCCAGGGTACCCTGGCTGAAAGTGTCTGTTCTCATTGCATGAGAATTAGTCTTATTAATGGATCTGTAAGTCCTTACCAAAAGTTTGCTTCATGTTGACCTTGAAGCTTCCATAAAGGAAAGAGCATTTTACCATGAAACGATCAGGGGCCACATAACCTAACAAGAATTACAAAAATACCTATTGCACTATACATCTTCTTGGTCTAACTATACCAGCATACTTTATTATTTATAACACTGCATTGCTACAGCATTTAGCACTGTATTTTTTCAGCACTACTAAATTTTGTTCTTAAGGCTTTCAGGGTTGCATGTTGAGCATGCAGATTTAGGACAGCACTGGTCCCAAGTGGCACTCTAACATTAAATATTAAATAACTACTTTAAACTGCAGGCAAGAGGAAAATCAGGAATCAACTAAATCTTAAGCCATAAAATTTAATAGGAAGGCAATGAAGATTTCCCAATTTATACTACCTGCTACTTTGCACATTTTAACAGAGGGCAGTCCTTCTGCAGTAGTATTTCTTTCTCAAATCACTTTGTCTGTGTTCCATACTGCAGGAAGCCATTTAATATTTGCAAGAACAGGCCAACCCAGATAAGCAGAGCTGCTGTAGCTCTAGTGTGCTGAGTGGAGTGCCTTGCTCTGTATTATTGCCCCCTTGAAGTAACAATCCCACATCTAACAAGGCAATCTGTATTATTTAGGATTAGTATAGTTTTGTAAACTAAATAATAAATTATAAAAAATAAATAAATAAATATAACTTAGATCCCAGTTTAGGCTCCCACCAGTTACTAAGTGGAAAAGGGAATGGAATGCACTAATAATAACAATTCTCAGACTTTATGATCTCTTGCTTAGTACTTTCACTAAAGCCGGACTTCATAGTACCTTTGTAGCTTGTATTATGTTTTTAGTTTTGCCCCTGTCCTGCTAGATTATTTGCATGCTAATGAAACATTATATGGCAAAACATGTCCATGGCTACGGGCCAGGCACAAGTTAAAAACTTTAATAAGATCCACTCAGAGGTGTGTCTCAGTTCTTGTAGTGTTTGCTCTATGCCCTTTCAAATGTACAAGAAAGGCTATAAATGTCAAAAGCCTGAGTAAAGATAATAGTAGGAATTCTGGAAGCAAAATATAGTGTTTAAAGTGGTGATTCTCAACCAGGGTACCGTGCCATGAGACAAAACCACAGATTCCAAAGAGGAATCCCTAGTGTCAAAAGCATTATAACCTGTTGTGGTTTTTCTAAGTTCTTTGCAGCTGTCGCGCCGCACCTTGCTGCATGCACCGCTGCTGGGGAAAGCACGGCTGAGGGTTGCTGAGGCAACTAATGAGAGTCAGCTGATCTAAGGGGCAGGGCTTGGCCCTATAAAGCCCAGAGCCAGAGTCAGGCTGGCAGTTCCCTGCCAGCAGGAGCAGGGGCTCGGGCTCGGGCTCGGGCTTGGGCTCCCAGGGACAGATTGTGAGAACAGTTCACAAGAGCTCCAGAGGCTGGAGTAATGATGTAAGTTGGAGCCAGGAGGCTTACGCCATTATGGCCAGGTACCTGATGTTTGGTTATAGCCAGGAGACTTGTGTTATGTTTTGTTAGTATTGGATTACACCAGTGGTTTGGAGGAGGCCTCATGGGAGACCCACAGTAGGGTGGGGATCCTGGTGCCAGTGGGGCACAGTAACCTCAGGGGAAACCCACAGTGGTATGGGGATTCTGGCGCCAGTGGGGCGCAGTAACCTCTAAAGGGACCCCAGCAGTGGGGGGATCCTGGCACCCTGGAGGGCGCGATTCAGTGCCAGTTTGGGTGCAGCAAGCCCCAGAGAGGGGGCAAGCATTGAAGAAGCCCAGTGGGGCACAGCAAGCGCCAGAGAGGGCGCAGCAACAAGGGGTGCGGAGACCCCAAGCTCATGAGGGGTAGTATTGTTGAGAGGCCTGAGAAGGGGCCGCATTGAGAAGCCCATGAGGGGCAATATGTGAGAAGTCCTAGATAGGGGGCAGTATTTTAAGGAGCCCACGACAGGCAGCATTATTGAGAAGCCCTGTGGGGCACGGCGGGCCCTAGAGAGGGGAGCGCCATTCGAGAAGCCCAGGCGGGGGGCGGGGGCAGTAGTGAGAAGCCCAGGCGGGGGAGGGCAGTAGTAGTGAGAAGCCCAGGCGGGGGGGCAGTAGTATTGAGAAGCCCAGACGGGGGGGGGGGGGGCAGTATTATTGAGAAGCCCAGATGGGGGGGACAGTAGTATTGAGAAGCCCAAGAAGGGCAAGTCGAGGAGCTAGCATGACATTAGGCTAGCACAGCAATAGACCCCAGCCAGGGGCAGGGTGCTGTAGTGGGCCCAGAGACAGGGGTTAGCAGCACAGTGTCTCCTAAAGAAAGGGTAAGTGCTGAGCTGGTCCCCTGGTTGAAAAGGGAATAGTAGCACAGTACGCCTGGCCTAAGAAGAGGGTAGTTGTGCGGTGGGCCGAGAAGACCGGTTGCTCTCTGGGTGGCCCCAAAGACGGGCAATATTGATGAGATGGCCCACGAGGAGAGGGGGTGCTGACAGGAGGCCCAGAGCGGGAGAGAATATAGAGACAGCCCAGGAGTGTCTGGAGGGCACCCATCATACGGGGAACCACTCCGGCGGGTCCAAGAGATCGCAGGGATGAAGGTCCCGATACGCCGCGCCCAAAGCGGTAGAAGGTAGCCTCCCATCTTATACTTATTAAGATCAAAGATGTGGCGGGTGACAATTGAGGGTGCCTTGGGCTGGACTTGGCGCGGGCGGAGGGCCTTCAGGAGATCACGGCCCTCCTGCAGGACACTGCCATGTCGTAGCAGCACGAGAATCGCTCTCTTTTTTCCGTAGTCAAAAAAAAATGAATGTTAAAAGCTGGCACTTTCCAAGGGGTGCCTTGAGTCTAACGAAGGATTCCTTGAGTCTAAAGGGATTGAGAGCCACTGCTTTTAAAGAGATCCTTTGTTTGCATGTCCAAATTCATGATGCTGTTAAAGGTCACTCCTCAAAGCAGCGGTAGTGGTGGTATCTGAATTCTGGAAGCAAACTCCCAAGCTGTGAACGTGCTGCATTCTTTTTAGTTTGGTCTCATCTTTATTCACATGAAAAAAGCGTATTTAGTAAGTATAGTTCTGTGCACATTAAGACATTATTTTCCAAGGGGCAGATTTGTGGGCACCTTTGGATAATTGTGCATGCACACATTTGCATAATAGCATTTAATTATAGTGTGAAAGGTAAAGCAATTCTCTCAACTGAATAATTTTGCCTCCAAGGGCTGTGTGCGCACAGTAGCTAAACCTATATGAACTGCAAAATTAAATATGCAGTTGCTTCCTTGTCTTCAAAATCAGGTTCCAAATGGTTATTCTTTTTTTTTTATCATTACAAATATTATTAATTCTTTTTTCCTATTAATATATTAGTACTATGCATAATAACCTGTGGTCGTATGAATCTGTCCTAATGTTGTATTCAATAGCAGTGACTAAAAATGATGTTTACTACAGTCAATGCTAGGTGCCTGACTTGAGTGCTGCCTCCTGCTAAAACCTTTAACTTTTTAACTTTGAAAAACCTTTTAGCTTTGCAAAAGTGACAAGCTCTTGCAGTCCTGGAGCCAGTCACTAGAGGGTGAAAATCGCATGCACTAAGCAAGTGTATTACAATATATGCATTTAAGAAGAGAATAGAGCACAGAGCATATACACAACAATGTAGAAAATGAGACGAGAATCGGATATATAACATGCCCCTTCATGTCTGTACAGTAGCCATTTTATCTCCCTGCACTGTGTACACCTCCATGGTAATCTGTAATTCCAAGTCCTATTTTGACTATTATGTTTGAGGCTGTTTTAATGTTAAGTACTGAAATTCAGCACTAATTTAAATTATATCGGTACAGAAGAAATGGGAGAGGGACAAAGAAGGGAAGGAAAAATTACCAGGTGTAGAGACCAGGTGGTAGAGGAGTTCAAGCAGCTTGACCTCCTGCCCCTGTTCACACCTTGCCCCCTGCTGCCTGTCCACTTCCACTTGCCCCTGTGCCTTCCTGCCCTCCCCACCCCTGCCCTGCAGCTTTGGTTCCCACTTCCCCTCCATGTTCCTGTCCCCTGGCTGCCCTGGCCCTGTCTCTGGCTTCTGCATGCTCTAGCCCTGCTCCAGCCTGGGACATGGAGCATGCGTTTGCTCTGGCCCCAGCCTCACCCCATACCATTGACAGTGGTGTGGCAGCTATGGCCCCGACTCTGGGAGCAGGCCGAAGCTGCCACCACCACTGCTTCCTTGCTGGGCTGGGGCTGGAGTAAATGCATGATCCATGCCCCAGGCTGGAGTCGGGATGGAGCCTGTTGTAACCAGAGCTCAAGAAAGGATAAGTGGGGCGGGAGGAGAGTGCATGTGGTGGGGCAGAGACAGTGGGATGGGGGGAGATGGTGGAAGAAGCAGGGGAGGAACACAAGATCGAGAGGCTTCAGGGAAAGCGGGGAAAAGTAACAGGGGGACAGGCAGCAGCTGTGGCTCTGGCCCCAACCCTGGATCAGCTGCAGCTGGGGCCAGAGTCACACCACCTGCTGGTCATTGTCCACCATAACCCCCACTGCCTCATACTCGGATCCAAAACAAGGATCTGTTCTCCCCATTGGAAAAAGTAAGCCTAATATTATATGTGTGTTTAATGTAAATATGCTATATTTGATCTAGGCTAGTCTACATAAGGCCCCTTTCCCAGGAGAGGTTTCCCACCACTAAACTAAACAGCTGACAATTTGTCAGGCTCTGCCAAGGGGCTGGACAGAATCTTTTTGATTCTTTTGGTTCAAGAATCAATTTTTATTAATCGATGAAGTAAGTAAGAGTTTAACTTAAATTTTTGGGATGTAAGTTTTAAGACCTCAATTAAACCATGTCCTTGAGAACATGCCAAACTTTAAGCATATGTGTAATCTCATTGATTTTAGAATTTGGTCTGTATTTAGTGCTTTGGACCAGAGCAGGTTACCTTGCAAAGGTTCTCTTTCCCATTTTCTTGCTGCTCTGAATCCTTCAGGAACATCTTAAAATTTTATTAGCAGCTTGAAGTTAAAAGGCTTGAGAGGTAAGGAAATCTGCTCTGTACTTTGAACCAAGAAAGCATGTGTCATGTTGAATGAGAGCAGTCAAATCTTTTAGTTCATTCTTGAGAAGTACTCTAGAGTGCTCATTTAAAGATGCTGCTGTTATGCTAGTCTTCTACTTTTGAGAAAATGTTTGAGGTTTATACATGGAGAGACATTTTTTAGCTCTGCTGTCACCCCAGTACCTTGGTTTCACATATGAAACACTACACCATTTATTAACCAAGTTAGTTCATTCTGAGATCTCTCAAAGGTGATACGTTTATTGAATATATTCAGGGCATCCACATTTTGCCCAGCGGAAGGCCAGATTGTCATAATGTTTTGAGTCTCAAAGACGTACCTAATTGCCATCAAATAAAGCAGATTGCTGCTGCCCTTTTCTTTTATCATTAGATACAAACTGGTACATAGAGGTTTCCCAGCATTGGCTGCTCCCCCCTCTTCTCCCACCTTCCCCCCCGGAGGATTTCAGTCGGATCAATCTGATCCCTCTGCTGTCAGCTACTTAGTTTTAAAAAAAAAAAAAAGGTAACTTGCACTTGCCAAATAAAACTCTGAAATCTGCAGTACATTAAAATGGTTCTCAGTCTTTGATGGTTGTCAGTCTTAATTAAATATATTTCCTTAGAATGAGTGGCAGTCTATTCAAGATCCTGGGTCTAGCAGCAAACGAAGCTTGGTAAGCTTATGGCAGGGATAGTATAATAGGATAGAGAGTTCTGGTGGGTAGATTCAAGTGTTTGCAATCCCCATGTTAGGTATGAGAAAACTTCTCTGTGTTTAGTAGTCCTACACTGCAGGCAATTGTGCTCATCTCTGTTAGGGGTCAGGAAGGATATTTTCCCTTTCATGAATTTTTTGTGTGTGTTTTCCTTTCTTTGAAGCATTGTACATTTCCCACCTTGAGCTGTGGCCATTTTGTTTGGTGTATACTGGTGTTCTTGCTTATGCTTAGTAACCAACCTCTCATATAGCTGGCTAGAAGGCCTTGCTCTTTTGCTCAGGGTTCCACTGCTGGCCAGATTGGGGATCAGGAAAGAATATTTACCCCAGGTCGGACCACTGAGGACTGTGGGATTTTTGCCACCTTTTGAACTTGAACCATGGTCCCATTCCTAGGACCCCCTGGGTTAATCGAAATATTTCTCTTCCATTTGCATAACAGGACATTGGCAGTCCTCTCCTTTTATGCTGATTTTATCTGTAGAATTTTGTAAGTTTTATGTTTTGTTTTCATATACGTGTTTTGTGGCTCTTGTGTATGAATGGCCAATTTTAGGAGTCTTTGTTTAACTGGTGGCTTGCAAGTGTAGGGAACAGGACTCCGCAGGCTGAATGGACCCATCTAATCCTATGTTCTTAACTGTAATATGAAGTCTTTAAGAGCTTTATTATATAACCTTTAGCAGACATGGAGAAGGTTTCCAAGTCAATGTCAAAGAGTGCTTATATAGTCATACATATATCAGGCCTCCTCAAGGGGTCTGGAAGTAACCATCCTATTAACTATGACAGCCATCTCAGGGCTTCCATCTGGGCCTGATAACCAGGAAAACAAGGACCAGGGAACACAAGCTAAAAACATCTCCTGTTAGAAGTATAGGTGTACTCACATGCATCACTCCCACAGTATTCTGATTTGAAAAGCGAAGAGAGAGTGCCCTCTGCCACACTGTGATCAACTCCTACAAGGCCAGAGCTGTTCATTCTGTTGTGAAAGGACAGCATTCACCTTTGCAACCCTTTACCTACCATGTCTCCCATACATCTTCACTAGGGCTGCAGTAAGCCTCGTGCTGTCCCTATCACAGGGGTTTTCAACTTTTCTGGGTCCATGTACCCCCAGTGGCTGGTCAAGAAGGCAAGAGTCCCCCCGGCAGCCAGATGAGCGGGTGGGAGGGGGAAGTGTCCCCCAGCAGCCAATCAGCAACTGGGAGTGGTGGGTCCCCAGTCCCCCCATAGCTGATCACCAAGCATGCCAGTGGCATGACCACAGTGGAAGTGCCAGTGGCATGGCGATGGCACTCACTGCCGAGTACCCCCATAAGCCATAAGAAGTACCCCTGGGGGTACACATACCCCTGGTCGAAAACCCCTATCAAATGGTGAAAATTAAAGAGATGAGACTATATGGTATCTAATACTGAGAGCATAATATCTAATATTGATTGGAGTGCAATACTGAGAGTAGCTCATTTTATACTCTCCTTGTATCCTGTCCTTTCTTTCACTGGCACCAGGTCTCTCTCTTCTTTGGCTGTTAGGGCTTTGCATAGATAATAGTTTGTATGACTTACATGTACTTTGTTGCTGCACAAACTGGTCATGGTGCCTGCTTCAAGAAGTGTTTATGCTTTCTAATTAAATGGGTTTTAGAGATAATGCATTAATATTCCCTGATGCTTTACTGGAACTTAGGGCTTCTTACTGCTAGGTAAGAGCAGCAGTTGATAGGCTACAGTCATCTTGTTTTGTTTGGTCTCATCCTGGCCTCATGAATCCTGCATTTCTTCCTGTCCGTCGTCTTGCTTGCCTAGCTCAGTCAAACAGCCAGTGTATTCTCTTAGAAGGTGGGAGATATGGGGTATAATCCCCTTGTGCTGAAGAAGGAATTGAGCCAGATCTCCCACCTTGAGCAAATGTCCTAATGATTAAGCTGCTTTATAATAAAGAACATTATTTCCTTCTGTGGTGGGAGCAGTATTTTTAAAAGTCAAGCAACTATGACAGCATTTTGTGAAGACCCTGATCTGTTGCTGCACGTTTAACAGTCAGATCATGCCAACTGGATATGACACCTGACTGCCACTCCACCTAATTTCCAGATCCCAGTAGGATTAGACAGGAGCTAGGTATTTGATTGATCAGGCTGGGACAATTCTGGAAATGCACAGAAGACAGAACAAGGAAACAACTGCTGAGCCTTCTGGTCACTGAGGTTAAGTACAAATAGCCAAAAAGCCCAAGGCAGAATCAGTTCAATCTATGCAGCCTCCTCTAAGCTGCATAGATCCAAGCCCATAGGCAGGGGACACTAGAGCACATCTCCCAGCCTGCTGGCCATTTTGACTCCAGCCAAGTGGGACCATCCCCAACTGCCCAGCACATTCCCCCAAGTCCCTGCTGTCCCACAACTGGGCATTGAACCCTGGGGCTCCAAAGGGAATTCTCCCCTTCCCGCTTCCCTGTGGCTGCTTGCCTCAGTCTCTACCACAGAAGAGAGGGGGAAGGAGCCCCCCAGTCCATGCAGCCCAGCATGGGGGCATCAGGGAGCCCCTGCCTTGGTAGGGCCTGGGGCAGGGAGCCCCTGCCTTGGTGGAGCCCCTTGGTGCCAGGGTTCCCCCAGGCTGAGGCAGCCCTGGGGGGGGAGTGGGAGGGGAGAATTCTCCTCTGCTTCCTGAGGCTGTCCGGGGCTAGGGAACACTGGGCCAGGATGGGGGAGCCTCCCGAGGTGGGGACTGCATGGTGCTCCCAGGCTGGACAGCATGGACAGGCACCTGGCCTGAGGGACTCCTTCCCCCTCCCACCTGTGGCAGCGGCTGAGGCAAGTAGCTGTGGGGGGAGGCAGAGGGGCGGACTTCTCTGTAGCTTCCCTGGGCTGCTCTGGGCTGGGGGAAGCCCCCAGAGGTAGGTGCTCCCTGGTAGCTCCATGCTGGGCTTCATAGGTGGGCATCCAGTCCAGAGGACAGCTTCTCCCTCCCTCCTGTGGCAGTGGCTGAAGCAATCAGTGGCTGGGAAGTGCGAAGGGGGGAATTCCCCTTGGATCCCCTGGGTTAAGGGACCCCAAGTGGGGTGAAGGAAGCCCCTTGAAGTGGGAGCTCCCTGGTGCCTATACCCCAGGTGACCTTGGGAACTCCTTTTCCCTCCCTCTTGTGGCACCAGCTGTGTTGGAGAGGGGGAGGTAGGGAATTCCCCCAGCCTGTGGAGGGGATTTCCCTCCCCCCATGCCCTGTTTAGACCTGTGCTATGGGGGCCTGCAAGTCTGTGCCTCTGCCCCCCGTCCCTACAGGCTGATGGGCACAGGCAGGAAGCAGGCTAGGGAGCAGAGCATCAGGGTAGTCCTTGCTCTGCTGGAGCAGACAGCATGGCCCAGGACTGCAAAGCACCCTGGGATGCTGGAAGACTGTAAGTTGACTTGAAGCCGGAAGAGATCTGGGACGGAAGTTCCATAAACCAATTGGATATAAATTGTTTAAGCTTGATAGTGCATATCTCCAGGTTTATCTTAAACTGGTTTTGGCCATATTGAAAGTGGTTTATGTGCACTGAATCTGTTCTATTAATGGTTTAAACTATTTTCCAATAACTTAAAATGGTTTATGTGTAACTTCTCTCCCTAGTCTCAGGGTTAGACAGTGACTGAGGCGGGGAGTCTTTTGAAACAGAATTTTGAACTTTGGTTACTGCTTAAGTCCTTCTTTGGGTCTGCCTCAAAATGCTTTCTTAAATCAGGAACAGGTGTTTATATAGGCAACCATTGATCCTCTGCATCATAGTGTATGCATAAGAGGTCTTGTCATGCCTGATGAATCTGTTTATGGCTGACGAGCCCAATTTGAGAGAGATACAGCTTGTTACAAGTTTCACAGATTTACATGTTGTCTGGGTTGGAGTCCCAAGTTTATAGCATGCTGCTTTCTTCTTTCTTGCTTTGCTTCCATCTGGATCAAAGCTGCTTCATGCTGAGCTGCACCCAGTGGAAGCTGTTCCCTCCAGACTGGGCAAGATTCTGCATGCTCCTCCCAGCTTTCTACATCAATGTTGAATGACTTATAATTTTTGCACACATCATAGTACTGCCATAGAAGGTGATCCCACTTTGTAGTAGAGCCACCATGAATCTCACTACACAAAATATTCTTGGGGATACAGTCTCCTCCAATTCTCCTGACATGGTAGATCCATCACAACCTCCTTTTCTTCATAGTGGTACATAAGTGTGCCAGTCCTGTGTACTCCAGTACCTGTTTGGTGTTCTGTCTTCTGATTCTATTTTCATGATCGTACGCAGATATCTGTGGAAGCTGTTCAGTCTCCTTATATGCCTAACATATGCAGTCCACATTTCTGAACTGTAAAGCAGGATTGACAGCATCCAAGTCTCATAGATTTGCATCTTCTCCTTAGCTGATGGTTGCTGTTATTTTATGTACTTTTTTTGTAATGGTCTAAAATTCTTAGCTGCTTTTCCAGTTCTGTTGGCCAGTTCAGTCTGAAGGTCAAGTTCCCCAATTTTCAATTAAAAAAGTAACCCAAAATCTACAATTTTTGTGATTAAAATGAAACACCACTAATATGAAGATTATATATATTAGTGATGTTTCATTTTAATCGCAGGAAACGTGGATTTTGGGTTACTTTTTAAATCTGAAAATTGGGGATTTTTCTAATCGGAGAAAACCAGAATCCCTGCTAATAGCGAAGCCTGTTCTCTCCTTTCTCCTGCTGGCTTCCCATGCCAAAATATGGTATAATAATTCTCTTGGATAGAACCTGTATCTGAGAGCCGAGTTTCTGATAATGCAGCAATGTCAATACCTAGTCTAACCAATTCATAGTTTATAGTGCCATTTTCCATAAATCAGAGTCAGAATTGAACCCAGGGGACAGAGTCCAGACACTTCAGCATGCAAGTCATTTTCTCATTTTGGCCAGTATAGATCACACCAAGGCCTTCAGTGTGTCTGTGTAGGAAAGTATATGAAAGGGTGGAGGCTACCTTAAATCTGACATCCCATCTTCAGACCGTTGAGAACTGAGTGTTTACACATAAAATAGACTATTTAAGTTAAGGTCAGTCTTTATAAGTTTTAAAGGAATAATACATGGTAAACAGATGCTATAAGTGAAATGAGCATTATATATTTATATGTGGTTTTATTAAAGATTGGAAGTCATGGTTAAATATCATGATCTATAATAAATCTATAACTGACCATTTATTAAAACATCTACTATTCATTTTACCTTTTATTAACCATAAATAGAATCTTAACTGGAAGGCTGCAGCTTTCCTTCTCTATTTGGCACCAAAACATGATTGTAAGTAACAACATCTCACCTGTGATTGCTTTTTGGTCCTCTTGTAGAATTGAAGAAAACATACAATTGGCCTTTGTCAAATGACTGGCAAAATATTTTTGATGCACCCAGTCACAGTCTAGAGCCAGTTCAAAACTCACGTCAGAACCATAAACCTGCAACTGAAAAATGTAATTGGGAGACAAAATATACAATGAACTGCAAAGAGTTCAGCCAAACATTTGTTATGAATCAAGCCCTAACAATGTAGTTAATTTATGTAAAAAGTCATCCATCTCCAACAGAATGTTTCTTGAATACTGCTGATGCATGTTAGGAGCAGTTTTAATGGACTTTTGCTGGTGTAGCTGCAACCACATCAGGAGCACTTTGTCAGGAGGGCTGTGCTTATACCTGTAAAACACTCTTTGTGTAGACATGGCTTCAGATTACCTTCCTTCCAGTGGGAAGGTGGGAAACCATGCACTCAACTCAGTGACAATTCAGTTTATTCCTGAGGGAGCACATCTGTTTGTAACCTCAAGGCTGGTAGTAATTCCACAACTGAATTACTGATAGTTTGCAGATATAGATAGTATCTCTTCCAGTCTTAAGACTGAAGGAAATATTTGCTGTATGCATATTTCTTTAAATTTTAATGATTCAGAAATATCACTTGCCCTTGGAACAGTCAGAGCTGTTGATTTAATTTAATGGTGGATTTATAGGATTCAGTATACTTTAGACCTATTTAACAAACATCTTGTTATATTTTGCATCTTTTTAGATTTAATAAGACATGCATAAATTAAATACTAACCAGTTATTGAGTTAATTCTAAGTAGTTAACTTCACAAGATAAAGTAAATTGGTTATTTAAATAGCTAAGCTAGATCATTCATTTGTTACATAGTTAATAGCTATTGTATCCAACATCCATTTAATAACCCCAGTGCATTTAAGATTGGAATTAAATTCATATATCTACCATGATCTTGGCTTCAGATACTTTACTGTTAATTAAAACAATGTGCCTGTGTAGAACTGAGCTCGGGTAGCATGAAAGAGACCAACTTAGTGTAGGGGCTTAAGATTTTACTCTCTCTGTTTAAATTGGACAAAATTTTCCTTTGAAGTAATCAGGAAAGGAAGTTAACAGACATGGATTTAACAAAAGACTTCTGCAGGTATTCAGTGCACAAGTAAAATATAATTGCTATTATTAAAGCTTAAGCCCATAAATTGTTGCAAAAGGTGGGGGGGTGAAGACCATGTCCTTTTTAATGTTTTACCCACCCTGAGTTTGCGTAGCATTTTGTGAATGGTATTCATCATGAATTAGGTCATTTTTTTCCCCCTATGGCCCCTGGCAGATGTTAATATAATGGCACGATTGGGGTCTAAGGAATTTTATGCTCCATCCCAAAAATGTCATGTCTTGTCATGTCTCCTCTGAAGACTTGAATTGAAATGTCCCAGAGTTTGACCATTTAAGTCACTGAAAACTTTAAATGTTTATGAACCCTTCAGTAGACTTTAACCTTTTTGCAGTATTGACTTCTGTCCTCTAATTGCAAATGTCCAAAGCAATGTTATGAACTTTACCTTGAAAATGTAGAAACGCTGACAGTGAAAGATAATTGTAATCTTTTGTGCTGTGCATGAGGAAAAGGGGGAAATGCAACAGAAGGGTCTCATAGTAACATTATTCACGGAGTACAATGATATAAATGATTTATTACCTTCTGAAATATTTTATGCATTGGCACAACCTTGCGAATTCTACCAAAAGAATAGCATGACTTTTGCTTTTATTCATTAGGAGCTGACTGATAAGGAAATTCTTACTCAGATAATACTCCTTCAAAGAATTGTCATGATGATTATCTGCTCACACCTTGACTTGAAGATTTCTACCAGCAAAGCTAACTTTCTCTGAGTGCAAGTTTCTTTCAATAATTCCTGGGGAATCTGGCATCAGGAAAGACAAATGCTGTTCTGAGAGTTCTTGAAGAGTCCAATATTTATATAGTACCAATTGAGTAATTTTACCTCTGCAGTATTCGGAGTCTTATGAGATATGAAGAGACCATTATTGTTCAGTTAAAGCAGTTTATTTTGAGTTTTACTGGCACTTTTAAACTCTTTCTGCATAATTTGTATCACATTAAATTGACTTAGGCTAGATATGACTCTACCTTTTAGGGACTTGGAAGTTTCAGTTTTAGACAGATGGCTTAACTTCTCCTTAAACAAGAATATGTTTACCAATGAGAAGATACTTCACTAATGTATACTAACATGTTTCAGTGACCACTGACTGTAACCAAATAATGTTTTTCAGTATTTACTACATTTTGGTCACTCAAACATTTTAGTAGACATTAGAATATCACCTACTCTTTCCTCTAATATCTACAGGTGTTTCTTGATAGTGTTATGAATAGTGTCACTGGTATTTATTTTCAATATGTCTAACCTTCAAAAGCACCACTACTTTTTCTTTAAGAAGTCATGTTGTATTGGGCCTTGACTTTCACTTCTCTTCACTTCCTAGCATCTCTCCTTTTCTTGCAAGGTGTGGCTTGTTTTTTCAATTGTCCATTCCATAACTGGATCCATTTGGCTCTGCTCTTCAGTTAAGTCTGGTTTTTATTTCCTGGGTAGAAGAAGTCTGGTCCAGGTTGATTTACCTTGATTTTTGTGTGCGAGTCAGAGTGGATCTGCCTTACCAGCATGTTGCTGGGCTTTCTGTTGCATACCTGACTCTAGTGTGTACTATACTGCCTTTTCCTGCAGACCTCTTAAAAGACTACATATCTCCTTATAGTTAATAAGAGGTAGAGAAATATCAGAATGATTCTTTACTTAAGAACCTCTGCATTCTTTAAACACTAACAGCAGGATTTGGCGAGCTAACTACATACAGATTTACAGATCAGCTCATCACAGGTTTTTGCTGAGACCCTCTGCAACAAACTAATTTCCCTGCCCCAGGATCCAGTATATAGAGACCATGATAGCATGCCAGTCTCACTTGGTTACTGTCAGGCATAGTTTTATATTCTATGTTCCAATTAATTTCTTGCTTTAGTTGTTAATCTTGCTATGTTTTCCCATTAATGTTAGAAGATATTTTTATTTTTTCTCAGTTGCTCAATTGTTCCTGTCAACTAAGCTAACTTTTTATCTTGGGTACTAACTTTTAAAATGAAAACTAAAAGTTCTTAGAACATAAGGAAATCAATCAAAACAGGGTACTCATACAGTTGCTTTGTAACCACAGGGGCACAGACAGATGCACAGATTTTTGTAGTGCATCGGCAGTCAAGACGCATGTCAACTAGCCTGGTATAACTGTTTCTTCTGTCAGTTCCTGTTCCGTACTAAATTATACTAAACAACAACCATTTTCTCCTGTAAGACATTATTGTAATTTGGGTGTTCTTATTGTGGAACAGGAACAGAGACAAATTATTAGTGCCATGTTCAACTGCATTTGGGTATGTCTTCAACCCCTTTTCAAAGTGATATAACTATCCAAGCACAGGAGGCCAAAACTTACAATTGTAACAGCAAAACTTTCTTGAGATTCATCCCAAAAACTTGGAAAGAGTGACAAAGATTCAGGAAAGCCTGTAGCAATGTGCTCAATTTGAAATGAAGTGCTTGCCTCAGTTTATTTCAGTAAAATATAAGCATGTATTTAAGTGCTTTGCTGAATCAGAGGCTTCATAACTTAATCTACAGAAAGAAATCTGATCAGATTGATTTTGGTTGACCGGTGCCCATTGAGCTGACAGTATAATGGGGGATCAAATGTTGTAAACCTAATAATATAGAATTAATCCATTTTACCTTTTGCAGGTGGAAATGTACATTTTACCTTTATGTATTTACCTATGGAGTACGGATCCTGAAAAAGGTAGGAACTCCCATTATTCTATCATGCTTTTAGAACTGATTACAAGTCTATTTAAAGTCATAAAATTATATAATTATGGTTTAAAAATACTCAATCACTAATAGCAAAAATTTGGTTTTGTTATTCAGATATAAGCCATGATTAGCTACTTATATTTGGCTCATAAGGCTGCAACTTAAGCAAAAACACCTAACCTCCTGTATCTCTCAAACAACAACAAACAAAACACCTTTGGAAGATTATTTGATGGTGCAATTGTTGGTGTAAAAACATGCCTCGCTTACTCTAATACTTATCACATTTAGGTGTTAAGTTGTTAAAGGTACTTGCCAAGATATTTATATTTAATGTTAAATTACATTTACTGTATTTATTTGACTACAAAACAAGGTGGTTTTTTTCCTCTGCAGTCAGCATGGGGAGCAAAACCCCCTTGTCTTACATTCACATACAAAAAAACCCTGATTACATAGATACATTGTCTATCATTAAACTACAGGCAAAAGATCATGTGCTCAGCAATGTGCTCAGTTCATGTGCTAAGAAACAAACTGTAAAGTTTGTTATAGTCATGCTCATTATTGGCTGCATCTAAAATACATAGTTCTAATTGGGCAAACATTCTGATGGGAACCTACCACAAGAATAGGTTCCTTTAGTCTATCTGATTAAAATATATGGTAGTGCTCATTGGGCGTATTCCCCCTTAGCACCGACTCTTCTTCCACTCATGGTGAACCACTACTTTGATTACATTTAGACTTCCTCTTCACTCCCACAGCTGAGCTGCACCTTTAATATACTGTGAAACATGCTTAGTTCAAAGTAATTTAAACAATTGTTTTTGCTTGCTATTTGAACCAGCAAAAAGGAAACTTTGGTTTAAATAATCATTGTCTTTAAACAGGTTCATATTTTATTAAACAAACATTACTTATTTAATTAATTAAATATTTGGTGTAGTTAGTAACTTGATGGATTGTTTCTGGTAGAGGTGCACCGATACATTGGTCCATATCATATCAGCACTGATTAAAAGGAAAATTGACACTATTGGCAATTGGCTTGTTTTGGCTGATAATGTTGCAGATAGATGCTGTGTGCATATGCACAGCTGCAGCATTCTTGTGGCCAGGACTGTAGCCTGGCAGCTTGCAGAGTAGTGTCCAGTTGGTAAGTCTGTGAGGGAGGGAAGGGGCATGGTGGGTCCCCTGTGGTGAGGGAGTGGGGCAGGGGCAGGCACTGCACAACCAGACTGGGGTGGGTCAAGGAACAGAGCCGTGGCTCATCTGAAGGGTATAGGGGGAGGTAGCAGCTCCTGCTACTGTATGCACCCCCGGGGGAGGCATGGGGGATATGTGCTCCCTGAATCCGGGTGCAGGGGCTGCCTGCTCAGGGCCAGGGCCAGTGCTGGGCTTTTCTTGGGGGAGGAGGGGCAGGCTGGGGCTGTGCTCAGGGTGGGTGGGAAAGGCATGGCAGCACTGGGAGGTGGGGGCTACACTATGGTGAATTTTGGGGTGGCTATAACCCCTCCTATAGTCTCCCCTTCCAGTGCCACCAGCACCTGCCCTGAGCACAGACCCAGACTGCCGCTTCACCAGGAAAAGCCCACCCCCACCACTAGCCCCAAGCAGGCAGCCTGCCCTTGCCCTGTGCACAGATCTGGGGCCATGTGCCCTCCATGCCTCCCCCAGTGGTGTGCACAGTGGTGCGAGCTGCGCTCCTATGCCCTCCAGATGAGCTGCAGCTCCTTCCCGCAACCTGCCTTATGCTGCCCTGGCTGTGCAGTGCCTGCCTCAGCCCCACTCCCTCCCTCCCTCTCCATGGGGGGCCTCAATCTAGCCACCCCATGCTTGTTCTTCCCCAGACTTACCAGTCTGATGCTGCTCTCTGAGCTGCCTTGGCTGGATATCGGCAATCAGATTGAGATCAGCTGATACAGCTCATTTAATAACAGGCCATCGGAATCAGCCCAAAAAATCTTTATTGATGCACCCCTAGTTTCTGGTTATTAGGAATCAGACTGGAGCCATGCAGGGAGTGGTGGCTGGAAAGTAATATATAGGTGACTCAAGGTAGGAAATTCCTTTGAAAGTAATGGGTGCTGACAGATGTGAAATATACCCAGAAAAATGGTGCTTGACTGGAAGAGGAAGTGCATTAGTTTGACCTGGCTCCCCAGCATTTATATAGATTGGGTGCTTCAGCAGGACTTTTTGGTGCTCTTATCTAATAGCTGATTCAATCTAATAGCTGATTGAGTTAGCTATTAGATAAAAACGGCAAAGAGCCCTGCTGAAGCACCTGTTCTATACAGATGCTAGGGAGCTGGGTCAAACTAACGCGATACCTCTTCTGGGCATGCAGTGTTTGGTGTTGGGGCATGCCAAGCTGAAAGTAAAGTGCCATTTTCTTCATGCCTGTAAGCATCTAGTATTTCCAGTTTTTATTAGATCTCATCCTCTTCCACAGAAGTTTTATTTATTAGAAGAAAACAAGATTTTCTACCTTTTCTGCTCCCAATCTGTTTCACTGCTTTAAGCAAACTCAGAAATTTGAGGACAGCTCATTGATATGGCATATTTTGTATTTTTTGAAATTATTATAGCAAGTTTCTGTATATGTTTCTTATTAACATAGGTTGTTAGAATTTCAAAACTTAAACAGCTTTTTAAAAAAGAAAACTGTTCAGTGTAAACACTGAGAGATTTTACTATATGATTAATTCTTTTTCACCCTGCTGTGAAACTAACTCTATGTCATTTTGCTATGCATCTGCACTATAAGAGTGTAATCTGTACTGTTTGGAAAGAATTACTCTATGAGAATAGTCTCAGTGATTTCAGCAAGTGACTAATCCAGAGTTTACTGACGTAATTGAAAAGATTTTAGCTACCTTGGCTGAGGCCACAAATAATTAGAATTCTGATTGTATCTTGATTGAAATAGTATAAACTATACCAGCCTCCTAATAATGTATTGTAACAAAAATAAAACAATGGGATTTGTTGCTCTTTCACAGCAATGAGATTATAGTGTCTACCCCTAGGAATTAGATATTTGAATTTGCCACTCCCCCGCCTCCAATTTAAGGTACTCAGGTCCAAAGTATGGTATTTTATTTCTGTAACCTACACTTCTAGTCTGTCCAGCTGCATTGTGATACTGATAAAGTAAATAATCTGGGTTTGTTCTGTTTTCTTCCTCCCTAATGCATCTTCCAGTTTTTACTTAACTCCTTTGTTATGAACTTAAAAAACTATATTGAGTTAAAAAAATCTCTTGTGAATTGACAGATCCCCCTCTGAAAAAGTCATTTTTCTCCAAGAGAGCCTTCTCTTTAACGTTTTACTTAGCCTCACTTTACTAATACCACAGGAAAGATGCTCTCTCTTTCAGTTTGCGCTCAAACACATACAGTCCAGAAGGACTAAGAAAAGGGGGAGTGTAAACAAAAACACTGAAAAACCCAAAATGTGTAATTCCAGATGAAAATTTTACTAGCATAAGCCAAGGATGCTCAACCTCTAGTTAAATATGACCCACAAAGTCATGTTGCCCTCTGCCATACAGGAGGGCCATGCCACAAGGCCAAGAACACAGCTGCTGTTGCTGATAAAGCTGTGGGGGTGGGGGAGGAGGGCAGGGGCTGGAGCTGAATGGGGAGCATGTGAGGGAGCTGCAGCCAGGTGAGGTGCCATGGGGGGGGCCACAGGCAGGCGGGGGGCAAGTGAACAGGTTTCACTCGGCTCCAGCCAAGTGGGGGGGGCTGGAGCTGAGCAAGGAGGTTGCAGCCAAGCAGGAAGGCAAACAGGGGTGCTGCACCCAGCCACAGGTCAAGCGGGGGGGGGGGGGAGCTGTGGCTGGAGCTGTGCGTGGGCCAAGAGGGAGGCTGTAGCCAAGCAGGGAGGCAAGCAGGGTCTTCACCTGGCAGCAGAGTGGGGGGGAAGGGGAGGGGGCTGGAGCCATGCAGGGGGGCAGCTGGCAGACCCACCCCTCCTGGGCTGCCCCCCCATAGCTCCCCACACCCTCAGGAGTCCCCCACTCCTCCAACTCCCCCTATCCCCTACTTACCTAGCACAGAGCTCAGGTCCTGGTTGCTACAGGCAGCATGCTTTAGCACCCAGGAAAGGGCCAACCACATAGATGCTCTGGCAGGCTTCCAGAGTATCTCTGTGTAGGATGGTGCCTCTGGTTGCCTCAGGGCATGTACCGGGACTGTGACCTGCCCCGCTTTTTTCTGACACAATTTTTTTTTTTTTACCCCTGGGGTCTAATTTTGCCCCCGCGCTGCAGATTTGCAGCACAGGGAACATTTTCTCATTCCCACACATGCCTCTTGCAGCATCTCAAAAGGCTTTGAGACACTTGAAGATGCACATGTGCACTTGTGTGGATGCCCTGGCTGGATCTGGCATGAAGAAAGACTGGGCACTGCCCATCCAGGGCAAAAAATTTGAGTACCACTGACATAAGTATTAACTAAACCTAATAATTAGCCATGTAGTTTTCCTACTTTATAAAATGAAATGTACCCACAGTATTTTATCACCAAATCTTATTAATGTTCATTTGACTCTTTAAAATCTAAATCAATTACAGTTTGGTGCATAAATTGAGCTTTATCACACTTCTCAATACAACTTACATTTATTTCAAGTATCTACAGTATTATTAAAACATAATACAATCATAAAGAAACTATAAGTTCAACATGTTTGACTTTCTTACTGAAAATGATCAGTTGGGTAAAAATATTTGTGAACTCCTGGACTTCTAAAAGCTTCAGTCAGTGATATCAAAGTTTTCCTACAGGTTGAGCCAGGCAGCATAATATTTGCTGATTGTGCCTGTAATATACACTTGGTTAGAGAGAGATTATTCGACAGTAGGTAATCTGTTCCAAACTTTCCATTTCAGAGATTATTTTTTTCCCAAACCAGCTTGTTTGCCTCTTTCTACATGTTGTTTCTAGACAGCAGTGGGAATGTATCCTGATTTCTCTTAATTGTTCTTCTGTGTCTTGATCTTCTGCATCTTAAAAGTGTATTTAACTTTTTACCTGAGAGGGAATGCTTTTTGTGTGGTGGGTGTGTTCATTCAAACAGCCATGATTTTGTTAAGTTTTGATAGGTGTCCTTTAAATGCTACTTCTGCAACTTTTACAAGCTCTCATTATTTAGAATTTTCTTACTCCTTGAGCTGCATAATGGCTTGAAGGTGTCTCAATGAAATTTTTATATAGATCTGCATGCCCTGGCAACAACATGCCTCTGTTTTGTAACTGTGAATAAGAATAAGGTGTTTATACTGGAGAATGATGATGATAGACTCTTAGGTCTGTTATGTAGTGGGTACCACAGTTCCTGATTTGATAGTGTAGTTTGCTGAATAAAGTTTACACCTTCTTAATTGGTTTAATTTGTTCCTAATGAGGATTGCATTAGGCAGAGCTTCATTAGGATGAACAAATCTGCCGCCTTATTGAGTTTTCTGTCTGGTGGAAATGCTACATTTCCTTATTTGTATGTGTTCCCAGCTGCTGTTTGATGAAGTGCTAAGTGGTAGAGATACGCTTTATCATTTGGACTTATAAGCAAATTTGTCCTAATCCAGAGCCCAGGAAGGGCTCCTTTTAAACTCATTGGTCACTAAATTTGTCTTGGGTAAACCAGAAGTCCTCTAGAGTGTTCATCACAAAGAACCCAAGTACCTGTACAGTGAATTTCCTTAGAACATCAGTCCCAACTCAACACCTCTTTCAACTAGCGCCTCCTTTTCCAGTTCATGAAATATTCCAGGCCTCTGATTCAGAGTCCAACATAATCTTCCTTACAAACCCTGATCTCATTGCATTCTTCTGCTTCTCCAGTCTGCAACAGATACAATTCATTTGTATCTGATGTCCCCTTCATTTTTCCTTTCACACTTGCCTTATTTCACACCTCCTTTCTGCTTTTAGGGTGACACATATGCTGGTACACAGGGCCAGCATAGGCTATGCACTGCTTAAGGATCACTTTACACACATTTTTTATTTGTGCTGGCTATTGGCACTGGGCTGAAAGTCACCTTTGGATTCTTCCTGAAAATGTTCTCATGTAGCACCCATAGGAAATAAGTCAATAATGCTCTATCTTAAACCTTCACCTTGCATGAAAAATGGAACTGCATCGCTGAAATTTATCAGCTTTAGGGGGGAGGAGAAGACTTGATATCTCGCCAGAACAGCACAGGTAATATCTTCTAGCTAGAATACTCTGGTAAATTCCTCCTGTGAAAAATGCTGTTGTGTCCTTGATGTGTTGGCAGAGCAGAGGGCCTTGCCTTATAAGGGATCATCTCTTTTGAAAGATACACTGTTTGATAAATATTGGGGTATCTTTCAGTATATCTTTTCACTGTGTATATTAAAATCTCAGCCCAATATACATTCTGCAATTACAAAAAATATACGTTGATTTATTTTTCCAATAAATGTGACCTGCTGTACTAAAAATTATTTATGAATGGCCCTCCCTTTGCTTAAAAAAAATATTCTTTCTAAAGAAATAGACCTGTCATGACTACAATATCTTATATTTAACTCTGTCACAGAAAGTATTAGAAAAGTCAATAATTCAGTCAGTCAGCCATCAGGCATACCTGACAAGCTTGACCACATTACTTTACTTAATGGCTAGGCTAGGAAAATGAATTGTATTAGATTAGCTGAGTTTTTCAGCCCCAAATATAGCAAACTATAACTCACTGAAGTTGGTCACAACTGATGTAACATGTTGATTCATTGGTCACATACATTTTCAGTGATATATTCAGGAATTTTTGTAAAGAGTATGTTTTAAATGAAATATTTGTTCTCCCTGCCCCTATCCCCCACGCTTTTTTTTTTTTTTTGGCTGCAGCTGAGTAGGAGCTTGTATGAGTCTTTAGAGAACTTTTCCTGATTTCTGTCATTTTGAATGAAAAATGTTGTGTAATGTTTAGTCATCAAATGGTCTGTTTTACTGAACAATATTAACTAAAACCTCACTTAATTGGGAAAACTATTATCTGACTTAAAGAAATGGATGCCTTCAGGTTTCACACATGCACTTGTATAGAATAAACTGTCTTGCCTAATCTGGCTTTGTTAAATGATTAGAGGCCTGTTCAAGGTTCCATAGAATGTGCCATTCTTTCTGATGGAAATGCAGCAAGTGACTTAGCTTTCATGCACATTGAACTGCTTGGGACTGGGGAAGAATAGCATTGCTTTATACTCATGAGCAAGCTGTGAAGTAGTCCACCTGCAACCATTTGTCCTTATAAGCCAAGATAGTTTTTTCAGACCCTCCATGAGCTTTGTGTTAGATTTTCTAGACAATAAACTTTCATAAATACATATCTGGCAACTCTGTTCCTGTTAATTCTATCCATAAATATATGGAGAACCCTATCCACATTATAAAGATGGTATACTAGCTATACCCACTACTACTCTCCTCTAGTCCACTGCCAGTTGAACAGCCATGTTCTAATATGTTGACTAAATGCTCCGAACAAATGCACTGTTTTGTAAATGGACTTCAGCAGTAAGTCTGTCACCTTGTGACTTTTTGTAAGAATAAAGTAACAGTGAAACCATGATTAAGTGGAAATTCATAGATTGAATAAATTTGGGAGTTGACTCTTCTGTTCATGACAGCTGAGTTGAATAGGCATGGATACAGTTTCAGATGTTATACTTTGCCAATTTTAGTTTTATATTATAATAATCCATGTTACATATTTAGTGAAATAAAAATGTGAGTTGCTTTTCCTGTAAATGAAGAGTTGGCAACCTACAGCCTATGGGCTCACTTGGGCCTATAGGGCTGTGGCTTGTTAATGTTTGATGGAAGGCAGGGCTTTGCCCATGCTGTGCCACAGGTGGGAAGGAGGAGCACCAGTGGTGGTGGCTGGGTACTAGTGCTGGCAGTGGAAGCCAGCAGAGGGATGGGGTCTGCCAGAGGTTCCAGCTGCAATGGTAGGGAGACAGTAGTGCTCAAAGCAGAAGCTTATGGGCCACAGACTAACCCTTTGTGGCTGGATGCAGCCTATAGTCTATCACTTGGATAGCTCTGTTCTACTGTATTGGTCAAATGCCCTGAACAAATGCATTGTTTGCAATTGGACTTCAGGAATACTTTGTACCTTTTAAACTTTTGAAGGATTAAGGTGGCAATGCAGGCATGATTCAGACTCATTGCCAGTTCATTTCCTCCCTTAGCTTGATGGTGGGCTTTTATGCTAAAGACTTCTTTGCATTAACAAATTGACTGAGACCACTAACCTACAAGAGGTGATATAACTCTAATTTACCACTAAATTCTTAGACCACAGAGTCTAAAATCTTAGACCACAGAGTCTAAGATTTGAATCGGTCATTGTCTTCATTCTTCAAAATAATCTATGTCCAAAGAAAAAGAAACCAAATCGGGAACCTTTTGTCCAAAGTATTCTTTCCTTGACCCGTGTGAAAAAGCAGATTCTGGATCTGATCCACTTTGGTTTGGAGATTGTCCCAGTTACAACTTCTTAGCCTGAGTTTTGCAAATGAGCTAAGAGCAATTTTTTTGCTAAAATGCAATCAAAATGAGATTTTGAAATGCCTTTGTTTTTAGGGAACCTGAACTTGAACCTAAAACTCTGTGCATCTGTGAGCCAAATACTGTCATCTGTTTTATCATCTATCTGATGTATTAATGCAAATCAGAACTAAGTCATTTGGTTTCAAATGTTTTTTTTTTAATTGGCCTTCATAAATAAGGAGAGCTGCAGTATAAGAACATAAACTGAAGGAATACTTTTGTGTTTTTACCAATTTCAATCTTTTACCTTTTTAATATTTTCTTTTTAATGATAAATATCATGTGGGATGAAAGCAAGGACATCTGTCAGGGTATAGTGTATGTGGATGGCAATTTTTTTTAACTCTTGGTGATTTCAAGAGCAACATAAATGCAGTTTGAAGAAAACTGGAAAATATTTTGTGACTTTACAGCTTTCTTTCCTGTTTTGGCATCACTAGGACTACTATTATCAAGAGTCTGTCTTCTGTTAGAAGGGAATTCATCTTCAAAGATGATCTGTGCAGGGATATTATTAGTTCAGGCATAGATTTAGGGCCAGATTCATCCCTCATGTGCTTGCATTGATTTTGGTTCTGTTACACAGGGATAAATTTCATTCTTCATACTGGGGAAGTAGGAAATGATGATGTGCCATTAGGCCACCTAAAAGATCACATCGTGTCTTGCACTAGCAGAAAAATGTGCACCTGTAGCTGTTCAGTACTAATCTAAGATGATACATTTATTGGGATCCTCCTTATATCTTAAAAATCACTAAGACATGAATCATAATGCGGAAGAGAACTAATTTTATTTCCTTGCTGATCACGCATATTGGTTTGTTGCCTGCCCACCGCCTTCTTTTTTGGCTGCAGCTGAGCAGGAGCTTGAGGAAAGTCAGCTCGTTCAATTTACATTAGTTATTGATTATTCACATGCTGAAGAAAACAACAAAATTGATTATAATAAAACCTTCAGTCCCAATGACAAAAAGCTGAATAATTTGTTCATTGCTAACGTAGGGCCAAGTTTCAAAGTTTTTACTTAAGCAAAATACCCAATGAAATAAATAGGAGATTGCTTAATTAAAGGTCAGAGGTCTGATCCAACACCAGTTGAAGACCTTGCTACAATTCACATTGACTTCATGTAGGACCAAGCCCTAGGTGAGAAGAATAAGGACTAGGACTGCAGAATTTGTTGCGTAATATATAATGATTCTTGGAGTTAGACAGCACCTGTATAATTCAATAAAAGTGAAGAAGCTTTAAGGAAATCTGGAACTGGAAATCTGGAACTGGAAATCCATCTTTCCTCTCTTAAAACTTGACACTTAATAACTATTTAATCATTTTACCTTTTACTCTGGCCATAAAAATTACAAATTTATAGAAAAACATCAACCAGCTTCAAGGTTTTTATTTGGAGGCACAGAAATCTGAACCTATAGGTTGGAAGAGGACCTTCTACTGGATAGGATAAATCATCCTGGAGGTGGTAGCCTCTTGAATGGAAAAATCTGGCTACAGTTGACTGGACAGGGAGTACTCCTTTCCTGCTGTCTGGGATTGATGGGTGAGTTCTCTATTGTGGCTCATGGGAAACTACACCTACCCAGAGTTATTTGACTGAATTTGTTAGTCACGTTAGAGCTGCAAATGCAATTAAAACAAGAGGAAAGCAGTAGCAAAGGGTAAATTTCATGCAAAGGAACCTGCTTGCATCATATATTCTGACTTAGTGATAGAGGTTTGAGCAGGTAGCCTAGAAGGTGCAAGAATTATCATCCCTACCTCTCTCCTGGGTGGCCAGTATAGGCCAGAAACAATTCCATTCCCTATGCTTGCAATGATCCTTATTTCTTGAGACTTACCATACCTTGATGATGTAAGGACAATGGTTCTTCACATCTGTGCATTAACCAACAGAGCTGGCCAACTCCAAAACAAAATGGTCTGTGCTGATGACCTCTCAGAAACAGCCTGCACTGTTGATGCTTCTTCATGTGTGTGGCTGTTTTATCCCATCACTTACCTGAGTGATGGAATTTGAGGAATAACTGTTTCCTGACTTAACCTAGCAGAATGGCAGATGCAAGAAACTCAAGCACAGCTAAAAAGTTTTAGCGACCAATTTGGGCTGACTCTCTTTCATACATGATGGAACAAAAGTTTAGTGTTGGATGATGTGTATGTGACTGACAATACAAACATCATAACACTCTACAGCATAGTAGCATATGTGTAACACTACTCTTAAACAGCTTCTTTCCTCCTTTTGGCTGTTTGCCATGCCATCTTAGTTACTAAAAAATGATGAGCCATTTATTATCAGTGAGCTGGGTGACATCCATAAGTGTGGAATATGCAACATACTTAGATTTTTATACTGGTTAGGGAAATATAGAGGTGTTTGGTGACAGTTGTATACATATATGTGCACTGAAACTTTCCCCTAGGAAAGTCTGTCTTTCAGAGAGCAGCTTGCATGTAAGTGGAGTTTCTTCATAGCTACTGCTCTCATTAGCACAGTGAAATGTTTTGGAAAAACTCCTGTTTTGTTTGATCAAGTAAAGGGTTTAATTATGTCTAAGTTCATTCTTTAAGACGCTCCTACTGCCTGTGCGTATTTGACTTTAAATCTGATGTTTCCCCATGGCATTCTATGGGTTCCCTCTCTTCCTACAATCATTGCAATACAGATTTTCCAGGCTTACTTAGAGAATTAAAAAGTATTTCTCCATTACACTTTTAATGACCCAGTATGAGTGATTTTTCTCTTGCTAGTAATTCAGCTGTTCTGGCTGGGATATGAGGGTAGAGTTATGACCCCACCTTTACCCTGTGCATTTTAGAACTATAGGAGTCCTATATGAGTTTGAGCAGAAAATCTGAAACTATGGTAGCTCTGGGAGGGGAAAAGGGGCATGTATATGTGTATGTCTGTATGGGGAGGGCTCTACCTTACAAACCCATTCAGGGCTGCTTGTGATCTAGTCCAAGCTGTGCATAAATGAGCAACACTATTTTACCAGCCCTGAGTACATACTACTTTATGCAGTTCTCTCTTGCCTGCCCTCCTACCTTCTTGAAGTCGTACCGGACATTTGTGGCATTAGTCTGTGCAACAGTTTTTTTATACAGTGTTTGATCTTCAGGTACTTTACATTTGTCACAATCAATTTTGCTTTACCCTTAAACTTACTTCAGACCATAAAGAGATTTGTTGTGTGTGTCATCAAGTGCCACAAAGCACACCTATTTTAATAAAAAAAAGAACACAAAACCTAGTACACTAACAATAATCCCCTAAAGAAAATGTACTAAACTGAGAAATAGGTGGTAGCTCATCAATTTAATCAGCTGCAAGACCAAATAAAATAACTGTTGCCTTATTGAATTTCATTAAACTAACAAGATCCTTTGAAAGACCACAGAAAAGTAATACGATCAGCAACAATGTAAATGGGATGGTTGACTTCAATTGTTGCACCTAATTTGGAGAAAATTGGTGGAGTTTCAGCCTTTATTCAAGTTAAAGTGAAAAAACAAAACAAAACAAAATTACTGAACACAATGTGGTACATGAAACAACTTCAAGAATTTGAATGAATAATTGTTTCTGTTCTCTCTCTTACTAGCATAAAATAAAATCAGAACAGCTGTTCTGCTTACCAGCAAATTGGTCTTTCATCTTAAGCCAAAACTCTACTTCTGTCTGTTCAACAGAATTGCATTTATATATTTCTTTTATGTCGTATAAATGCTTACAGGAATTACTTTGAGGACAGGTTAGGCAGTTAGAAATACGTAACTTTCTCTTTTGGAGGAAGTGGGCATCTCTTCATACTTCTTTTTATACGAAAATTCAGTACTAAATTTGAAATGTATTCTGTATGAATCTGAGAAATTGTCTCCTCTTGCTTTCATGTATAAATTATATATGATTATATTTTAATAGTAATGAGCAAGTTGAGCAAGTGAGTAATCATCAGTAAAATTCTGTGCAAATTAATCAATGCTATTTACTTTTTAAGTTGGGTTCTTAAAGGAGTTGCAAAATAAATCTTTAGAAGTTCACAAGTATCTGAGAAGTACATCATTTATTATGTCATATCCCTTATTAGCAGATTTTTCTAAGGTGTTGCTGAAAGAAAGATGGAAACTGCCCCCACAGAACTAATAGTAAAGCTCAACGGCAGAAAATCCTAACATACCATCCATTGAGAAAGTAATTCACAATTTTTATTCATACCTGCTTTTGTGTTCTTAAGATATAGCTTTTTGTGTGCACAATTAAATATGATGCTTCGTGAAGGATATAGAGGTAATTCGGATCGTGGGTATGTAGGTCACCATCACCATATCTCAGTCTTTCCATATTTAATAGATAACAGTTAGGTAAATTAGTTTTGTGAGGCGTGGATGGGTGGGGGGGTGTATATACTTAAAATAAATTAGTAAATGATAGCCTGATTCTTTTAGAGGGGGCTGAATGCTTTCAGTTTTTGGTCTAGAGACGCTTAGCACCTTGAAAGTTAAGCTGGTAATTTTTCCAGTCAATTAATTTTCTGATTTGAAATGATGCCTTATTTCATCAGATGAACAGTGTTTTTCAGCTGCAGAGTTTGGCGGATGGTGTGAAAAATAATATAATTCCACTGTGAGAAAATCTGCCTCTTATTCTAAAAGAAACAATTACATGCAGATTGCATATATGTATACATAAGAGTGCATAAATGTACATATAGATTGTACCCATGCATGGTTGTGTATGTATATAGACACATAGTAAGCTATTAATTGAAAGGATATAATGCACCACTGAAAAGTGCATTTTTCCTAAAGTGTTATAAACCACACATGCACAGAATGAGTGATTTATAAACCATGAAAAGGCTAAGAATAGAAATGCAGATGCATAATTATATGTATTCTGCATTATTTGGTAAGGATATGGGAAAGGAGTTGTATATTTTTAAAATATACATATGGAATACATACAAATTAAAAATTTTAAAACATATGGAAATTAATATGGATAATTTAAATAACTAGTTTAACAGTAGAGACAGTTGTTAATTCCTTTTATACTTTTGCAGTTTGCATAATGAAATTGAAATGACTGCTATAAATGTTAATGTTCATCATAAGAACTGGGACTGTGATACAACTGAAACAAGTCATGAGCCAAGAATATTAGCAATGAAAAAAATCATGTTTGTTATGTTTTTGGGGGGGGGGTTTCAGTGTGTGTGCGTGCGTGAGATAATCACTCTCTTAATAGTTAGGTGAAGAACACAAGTTAATTCTGAACACAGGGTAAGGTTGAGGTGTTATCTGCAACTTTGACAAACCAAGGATAGAAGTTAGTCATAGCAAAGGGACTGGCTTTCTACCAGCACAGGGCATGAGCAGTCAGGATGCTGATGAAAGAGTGTACAAGGAGTGACAATCTTTTCCAAGGAGATGCTGTGTGTATTTTCAATCAGACAAAAGTGCATGCCTGTCCCAGCCACCAGCGGAGGGCTTGGGATTGAGAGAGTGGTCGGGGTAGAAAGGTAAGAAAGGTTTATTGACTTAACAAACACACAACTACACATAATATAATAAGGCAGTAATGACAGACAACAATAATTCATGTTGGCAACTTATCAGCAGTCCCCTCTGATGCCTGATATATGGCAAGTTCCTCTTCTGCAAAGCTCAGCGAAGTCAGGCGTCCCTGATCGGTGCTGTCCAAGGGGTACTAGGAAGGACCCTGGTATTCAGTCCTCGGGCTCCTCAAGATCCATGAGCCCACCAAAACCAGGTCAGCAGCTAACTTTAAATCAGTAGCTTCTCTCACAGAGATGCATCTCCCTTCTAATGATTTCCTGATGTGCTAGCTAATTTGTAACTTCTGAGCTATTCAGACAATGTACAGCCATTCAGATTTCTCTCACTACAGCTCTTCTTAGCACTGACCAATAGCAATACAAGCTTTTGCATTCTTCTGGTAAAGTTAATTTTAACTACGCCACAAGGCCTAACTTACTACTTCTACAAGGCTTTGCTAAATTTACTAGGCCTCACTACACACAAGGCCTCACTACTCTTTAACTTTAATTAGGCTCCTAGCGGCAACAAACAGCTTATAATACATGAATAAATGATACAAAACACCTGGCCTAATCTTCACGGTTCATCAGGCACCTTAGACACAATTTTCAGCTGTCATACATGCTACTCCTTGTGCTGCTGGTAGTGTTTATCTCACACGTATCATTATGCTTATAAAGGAAAACTGGTCTGGAAGTATCTGAGCTGGATACCGAATGGATGATGGGGCAGGGATTCTCCTGCTTAGGGCATGGAGTGACAGCAGAGTTACCATTGTCTAGGGATGTCAGATTATGTAGACACTGGTTCCCCTAGGAGGCCATCTGTGCTGCTGCCACTTGCCATGGGGAAGACTTCTATTCTTAGGATGCACATATCCATTATTCCTACTCTCAAACTTGTACAGAGGAGCTGCATTGATTTCACTGCCAAAGGGGCCCACTGCACCTGTATATGTGGGCATTAGACTTGCCCTACAGAGGTCAAAATTTGGCCCACACCCCTATCCCATGTGTCTCTACTTGCATACCAGAATCAGACCCCAACACGTATAACCCTTCTACCAGGTACTGGTTGGCAGCAACAAAGGTCGGGTTCAATTTTGGGGTCTAAATATAGTTACCTTGGCTTGAGCCCCCACCCAGACCACCTAGGAAACACTAAATGAATTGCTAGGGTGTCCAGCATAAACAAAACCCCCTCCTCACAAGCAGTGAAAACACAGAGGATAAATTTATTATAGAAACAAAGGCAAAGAAAACACTAAATACAGTTTAAAACACTGTCAATTACAAAGCATGGTTCACAGATTACATCTTCTTGAGAAGAGTTCATCCATGCCCAGGCAGTCTGAGACTTGGGGCTCACCCAAAAGGCAGTTCTAGGGGCTTACATTCCTATACCTGCCCTTCAGAAATGGCCTGGAGGGGGAGAGGCTTTACTGAAAAGTCCTTTGAGTTGTTCCCTGGATTCACTGGACCATGGGAAGCTGCTAGAGACAGCAGGGCCTTCTGTGCTGTGAGGGGCCCCTCGTTGCTCCCTGACGCTGTGGGTTGATTCCCACTTCCATGTGGTGGCCTTGAGGTGTCATCTGTGGTTCCAGACAGCATCCCTAAATCCCTAGGCCCAATCCCAGCTCTGCTGGGCAGAAACTACAAGATAAAAACTTTGAAGGAGAGGTCAGGCCTACCTTACAGGGCCTGAACTGGGCAGCAAAAGCCAACAACCTATACTGCACTGACACCTGAATGTATAGCTGGGGTTCAGCCATGCAGCTAGGCTGAAACACCATACCTGTAGAAACAATAGAAAAAAAAGGCTCAGGCCTGTGGCTGTGGCCTGAACACCCAGTCTCAGCTATACCCCATGCTGAGAAGATACAATTACAAATCGGAGCGGGCCAGGCCCCTGGAGCCAGTAACTGCCAGGACCCATTCCTGGGTAGTTTGTTTCAGTGACTAACACCCTCATGGTCCCACTTAAGGAAGAAAGTAAAAGGAAGAGGGAGAAAATAGGAGTCTCAAACTCCAAAACAGACATTTTCTCCTTCTACCTGAGGCTGTTCCTTGTAATAGTGTTTGCTTGCCTGTCCAGTGAAGGTTTTCTAGCTCCCACTGCAGCTGTGCAGCTCTTAGCTGGCAGATGAATAAGAGCCCCCTCAGAACTGTAATAGATTGTTCTTACATACCTGGTGTGACATCACCCAAGCCTTGTCCAATCAGGGAAGGTCACATTTTAATCTTTCTCCACACCAGTCTGCCTGAAGCATCCTCTGCCTTCCCTTGGCCAGTGTGGCCAAAGGATTTTACATATTCTCTCCAGACATAGACCCCAGCCTGTCATGCACTGAACATGTGGCCAGAATAAGAGGGCACGCGCGCGCGCACACGCGCACACACACAATAGATGACCCAGTGTGTGCATGGGTGTTGCACAAGATTTTAGTTAAAATGTGCACTGCTCTTCGGATGCATCGGGTAATTCCAGCCAGCTGTATTCTGGAGCAGGAAGATATGAGTGGAAAAACTAAGTAGTCTTGTGTTTTGTAGAGCTGGTTAAAGAATTAAAATTGCATCGTATGAAAATGAGCAGTGTGGTTTCTATATTCACAACAGGATAGTGTGGGTAGTGTCTGACTGGTTTTGTGTATAGAACGTTCAGGAACCTATTCTTTCCCATTCATTTGCTCCTGCCTTGCTGATAGGCTTATGGTGTGCATGGCACTTCTAGAGGAGTTTTTCAGTTGCCTTTTGTTAGGTAATGTGTCTTAGATTTGCTTTTACATTGGTGTTACTGCTCCCCCTTTGCCTCTCTCCCCCAGTAGATTCTTTTCTTTCATTCCTTTAAGATTCCTTTTATGTCACATTTCCTGGTAGCAGCATCTCTGCATCTTTACTGGTATACTCATTTATGTATTGGAGTCATTTTCTGATGCTTTGAAGACTTTTGGCTGAAATTACATTATGATTCACATGCTGCCTCTAAAGTAGGAGTTGGTAGAAAATGTGAAATCAACAGAGCCCTGCTATGTCCTGTATTTGTACTATTGTTAATTTTATTTCCTTTTAAGTTTAACTCTTCTGCCTCTCTCTTTTTTTCTTAAATCCTAAAACCATCTCTTCTAGTGAAAATGGAGAGGGAATGCAGGCATCATTTTCATCGTGAAGAGAACAACATTACTAGTCTTCTCTGAAAGAAAAGTGCTGAAAGTTCACTTTTTTTCCACTCTCACCCCCCACCTGCAGCCTCAGCAGGCTTGTGGGCTGTTCAGTATCATTTATACCACTTCCCCAACACTGACACACTCAAAGTACATTTTGTCACACATTACTTTCTTCACTGAGGAACTTTAGCCACTTATTTCATGGGAACATAACAAGTTTTCTGTATGCATATTATTGTGGGGATTTTTTTTCCTATTCCTAAGAAAACTACAATGTACCTTTTGTAAAATGATGTGGAATCTAGTTTTGTTTGCCACCCCCTCACCTCCAGCTCTTAATATGTTAATCCATGGAAAGAGCAAGTGACATTAGGAAATATAACCTGGATGGGAAACATGGCTGCTTATGTTGATGAGATAAATTGTTGTCCATAATAAAGGTGACTATGTAACATTCAATTTTAATAAATTCAGTCAAGGACAGACTGCAGAAATAAATTGAAATGTTTCTGGTTTGTAGTGGAAATAAAGTGGTTGGGAGAAGATACTATTCTTTTACTGTGTTGTGGTTAGCTTGGCATCCACAACTCTTTCTCATCTTTCTCCCTTATGGCCAGCTTTGATTAATCTGTTTTGTACATTACTCAGAGTATATTACTCTGGGGAAGGAAGGAGTATTACAAAGAATCTAAACCTTTTTTCCTTCCTGTGAAAAGCCTGCAGCTTTTTATAACCCCTTGATATCCATAATTCACTGTAGTGCTTTCCTACTCCTTCTATATTTGTCCCCTTGTCTAATGTGGTACCCTGGGATAGGGATACTTGGTTTGGGGTGTGCCCGTAGCTCACTGGGAGGATGCTTATTCCATTTTTCATTTTGGCAACCCTTATTTCAAGTGTCATTTTGCCATTATCAATACACTTTGCTTAGGAATGTTGCTATATAGACTGATTTAACCTTCAAGGTCAACAGTGTTTGAGCAAAGAACTTTAAAGTTTCTGACCTTTCTGTAATTCATTAGTTCAATATTTTAGAAACAAAAGAGAATTCATCTGATAAGGACAGTTCTTTTTTTTAAAAGCTTATATTTAAATATGCTATTGAAGAAGAGATCATTCTATACTCCCTTCACTGAAATTGTGCCCCCCAACCAAGGATTGCAGTTGAGCACATTTCAGCAAGCATTGCTGATTGACTGGCTACATATAAGCTAAGCCAGTGGGAGGCAGCAACCTAGATCATAGATCCTTTGAAAAGGCTGCTGGCCTTTTTGCCAGTTATCCAGCATCCCTTCACCACATTCTGTGCTTAGGAGATGCGTACAATAGCCTTTTCAAAGACCACATGCTGGCTGCAACATTTTATTGAACTCTTGATTTTCCCAGAGGCTCTCAAAGCCTCCTGACCACCTGTAGAAAAGCACAGAAAAGGTGATTATATCTTCAAAGAACTGTTCAAATATTAAAGTGCTCATAAATGTGAATTTTCCCCTTCTCTGTGCCACTGGTTTTATATACATATCTCTGGAAAGGTGTCTGCTTAGCTTGGGAACAAACTTATGAAAGAATCCTGTAGACCTGCAGAACTAGGGACTTTTGGCTTGCACCTCCCAGTTTGTCCCAAATCTAGGGACCATTAAGGACCATTACTAAACTAAATAATATAAAATGTTGACGCTGCATATCTAGAAAATCCAAACTTTTGCAAGTGTCAGCTAACAGAGCTGTCATTCAGTAAAACAGCTTTGACTATGTATGGTGGTGGTAATGTTGGTGATTTTCCTTTTTTGGAATCGTGGAAAAATAGGGCTGGAAGGGACTTAAGGAAATCTATCAACCCCCTGCTTAAGATAGGATAGTTTAGACAAAGATGATCCTATCTCGAACCTGCTCTTAAACTTCCCAGAGATTCTATAACCTCTCTAGGTAACTAGTGATTAACTGTACTTATAATTACAGGTGGCAGTGGTATTTTTATTATTTCTATTTGAGCCCAATACTCTTTGTCTTACTCCCACTGGACATAGAGAAAACTTGATCACCTTCCCTAATCACCTTTCTGTATTTGGAGACAGTTAAATAATCACCATTTGGACATTTCTTAGCTAGATTTAATAATATGGTTCTTCTAACCTTCTTCATATACCTTGGTTCCTACACCTCTGATAATCGTTGTTCTTCTTTTTTGGACTGTCTTCAATTCGTTCGCACTTTAAAAAAAGATATGGTGCCCAAAATAGGACACAGTGGTCTAACGAGTCCCTACTATTGATGGAGGGTGTAAAAGCTGCTTCCCATGGGTTGTAAACATTACATAAGAAGAAGTCAATTTCTGGCATACATGGCTAAATTGATACACACTGTATAGTTTAATAATCTTAAGCCAAGAAAGAAAAATTGAGAAAGCCTGTTTATTTGCCTGTATGATTGTGTTTAGTTCAGGATCACAAGGATCTTTCTGTGATTTTTTTTTTTTTTTTTTTTTAGGCAAGATTTTTCCTGCACTTTAAATGCATCCTCAGTATTAATGATGCAGTTCTGGGGAACATAACTGAAAAGATGGACATGTGGAAGCAAAGCTTAGTAACTATTAAACTGTAAGTCCTTCAGACAGGTATTGTGCCCGCTTATATATGAGCCTGTTTATATAAACAGTGCAGAAAGAAGTCTTAATCCTCATTGTAGCTCTTGAGTGCTACTATCACTAACATTAAATATTACTTAATATTTTAGCCAAATGTGCACCAAAGGGAAAATCCAAAGAGAAATTTGGGATTTATGACAAAAACAGTGCCAGTGGGGAACTATCCAACCCCAGAAACTGCTGAAGAAGATAGTGGTAGCGAAGCACCCCAACCAGTCATTGGTAGATAAAATTTGCTTTTAACCTTGATGGTATTATAAAGATCTGTGGAATAGTTCCAGTCTATTCTGGCAGATTGAGATTAGTCCCAGAGGTTGTCCTTTATACAATGTCTACAGTTGCCAAGCTGGAAAAGTAAGCTTATACTGGTGCTGAACAACAGTAATTGCTTCTGTTGCTTCTGTGGAAAATACATGAAAAGATGAGTATTGAGAACTGTTGTATTTCAAATAAAACAAGTAACTTGCAGCTCAGACTTGCCTCTGAGACCTCACTTCCGGAGAGTATTAGTGAATTGTATAGTGAATAGTATGTCTATGCTGTGTTCCTAAAGCTTTCAGGGAGGGACTTGCCAAGGCAAGCGCCACCCATCTAGTCATACTTGCATGTGTTGAATGTAGAAATACAGCAGTCAAGTTGCAACATGTCTCTCCCCCTATAGCCCATCTCTGTCTCCATGTGCTCAAGAACAGCCATGACAGTCCCACCTGGAGCTGCTTCACGATTCTGTTTCCAGGACTGATGTGTACAAGTGTTCTTCCATGGGAGTACTAGGACTGTTGTACCTTAAGGTTTCTGGAGTGGTATAATCCCTGATATACAAGGCTAATTCAGCCCTAGTATAAATCCATTAGCTTCATTGGAGCTATACCAAGGCTGAGAGTTGCTCAGTACTTATTGACCAGATGGATAAATAAATACCCACCTGTCTCATAGCTGTTTATCTTTGCAAATATGTATAGCTAGAGAGTAGATTTAAACATCTGCTTATCACAATGACTTCAGCTACTGTTGACTTATTACCGTTATTTGCATTGTTTAGTCTTTATTTGGAAAAAGTTTATTGTACAGCAAGTTGCATTAAGGGTCAGTATATTTTTTACTGCTTTTATTTCCATACTTACCTTGCTGCCTTTTGCTTTTAAATTATCCTGTAACACTGAGAGTGGATTTTAAGCTTTTACTAATTTAGTTCTTTAGTGACATTTTGATTAAGGTCATTCTATGTATTCTGCAGACCAAAATGAGAGAGGACGTTGCTCCTAAAAAATACTCATATTGCTAGTAATAATGCAGCTGACATTTAGCGTATTAGGATAAGGTTTATAGCATAGGTCAAACTAGATTTTGCTTTAGGTTTGGAAGTGCTGAAATCTGACTTCAGAAGGCTTCTGTGAAGTTGGGTTACATAAGAACTAGATCTCAAAAAAACCTTCTGACATCATTTTAGAACTGAGACCTAAGTTTGGGAGAAAGTGGAAATTACTAAACTGAAACAATGACTAGTTTACTGTGCAAGAAAGGATGAGTATTGTTTTACTGAAGTGTTCACTGATATCAGTATGAAAGAATGCAATTGTGAAAAAGGTGAACAGTATGTTGTAATATTAACTGAGGAGCATTTCAGTGGCTGGAAAGTGTTTTCAATAAGAACATAGATCTAAGTCAACTTCTGGTCTTTGTATTTAATAACGTTTGCATGCTTTTGGAAAGCATTCATCAGAGACAAATTAAATGATTCTGGACACCCAAGTTTTTAATTACAAGTAATATGATCTAAGAGAAAAGATCACAGTCATTAAGAAGATTTAATCAAAACAAAGTATGCTTTCAGAGTACCTCAACAAACCGAGGACTACTCTGTTTGGAATACAAGTTTTACTGTTTACCTAAGAACATAATAATTATCCAGCTGATTCACCCTAAGATAATCAATTGGATGTGTCAAATTTAGGAAAAGAGTACAGTAACATGAGAGATTAGTAGGCCTATTTGTGGGGGGAAAAAAGAAGATAGAAAGGGATAGAGAAAAATACGTGACTCAGGGAGCCCAATGATATAATACTAGGACAATAATAGTGCATTGTTGAGGCACAAGACTTACAAATACACAAGCAAAGTTGACAAGCACAAGCAAAGTTGACCTGTGGGAGAAGGAAAAGCAAAGTACTCTGAATTCAGTTTCAGAATTTCTTTTTTTTATCTAATGTGTGAGGATATTTAATAATAATTAGTTACTCCCTTGCTTGCCACTACATTTAAGAGAGTGATAGGGGAAACTGCCCTTGATGTTAAGTTGGAAGGGAGGCACAAAAAAGGGTGGCTGTTGCTCACAGCTGCACATTTATGGGCATTTGTAGACAACACTTTAGCAGGTTTAAAGTGGGTTAAATACCTTTTGCTTTGCTTTAATGGCATCGCTGTTTGCACATTTGGCAGCATATTGCATGTTAATTCCAGATGCTGTAGCACATTCGGTGGCATAATGCACCTTAGATGATTTTGGAACTCAGGAAATGACTGAGTCCCCCCACCCCGGAGCCTGCCTGCCTGCCTGAGCCGCATGAGGGTCCGGTGCTTACCTCCACTGCTGCGGTACCCCCCTGGGACTACGCAAGCCGGGTCCCTGGAGGCAGGTGCTGCCTGGGGTGAAACATTGTCTACAAACACCCTTGTTCAGCCTAGTATTTCAGGTTTCATTCTCCCTTTGACTTTCTGGCTTTGGCCCCAGCTATCCCTTGAACCTTTAGCTATCGACTAATGCTAATCACTAGTCAGACCACCTATCTCTCTGTGTGACAGAGACACAGAGTCAAGAGTTCAACAAAGTGCTCCTCTGTTCTAAATAATACTGTTACATTAGGTAAATAACGGTTTGTTTTAGGTAAATAATACTATTTTAAAAATTCACAGGCAATACTTTGAATGGACAATACTAAGTTAAACAACTGCCATTCTTTTGGGAAAATTACCAGGTAGGAGGGTACTGCTATCTTTATTTAGGTGAGAGTATCCTGTGAGCCAAGCCCTTGCTATTCTGGAATATAAAAAGAAAAGTCTCAGTAGGGGCATCTACAAGTGCCAGTAAGGTGACATGATAAACTTTGGCTCAGTTTGCACTGGAGGCAACTGCTCCCAGGCACAGCGCCTACATATGGCAGTTTGAGCTACGGTGGAGCAGTCCTGGGTTGGCAGTGAACTTGGGGCAGGGGGGTCCACCCTGAGCTCCAACTGATGGCAGAGAACTGGATGGGGCATGAGGGTACTGAAGTGCAGGGCTAGGCAGCAGACAGCCTATCCACACTTTAGCACCCTTGTGCCCCAGCCAGCCTCTGTTACCATCTGCATGTGTGTTTCAGTAGAGTTAAGTGCTCCACTGTAAAATAATACTGTCCCTGACAGTACCGTCTCATGGCAGACTTAATTTACTGTGCCATAATACCAGCGCATGTGTAGATGGCGATGCTTTACTGCAGAGCTTATTAGTTGATTCCTCAGCAATGCACCCAGTGAGTAGATATTGATGCTCAACTTCAAAACTGAAGGAATAAACAATTGCATGCCAAAGTAAATGTATATATTTTAAATGTTGGGTCCTTTTTATGTTCAAGGTACAGCTGTCCTTGTTATTAGCATATTTTTATTTTTTGTTCACATTTTCTATGATTGCTGATGATTTGGAATATTAAATGTTTAATAAAAACAATGGAAGCTAGTATGTGGAAGACATTAATATAAAAGGTATATTAGGCACATCAATCCTTAGTCTGTGTTTTGCAAATGGGGATAGGTGACCTTTACCTTATAAATGACTTCAATGAGGAGTTTCACCTATATAGAAACTTATGTTTTCGGCAAGCTTTTCTAAACTTATGGATCTATGGTTGTAAACTAGTTACTGCTTTTTTTACCCTCTATCTCTGACTTTATAACAGTTTTTACACTACTATAACTTAATAAATGGCAGTGTGGTAACTCAACTTAGATGTCATCTTTGTTGGTCTTAATGAGATCTGCATCAGTCCTTCTTATTGTTACCAATACAAATACAAAGGTTGAATTCAGGGAGGAAGGGAGAATTGGAAAATTATATCCAGGAATGAATCAATCAGGAGCAGGATGTCTAGAAAATAAATATTTTTATGTACAAACACTTCACCAGTGGTTATATAATGGGAAATGTTTATAAATGTTTATAATATGTTTATATTAAAATGTTTATACATGTTTATCTAATGTTTGTAAGTGTTATAATGGGAAGGAAGTGTTTATAAATGAGAAATTAGAAACAATTGATTGGCTTAAATTCACAAATGTCTAGATCTATTAATATTCTCTGGCTTTCTTGTGCCACTCCAAAGATACAAAGCAGCTCTAAAGCTAAACTGGGTCTATAGATACGTTGCTTCACCTAGGATTGCTAAGCACCTGGAGTTCACTGGTGACTAGGTTCCACAATTTCCTTTCTGTTCTCTCTTCTTCTTGATCTCTCATAGATATAAAAGGTAAGAGGTCCTGAAATATATTAAATATTGTGAATAAGAAACCCAATACCCACTGGCCTGAAACTTTTCATCTAAGAGAGGGAAGTTCTGTAACCACAGTCTTACACTAACCAGGAGATGATTTCAGTAAATCAGCTCTCTTGATTGTCCCGGAATATTAATGATAAAAATTACTGAATTATTGCTGTTGAACATCAAAGACAATATTGAGGGGGAAAAAAAGCAGTTATGTTTATAAAAGTATTGATAACTGAAAATAAATGAAGTAGTGGTGTCAGATGCTGGATAGATGAGAGCAAGCTGGCTGAAGTTTGGACTAGGTAAAAAAGCAATAATGGTAGTTAGATGGGGAAAGCATTTGGAAGGAAGATAGATACCTATTCCTTTGACTGAAGTATTCTGATAACTTGTATTGTTAAAATGCATCTGGCTGCTTGGTAGATGTCCCACTTGCAGCAGTGATCCCAAGTCATTTTTACCTGTGAATGGGTAAAAGGACCTTTACTTTCAGATGTTCTACTGCTGTCCAGAACTTTTGGAACTCCCAGGTTACATTTCTGCAGTGCACCCTACATGGAACTACACCTGCCAACCACTTAGAAAGTTTTCTTCCTTGCAATCTACCCATGTCTTCGTTGTGAGCATGAGACCTGTGCACAGACCCGTGCAGTTCCATTTATGTTTATTCTTTAAAATTCAAGTTAGATAAGTATGAAGCATACAACTTGCATCTGTTCCTCTGTTAAAGGATCCGTTTCACTCTGTGCTTTGCAGGGAAGGGGGGAGCATTTTTTCTCTTTTGGTACCTACCCTCTCAAGTATATATGAAATTTCAAGTGCATTCATAAGTGATTATAGCTAAGCTTGGCTTTTTATGGTTCCTTCTACATATAGTTTTCCTTTAGCAAAAATATCATTTTTAGTTTTATTTGGGGATTAAAGGATGAGAGAAGACAGGCACTCTGCATTGCAATTTTTTTACCTACTATTTTATTGCAGAACTTTCTGTCAGCTTGGTTAATCACAATTTATAAAAAGAAAGCCTCGGGAGACTCATAAGTAGTGTGTCATATTGTCTTCACTGAGATTGTGAACTATGCCAAGAACTATGAGTGACTCCTTGGGTCTATGAAGAATTTATTACAATGCTGTTCTTTGTAGGAGAAGCAATCATATCCCAAGTCAAACAAAGCAAGACTCTAGAAAGAATAGCAAACAAGTTGGTGTAGAAATTTCAAGAAATGTAAATGATTTCTTGAGATCACTAAATTATCCTGGTTTCCAGTCTGGTATTTTGTCAGTGTTTAATAGTTTTGTAGGTAGTGGTATATATTATTATGTGCGTGTGTAGGTGGTTAAATGCTGATGTTTGTGAAGACTGTGCTTGTTCCTGTAATGTTTTCTGAGAACTCCATGGTTCATTGATATATAAACTAGTACTCATTGCTGGCATCGTTTGCTATTGGGGTGGTTCAAAAAATGTGGAAGAAGGTATTTGGAGGCAGAAGGTTTGCAGTTCCAATGGGGAAAAGGATGTGTTTGCTGTTTTGAAAGGAAATACTTTAACAGGTGAGAAATAATTGACAGTTAACCATTTGAGAAATAACTAATACAACATGCAGCAGTACCTCTGGTAATTTTAACATAATTTAGATTCACCCTTTAAGTTAGTCATTCCTAGTGAAAATGATGAAACCGAAACATTTCAGAGTAATTGTAGAGCCCATTTCATATGCCAAACATGTTTAGTATAAGTCTATGGAAGAAGCACTCCAATGCCAAACAGCATTCTGATTCTGCACAGATACTCTCACATTGAGCATTTGTTAATCTTTTCAAGTTAAACAAATGATGGAGGGATAATCTGAACTTTCATCCAGTAAAGAGAGAAAATGTTCAATTTTGATGTTTGCAATAAAGGTAAGGTGACGTCTATATTGTTGATAGACCTAGGGAAAAAAAAAAAACATTGAAGAAGCCTCAGGAAATCACCTAGGCTAGGTACAGACAGTTACAAAGCCCAAGGCTAAATGGATTCAGTCTTTGCAGATTAGTCTAAAGTGCACAGATTAAATTGAAACAGAACTGAACAGACATTTACCTTTTGATTCAGGAAATGCAGCCACATGCCTGCAGTTGCTCAGGCCAGAAGCCAGGGGGCACTAGAGTAGGGCTCTCTGGCTTTGTGTTCATTTCCTCTTCCTGCTGCTCCTGAGGTCTCTGAGATTTCCAGTCCAGAATTACAGCAGCAGGACTCTACAGGGTTGCTCATCCCTTCCTCTTCCTGCTTCCAGGTGCCTCTGAGATTTGTAGTCTACAATCACAGCACGTTTGAGCAGAGGGAGGGTTGTTTAACCCCCCTCTCTGACCCCAGCCCCCAGCCAGGTTTTGCCTGGAGGCAGCAGTTCTCCCCACCCCTTGCAGACTGAGCTGCATCCCCAGCTGGGCTTGCTCCCCTGCCCCATGTCAGCCAGCACTCACTGCTTCAGCTAGGGAGCAAACCCGCCCTGCTCTTTGTAGCAGACAGCACAGCCTAGCCCAACCCAGGACTAGAAAACATGGTGAGATGCTGGGGGACTGTGATTTAACTTGAACCAGGAAGGGACAGAAATTTCATAAACCAGTTTCCCCAAATCACTTACATCTGATACTGCGTTCAGCCAGGTTTCTCTTAAACCAGTTTCAGCCATTTTGAAACTGGTTTATGTGCACTGAGCTTCTGTTCTGTTACAGATTTAAACTAGTTTATGTGTAACTCCTGTCTCTAGCCCTTGTCTATCTCCCTGCCTAAAAGAGGATCCTCCCTGACTAAACTTTCCCAAACAAATGGCTTTTCCAACCTGCACTTAAAAGCTTTGAATGACAAATTCCACAATCTCCCTACATAATCTCTGTAGATAATCTGGTCTTTAACCATTCTCGTAGTTAGAAAGCTGTTCTTAACCATCCAGCCTAAATTATTCTTGTTAAAATATAAATCAATGACAACTTGTCTTGTCTCCTTTGAGCCCAGAAATCATTTTATTGCCATCCTCTTAATAATAACCCTTTTTTTGTATTTGAAGACTGTGCATCAAGTTTCCCTCAGTCTTCTTTTCTCTAGACTATATAACCTCAGTCTCCCTACTTTTCTGCTTATGTTCATAGTACCATAGGGTGTGTTTACACGTGCTGCAGGACATTAGTTATACGTGTGTCAGGTGCTTTAATTAGCGAGCCACACTAATGGAGAAGGTGGGGTGGGCAGAGGGCAAGGAGGCCACCTGTAGCAGTGGGAGGGAGACAAATTCAAGGCAATTTCCAACCATTAGATTCTGTACCTGACAAACTATAACAAATTTATAAATTTTTCCATATACTGAATCTAATTATTAGGGGTTGTCTTATATTCAGGGCCATCTTATATTTGCTATATATAATAATTATTGTGACTGTCCTTGAGACTCTTTCCACTTTGTATCTTAATTGAATTGTGGAGTCTAAAACTCACAATAACAGTATAATTTAAATGGCGAAAGAACAGTACTGAGAGAACAAAACCCAGCTTACTAGGGTCAACATGATTACAATGGTAACATTTCAAGTGTTGAAAAAAGTTTAAACAGTTATCCAGCTGAGACTAAATGGAATTCATTAGAATTGTTTGGAAAAGTTAACTGTTTCCAGTTAAGGTTCTTCCCTGCAAAATGCTGAGTTATCAAAACTGAATTTTTCCACAGAGAAGTATAGAAATAGAATGCTATGGGACTAACTTGAGATATAGGAGACATAGCTTCAAGCCCTTACTCTGAATCGACCCACTCCACAATACCAAACAGAATGGTGTCTAAATTGGGCAAAGGAGAAACTTGAATCTGTGTCATATTCTGTCTCTATTCTATATGGCATTCCGTGTGGGTCTGTCTTAATCTCTCCTATTAGACCTGTTCCACTTAAATACAAATGTTGGACCAGAGAGATGAGAAGACTCTTTAGCTCAATTCTGTAATGGCTACTTGTTTAAATATTTTATGAAAATATACACTTACATATATATTAAAAAAACCCATTTAAACAGCTCCAACAAGACCAGTTGAACAAGAAAGCCACCTCAGATCAGCCAGTAGCCTCATTGTTAGGGCACTCACAGAATATGTTAATTGATTAAACAAACACTTGAACTTGAATTCAGCATGCCCTATCATTTGACCCCAGAATCTTTTCTTGCCCATGCCAAGGGGGTTGGACTAGATGATCTCCTTAGGTCCCTTCCAACCCTACCAACCATGAAACCAACTATGAAACTATCTGAGTACCAGGCTGTAGGCTGTTTTAAGGCATCTTATTTTTCCCATGAACAATTTTGAAAGGTTTCCATTTCTTCCAATGTGGAAGGGGGGAAAAATTTGAAATCTCCACATTTTATAAGGTAGGAATATGTTTCTTCCTAGTTTTGACAACAATGGTATTGTTAGCTAAATTTACATTAAAAAGTCATACAAACCATGAATATTTTGATAAACAAAAACATTAAATAATGGTCCTTTGAAGTAACATAACCACGTTGTCATAAATCCATAAACCTGTACATGCAATATACAGCTGCTCCCTTGGCTCAACTCTTGTCTACCTAGCACATACAGTGTGCTTCCACTTTCAAATCTCCCGCAACAGTGATTCTGATCTAGCACACTGGAGAAGTGGCAACAATGCAACTTCATGTCAGAATTTCTTGACTTTGGTGTGTTGAGTCAGTAATGGTAGTACATACAATACACTAATAAGGTTAGACGTAATAGTACTTTCATTAAAGGATATGGATGACAGTTCAAGAGCCTGATTATTCTTAAAAATCAAAGCAATGATCAATGTAAATGTATATAGTATATGTTGTTGGAGAAGACATTAAGTTCTCTTACTGCCTCCTTTATATTTTTTCCTTTATGAAAAAAATTAAGCTTTCATTTCCTTTGGAAAAAATTAAAACCTGTGGATTTTTCTGATTCTGTTAGCTTGTTACAATACATAAGAAAGAACATTTGGTTAGGTACATGGTTTCTCTAAGACAGTGGTCATCAACCAGTAGATCTCAATCCACCAGAAGATTTTTGGAGCCTTTTGGAGTTGATCCAAGGCTGGGGTGAGGGGCTGAGTGCCCGCATGTATACATGTGCGTGCCCCAACCCAGCAGGTCAGTCCATGGCAGAAGAAAGGGGTGGGGGCTAGATCTAGGCCCCTGAAGTGAGGGACAGTGCCAAAGAGGCACAAGCAGGGATAAGTTGAGTGGGGTCCTGGCCAGGTATGACTTACCTGCTGGGGAGGTGCGCCTCCAAATAGTTTTTTCTCAATACGTCCCCCTCTCCCCTTCCTTCCCCACAGACTTACCTGCTAGACTCAGAGAGGTGGGGAGTTGCAGGCACAAGATAGATCCTGAGTTGCTTTAAATGCCAAAAGCAATCTCCTACTTAAAAAGGTTGGAAACTACTGCTCTAAGATAAAGAAGGCCTGTAACAATTCACTCTGAGGCAGGAAGCAGCCTCTGGTGGAATGCAATGAGCTGTGCGGCACAGCTGATCACATACTAGGGTCATCTGTAGGATACACACTAGGGACACACACATGTACGTGACTGCAAGTACAGAGAGGGAAGCTCCCTCCCTTCCCCCATCATGTTTGCTGGCACACATGGGGAAAATCCCTCTGCAAAGCATTTCTCCATGCATCTGCAAGTGCAGAGTAGGGGATGTGCACAGCTATGGATGTCTGTTTGCTTTCACTTTTTGCCATCATAAAAAAATTTATGGTGACAGAAGGGTTATACTTTTTTCCACCCTGAGACACTTAAACCAAAAAAGAAAGCAGGGGAAGGAAAATGCAGGTTCATGTGGAATATTAATCTAATATATGTGCTTCCTGAAAACTGGAACGTCTTGGTTTTTTACCATAAAGGGGTGGAATCCTTTTTACACTGTTACTTATAGTTCCAGAAGCTTAGAACTACAGATCGCTGCTTTTTGTGCTGCCATGGTTATCTGGTGTCGGCAGCATTTCAACATCATCAAGCCAAAAATAGTCAGGAGTTATAGAAGAAAAGTAATTCAAATTATTTGAGTCTAACTGAATACTTATTAAAACAACTGACATAGAAGAGGAATTCTTGTTAATTTCTTGAATGAGAAATAAATTGCTAGTATTCATAGCCCTAATTACAATTGTTTTGTGAAATCTGAAATATTATTTAAATTAAGTATGTAAGATTGAATGCTAGAAAAGTGCAATATTTGTTCATTATAAATAATTGTCCTTCCACCAGAAGTTTGAAAGAATTCCTCTGTGATAAATAGGAGGTGGAAATACACATTTTGTGTTTGTAAGTCAACAGGGAAACTGCAACTTTTTTTTCAGTCCCACAATTCATGAACTACATACGACTGTTTTGTCCTAGTGGGTGGGAATTTTATACACTAAAAACTGTATTCTGAACTGAGATGCAGGAATGTAACAATTATTGAAAAGGGTGAGAACTGCACTTGTACATTTGAGGGCAAGCTTTTGCTTCTGTGGTGTAAGTACATGGTGCACATGGCATTTTGTGACACATGAATGTAGTAAGCCCTAAATCCTGGAAAAGCTTCCAGCTCTACTTATGCTATTAACTCTCCAGGAGAACAAGAGGCCTGTTTTAGCATAATGAAGTCAAAACATTAGCCAAATATTTTTTATTATATTGTCTTTTGAAAAAGATAGTGGAAGATTGCAGTACTTACCTTAGAGATTATCAAGACTGTTTGGAAACAAAAGCTCTGCAATAAATGTTATCCTGGGATACAAGCCTGGAAGTCAAACCAGGTAGCCAAAACTGCATTTCCTGTACAACTAAACGATGCACGTCTCTCTCTTTTTGAATGCCAACTATCAATGTATTTCATATTATAAAGTATTTTTTTAAATCACTTATTAATGTGTTTTCTCTATAGAGACAGTAATTTTAATCTTCCCCAGTCCTGGGAGCTTACATGATGCTCTTAAATTACTTTTTTTTTTTTTTTTTTCCTTTTTTGGTTCTAAATAAATAGGTTTGAAATTGAACTAGCTTATAAGGAATGTGAATTGTTCTCATCTGTTGCATCTTTGAACACACTATACTTTAAAAAAAACTACTGCGATTAGGTTGACAATTGCACAGAATATATCTAAGAGAATGTTCATCAAAGATTTATTTCCTCTGAGGTGAGCCTAGAGCAGTAGTCTCATACCTTCTTATGGTGAAGATCACTTTTTATAAGTAAAGGGCACCCCAGGATCTACTTCCCTGCTGCCCTCCTTCCCCAACAAGCTCCCCGGGCTCTGATCCCACTCAGCCAACCCAGGCCAAGGGGTATGGCTCAGCCCAGACATGTTCATTAAGGTGCTCTTGATTGTGGAGCCTCTGGCAGACTAAGATCTACTGTCAGAGGTGTAAGTGGCACCTTCACGTTATGGAGATGGGCAAATCTGTCAAGTGCAGTAGGGATGAATGGAGGGCCTCCGTCTGACTAGATCTCGTAAGGGCTTTGCCAGGTGGTAGTAAGGGCTGTAATGACGGCTGCAGTGTTGCTCTTCCACAAGGGGATGACTTTTAGCTGTTGTGTTCCGAGGTCCACGACGGCTAGTCCTTTATTTGGCAGTTTGGCTCCAGGTAAGGGCCCAAATAGATCTACTTGCCAGATTTTTCCTGGCAGGAAGTGGCAGGTGTCCAGCGCACAAAGGTTGTGTTGAGTCCGATGACACTTTCTTTGGCATGCACTTCACAGGCTTGCGCTACCTCTTCCCAATCGTGTTGGGTCCCGTATGATGTAGGTTCCGTAATGGCCTGGCGCCATCAGCAATGGCTGGCGTGTGGTCCAGGATGGCCCCAATTTTCATGGAGCCAGGTAAGGAATGGGTCCGCCGTGGGGTTGGAGTCATTGACAGCAATAGCTAGAACTATGTCACTTCGGAGTGGGTCCTCTAAGAGCTTATCGATGGTTTCGTGCACCGGATCGGTGTCGGTGCAGTGCAACTTGGTGTGTAAATATAGCCAATGTTTCCCAAAGCTTTTGCCAGTCTTCCAAATGTTCCATGGGAGTAGTTGTATTGGTGAGGATTTTATAAATATAAAGCAAATCAATGGCTATAACTGGCATGCGAAGCGTGCCATCGTGATGCTTAACACAATGCTGTATAGCCGCATGGAATCCTAGTAACTCTTTCCTTTGGGCAGAGTTTTTTGTCGGGTGTGCATTAAACATTTGTGCATCATGACAGGCCTTACAGTAATACCCACATCCTCCCCCGTTCCTGGAGGTTCTGTCCGATGCTATCCATCCAGGGCTGTGGTCCTGTAAAGCATGAGCACATCGGTCTCATCAGCATTGGGGTTAGGCACTGTATCTTCAGGTGTCCAACAATGCCAATGGTAATGATGGTATAACACCATCATGTTCCACGTCTTAGGGTCCCCTTGAAAATGTGGGTTGACCTTTTCTGGGCTTAGGAGGGGTAATAAGGTTGCTGCAGGAGCGCAGAGTTTGCCGTGCCCCGGAGCCAGTGGTTCAACGAGTTGTTCGGCAAGGAGGATTTTTCCTGTGGACCTGTATCAGTGCTGTGCCACTTGGAAAGTCTTATGAGCGGTGTAGATTAATTCATTACTGATGTTGTGGGCAGTGGCCCATACGTGATTAGCAGTGAATCCCAAGGTTACTACGATTGGCTCGCTGAGGTTAATTGCACGAGCTGGTGCAGGTTTCATTGATCCTCTGTCATCCAGAGCATGGACCTTTGGGACTTGTCTCAAATTTGTTGCTGGAGCTTAGCAATGAGTGGCAGGTAGTCAGGAGTGACATAGTGTCGATACCAGTTAATGTGACCCAAAAGCTGTTGGAAGTGTTTCTTCTGCATCGGTGGGGGTCTTTTTCACAGGTTGAGGTTGGGCGGTTTGTGTGTAATTCCGCATCTAGTGGGGCCGGTGAATTGCGTGCCAAGGAACACAGTGTTAGCCGTTGGATGTAAACGCAACTTGTCCTTGTTTACCATCCACCCTTTTTTTTCGAGGTGCATTACCAAGTGGTCGGTCACGCGAGCAACGGTGGCACTATTGCGACCCATAATGGTGATGTCATCGACGTAACTCCAAATTCTTAATTCGCTCTCTGGTGGAAGGCTGTGCGTGTCTTAGAAATTTCTCAAGGTACTGTTCATAGCATCTGTGGCCAACGATGGAGCATTACAGTATCCTTGAGGACAAACTGTCCACTTGTACATGGTTCCTTCGATGCACATATTTAGTATGCCGGTGGGGTCGGAAATCAGGACGGAGAAAAACATATTCTTTAGGTCTAGGGTGGCTCCGAACCATTCGTGGTTTTGGAATTGCGCTATTTCAAATATATATTGCAGTAGAGTAGCAAAGTTGGGTTGCTGAAGTGTCTGGCACCTTTTATTGGCTTCCCTATAATTGACGACCAGTCGGGCCTCGTTGGGTTTCCCGGGTTTTGCAACTCCCCACCCTGGCGACAGGTAGGTGCTGGCAGTTACTGGTTTGATGCAACCTTGTTGTTCCAGTCGTCGCAGGAGATCGGTGAGGGAGTGCTTTAGGTGGCTCTTGGTCGGAATCGATTGGTACCGCCAAACAGAAATGTTGCGGAGCGTGGGTTGGTGCCAGTCAGCCTCCGGGATGTTAATGGGAAGAGCCTGTAACACCTGTTTTTGAGGTTAAGCACCTTAATTCCCGAAATCCCCAGGATATTAATGCCCCCTGGGATGCCATTTAGTACGTGCCCCTGGATTTGGAACTTAATCCGTGGGGTGGTGGTGATGGCGTTGAGTCCTTGTACTTGGATGGTCTTAGCAGTTTTCATGTGAGGCATGGTATTGGTGACAATGTTGACCTGGGCCCCCGTGTCGAGGAGGAAAGATACTTGGTGGCAGTTGCTTGGGTCACAGGGATTACAAATGAGGCGCTCTATGTAGGGGTGCGGGTCAGCGGGGTCAGGTTTGTGAAGGCCGTCAGCATGACTGGTGGCCGCTACTCGTTTTTTTGCTTATCTATAAACTTGAATCCTAGCTCACCCTCCAGGTGATGTTGACCTTCATCCCCCTAGGATGCATAGCTGTTGTTTCCTAAATTTTGAGTGATTTAAAAGGAACCCAAACTTGGCTCTTTCCTCCAGAGTCCTTTGGGGTGGTGGTTTCGATTCTTTCTGGGGGTCAAGTTGGTGATATCTTGGCCCTTGGTATTCAACCGGGTATGCAGTGAGGTGACTCGGAGCGCTGGCTGAGCTTCTGGTTGCTGACTTCACGAGAGTTTGCAGCCGTGGGAGTTGGCTCAGGATATTCCCGGCTGGTTGAGAGGCTAGCGGGTTGAGGAGGAGGCGAAGGGTGATAGCGTTTTCCCCTCCATAAACCTCTACGCAGGCTTCTATAGTGTCGAGGGTGGCTGGAACTATTCCAGGATTTCATAGGAACTGAGGGGGCCAGGCCCCATTGCATTGAGCCTGAGTGAGCCCCAACTGATGTACCCTTGGGTTCCAAGAACAGTAGGACACCCCTATTATGGCCAGTATGAGTTGTTCCGCAGTGGCTTTCGCCGGTTTACTGTCATGCCACGCGTGAGACTTATTTTTAATCTGTCCCACAACAAGGGACGGGAGGGGGATGTTCCAGGTGTTGTTACCTACTACTAGTTCTAAGTCGGTAGCGTGTCCTCCACTCCATGAGGCCTGATGAGTTAGGAAGCTCGCCTCCTTCAAGTCTAACAGCTGCGATCCGTACTCCACAACAAGGCAGCCCAACCAGATGACTAATGTCTTGGTGGGTTTTATTTTCAATTCCTTGCACAACTCTTGTAGCTCGGCCTGAGTGCGAGTGTGATAGGTGATGGTGGTGCAGGTTGCAGCCTGTGGGTCAGTTACTTGCTTCACCAATGCTTCGGGGTGAGCGGCTGCTGGGAGAGCAGGCGTATCTGACGGGAGGAGTGGATACAATCTTTTCCCTTCGTAAGAGGGCGGGGATGTCGGAGGTGGTGTCACCTTGGGGGGCAGGGCCGCGAGCCACGTAACCGCCTCTTCTTCCCCAGGACTTTTCATGTGCTCTGAACTTTTCACGCGCTTCTCTTTTTCCCCAGCGCCATCTTGGCAGCAGCTCGGGGTTTTCCAGCAGCTTGGGGCTTTCTTTTACTGCCGCCTCCTTGGCCGCCTGGGCGGCTGTGAGCAGTTGGGCCTCTAGATTTGCGTTCTCCCACAATAAAGCTGTTACGGTGCGGAAAAGCACATTTATCATTTTTCCCTTATTCCATTTCAGGCCTGCCCACCTTGTTGTGGTGCAGCCTTCCATCTCCAACCCTTCCCAGAGCTCTGAGTGAAGCTCGTGGCCCCTCAACCCGGGCGTTCGGGTTGGGGGATTGAACTGGTCGGTCAGTGTCAGTTCTCTGCCCTCCTGCATATCTTATACAGCAGACGTACTCCTGGGCGAGAGTTGGGTGTGCTCCACCGCCAGTTTGACTTTGGCGAGGAACACTGTTGGTACTGTGTCTAGGGCCTATAGTGAACCCGGTCACTGGCCATTATGCAGCCAAATGCCTCGGGGAACAGGCTCACCTTCCACTCCTTGATGACTGTCTCTTCCCCCTTCACTGAGAAGTAGCCTCCGAGGAGGTTCTCTCCTTCCCCTCCAACTGCCTGATGATAGGTGATACGTGCCCAGAGTTCATCTGCATTATCCACACAGCACCACCTGTGCGCCAGGGGCAGCACTTAATTAGATTCATCTCCACCACTGTGCCCTTGGATCCTGGTCATGACGCCATGTCTCAGACAGCTAGAGCCGACCTGAGGAGCAATTATTAATCAGTCGTCAGGTGGACTGGTAGATGGAGAGGCAGGACAGCATATTGGTTGAAAAAAAATAACTTTAACTTTACTTACACCGCTAAAGGTGGCGATGCAGGTGATAAGGTCGCTTATGTAGTTACAGGTAACAGTAACAAAATGAGTCGATGAGTTTGTGGACGGAACGGGCATGCAGGATGGGGTACGTCAGGAACAGGCAGTGATGGGGAGATGTTGGAGGGTGATCAGTCTGCCAACTTTTCTCTGTGACGTGCACGGAGTTCTCCTCAGAGTTTACTCTGCCATGCGTTCAGAACTCTCCACAGAGTTCTCTGACTTGGACGGAAGCTGCATGGACTTTTATATGCTTAGGGTAGCCAATAATGGACTGCCAAGCATAATGTGGAATGGCTGATGTCACACAGCATGCTTCCATGACTAAATTTGGGGGGTAATGACAGTCACTCAGAGAGGTACTTGTTCTATGCGGTCTGTTGTGACATGGGCACTTATTTGACTTGGTTTTGACAATTCGTATAAAGTTTCCTTGGACTCATCTTAGACACACATACTTGTGCTGCATGTGTGTATGGCAAGTTACTTGGCCACCCAGTGGCATAGAAAAGTGTATACCTGCATGCACATATCCAGCACTGGCACAGATATGTAATTTGTATACAAACAAATGTAAATGCCTAGCTGGTAAATGTAGCCCACCGTGTTTATCTGTATTAAATACATTCTTTGGGCATTTATATGTAGGGGTTGGGGCTGGGGGCTTTTAATTAAAGTGACTCTGAGAGCTTCCTTATTTAAAGTAGCCAGAGCATCTTGTGTATCAGCATCTGTGCATTCAAAATGGTGGCCATTTTGAAGTATGGGGTGCTGACACGTGAGACGCAGGAGGGCAGCCTCCCTGGTCATGTGTAGGCACCCTTTGGTTGTAGTTGGTGCAGTAGGTCTTGGGGAATAATGCTATATGTCATTGTACAGTGCAATGAAATCAAACTCATTTTGTTAATATAAGCTTCCAAAAGAAGCATTCAGTGTACCTTTAAGAGGTACTTACATCTTCAACAATTGAGAACTTAAAGAACAACACAAATGGAAGGTGATTTTTTTTCCCTTTTTTCTTTTTTTATAATGCTTCTGTTTTTTCTCTACCATCAAAACTGACCTTTCTTTCACCTGCTTGATGTTAACACTACTTTGAGCAAAGTATGCAGATTTCATTGCTTAGAGGCTTTTGAAAGCCTGGGCCCAATTAGAAGTTCTTCTAAAGATAATCGGATAGGACAATAGATGCAAAACAGCCCAGGGCTGGTAGCTAACATGCAGACGTCTCATATAATTTTTTCTTCATGATTTTAAAATCCTCAACAACACCATTGTCTCAGGAGAAGTTTTTAGGAGTTCTTTTAAAAAAAATCCTTTTAATCATGCATTTAGAGAAGGGGATTTGATGGAAAGTTTTGACAGTTCTTTCTATTTAAGAAAGAAAGGGAAAGAGAGCAGTGTTCCTAGTAAATGACAGTAAATTCAACAGCTGTTTATTGTCCTTCATTATGATAGATGCTGCACTGATTCGACACTGCACCAAAAGTGCATTAGGGTGTGCCCCCACAAGCAAGAACATGCATTCCCTGGGGACAAGTAGCAATGGCACATATTTGTGCCACTGCTAGTTGTCCCTGAGAAACACCCCTGCACACATGCTCTGGCAAGTTGCCATGGGTGGGGTTGGTGAGGCTGGGACCATCACCTGGGCTAGCCCCAGCAGCCTTACCTGGGGTCCTGTGGATCTCCTGGGACCGTCGTGGTGGTGATCCTGGTGCACGGACCCTGTCTGGCAGCCAGAGCATGGATTTGGCTGGCCAGGGTCTAGTTTTAGGTGCCACATGCTGCTGCTTTGGGGTTTTTTGGCATGATTTTTTGTTTGTTTGTTTTAGTTTAGTTTAGTTTTGTTTTTACACTGGGATTTCCCAGTCAAAAAAAATCTGCTATGCTGTAAATTAGCAGCATGGCAAATGCCTGCATATGTGGCACATACAGTTTGCAGCTCCATAAACAGGTCTGTGGTACCGCAAACTGCATGTGTATGCTCATGGGGATGTGCCCTTAGAGTTTAACTTTCATTTGAACCCCAGGTTTATTTAAGGCAAAATCCCAGGAAAACTGCTAACAGCATGGATCTTTCATGCCTGGCCAAAACTGTTTCTAAACTTTCGGTCTTACATACTGCTATTCTTGTTTCACATTCATTTGCTTTAGCACTTCAATTGTGCTTGTCATGATATTGGTCTTGTTTTTCGCTCAATCGTTTAGAGCCAAACTTTTCAGCCCTTCTCAGTGAGTGTTACTTTAGTCCACAGTCAGCCCTATGGAATCAGCGAGGCTTCCAGGAGCTGTCCAATGTCTGATAGTGATAGTTTCATGGGGAAAAGTAGTGCTCAGGAAGCTATGATATGAATTTTCACAAGCCCTGACACCATCAGAATGTTGAGTATTATCCTGAATGTTACCCTATCGGTACAGTATGTAGGCATGACCGTACCTGTTAGATTTCCACTTGTGTTTGTATATTGAAAATCAGTAGTCTGGGTCCAAAGGCAGAGGAGAACATCAGAGGAGGGGGAGACTTGGATCTAGGGTTTTGAAAAGGGGTTGCAGGTGATGTGGTGCATCATCATGTATAACACAACAGATATTTTGGTCCACTTGAAGAGAAACTCAAAGCTTTACTAATATGGTAGGGGGCTAGCACTATATTATTCAGTTTAAGATTAAAGCAAAAACAAATACAACTACAATACTACACTAATTTGCTAAGGTATATATAAAGTTTTAAAAATATATAAGATATTGTATCATTTGTCCTGTAGTCACTATAGTTAAATGTAGATCTCTTATTCAAATTCATAAAACAAAATCTAGTTTTCCTGATAATCTTGACAGTGCTTCCAAAGGAGGCCTTTAATTAAAGTGACTCTGAGAGCTTCCCTAATTAAAGCAGCTAGAGTATCTTGTGTATCAGCATCTGTGCATTCAAAATGGTGGCCATTTTGAAGTATGGGGTGCTGACACGTGAGACGCAGGAGGCTGCTGAAGTGCAGTAATTGCCACGCTCCAGCAGATTCAGTTGAGTCTGCTCTGATGCTCTGTAATTCCAGCACATCAGAGCAGCCTCCCTGGTCATGTGTAGGCA
>JAGPOW010003685.1:38223809-38237495 GCA_030014935.1 Caiman crocodilus
GCAGCCTCCCTGGTCATGTGTAGGCACCCTTTGGTTGTAGTTGGTGCAGTAGGTCTTGGGGAATAATGCTATATGTCATTGTACAGTGCAATGAAATCACTGTCACTCATTTCTGTACTGACTTAATATTACATATATGAGTTAAGGTTTTTAACTAGAGCCAAAAACAGTCCTCAGGGTTGTAAAATAAAAGAGCTACATCACCAGGAATGACTAACAGACACTAAACAGAAGAAAGGATAGTGTGAATAGTGAAACATCAAAACCATTCAAAAGGGTGGGAGGTCATTAACACCTGTAACACCTGTAGGGTGGAGAGAGATTAACAGGAATTAGGGAGATGATAATGAGCCTTGAAGTCAATTGACTCTTAGCACTACTTGAGTAAAACTGCTGCTGCCCTTCCCAGGCAGTTGGTTTTTAAATTTGGATGGAGCAGGAGTCAATGGGGGGGTGCCACTGCACTTCTACACACTGCCAAATCCCTTCCACGTTGCACCCCAATATGCCCCTGGACTTGGAGAAATTATGTAAGAACAGAATGAGACTCAGGATCATGCTTTCAACATTAAATAGATCTTGTGAAAGGTTTGCTGTGTATTAGTAATGTCCGTTTGTATCTATCCAGGAGTAGCTAACACATAGGTTAGTGCAATTCACAGCAATGGGGTTTTACTTTTATTCCTTCTGGAATAATTCTGCTTTACACTGGGAAAAATTACCATGGTTGAGAGGTTGCATTAGTTTTCTGCTACTCTTTTTTATTTTACATGGATGTAATGACAGTTACCCTGGCAAAACTTGTATGCTCAGGCCATTATTTCTTTTTCAGTTTTAAAGCAAGTAATGCATCAGAATACAATTTTCTTTGGAAACCTTGATAGTTTCACTGTTTTGGTTTTTTTCAAACTATAAATAAAAAGATCAGGAATGGTCTATAAAATCTCCCTTAGTTAAACCCTCAATTTTAATTAAGCTTATTAAACTGTCATATCATATAGTTGCTTTCCTGGTTAAATGGAAAAGTAATTTCAAAATGATGTTTTCAAAAGATTATCTATATGATTGATTTGAAACAGAAACACATACAGAAGTTAATACTCTTTTAGTTGATTTTAAATAATTTCTGGAATACTCAGTGATGCTTGAACAGAAGTTTCATTGACCTTTGATCTTGTTTCTAATCTTAGGGCCTTCCTTGTCTTAAGGCAGGGTTGTCCAACTAGTGGTCTGTGGAAGGGCTTAAGTCATGGTCCCTGAGCTCCCACATGGCTACTACTCCTACCCCTCTGACTGCAACCGGTCTTCGGGCTTCCCGTCCCTCCTGGCTTTTGCTGTCTGGTCATGCCGCTGTGGGCAAGACAATGCAATGCAGCTCAGAGAGAGCTGAGAGTGAGCCTGGGGCCATGCAGTGCAGCAGTGGGGAGTGGGGTAAGGGCTAGGGAGGAGTAAGAGGCCCTGGCCCCATGGGCATATGGTTCAGTTGGGGGGGACTGTATAGTGCAGTGGTTAGGGGGTGCAGGTGCAGTGGAGAAGAGGCCATCGCTGCAGTGTACAACCTGGGAGGTCTGTACCACACAGGCATGTGGCCCCTGCCGATGTGGCATTCAGCCTTGGACCGCTTAGAAGTGGAACATCCCTGTCTTAGGGTGGTGTGGTTTCCCCCTTCCAATGCTCTTGGCTCAGTCAGACCTCTGGCAATTTATTGATGTCTTTAATATCCATTAATGGATTTTTGGCAGGACAGGACCCCTCAATAGAGAAGGAAAGCACATGTATTTGTGCAAATTCAAATTCAAAATGCAAATACTTCTTTTATCCTGTTCTATATAGGATCATATAGCACTTTCATCACTAAGGGCATCTATATGCATGCTCCTGGGTGGAGGGGGGTGCTTTAAGCTCCAAGAGCTGCTCTAATTAAAGCACCTACAGCATCACATGTATTCAGCATCCTGTACGTCAAAATAGCAATAAGTGCACTTAAAAGCTCATTTGACGAACTTTAGTTAAAGCATCCCTACCACCATTTTGAAACACAGGGACTCTGAATACACATGATGCGGAGGCTGCTGGAGCACGCTAATTCTCACACTCCAGCAGACTTGCAGCAGACTCAATTAATCAAGTCTGCTCTGACACATGATATTTACCATGTGTTGGAGCAGAGGTCCGTCATGTGTATAGGTGACCTTTTTGTGTCTGAGCACTTTCTAGTTATGAAAGTTGTCCCAAGGGAGCTGGGACACCGAAGGAACCCTGGGACGGCAAGGAGTCATATTTGCCTCCCACAGAGCCGGAAGAGCCAGGAGAGGCGCGTACACCGAGGATGCTGGTGCGGTTGATCAGCTGGGTGTTTATCCGGCTGCGGCAGAGCAGCAGTGGGGGCGGAGTACGCCTTCCAGAACAAACAAAAAGCGGCTCTGCCGAGACAGTGGGGCGGCTGATGTGGAGAGATGAGGGGAGTGAGCTCCTGCGGGCAGCAGATCAGCCGCCGCACCCAGCTGCAGCGAGTACAGGGGGCGGAGCCAGAGCGGGCTCCGAGGAAGCTGGCAGCACAGCCGGCAGCTGTGCTGGCGGTGGAACCAGCTCTGACGCTGTTGGCAGAACCGGTGAAGGAGCCGGCTACGTTATAGGCAACAGAGCCAGCGGAGGAGTCGGCGGCATCAGGAGCAACAGAGCCTGGGGTGAAATTGACGACACTGCAAGCAACAGAGCCGGTGGAGGAGCTGGCAGCATCTGGAGGAGTAGAGCCAAGGAAGGAACTGGCTGCATTGTAGGCAGTGGAGCCAGAGGGAGAATTGGTGGCATCCCATCCTGAGCAGCAGAGCCAGTGGAGGAGCTGACTGCGCTGTGGGCAGAAGGGCCAGCGAGGGAACCGGCCACTTCATAAGCAGCAGAGCCGGTGAAGAAATCAGCAGCCAGGTTAAAGAAGGAGCTGAGGAGGAAGGTCTGGGCTGAAAACCCCAGCAGATGGCCCATCGAGCTGAGGACCTTTAGGGACACCTGGCAGGGCGGGGGTAAGACAGCAGCAGGCCCAGGACACCATGGAAGCCAAGGAGAGGCAGAGCTACAGGTGGCGAGTGGCCAGGGTGTAGGGGAGGACGGAGCCCCAAGACTACCCGTGGGGGCCTGCGCCAATTCTAGGAGCTACCCCAAGGAAGGACCCCCTACTGAATTTACATTCAAAGTCGTGGCAGGAAAGTTCAGGGGTCCTAATGACTTCACCAGGGGCAGCCTCCGGGGTCCACCCGTAAGCCCAGGGCCCGCAAGATCTAGGGCTCGGGGGAAGACGCCACGGGAACACCTACTAGAGTAGAGGTGGGTACAAAAGTTATTAATTAAACAGCTGCCTTTTGTTTTTTCTTTCATTTATTCTGCTTTAACTGTGTGCAGTAGAAAGCTTAGTTTTGACATGTTTTTTAGGTTTGGGGAGAAGAGAGGAATTTGCAATGGCCATTAATATACTTGTTGCTGTATGTTTGTTACAGGGACCCAAGTCAAAGCACTGTGGTTTTCATGGCCCTAAGGTTTGGGAAGAGTTAATTCTACAATCTCATATTTGTCCCCAGGAGAGCTTTGTCTCCTGCATAAGCTTTACATTTAGACTATGAACAGACATTCCATTTGTTCCTGGATAAATGGTTCCTGCACTTGTCCTGTGATTGGCACATTGCCCTTCTAATCAGCATTTAATGAGTGGCTAAATGCATTGCCATTTTTCTGCTATTGATTCAGTGTTGAAGGCTCAGAATAACTGTACAGATGCTTCACAATATCCCAGTATAAACTGTTCCTGCCTTTTATCAAGGAAATATTTTTAGAATTTATTCCAGAACAATGGATGTGGGCACCTGTACAATTGCACTTTGTCCCAGGATAAAATATTTTTTCCTGAGATAAATATGATGTCTATTTTCAGTCTTATTGTAGGAAGTTCCATTGCTCCAGAGGAAAAAAATTGACATCCATAATCAGGATGCTGGATTTTCATGCCACCTGTTGATCAACCTACAGTACCATGTCAGTGAAGACCACATCTTTGCACTTGATCTGATATCATCAAGTGGCCATGTTGTCAGACACATTTTCAGAGAGGCTGTTCATATGTACTGGAAGGGAATGATGAGAAACCTCTCTTGTGGAATTCTACCAGGGATTTGTTATGGTGGTAAAAGTTTCCAGAGAAGATGTAGAAAAGAAGCCTGCATCTACAGGTGTTTTGAAAATATATTGAAAATATTATGTATTTTCAGAAATGGGTGTTCTGAAAATATGACAATATACTATTGTAGAGTTGGGAGTATTGTAATGGTGATGGTCCAGGAAGTGTACAGGAAGCAAGGATTTTATGTGGTATCTTGTTACTAGATCAGTTGAGTGGTTGAGAGTGCTGTTGGGCAACCTTTGTGGCATGAAGTGCTTGGAGCATCAGTTTGAAAAGGACCTAGAAGGGCAGATAGGATAAGGAAAGTTTCTGAATATTTTTTTGCTCTCGCATTTTTAGTCCCTTTGATTTCATCCCATTCTGAACCTTTATAGTTGGAACTGACAAGAGAGTAATGATCAGATTTCATGTCTTCTAGCCTGCTGATAGGACACTGACTTACGGAAGTTTTCTCAACTTATGACACTGAACCAAGTAGGGCAGTGGTCACCAACCAGTGGATCTCCATCCACCCGTAGATCTCAGAGCCTCTTGCAGTAGATCTCAGAGCCTCTTGGAGTCGATCCGAGGCTGGAGTGGGAGGATGAGTGCACGCATGCATGCACATGCCCAGCCCAGCAGGTCAGTCCATGGGGAAGGGAAAGGGCAGGGGCTAGATTGAGTCCTCTGCATTGAGGGATAGTGCCACAGAGGCAGGAGTTGGGGCCCCAGCCAGGTGGGACTTACCTGCTGGGAAGGCTCACCCCCAAATAATTTTTTCTCCCTCTGCCTCCATCTGCCCACCCCCACCTTCTCTCTGCAGACTTACCTGCTGGGTGGAGGGAAGGAGTGGGCCAGCGCATGATCTATCTTGAGTTGCTTTTAAATACCTATGGTTATCTCCTACTCAAAAATGTTGGAGACCACTGAAGTAGGGCATGGGATTGAACCTTGGTTTCCTGTATCCTAGGCCAGTGCCTTAACCTTCTATTCCTGTCCTAAACATCTTGATAAAGCTTCTGCAGAACCAAAGAAATCTATTAAATGTGTTCTTTAAAGAAACAGCAAATTTAACCAAATAAATAAATATATTGTAACCAGTTCTATGCAACATGGAAAACTTCTATTGTATGGCAGCTGCTTGTAATGCAGTAAACAGCAGTTTGGTTTCTGTTTACCTACAGCAATTGCAGAAAGATAATAGGGGTGTGACTGACTATCTTCGCAAATGCTTTTTGCAGCAATTCTCAGGGATCTGCACTATACAAAGGGGCAGCAGAAGTAGCACCTTGTTTTAGTCCTCCAGCCTTGAAACATTAAAAAATAACTAAGTGTAGGTGAGTCAACTGTCAACTGTACAAAAAGGTGTCTGTGTGTTTGTTGCAGTATGTGAGTATTTATTTGTATTTAAACAAAGGGAACTTTGTTACTAGAGTTCAATCCAGATGGATTTCACTGCTGGGTAGTGCATAGAAACTCTGCAAGCTTCAAAAGCTAAGCAGGCATGTGTGATAAATAATTGTGGATGAATGGTGACCAAATGCCAGCAAACTGTGCTTGCTGAAAGGGAAAACAGCGGGTGCAGCCCAATCAGCCACGCGAAGCATGCATGCAGCAAAATCCCCGGCTCATGCAGCTTGAAAAGCGTGCAAAAGTAAGACCTAAGCTGATTGGCCATTGGGGCAGTATAAAAACAAAAGCCCAGGAAAGGAAAGGTGGGACCACACATAACATCGGGAGGCCTGATCACCCTCACCGAGGTCCTGCATCCATGGTTTTCCCTTTTCCCCCCGGATGCTCCCATTGGATAGTCTGCAGCAGATAGATAATCAAGAGCTCTTGGGTTCCCTATGGTTGAGGTTTTTGGTTGTGGCATTTATTACAGAGTTTAAAGGGAACTGCTGGCACGGAGTGGGTATGAGGCGTTGAAGTGCCTCATGGTGGTACAAGGCATCAGGGTGCCTCACAGTGGTATTTGGAGGAGTGGATACGAGGTGTTGAAGTGCCTTGCGGTGGTATTTGGAGGAGTGTATCTACGGTGTTCAAGTTGTAAATAAAGCATTTATTTTCTTCATGTCGGCTTTAGAGTTTCTTATTCAGGACAGGAAAGAAGTGATAGGGTGAAACGTTTCTGAACCCTTTCGTCCCTGGTCTGTTCGACTCCGGGTTTAATCCCCCCACCCTAATTCCTCCTTACAGCATGAAGGATAATGGCTGTGTTTGCTGGAGAGAGGAAATTTGCCACATATATAAAATTCTTCATGCAATGGCCCACTATATTCCTTCTGCTGTGAAGTCAGCCTTATTTTACCTTATATGGGAATTAGATTGCCATAGGGGAACTACTCGTGGACTGGTGAGTCACAGTTAGCAAAAGTAGTTTTTCCAGGACCTGTAATTTTGGTAGTGGAAGCTTGGGAGAAATATCTCTTATTGCTATTTGTCTCATCTGAAAGGAAATTGTTGCTCTTCAGATTTGGCTAAAAGTATGAGTTGAGCTGTTCACATCTGCCCAAGTCAATAGGAAAAGAGTTAATAAAATCTTAAGAGTCCTAATGTCCATTCTTTGCTCTAGCCAATATAAAACATAACTTTAAGCTGCCAGTTTTCTTACTTTTAGAAGACATAGATTAAATCCTGTTATTTCCTGCCTTAGACAATTAATTTGACCTTAAAAAAAAAAAAAAATTTCCCTAATTACCTGTAAATTCTTGTAGCAACCATAGGGGAGGGGTGAGAAATAAATAAATACCAGGTTTCAAACTACAGAAGACTAAAACTGTGTCCATAAAAACATGAAATGCCATCTGAATATCTGATCAGCTCAAAAACTCCAGAATTTGTTTCTATAGCAGCATTTGTCCTACAGCTAATTGGACATGTATTAGTTCCTCACCATTGAGCATTTCTTTTATGCTTAATGAGATGGTGGTGGTAGAACTGTGCTGCTACCCAGTACATCTGCAGGTAGCAGATAGAGGAATGACTTTCAGGGAAGGTTAGATGTGAAATAAACAGGGGTAACCCTGATAACCACAGACCAAGCAGCAGCAGCACCATCGCTATGTGGAGAGGACAGCAGATGGCAATGCTTTGCCTCCTAAAAAGCCACATACATCCTTTGAGAGTGTTGTGACATATTTACCACTGTAATAAGCCTGCCTAGCCCCTAGCCTTGGTTCTACAAGTCCTCAACAGCAGAGCAGACAGAAGAAAATGTTAGCATCTCAGTGACTGTGAAGGTGGACAAAGGCTTCAGCGGAACAAAATGTCCAATTGTCTTAGCCTCTTTGCATTTGGATTAAGGTCCCTTTCTTCCCCAGAAACTATGTACAACAACTGAACTGAAGTACAACAGCTTCTGCATGATAAATGTAATCACTCACAAGTATCTTTCATGAAAACAAGAACATTTTCCAAGCCTTTTGGCAACCAGCTAGTGATGACAGGAGCAAGATTGTGAAGTCTGGAAGCTCCTAGTTATGAACTAGCACAAAGACAGCAGTTACAAGGAGGTCATCTAGCATTTGGATGAGGCAGGAGTGAGATTTTGCAACTGTAACTGCAACTTAGCAGCCCTCTTCAGGATCTGTTCTGCTTGTGCGACGTCAGGAGGCGGCTACAAAATGTGCCCTAAATATAGCCTGTCTACCTTCTTCCTGACTGAATAACCATGTCCAGTGGGATCACCTTTACTGCAGTTGAAATCAACAAAGACACACAATCAATTTTAGGACCTGGAATATCAGGACCCTCATGGACAGTTCTAATAGTGAATACCCAAAGCACTACACTGCAATGGTGGCTCGAACTCAGGTGACACATCAACGTTGTTGTACTGAGTAAGACCCAGCAAGTAGGAGATGGGCAGCTCAAAAAACATGGAGGCAGCTATACCTTTTTGGAAGGGTAAACAGGAAGGAGAATGCTGGCTTCATAGAGTTGGTTTTGCCATCAAGAATGAACTCATAAACCAACGCAACAAGTTCCCTATCACAATTAATGAGCACCTCATGATTCCTCACCTTGAACTAGCAGGGAGCCAGTATGCCACTCTCATCAGTGTGTATGCCCTGACTCTTGATGTCGCCAGTGAAGCCAAGGAGAAATTTTATGCTAGTCTTGACCAAGTCTTTTCTGACGTGCTGGGGGGATACAGACTTATTCTTCTCAGCAGTTTCAATGCCAGAGTTGGAAGCGATTTGAACCTCTGGGAGTAGGTACAGTCAACTCCAGCGGTATCCTCCTCTTGACCAAATGCATGGAACATGGACTCACCATCACTAGCACCCTGTTCTACCAGAAAAAAATGCACCAGACAACACCCACAACCTATACTTTGGTACCTGATTGACTCTATCATTGTTTGTGCTTGGGATTGCAAAAATGTCCATGTGCGTGGGTGTCACTTCAGCACCTGCCATTCTTACCACTATTTTCCTCATTCATCCACCACATTTTGTCAGGAGATAGATAGCATATGAAAGGAGGTTAACAACTGCTAGTATGGTGATAGGATATTGGTGCTCTGCCTTCCCTATACCCTTCCCAGTCCCAGCCGGTATTCAGTGATTTTCATCAGTCGAAATTCTCTTCACCAGGCGTGAGGGTTGTTAGCCTTGCTTACGTTCTCAGTGGGTACACCTTCCCTTAGTTCCTCCAGATAAGGTTATCTCCTTTATCCCCACCTTCTCTGGCACAAGGGAGTACCCTGGTCAGGTTGTCCTGTTTTAGGACCTGTGTCTTTGTCTCCCAACCTCCCTGTTCCCGTTCCCCGCCCCTCCCTGCAGTATCCTGCCAGGGAATTGGTTTCTAATCAGTTCTGGTTCTTGGGGAAATCTCTGGCCCTTTTGGCCTCTTCCCTCCGATACCAAGTGGCCCAGATTTCACCCACACAGTGCTGTTTACTATGCGTCTGGGTCACCAGCTGATAAGCTTCTTTCATCACCCCTCCCCAGCTTTGTTTTCTCGAAAGACTCGCCACTGGTATAAGTCCATCAAGGTCCATTTGAACCTGCCTCCGTCAGCCAGCATTTTCCTGAGTCTGTTAATGCTCTGTGCCTCTATGTGGACTCTCAGCAGCTTCCTCCAGCCACCTCTCTTTCCCCTCTCTGGGGAACAGACTCACTGCTGGCTTTCTTTTCAAAAACTCTTCTGGGTTAGTGGCCAATCAATATCAGCTCCCATGGAGGACTTTTCTGTCTGTGGAATTCCCTTCTCTGCCATCTGACATCATTGGGCATTGATGAAGTGAGGCAGGCTCACCTCTGGTGAGTATTCTTCCATTCTATCCTAGCCCTTGAAAAAGGGGCAATGGGTAGTCCCCTGTTACAGTCTAGATCACCCAAGCTAAGTAGGCTGACAGTTGCTGGACTGATCACTGATCGCTGACTCATCTACTTGATTAGGTCATTCAAGCTGGGTCCCAAACAGCAGATGCCACAGAAGCACAATGCTCATGGAAGATCAAGGTTGAAGGACTCAAGAACCCAATCAAATGAGACCTCTTCTACCAGTTCCTCAATGAAAAACTGGTGAATTCTAATCAACAATGGGAAAATGTTTGCAGTGCTTGGGATGCCTTCAAATCCACCATCATCAGCAGTAGTAAAGAAACACATGGATTCTCTACCAGGAACATCAAGATTGATTTGATGAGAGTGACTGGGAGTTTCAAGAGTTGATTGACTGCAGATGCAGGGCCTTTTGTGTTTGGCAGAATGACATCAACTCCAAGCAAAGAGATTATATTTCCAACAAGCTAAGTCAGAGGTCCAAAGATAGGCCCATGATATGAAAAATAGAAGATGGGAAGACAAGGAGAAGGTTATTCAACACCTTTGACATCCACAATATGCATGCTTTTTTCTATGCCACCGAAGACATTCATGGTCTGAGTACTCATGGACCAACCCCATTGAGACCTAAAAATCAAAGAAATGGGAGCCGTCAGTGCCTGTTAGAAGGATCACTTTGAAGACCTTCTCAGTTGAGACTGTTGTTGATGAGATTATTCTCAGCTCCATTTCACAGCATCCAATCAGGGAAGATTTTGGAATCCGTCCAAATCTTGATGAAGTGAGGAAAGCCATCAAGGAGATGAAGAACATCAAGGCATCTGGAGCTGATGGAATGGCTTCTGAAACCTTCAAGCAGAGGTTGATTCTAGTTGTAATTACTGTACATCTCCTCAGATAGCTTGGGTTTGGGGATATATTGGTAATAGTTATTTAAACTTCCTATTCACATAATGAATGGGAAATCCTTTCTATTAGGAGAATCATTAGCTCGTGGTAGCCTGATTATCAACAGTTTTAAATTCCAAAATAACGTACTACATAGTGTCTACTTTATTTTGGCAATATAATGGGTGGGTATCAAGCTACACATGTTCTCTTTCCGCATTTGTCTGAGCTGGACTGCCCTAACACTGACATAAGGAGAACATGCATTGCTGAAGCATAAAAGAGTAACTTGACTTGAACAAGTCTTATTATAGTAGAAACACTTACTGCGGTAGGGTATGTACTTCCTACTGTTAACGAGAATGTTTCTGCCCTAGTAGCTTGCATAAAGAAGTTACACGCAGCCCATACATTTTGTTTCAAGTTCTTAGTGTGGTGCCCTGTGGGTAGGTACTTTGGCCTTAGAAGTGTGCTTCACAAAGTACAAAGGTCAAAACCAAAGGGCAGCTGTACTTCTAAATGCACACATGTCTCCAAGGACCCTGTTTATGCGAAACGGAAATCTTCCCAAAGGAAATTTAGATTGATAATTTGGTTACTGCTGCTTTGATCACTCCTAATCTTTCATTGTGTGAATGCTGAGCACTCAACAGGAAAGAATATCGGATGGAGTGAAAGATTCCGGCATGCCCTTTATGGTATTTCTGATTTACAATAAATTGTAAACTGATGTCCTGGTCCAATATGTGTGGACTTCTGTAGAAGACGTATAACGTTTCCAATTTTGACATGAAAACCTGGCTCTCTGAAATTCTGTACAGTAGATTAAGCAGCAGTGTTGATAATTTTTAAGGAAATCCTTTTAAAATCTATCTTCCATATGTGGAGAAAGGTGACTAGAGTGCAAGACATTCAAAGTTAGAAGTGAAAAAATGGGAGTATTTACTAGGGCTTTACTAGGGACGTGCAGAGAGTGCCTTAGGGCAGAGGAAGGAGAAGAGAAATGTATATTATCACAGTAATAAAAATGTTTTCTGAACCAAATCCCAGTAACTGATTCTTTTCACTGGCAAGTGTCGCCTTAACCTTGAAACATTATTTTCTTCCACTTTCCTAGGGCAAATAAGGTAATACTTTTTTTCTTTTCATTTATTATAACCCACTGTTGTTGTTATCAACCATTACCTGTGTTGTAATGGTGCCTACACTCCTAAATGATAACTGGCTTCTGTTGTGCTAGGTATTGTACAGACACATAGTATAAGATGGTCCCTCTCCTGAAGAGTTTGCAATCTAGACAGATGAGGCAAAAGGGGAAAAAGAGGCTCAGAAGGTAAAATTATTTGTCCAAGCTTAGACAATAGGTTAGTGGCTGAGCTTGGTGGGTCTCCTAACTCTTGATAATGTTCCATCCAGTACATGATGCTACCTATGATGATATAAGTTAAAGAGTCAGTAACTTCATTAAAGTTTAGAAGTGCTGTTTTAAACACTTGGATGAAATGTCCACAAGATTAACCAGTATGCAAAAAGAAATCCTCTGACATTAGGAGACTAAGGTATGACTTGTTATCCTAATTCACTGACATGCTGAATGTTGTATTGTTAAGGAATAAGAATACTTGAAACAAATACACTGTCTGGTAGATCAACTCATTTGTACCCTTTTGACTCTGTAGGAAGAAGTAACTCAAAACTTCCAGCTCCTGTTTTGCTCTAACTTATGCATAGAATTGTTCTGCCACTGAGTTTTACATTTCTAACCCTTGCTTAATTGGGTTAGACAGGTTTCTAGCCTGTCTCTGATCCTATGCCCTTTATTAGTGTTAGTATCCTTCTTGTTTTACAAAAGTAAATCTACTGCCCATGTTATCACATATTTTAGTAATAGGACTTGAGTAGTACCTGGAAAAGACTTGTTCTCAGTGGTTCTAAGATAGTAGCCAGAATGTCTTCAGTTAACTTATTTTCCTTGGGTCCTGTCTGAACTCAATGTCATTTGTAGTGATCAAAGTTATAAATTAGAGAAGCTCTCTAACAAGAGATTGAGGGAGCTAGGAATTATGATGGCACCTTGGTGACAAAGCAGCTAGCAAATCATATGGGGATATGTGCAGATGTTTGCCTCACCTGGTCTGTGATCGTGCAGCTTGCTTTAAGCTGTGTGATCATAGATTGGGAGTGGCATGTGCAGCCATCCTGAGACTCCACTGGGATAACTTGGTGAGGGGGGCAGTGCTAGCAGGTTTGCTGAGGGCGGGGGGTGGAGGTTGTGGGTCCATGTGGTGGATTGTCCATCTGGGAATGAGAGAGTCGGGGAGCTAAAAATAATCCAGTCTGAATTTTTTGGAGGGGGAGTAGGAAGAGCAGAGTCCTGGGGGCTGGTGCAAGAAGCTGGGCTTTTCCTGCTCCAGGGCTGTGCTCAGAATGCATACAGACATTCAACAGATCAGGCCTGCCATTTTTGGGCAGATTTAAATCCCCCAAACACCTGCACAGATGGGCATTTAGCTCTATCTGACCCTAGTTAGTTTGATCTAAATGTAACATCTCCATAAACCCTTGGTTGGTTAGAACCAGACAGGGACAGCAGAGGGACTACACACACTGCTCCAGAATAAAACCCATCGTGTAGCTCTTCTTTTTCTCATATACTTCTGTTTCTTGAATCTGGTGATTACTACATCATCAGTCAAACACTATTTGAATCAGCTCACCTAGTAGGTGCTCCATTTAGGGGCCACAAAAGCAGCTGCTTGAGAATTGGAAAGAGAAGAACTTTCTGGGAGAAGTCTGGTCCCAGGGTTCAAGCTGTGCCTTTGGGCAAAGCAATGTTCTCAGACCCTCAGGTTCATGTTTGTGAAGAAAGACTGGGTCAAGGACAACTTTTTTTTTTCAGGGAACATATTTTGATATAAAATGGACAAAAATGGACTACCATGTTGGTCCTTTGCCGTGTAGGTTGGAGATTATGGCAACACAACAGGTATGGGGAATGTTGAAAGGCAGAGTGAAACTCTTTTCGATGTCACTTTAAGAAACCTCTTAGAGAGAAAAAACCTTCTACCAGATTGTAACAGATGATTATCAAGCCCCTGTACTGATTTTTGTCTGTGCTGCATGAAATGGAATCTTAACTGCCTAAGGGAATAAACGCTAAAAGAACAGATTTACTATCAGTTAAGGAGACTTTCTCATTCTTGTCTTTTCTAAAAGTAAAAGATAAACAGTCACATAAATTGTGCCAACAGCTAGAAAGCACATCTGTACCACAGCCTCCCTTCCACATCTTTCAGGCTACTTGAGATTGGCTTTTTGGAATGGAAGGTTCCGGGGGGGGGGGGGGGGGGGGGG
>JAGPOW010003685.1:38237595-38269836 GCA_030014935.1 Caiman crocodilus
GTTCCGGGGGGGGGGGGGGGGGGTTGTTATGCACCACAGCAAGTTTTTTCTCCAGAGAAAACTGCTGCAAGTGGTTGCTCTGACAAACTCCATTTTTGGATGGTGAATTCCAAAGCCACTGAAATAGGGATTTGATCTCTATAGAGGAGACAGGATTTTCAAAGGATACGTGGGGGTTGTGATCACTTAACCTGGGATTTACTGCTCTGTGAAATAGATAACAGCCTATGTTTACACCTGTTATCAATCTAAGCCAACCTGATGTGTACCACTGAGAAAATAACATGTTGAATTACAACATACTGTTTAGCAGAACACAGCACATCAAAATCTTACATGAGACAATCAAAATTATGAATCTGAGGGTTGTTTCAGTATTAGCTCTTTGATCATGAAATTCTGAGACTTCCAGCTCTTGCAATCTCCTCCCAGCATTTCTAGTCAGACACTGGAGATGCAAGTGCCAAACACCCCTCAAGATCTGGCCATGCATAGTTTTAAGCGTTTGCAACTAAATTGCCCAGGATGATTTCATTTCTCAACTACTAACATATCCCTTTGTTTATTTTTAAGGCTCCTTGGCTATGGAACACAAGACAGTGCTGGGCTGGATACCCATATCAGGTACAAATTTTCATGTGCCATAGGAATAAATAGATCACCTTAGTGAACTGTTATTTTTTTATTCTGTAAATTCCACAGTATAAATCCCAACTCTTTTGTGTAAATACAGTCAAACCCTGATAATGTCACTCATGCATATACGCATGCACACATAGCCACACATGCAAAATGCTCGCACACAACTGACAAAAGCCTATGATACTAAATGAAGTCGAAAGCTGAATCAATGGATCAGGCAGTGCTTAGTCACATACCAATCACTTCACCAAAGAGCAGTGCTACAGCTCTATATTTGGAGGGACACTACAATTTATACTCTTCTCCTTTAGTGCACTTTGGCACTCTTATAGAATGTCTAACCTTGCATTTATTTAATATCTAACATTATAGGTGAAGTAAAAAACATAAAAGTTACGCTGTGTTAACTGAGCAAAGGAAAATCTTTGTTTTCAACACAAAAACAGTGGGAGGGCTTATACCCTTTGAGCTTGGCCCATCTGTAGCACCATGTGTGGTGCACAAGCATACCCTAAAAGTTACACTGTGCTATAAGAATAAGATTGTTAGTTCACAACTGGGCAGCACATCTCTTTTCTAAGTTGCTGAAGGGCTAGGGCATAGCTTATTGGCATTACAACATTCCCTAGGTTTAAACATAAAGAATTGTAAGCAGTATGAGAGAAGGACTTTTTTCACAGAGCCATGAATGTTTGGAAATGTCAATCCTAAAAATTTTCTGAGATCAGAAGTTTATCCAATAGTTGACGATCATCCAGAAATCAACACAACTGATATATGTGGTTAAACATTTTTTCTGCAGATCTGAGATGTTTGTAAAGTTAATTGGATTTTCTAACTGTTTTAAATCTTCTTTCAGCCCTTGACGCCTGATACTCATTACTACTACATAGTCGAATTGTCGTTCTATTGGTCCTTAATGTTTTCTCAGTTTATTGATATCAAAAGAAAGGTAAGAAGAATCAGTGTAAAAACTTGTCAGGGAATATAAGCATATATTTTCATTGACTTTTGAAGTAGCTTTGTTAGTGATGCTCTGTACTTGAAGCAGTTGCAAGCTGTTGTAGATATTCATTGTTGTGATACCAAAGCCTGATTGCTTGCATTTTTCTGTTCTTGGGTGCTGTGATGTGTCATTTTCTGTTCCTTGCAGCAGGATATAGTAATTGAATATTCATTAGCAAAAGGCATCAATGTCAATCAGTCAATCACTAAAACCACATAATCATCATAATGGTATTGTACTGTTTCTTGACAGCAAGAAGGCATAGTGTTCTCATGAGGTATGTTATAATGACAACACCAATGAGACTGTTAGATGCTGTTTTTGAATTTGCTAGATACTCTTGGTAAGATCATTGAAAGTTTTGATTGATCCTTATACAAAGATAAGTTAATATATGAAGATGTACATACTATTAAATTAATATTACACTTGATCTTAACTTTTCAGATAAGAAAACCACATGCCTTTGTGTATATATTTATAATACAAGAAGCATAACAAAATGAAATACTATGTAGCTTGTTTCTTCTGTAATTCAGAAAATATTTAAACTTTGGACTCCAAAAATTGCTTAGGATATAGTTAAATCCATTGCTGATTGTCCATCTTTCTGAAAAAGTCACTTCACTGTCTGGGAACTTTCCCATCACAAAAAGGAAATGAGTTTTTAATCACAAAACAATAACCCTGAAGAAATATAAGAGCTGATAGTCAAAATGTGAAATACTTTTGCTACTGCTAACTGTGACTTACTCTGCATCTTCCTTCAACAGACAGCAGAAATTGTGGAGTGATTGATTATACATAACAAAATAACTTTAAAAAGCCCCCAAAAACCAAAACATTAAAAAAAAAAAAGATAAAAAGCCCCGCTATGGTATTCTGTTGGAGTTGTCCCCAACCTTTTTTCTGCCGCAGACAAGCATGGGAGCAGCGGAGCTGACTGTTTTCCTCCTGGGACTGCTCCATCCCCCAGCTTTAACCCCCCATGTCACCACTGCCAGCAGAAACCACTTGCCCAGGCAGACAGATGGGGGGCCAAGTGGAGGGTTTATGCTACAACCTGGCAACTTAACCCACTGTGGCCCGGTCCCGGGCTGCAGCCTGCTGGTTTGGAACCTGTCTTCTATAACATTGCCCCAAAGCACAGTGTTAATGTAGTGTGGTGTACTATTGTGATGTAATAAAAGTTGCATGAGATTATAATTTGATCTTTCCTTTTTCTTAAAAAGAAAGAGGAAATCCCATTTACAACAACTATATTAAAATAATGTTATTTAGGTTATAAAGCCAACTGGTCAAAAGTTAGAAAACTTGATATTAAAACTGCCATGCCCTCTTGTTTATCCCTGCTAGACTGAATATTTAATTCTAGCAGAAGTATTACTCTGGGGAAGGAAATGAATAGTGTCTGAAATAAATTAATCCCTCCCCACAGGTTCCCTCTTAAGCTGCGTGCATGTGCAGCCACGCACAATAAAAAATCTTGCCACACAGTAACTTTTTAATGCCATGCACCAGGGCTGGTGCAGGACGCTTACCGCTCCCCTGTCCAGGGGCAACTTCACTCCACTCCACTCCTCACCACTCTGGTATGTCTGTGGGGAGGGAGAGCACAGTTTCAGCCAGGGCAGCCCACAAGGGGCTGGGGTGCTGATCAGTGGGCAGTCATCACTGCTGCCCCTTCCTCCTCCATGCCCATGGCATGGGGCAAGCAGCCTGAGGCAAGGCAGAGGCGGGACTGAGGGGCTGGGGCAGAGCCAGGCTCCACTGGCTCCAGGGAATTACTCCACTCCCCAGCCCTTTTGGGTGAGCTTCGCCCTGAGCCCCATCAGTTTCATCCTATCTTAGCTTTCAACCCCGCGCTGCAAGCCCCACAGCTCCCACGCCAAAGTGCAGCAGCCCCATGGGTCTTCCATGTTCTGCCTGCTTCCTGCCTCTGTGCCTCGCTGCAGCCTTTGAAAGCGATGCTATGTGCCTCGCTGCCTGTTCTGCCCAGCGGCAGGACGCACATGGCACTGCACCGCTTTCAAAGGCTGCAGCGAGGCACGGAGGCAGGGAGCAGGCAGAGCACAGCCTGCATGTAGGTCCAAGAGACAGGACAGGGAGGTACACACATTTCATGTAACAAAGTCAGGTCTTTGGTAACTGAAGACAAAGAACTCAAATGCTTTCCCAGTTTTAAGTATTAATTAAGCCTTAATCCTGACCTCAGAGACATGATTAAAAGATAGCAGGTGGGTATTACAGCTCGTTTCTTCTATTATTTACAACAATGCAAATTAAAAGCAGAATTGGGCCCTTAAAGAAAAACATCTAACAAGATAATAAATAGACTGAGACTAATATTACCTTGTGTACCAGATGCATTCTTTAATATTAAAGGGAGAGACAGGAACAGACTGAAGCAGCGCGCTCATGGTTCGCTACACCTTAGAGGGAACATTGTCCCTCCCTCCCCCCATCTGTTTCATTGTTACTTTTACAAGAAAAGTACTCCAATTTCTGGGTTTGTAGAATTTCTCTTCAGAAGTTGGAAACAAAAGCAACATTAACATATATTAAATCTTTGTTAGACAGCACATCATAAACAACTGACACAGGTTTACATAAACTTATTTACTCCAAGTGCCCAACTTACTGACAGTTGCTGTATGTGCAGACAGTCAGGAGTTTCAAATTAGTACATCTTTGTTGTTCTCAAAAGCAGAGATGTAAAGAAACATGTCACAGGAGAGTGACCTGACAATGGCAAAGAAGTTGAATAAAAAGTAGCAAGAATAGTATGTGTAAGCTGTAGAACCAAGGACTGACTTAGCCATTTTCACATATGAAAACTCAAACCAAACCTCAATGTTACTAAATCATTCAGATTATTACAGCACAAATGCACCTTCATATCTAATATGTCCCAAAGCATTTGTTTAGCCTTCCAGGCACAACTTGGTTATATATTTATTTTTATTTTTTGAATTGATATTTTCTATGTGCGCCTCTCAGGAGAGTGGGGGAAAGATATTGTAATTGCAGCATTATTGCATACTTACATTTAGATGCATTTATAAAGTATCACATTACTTCCTGACTAATTTACTTGATTATTTAAAGATAATAATAATAATTGGAAGATTTATTGTATCAGGGTTGATGGCAGTTTTATGTAGAGTTTAAATTATGGTTTGTATGGGATACACATTTTATCTCAGAATGTAGTATATCTCCCCCAGTGTACCAAATGCCCTCACTGTGTGGGTCAGATTAAAACTACACACCAGACTGACAGGTGAAAGTTTAAAGACAGACATGTGCAAATGTGTAGGAGAACACTTTTCACAAAATAAACCTTCACTTTCTGACCTCACTATCCTTGCACTCAAATGAGTTTATAAAGCACTTTCCAAAGGTGAGCCTAAGAACAAAAAATCATAAGCTGTCTGGACACAGAATCAAGGACTGAGCACTTTCAACTTCATGGCATATTACCCTACGTATTTCCTGTACCTTCGTGGTTACAACATCACTCAATGAAACATAGAAGGGATAAGGGAATTTAATAGTTAATATAGTTTCATAGTTTCTAGGGTCGGAAGGGACTGGAATAGGTCATCAAGTCCAACCCCCTGCCCAGGCAGGAAGGAGTGGTGGGATCATAATACCCCAGCCAGATATCTATTCAACCTTCTCTTGAAGATCCCCAAAGTAAGGGAGAGCACCACCTCCCTTGGGAACCCATTCCAGAGCCTGGCAGCCGTAACCATAAAGTAATGTCTCCTGATATCAAGCCTGAACCTGCTCTCAGTCAATTTGTGGCCATTATTCCTTGTTATCCCAGGTGGTGTCCTAGGAAAAGTAGCCTCATCTATTTTCTGCTGGTTCCCCACAGTGAGTTTATAAACAGCCACCAGATCCCCTCTCAATCTTCTCTTGTGGAGGCTGAATAGATTAAAGCTGTTTAGTTTATCTGCATAAGGCCTGATCTGCTGCCCCCCTACCATGCAAGTGGCCCTCCTCTGGACCCTTTCAAAGTTAGCTACATCCCTTTTGAAGTGCGGCATCCAGAACTGGATGCAGTACTCCAACTGCTGCCTGACCAGCACCGCGTAGAGAAGAAGGATCACCTCCCTGGACCTGCTTGTGATGCATCTGTAGATGCACGACAAGGTGCTGTTAGTCTTACTGACCACTTCCTTGCATTGGCAGCTCATGTCCATCCTGAAGTCAACAATGACTCCAAGATCCCTTTCAGCTACTGTGTTGTTAAGAAGGGTGTTCCCCAGCCTATAGGTATGCTTCTCCCTAGATGCAGCACCTTGCATTTGTCTGCATTGAATTCCACTCTATTCCCATCCTGCCCACCTCTGTAACTTGTCTAGATTTAGTTGGGTTCTGTCCCTCTCCGCCAGTGTACCCACTTCTCCCCACATCTTTGTCATCAGTGAATTTGGACAGCATGCTTTCCACCCCCACCTCCAAGTCGCTGATAAAGATATTGAATAGCACAGGCCCAAGGACCAAGCCTTGGGGAACTGCGCTGCCCACATCCCTCCAGGTTGAAAATGACCCATTCACCACTACTCTCTGGGTGTGACCATCTAACCAATTTGCCACCCATCTGACTGCAGTCATCAATGCCTCACTCACCTAGGTTTTTTGTGAGAATGGGGTGAGAAACAGTGCCAAAGGCCTTCTTGAATCCAGGTAGATGACATCTACCTCAACGCCTGCATCCAAGGACTTTGTGACCTGGTCGTAAAAGGAAGCAAGGTTAGTCAGGCAGGATCTGCCTGCAATGAACCCGTGTTGGTTGCCCCTGAGCATTACCTCTCATGCTGGGCCCCTGCAGATGTGCTCTTTGATAATTTTCTCAAAGGTCTTCCCAAGGACCAAGGTGAGACTAGCTGGACTATAGTTACCCGGGTCTTTCTTTCTCCCCTTCTTGTAAATGGGGGCTACATTGGCCCTTTTCCAGTCCTCTGGGACCTTGCCAGAGCACCATGAGTGCTCATACAGCTGTGCCAGAGGCCCTGCTATGACATCCGCCAATTCCCTCGGTACCATCCCTCGGATGAAGAGCATCTGGACCTACTGATTTAAACACGTCCAGCCCCTCTAAAAGTTCCCAACTAGATAATCCCTGACCCTAGGCATGGCATCATCTGAGCCTGTCCATAATCCTAGTGGGGGAGTTGTCCTGGTCCTTGCTCAGAAATATGGAGGCAAAGAACTCATTGAAGAGATCAGCTTTTTCCTTCGCTGCAATTAGATTGCCAAACCTGTCCTGTAGGGGCCCCACATTACCTCGTGCCTTCTTACTCCCTATGTATTTGAAAAAGGACTTTTTGTTATCCTTAATTCTGGTTGCCAGCCCTAGTTCCATCTTTGCCTTGGCCTTCCTGACCACCTTCCTGCAATCACGAGCAACAGAGGTGTAATCCTTCTTGGTGATTGTCCTTGCTTCCACTGATTGTATGCCACCTTTTTTGCCCCTAGGCCCTCCGGGATGCCTTTACTGAGCCAAAGGGTCTTTTTAGCACTCTTGCCCCCTTTGGTTCGCATTGGGACTGACTCCCTCTGAGCTCGGAGGATCATCTTAAGAAACAACCACCCTTCATGGACTCCTATCTCATTGAGGCTCTGAGTCTCCAATGTCTCTCTTGCTAATCTCTTTAGCTCATTGAAGTTGGCCCTCCTGAAGTCAAGGACTTTTGCCATACTGCTTGCTTTCACCACCCTGTGCCACATAGTAAATTCCAGCAGGCGATGATCACTAACGCCTCGGTAGTCAAGCACCTGCTGTCATTATGGGATACCTTATGGAAATTTGTCTGTTTTCAGCTAGTCTGAGAAACCTGTTGCTCTCCCAGTTCTTTTTCTAGAGTGAAAGAAGTGTTGGTGTTCATAAGAACGTTTACATTTTTGGTAGCGGTATCATAGTTTAGAATGATCTAAAATGTCTTGGCAGTATTACCCAATTCATTTCTAGAATTCAGCTATCATTTCTCATTTAGTCAGACTTCTTGCAGTAACAGATACTGGAGATCTTGCTTTTAAAGACCTGATATAAACCAAGCTGGTTTTCACTTTATGTATCACAAGAGAACGAACATGCACTTTGCCTGAACTGAAGAGATGGTAATGCACTAGGTAAATTCATTTTTAGTTTCATACTGGCATGTTGTCTGCTTCATACAGTTTCACTGTGTTGCTGTAAAAATGTCCTATTCTTTAAGGTACCTTTACTTTACAAAGAGGATAGTGCAGTAATGTTTTTTAATTTTTTTCTTTTTTGGTATATCTGCCCTGATTCCTAGACTTCACAGTGGAAAGACAAAAAACAGTGAGAGAAAACCATGTCTGCTAAGGAGCTTATGACTCTCTAACATCAATGAGTGAAGTTTATGGACATACTTAATGGTTAGGATGATAAAAACACATTTTGAGATAAATATGGTTTATTAAGGCTCCCTCTACACATGCAGGTAAAACACAATGGGATCTAATGCTCAGTCCATGCATCGTGCCTCCTGCAAGGCCACACATATATGGCAGGAGGTGTGATTGTATAGTTTTTGCATTAGATCCCATTGTGTCTTATTGCCAGTGTGGAGGAACCCGATTCTAGGCTCAAGAAGCAAGTTCCCACAGGTCCCACAGCAGCCATGATCCTGAGTTTTTGAGATTGTGGCTGGGCATGGTGCAAGCCTGTGGCTGGTAGCCCTGTCAGCTGATAAGTCCCAGCCACAGGGGAGACCCTGCTACACCTGCAAATTAAAGCTCAATAGCAACCAGCTATAAAGTTAGTGCATATTTTCAAAGTTTAAATTTATACTTAGTTGGAGCTTTTTATGGTGTGGTTAGTGTTTGCACGTGTAGCTGGTCTCAAGGTAAGTGCACTATACCTATGGCATATAGAGGGAGCCTTGGAAAGTTTCCATAATCAAATGGAAAAATAAATTTTGGCTCTTTAACATGTTTCTGGCTTGTTTTAATTCAGCATGCTAATGTAGCATGTCAGAAATACTACAAACATATTTAAAAGGTCTCTTTGGTCACCTCACAAACTTCTTTAAGACATAAACAGTCTCCACCAGTGAAATCCAAAGCATCTGAGTAAACTGGGGCTCCTCATTTGTCCTGGGAAATTTGTATCCCGTATTCAGCTTGCTCAGTTAGCATACTTTGCTAAAGACCTCTGGCGACACACTAAACCTCTTTCAGTCCCTCCCAGGTTCACCCTGTATGTAACAGGCTCAGCTTCCTTCACCTCTCAGCAGTGATTAAACTGATTAAAATAGCTTCTTCAAAAAATAACTGGGTAAATAATTAAGGCTTAAGCAGAAGAAAAGGATAAAATAACAAAAAGGCCTGGTTCTTATTTGATTTTTTCCTCTCAAGCTTTGGGTAAGTTCTACTTGATACCACCCCCTTCCTCCTATGTATAAGTGGTCAAAGTGCTGGTAGCATCCCCAGAGTCCCTCTGCCCAAGATTTATTTCCAACTGCTTGTGGTCGTCTTGAACCTGCTTCCTTTCTAAGCCAACATCTTTAATGGTTTGTGGCTAGTTCTGGAAAGAATAAACCTGGTTAGTTTCAGTGGAGCCAGGGAAGTGGGAGTTCCTAATCCCTTTAGTTACCCTGTTTTCGCCTTAGCATCTCCGTTGATATACTCTATGCAGTCTAGATGATTTAATGATCTGAGTCAATCAGTTGAGGTGCTTATTGTGGTAAAAAAATTACTCACAGATCTTGCTTATTTGCTATATCCTACAACTTGTGCTTTGTCCTCATATCTGAAGTTCTTTCAGTTACTGACGTCGTTCCTTTGTGCTTACATGTTCAACATTTCTGACATAAAATGAAAGAATGAAACAAATCTTTAAAAAGAGAGGCACACATTTGTGTGAAGAAAAAGGTCACATAACCAGCAGATTTGTACATAAATGAAAAGTACTGCTCAAGAATATTGACTTATTAAAAATAAACCATAGTGTCAAAAATGCCTTAAAGAGCTCCAGAAAGAAGATTGAAAGTGTAGTATTTTCTAAGTGTGAATGTGGCAGGTACAAAAACCAAAGTTCATCTGCTTTGTTCACACCACTATTTATTTAAATACATGTTAACATAATCAAATACCAAGAACCAAGATACAGTATGTCAATGTAGGAATGTTGGAGTGCTTTCATTTTCTAAATGTGCTTTCTTAGAGAAAAGATAAGTACTTAAGTGTTTTGTTCAAATGGTCAGATATATGGTCTCAAATATCCGGGCGGGATATGGGCTGGAAAGAGAGCAGGACCCAGAATGTAAAGCAGCATTTGATGCTGATTTTGTTTTCATAATTTTAAGGAAATGAAATGAAGGCAACGGTTTGAGGTGACTGCTGAACATATTGCATTATGCTTCAGTCAGAAACATTGATGAAAAATCACCATAAGTAATTTGAGCGTATATTTCTTTCTCCAAAAACAATTACAAGCTGCCATACAAAGTTATGCATTTAGTATAATTTTTCAGCAGTCTTACTAGAGAAGGATACTGCAAAATGGTTATCCTTCACATGATGGCAGTCTTACTAAAGAAGGATAATGCAAGATGGTTATTCATCATGTACAGGGCACTTGTTAATATTTCCCAATACAGTGTTCAGCTGAGGATGACTGTCCCTCGTTTAACATTAGCAAAACTTTTCAAACCAGAATTTGGTACAGATCTCTCAGATAATCCTGCAGACACTATTTGCATTGTAAGGTAGATGCAAAACTATCACCCAAATAGAAAATGTTTTGTTATGTTACTCAGTGGTGGATTAAAGTTTATTGGGGCCCTGGGCAAACAGAAGACTGGAGGCCTTCTCCCCCTGGGGCAGCTGAATTCCAGCAGGGGTGGGGGCCCCTTCCCTTCCTAGTGCTGCTGCACCCGAGGGTGGGGCAGGCCTCCATGCCCCCCTACCTCCTCTCCCCCCTACCACAGCTGGAGTGCAGCTGAGCAGGGTGAGGGCATGTGCGGGCTGTGAGCAGCAGGCTTGTATCTCTCTGCTCTGCTACCTTTGCCCCAGGGGACCCGCATTCCCTGCCTGCCTGATAGCAGGAGGCAAAAGTTGCCCCCCCCCCCCATGGCTGCCAGGTGGGTAGGGAATATGCAGCCAGCTTGGGGCTCCTGGGGCAAAGGCAGCAGTATAGAGAACCCCAAGTCCACAGTGAGCAGCCCACATCTGGGAGCAAATCTTTGCGCAAATCTGGGAGGTGGGAGGAAGGCCTTCCATGCCTCCCCATGGGGTGCACGCAGCAGTGGGGAGCTCCCTCCCCTCCCCCCGTGTCCCCTGAATGAGCCACCTGTAACTCCATCCCACCATCCCGTTCCTTGCCCTAAGCCCAGGTGCCCCTGCCCCTTCCCCACTCCGTCCCTCACCATGGGAGCCTTGATCTGTCCTGTTCCCCCCCACACACATGCATACACAGACACACCCCTCTCCCCCTATAGACTTACCTGCAGGGAGCTTCTCTCCACATTGCCCAGCTGTGTTTCTGGCCACATATAGCTGTGCACAAGCAGGCAGTGCCCCCCTGCACCTCACTCCTGGCTGCCCCCAAGCAGAGCCCCTTGCAGGCTAGAATGCTGCCTGCCTGCAAGTGGAAACCTGCCACTTCTCAAGGAAACACAGGCAGAGGCCCCTGGACCCAGACCCCCCTGGCCCTAGCATTATTCCTTTTATGATGTTACTCTAACTTTTCTTAATCAATGGTAGAATAGTTGCACCTCAGAGACATAACATGATAAAAATGTATCTGGGGCAGTCCTCCCCTACCCTTCCTTCCCTCTGTCCCCTCGATACCTTCTGGCTTCAGTACTAGGCAGGATGCAAGAACAGCAGCAAGCAGCAGCCAGACAGTGTCATGGGAGGCCAGGTGTTGTAGTTTTGTACAGTGACAGTGGGTTAGATGACAGTGGACTGATGAGATAACTGTAATTATATTATATTCACCCCTTCAGGCCACTGGCATGGAGTGCTTCCCTAACTCTGCCTTGGCTCAGTGCACATGTGCTCCCAGCACAGCAGTGAGCTATCCACATGTGGCTCCAGGTCACTAGTGGGGATTAGGAACCACTGGACCCAGTTCTTCTTTTAGTTACCTGGGGAGATCCCCTCGGAACTCCAGCCCTGGAGCCTTAAGGAACAGAATCTGGGTTCACCTGGTCAGCAGAAAGGAGGCGCACTGAATGGGTGGGGAAGCAGGGAATGAATAAAAGGATGCATAAGGCTGGGGAGGGGAAAGCGGGCAGGCCATGGGCTGCTGCGGCGGCATGTTTATCTGCCACCACTGCAACCAGGTGGAACAGCACCACATACCTCCTGCAGAGCCAGGCTATATGGCAGCAGTCTGTTGTGTTGCTACTGCCCTTCCTGGGTCGACTTTGCCTGGTGTCTCCTAGAAACAGAGGTATGCTGGCCTGGTGAAACTGTGCCCCATGCTCCACTTTTCAGAAGGCAGGTCAGGGCTGAACTGGGAAGAGCTGCATCAGAAGCAGCCCATCTGCCCCCATAATGTAATGAAAGCAGGCATACCCTTCTGCTGCAGCCGTTTCTTAGTTTGGCTCCAAGTTGCCTCTTGAAAATGAAAGTGCACAAGACACTCACCCTGCAGCAGCAGTGTTTTGACACCCTGGGCAGGTTCTTGCAGTGCCTTGTGGTTCCTTAAAACCCTGGTTGAGAACTATCATGCTAGACAATGAAGAATTGAGCCTTGCTGGTGTTTGGAGAAGGAAATAATATGCAATAATATTTGTCATTTCATGCTGAAAAAGGAAGAACTTTTATAAGCAAATAGGGCAAGTGTTTCATTCTGTTGCATTAGTCTTTCAACCCTCACTTTTCCTGTTTTCTGGGAGTCCAGAAGGTGGAATGGGAGGACCACTGGCAGGGCATTTCCATGTCACAACCTTGTGAACTCTGACCTGAACACTGAACTGAAAGTGTCATTCAAGAAGGATACAGGGCTACTTTGTGACACACCTATCAAGAGAGTTGGCCCACACTTATCCAGGCTGCAGGCTATAGTCTAGACATACCCTAAATCACTGTCCCCAGTACTATTCTCTAGTCTTAGAATTTCCATACCTTTTGGTGTTTTGGTTTTATTTTTTCATCAAAATAAATCGTTTAACACCAATTCAGCAGTTAAAAAAGTCCCTTTCTCCCAAGTTCAGAGTTTTCAGCAGAAAACTATATAGTTTTCCAGCTCTTGCACAGCACAGGTCATCTGCCCAGGAGTCGAAAAGAACCAGCCTTTCTCTAACCGGCTCCTTTCAGAATTGCATGTTTCAGCTTCTTCCCTAGAAATTGTAACATGAGTTGGGCTCTTTGCTGTGAACAAGAGACTCCTGCAGGAGACTTGGTACTCCCTGCAGCTTTCACTACCAATGGCTCTAATTTGTTGGCTCTAAGGAAGACCAAGTGATCCTGAAGACTTACCAATGCAGCATGTTGTCACAGATGGGGACTAAGTTCATTAAAGGGCCTTCCCACCCAGTGGCATGTTTGATGGAAGGGTAGCTTCTATTTTTTTAAAAAAAGGTAGTGATGGGATCCTCTGCTCAAGGAAATCTGAAAATAAGTGCATGAAGTGTAGCCTTTAATACCATAGAAATGTGTGTTCTTGTTTCTGTCTACTGTAAATGCAGTCAGTCCTTATAACAGTATCTGAAGCAGATATCCCACTTTTCCGTATTGTAAGCTGATTAGGGAATAAGAGAAAGTATAATTTGGAGTTGCATGTACATGTGGCTTTTGAAACTAATTTTGGCTGGAAAGGCTTTATTTCATTAAGTTTAATTACTATGAACTGAGAAATGTAAATGTTGCTTTATTCTTGATAATGTATTTGTATTTACTTAATGCACAATAACTGTTTGATTCAATCTAAATAAAATGAATAGTTGTGTATTTAGTGTACACTTAGTTCAAAGAGTTATGGAGAATCTTTTATGCATTGTAACTGTTTACCCTGATTCTAAACTTTAAAAAGCACCCATCTATTTGGGTAAGGATGCTAATCTCCTACACAATATCTCACTGTGGTTTTTCTTCTTCTTTGCTGCTCCAGGATTTCAGCATCATGTTTACACATCACATTGTTACAATCATGTTGATGAGCCTTTCCTATATAAACAACTGGATCCGAGCAGGAACCATGACCCTTTGTCTTCATGATTCAGCTGACGTGGTACTGGAGGTGAGATTGCTCAAGTGTCATCGGTGTCTGTCCTGTTTAAAATGTCAAAGCACCATGCTAATTGTATAAGCATGTTATTCAGTTAGCGTGAAACTCCCTCTGCCTTGAAGCTACCAGAGACTGAGCATGGACATCTTTCCAGAAGTGTTGTAAGACTTATTTGGGTAGGCATGTAGCAAGGACTTCTAAGGGTGAGTACTGTTAGGCAGTTTTTGGTGTATAATTTATTTTATATTGTTCACGTTTTATAAGTTATTTCTAACTTATTAGTTTAGTAAACCTATAGTTTATTATTGTAAGCTGTTCTGAGCCTTTACTGAGAAGGGTAGTGTATAAATCTAATAAATAATTCTGTGTCCTGTTAACGCGTAAACATTAGGTATGATCCTATATTCCCCATGCTAAAGAGCATCTTCCAGGACAAAGTCTATTCTAGATAGCAGAGCAAAAACTCATGTAGTGCATTTTCTTGCCAAAAGTGTAATACACTTTTTGAAGAAACCTATACATTCTGGCTTTGGGCCTCAAAGTTGGCTTAGGACCCACGCTGGATGGGAACTAGTGCAGATAATCCTCAGGTGATATAGAACCATTATCAACACTCCTTTGCTTCCTCATCAATACATCCATACTAGAGGTTTGGCCAGGAAAAGAACAAGGGCTTTATGCCCAGATGATCTCCAGCTGTTATAACACTACATTAGAAGTATGCATTAGAAATATATTTCAGACAGTATATCACAAAAGAGCTTAGATTCACCATTGAACCCACACTGAGCAGCATTAAGCATCCCTTGTGTGCAGGTCAGACTCAGAGCCTATTATTATTTTATATAAAAAGACATTTTATAGAGGTTGTTGCAGTAACCCTGTTTCAAGACTAGATTGTTCCTGCCATGCTGTGGTTCAAATTCTCCAATCTATTTGCATTTGTAAAGTCATGGCCACATGGGTAATTTGAGTGTAAGGGACTTGTAACTCCTGCCATTCTGATTCTATATTACTGTAAATCCATCGTAGATACATATACATGACTGCACAACATTAAGGCAGTGAATAATGAAGACTTGGAAATTAGAAATACTTATGGCCATAAAAAGAACTCTTTACCTATTTGGCAAAGGCTGGTAGATGCATGTAGGCATTTAACTAGGCAATTAATTCACCTACATGGCCCAATGTCTTATCCCTACCAATAAAATGCTACTTTAAAGTATTTTATACCTTTTACATAATAAATGCTACCAGAAAACATCACAGTACTTGGAAGCTCTGTACATTGTATGGTTTCACTTATTAAAACCATAATGGCAAAGTTAATGGGATGCACTTTTTTCTCTTGATTTCAGTGTTCATTCATTGTCTTTCTAAGATAAATACATGAAAGTGACTGATAACCCTGTCAAGACAAAGACATTCAGAAAGTTAATTTATTTTAAAGTTTCACCATAAGTGTTTAAATAACCATGAAGTCCAGGAAGGTACACACTTTGATTGTCTTTCTGTTCAAAGCGTGCAATATGAATTGGGTGGAAATACTAAAGCCAAGCAACAATATAATGGAATATTGCCCCCAGGTAACCTCTGAAAAGCAGTAATCATAAGTGTAAATGACTCCATTGGCAATTTCTCCAGGCTAGAAAGCCAGAATTCCAGTTCCTTACAAATGCATCGGGCTCAGACTTGCTGCTGATTTTACAGGAAGAGCTGTGCAGGAAGGGAAATATCTCACCAGTGGGAAACTGGTAGAAAGGCTTGTTTTGCTGGTCAGCAGCACATAAGCTGTATTCATCTTTTTTTTTCTTCCTTTTTCTTTTGCAAAGATGAAAACCAGTTTCCAAAGGCTATTTGTCACAATATTCTATTGTCAATATTGTCAGACTGGTTTCTGAGGGGGAAAATGGGCCTGAAAAGATGAGGTGTTCCCAGCCTTTTCTGTGAAAAACTCTATGCATCATTTGTATGAAATTTGGCTATTTCCAGCCATATTTTCAAAATGATTTAGGTACCTAAAGATGCAGAAATTAACTAGTCAGATTTTTCAGAAGTCCCTAAGCAGGTTAGTTACCTAACTTAATTTCAGTGCAGATTAGACAGCTAACTTGCTTAGGTGCTGTTGAAAATCCTATTTGACATCTGTTTGAATCTTGAGATAGCTACCTCTGATAAATCAGTGAATATTGTGAAACTTTCTGTTCTAAGGCACACTTGTGAAACAAATCTGCCAGCTGTATACATCTCTAATGCAGGTTGGGGTCATTCTTTAGATGATAAACTAAACCATAGTCCTTTTTCTGTCAAACTGGTTGCCCTCTGGGGACATGTCCAGATGACCATGCACATGCACTTCACCAAGGATAAACAGCAGTGGTACATAGTTGTGCTGCTGCTGCTTGTCTCCAGGGAGAGCCCATGCTCTGGCACATGGCAGGTTGCCCCAGATGGAATAGGGGAGCCTTACCTGAGGTCCTGGGGCCTCCCAGAGCTCCAACAGTTGCATTCTGGCATGCAGAGCCTGTCCAGCAACTGAAACATGGCTCCAGCGGGCTAGGTTCCAGTTTCAGGTGGCGCACACTGCTACCACATGCCCCACTTTTTCAGGCATGGAGTTTTTGACATCGGGATCTCCTGTTGTAAAAAAACCCTCATTGTGCTGCAAATTAGCAGTGTGGTGAATGCCTGCTTATCTGGCACGTGTTCTGGAGCACCACCACATACCACATGTGCATGCTTATCTGGATGCACCCTATGAGGATAAGAAGAGTAGGGATTAACCCTGTGTCTATGCTAGATGCTTCCCATTTGTAAATATTACATTGTGTCTAACAGGCCTACAGAGCTACTGCTGTAATTCTCACTTATAAAAGCTTTGTGCTAACTTACAATAATATTTTGCACTTCTAAATCAAGCTCCTCCTGAATTCTGTGATTGGGTTTAGCCTACACCAGTGGTTCTCAGTATTTTTAGACCTAAGGCACCCCTCATTAAACTCAAGGCACCGCTAGGAAAGTACCAGCTCTTAGTTTTCACTTGGCTTTTGACAACAGAAAAATAGTAAAGCAGCTTTTCTGTTGCAAAGAACTTAAAAGAACCACATCAAATCGGAATGAGTTGAACACTATGTATTCTGATTTGAAATATCTGGGTTTATCCTGTGACTCATGTTTGCACATCTAACAGTGCTAACATTGTGTGGCATCCTGCAACACCATTGAAAGGATTTCAAGGCACCCTACAGTGGTTTGGCACCCTTGTTGAGAATCACTGGCTTACACTAACTGGTCTTGCTGACATCTGTCAGCAAAACCCTCTTGCAGATGTACTGACAGAAATTACTCTTGCTGGCCTCTGTCATTTATGGAGGAGGTTTTACACAAATGGTAGGGAAAAAGCCCTGTGCCACTTCTCCACAAGGATTATCTGTCATCATAGCTATACTGGTAATGCTACAATGGCAGCAACCCTGTAAGAGACATGTCCTTGGAAAATACAGAAATGTGCTGTAGAGCTGGTCTTTGTATCGAATGACGTTTCAGAGTCCAGGTCTAACATGACATCTCTAAATAGTACGAACCGCCCTATTAATGTCAGTTTGCTGTTAGGTCTGAAACTGAAAGGTGAAAATTTAAACGTCAGCGATGCTAACTATTAGTTTAGCAAAAAACATCCAGCAAATGTGTTTATCACATGATTCCACATTATCTTCCTCACCACCAAAGGGTCCAAAAGTCCCAACTAATCTCTACTTAAATACTAGAACAACTGTTTGGTTATTTGCTGGTACTTTGAACACAATTATGTGTTGAGCTACCAGAAAGGTTGTTCAGCACAGAATCAATTGAGTTAATCAAAATATCAAATAAATCAGGTTCACATTACTATTCATTTTCAGATTTGATGTTTTGATTTTTTTTAATTTAAACAGTACCACCCCTAAGTTCCTGAGCTGTTACACCAGAGTGCATGTAATCCATGAATCTTGCCACAGAAAGTCTTGCTTTCCACAGCCCATATAAGGTCTTCTTTTGCAGCAATTTATTAATAATACCTCTTTATACAGCTTTCATCTGAATGTTCTTTACAAATATTAAATATTAAAGTTCTTTACAAATATTGATTTAAAAAAACCCCAAAATGTAGTTCATTGCTTTGCTTTTTTTTTGTCTCGGGTGAAAGAATCTAGACACCTCTCTACCCGATTTATAGAACTATAAAACAAATCCGCACCTACAGCCTCGGTTTAGAAGAGAGGTCACATGAAAATGAAGCCCCCTGAGGATAGAAAGCAGCAGCTATTTTACAATTTCAGAACAGGAGATAGAGAAGAAGGCTGAATCTGCAAGAGAAGGACAATTAATTGTGTTAGTTTGGCTGCATCCCTGTTACAGAAATGTAACACAATCTCATTAATGACTTCAGTTTCCTCAGTTTTAAATTTTTTTTATTTTTTGGTGGGGAGAGGTTAAGTGCTTTTTTGGCACTTTAAGAACTCAGATGGAAAAATTTTGTGCAAAAGAAACACCCTTTCTATTCTCTATAGGTCCAAAATTTACTTTGCAGATTGTTTAATCTAAGTGGGCCCATTTGTACGAGACACTTCTTGAGATTAGAGCAAATTACTGCGAAGTAAGCATCGCTGTCTACACATTCAGATGTTTACTTTGCAGTACTTTGCTCCAATCGTGAGTAAATTTGCTACCTATAAGTCTAGGTAGCAAATTTACTTGGGAGTAATTACTCCGCAGTACAGAATGTGTAGACAGCCTACTGGGAACAAATGTGCTCCTAGTGAGCTAGGCAGCAGGGGGTGGAAGATTGCTCTCTGTCCCTGGAAGCTGCCTGCTGCCAGGGTGGGCTTCACCACTGGAGTCTGGGCAGAGACAATGTGCCCCTGCCCTGGCAGCAGGGAGCTCCCAGCTCTCGCTCCACAGTCGGCATCTGGGTGCTAGCCCTGTGTTCCCTGCTAGCCCCTGGCTGCTGCCCTGGTAGGGCTGGCGGGGGCAGGGGCAGGCTACTGCCGTGAACAGCAAATCTGTTCCTGCTTCCTGGCACATGTAGACACCTGCCCGGGGTGAGTTTACTCTACTTACCCCAGAGCATTTACACATGTAGAAGAACTCAGTATTGACTCAGTTCTATCTTGTTTTATTTGTGAAATCCACCATAAGCTTGGCACAAACTGGTACTGAAATATGAATCAAAAACTATATAAAACCAAGTTCTATTGTACTTTGCCATGGACTTTCGATCGAAAAGTATGTTCAGAAAATCAGAAAATTATATGCAAAAAATATAGCTCTTGTACTATATACATGCTGATGTGTAAACTGTTACTTTTAATTTGAAGATCAGCTGTAGCATACACTAAGTGTCTATTGTGGATGAATTAAATGCTGTCCTTTAGGCTGTAGCAGTAGCATTGTTGGAGACTTTCTTCAGTATCCATTGAATTTCCTAGCCTACTTTCTGCAAGCTAGGAAATCATTTTTAAAGTGATTGCTGGGTATCCAAGATGGAGTTAGAAAAGAGGAAATCAGTGCAGGCTAGAGTAGGGAAGGAAAGAAAGAGGGAAGTTGTTCAATAAGAGAGTAGTACTGAGGGAGAATTTGATGTTTCATTATGCTAGAATGATAGATGCAAAAGGAACACAGTAGGCAGGTAAAGGAAAGATAAGGCTGAGGAGCAGGGACTATTTAGGGGATTGAGGGACTGAAACTAGAGTGATGTAAAAGAGTCAGTTGGGTAGGAAGCAAGGATTCTCCTTTCCTTTTATGTAACATCTTTTTTGTTTTTTACTTGAGGAAATAATCCATTTCCTTGGTAGCAGGGAAATCAGGCCACTGTCAGCTAGAGCAATGTTATTGCTGTCTTATTTGATCAAAATTTGACTCCCTTTCAGTTTAATTGTTAAATATAAGTTAGCACATAGGGCAAGGGATCTGAAGTGTCATCAAAAATGAATTGATCACTCTCCATTCCTTTCTTTTGCAGGCTGCCAAAATGGCAAACTACTGCAAGTATCAAAAACTGAGCGACTTCCTGTTCCTCGCATTTGCGATTGTCTTCATTGTCAGTAGACTTTTCATGTATCCATTTTGGTGAGTAAGCATGCCCCTTTCATCATGTACTCAGCACTAACAAGCTTGATATTAAGTCCTGGTAGTGTACAGTCTCCTGATATTTTTACAGCCAGGGATATAGCAGAACAGCAGTTTTGCTGCCTTTTTCTTTAGAAAGCAACAGTGACATCAAGATGATCCCTGCGCATTTTTATTGAGGCCCTTTGAAAGATAGGAACAAAAACTATTTACTTAAACACACACTTGGTTTACATGTACATATACCAAACCCATTCCCGTACACCTCCCTTCCAAATCCAGTCTAACAATTACTGCTTGTGTAATATAAAAGCTCATTAATATAAAAGAGGGATCAGGCAGAAGTGTTTTTGGAATATATATCCCTAGCAGTTAATTATGATAAAATGGGAAAAAAATGTCAACTAGTTTGGGCAATACAGCAGTGCTCTGGTGAACCTTAGTCATTTCTATGATGACCCCGATCATTGCTGTGCTCCGAGCTGAAGAAACGTCATGAATTCATTTCAGAAACTTACTTGTACAGAAATGTAAACTGTTTGAGCCTTCAGGTTTTTCCTTTTTTTTTCTTCTTCCTTTTCCTTAAGTAGGATGGGTTTGTTTATTTTAAACACACAAGCAAACAAGCAAAACCTTATTGAATATCTTACTCAACCTGTCTTAACCAATTCTGACATTCAGGAAATGAAGTCAACTAATTTCTCTAACTTGTGTGCCACCACTTTGACAGAATCACTAAGTTTTCCTCCAACCACCTTTCTCTGTTTTAACATCAAAATATTGAATATGAAATTTAGCCAAATGAATTACCCCAGAGATGTCTGTGGCTACAGGCATCATCCTCTCCAAAGAATCAGTATGAAAACAGAATAGGTGTCTGTACTCTGCTTAGTGGAAAGTAAGTGCATTTTCCTCTGCAATTTCCTACTCAGTTTATAATGCTTTTAGAGGAAAATTATATTTACTCTCTTTTAAGAACTCTGAGTTTTCATTATAGAGCTGCTTACTACATTTAGCTATCATTGTAGCTCTTTAATAACATTTAAGCCCTATTGTATGTTGTTTGAAAGGGAAAGGAAAAAATGCCAACTTTACATTTTCTGTTTAGCTTTTCAAACACAAAAGTTTACCAGAGCACTGGTATGTGCCAGCTTTGCTGAACACTTAACAGGGAGCAGTTTAATTTAACCTAAAGCTTTTCATCTAAACTATTGCTAGGGATCTTCTTAGTAGTTGTTTAGCACAGTTGGTTAGAGCATGGTGCTATTAACACCAAGGGTGCAGTTTTGATCCTCAGTTGGACTAGGTGATCTCTTGAAGTCCCTTCCAGCCTTATTTTTCTATGGAAGATTTCTCTCAATTTCACTTAAATTAAATACTCAGAAAATAGATCTATTTAAGTCATCTAAAGAGTTAGCAGGGTCAGAAATTCCTCATCCTTCACAATCCCACAATTGTACTTGAGCTAAGTGTTAGGGCACAGCATGAAATATTTAAAATAAGCTTGTGTTTATAATCTGAATTGATGCTGAGGAGAAGACTCACTCCTTTGGCCAAATTCTCTGTAAAACTCCACCCACTTCTCATATTATGCATGCAAACTATAATTTACTAAGCTGACAGGCATTTCACATTAGCAATACCACAACCTTTAAGGTAGAGGCTGACATTGCAGGTAAGGTCATGTGTAATGTGAACCCAAATTGTGCAAAGGCATGGCTGTGCTGCGGCTTTGGCATGCCTATGTCTGCTGGTATGAAGTATATTCCACCCATTCACTCCAACCTATTCAACCCATTTACATCAAATCCTGGGGGAAGGCACTAAAGCTGCATTAAAGTGATTCTAACTTTGTGCACAGACACATTCTTCAGCATGTTTATTAGCAAATGCTTAAAGCAAATAGATGGTATCTGTGTTATTTTATTTCCAGAAATAGGTGCACAGAAAGCAAGAGCGAGTGGGAAGGGTGTGCTTAACAGTGGTGCTGATGGGCAAGATCGGGATGTACAGGAGGCAAGCCCTATGTTTCCTTACACCAGGGGTTGTGAACTGGGGGTATGTGTACCCCTGGGGGTACTTTGAAAGGTCCCAGGGAGTATGCAGAGGCAGGTGGGAACGGAGTGCCACAACCCCTTGCTGCTGCCTCACAGGAGCAGGGCTGGGGTGGGTCAAGAGCAGGGCCACACACGCTGCGCTGCCGCCACTCGCCGCACCCCTGCTCCATGTCTGACCGGTTGCCACCCTCTCCCCCCACTTGGTGTCTGGCCACTCATCAACCTCCCCCTTCCCCCCCACCCCTGTGGGTACACTTACTAAAAAGGGGGTTGCTGAGGGTACACTTATTAAAAATGTGAAAACCCCTGCCTTACACCACTCATTTAGCCTGTTATTGCATACAGAATTTCAAAAGATGGATATTATCGATGTTGCATCATCTAGCAGGTGTCAACTTGAGTCCTGATTTGAGCATAGTTTTGTGGTGTGCACAAGTATCCTCTTATACTTTCGATCAAAGCCTCACCGAGTCTAGGTTTGTAGGAGCACAGGCTGAGGAGTCAGCTCAGTAAAAGAAAAAGTGGAATAAAGTCACAGAGAGGGAAAGTTTAGCTATACAGAAACATTCCCCTTCACTGTTAAGCCAAAAGCAGCCCCTTGGTGCTACTTACCAGGCTGAAGACGGCAGCCATCTACAACTGAGAACATGATCAACAGCTGGAAAGGAAGAATCGTAGAATGTCTGCTCCAATACAGTGAAGTGTGTCACAGCAATGTAGTTACATAATAATAGGTATCTACCTCACATAGAGCTTCTAAAATGCTTTGTTATAAATAGTACAGTTATGGACAAGAATATTTTAACTGCAGACAAACTTTGGTGTGTTTTGGGAAGGCACAGTATCATCACTGTGAGGTAAAAATGGAGTTGTTAATTCTTCCTGTCTCTTCTGGCTAGAGTGACACAGAAACACCTGATAAAACAGCATAGTAGTTCAAGTCCTTCCTAACCAATAACTCATGTTTGGGTGTGTTTTAATTTACTGATGGTGGCAAAACTCTTCACTGTATTTAGAATCTAGAGAATGTTTCCTTGCCTATTATAACTATTGTAAGGTAGTCCAAATTGGGTATTAATTCCTATGAGTTACAGGTTTTGATGATGATTCAGCATTTGGTCTACAGTGTTGATTTTTAGCATAAAACATTATTTAGAAAGATAAATGTTTAAAAGTGTTTGCACAAAATCAGCTGCATAAATTTCCAGCTTCCCAGCTTTATTAATTCCTCTTGATTACTGATAATTAAGTAATTTCTAGCATTCTGCCTAATGTTCTGACTAATGTTGCATAGTTCCCTTGCACAGGAACCTTGTTATAATTTTTTAACAAATAAGGGCTATCACCAGTAACATGCCAATCATCTGACATGCTCTTTTCCTCTCCTTCCAGTAAAAATTCACAAAAGAATTTTTTCAAAATACAAAATTCAATCTTCTGAAGGTTTTGGTATTAGATTAAGAAACTTTTTTGTTTCTCTTAATTTGTAATGTAATATTATCTTGCCCAGGAAAAATTCAGGAAAAAAAGATTAATGATTCAGATGTACTTTGTCATATCCTTCTGATCCAAAATAAGTGGCTTGATGCCAAAGCTAATCATTATATGAGCAAAATAGAGGCATCCTGATGAAGACTGATGGATACAATCTCTGATACTACAGAGAAATTAAAGTAGAATAGAATATTTACAAAACTTAGCTGAGGATTGTATGGATTGACTAAATAATATTTGAACAAAGCATAGGCACCTGAAGCTCCTTTATTGATAAGCCAAGGGTACCAAAACTTTTACTGCAAACAATGTTTTAGTTGAGAGTTTCTCAAGGATTCATTTGTCCTTGCATTATATCCCTAAATCAAGCAGCAATTGCTTACATAGTGAAGTAAAATAAAGAAAATAGTTTTGTGTGCTTTGGGTATATCTGGTGTAATAAAGGTATTATCTTATTAGAGAAAGGTAAGCCCACCATCAGTGGTGGTCTTAATTTCCTATCATCTTCCTATCTATCCTATTTTCCATTGTTCCTTCTTTGGTTTATGCATTTCTGCTTTCTTGCCTGCTTGTCAAGTTGTTTTGTCCCCTGCTCAGGCATTCTAGGCACTTTGTCTTTTAGTCTTCTTCTTTTGTTGCTGCACATATTATATGGCTCCTTTCTCCCAGGCATATCATTCTTCCTTGCAGCTTCAGTTTTGCTAATGTTACCTCCCGATCCTGCAAACTGCTTGTATTTTGTTTCATGTAGAAGTTAACCACTGGTAGGTAAATCAAACCTGGCTCCTTGATTACTGGGTTTCTGTAGGCTTCCTTGTTGTCTGGTCACTTCTTGGTAGGCCACCAATGGTCCCAGGGCTTTAAGCTTAGAAAAGCTGAATTAGGCAGTTAAAATTCCATATTTTTACAACTATACCACCCCTGAATCCATGCAAATGGACTTGTGTTTCCTATCATCTCTCCATCACACTGTGCTCATAGCTATTACTGCCCCTTCGTCTCTTACCTTTCTACTCCCTCGTCTATCTTGCTTGTTTAACTTACTAGCTTTTTTTTTAAAACCAGGACAGCAACCTTTAATTTTAAACCTGGCTGATAAGCTCCTACCTTATTAATGTTAGTAGAATAATACGATTATACTAAACTAATAAATTATACACAGTTAATAATATTGCAACACTTTGAAATTGTTACACATTTATATATGCTAAGTCTTATTACAGCAATAATTATAGCTTACTACATGAGTATTATTGAAGAGGCAAGTAACAAGACACTTAGTGAGGTGTAGCTTAAAAACTATTGCTGATTGCTGCATTAAAATCTCTGGCGAGATGTATTCAGTGCCTTGTCAAACATACAGTGGTCTGCTTTATGTATTATCAGTTGCCTTGGCACCTAGATAAAATTGTTTCGGAATTCGCAGCATTTTTTATACAAACCATATTAAATACAGTGGGATACTGCAAATACGCTAACAGCCTTAGGTGCAAATGCAATTGAAATGGCTATAAAGGTGACCTCTGGACCACCTGTGCTTTAAAATATGTTGCTTTGTGCCAAATGTATGCTGGAGTAAGTCTACACAAGAAAATGGCTACTGTGTGAGGGATGAGTTGGTCAGAGTGTTTTGGTTTTTTTTTTAACGACCACTGGCCTATTGCTGTATCTAGCTAGGCTGCAGCACGGCTCCATAGAGATCAAATAGCATGATGATATGGAAGCTTGTATTTTTCCAGCATGCAGGTTATGGTAATTATTCAGTCAGTGACCGCATGCACAGCTTGGATTATTACTTATTAATACATCAATTTCTTGTTTACTTTATATGCAGCCCCAAAGATAAGAAAGGCTGCTACTAGCCATGCTACAAACATTTTACATATTAGCAAACGATTACATAAAACATCCACCAGCAAAAAAAAAATATCAGGGGGTTGTGTTTAGCCTCTTTCTGTGATCCTACATTCTTTTTAACCAAGAATAGAAACATTGCCAGGTCCTTGTTTAATTTGATGTCAACAAAATGTGGTAGTGAAGTTGCGTATTTTATTTTCACCAAACCCCTAATACTAAAAATGCTGCCTATGTTTTTTAGCTTATTAGTTAGGACACCACCCTGTGTCCACTGACGGCTCCCCCTACCTTGCTCCCCACTGCAGCCCTGGGAGTGGCTGACGCCACCTGCCTACAGCCCTGGGGCTACGCTGTGTCCTTCCCCCCACCCCTTCCCTAGTCCCAGCCTCACTCCCTCCATACCTCGCTGCCACGAGAACGTATCCCTGTTTGTTACCTTATAAACTGGGTTCCCTTATGCAAATTCAGTTTATGCACAGTTTTCTGGGAACGCGTATAGCGCAATAAAGTGAGAGAAGCCTGTACAGTTTTATGTGTAATTTCTGTCCCTGTCCCAGAATTTCAATGCATATAAACCGCTTTCAAAATAGCTGAAACCAGTTTAAGATAAACCCGGATTGATGTAGTATCAGACTTAACTGATTTAGGTTAAATCAATTTATTGAACTTCTGTCCCAGATCAAGTTAACTCGCAGTCCCCCAGCACCCAGGATACTTTGCACCTCCCCTGAAAACCCTCCCTCATGGAGTGAACTGGTTAGGCTTAGCCCAAGCTGTCTGCTCCAGTGCAGCAGGGAGGCATGCTGTAGAGCCTCCCAGCTTCTGGCCTGAGCTACTGCAGGCATGTGGCTGCATTTCCAGAATAAAAAGTAAATGTTTGTTCACTTGCTTATTGGTTTATTCTGTGCGGCTTATACTAACCTGCAAAGATTGAATCGATTCAGCCTTAGGCCTTTTGACTGCCTGTACTTGGCCTATGAGTCTGCAAACTGCCTAAATGGCAGAAGGGCATGCTTAATTTGTTTGACACTGAGTAATTTGTAGCTGTGACTTGGCTGTTCACTTGAGTGATGAAAGTCTGATACACACCATAAAAATTGTGCCTGTCTCTCTCACGCCAGCTGAAAAACAAACCTATTAGAAGCCTTCTACTATTTTGAAAATAAAATTGCTCTTCATTTTTTTTTCTTTTTACTGTCATGATTTTTGTATTTTTATTTTGGATTCCAGTCCTTCTGTTTTGGGGGGATATTATTATTCATTCATTTAGCACTTTCTTAGGTAAGTTGCCTTATATTACAGAAAGGAAAATAGACATAACACAAAAAAAGCTAGTGTCCCAAAGAGCACACAGTCTGATAGGAGAATTTGCATGACTCATTTGTCTAACAAGTTAGTGTTGTAAAATCAAATTCTACCAAAACATACCAAAAGTAAGAATTGCATTGTGGCACAAAAATGCCTTTGAAAGTGGATTTTGGAAAATGGCCTAAAAGAGGAAAGGGAAGCTGCGTAATTGTCAGCTGGGGGTGTGTTTCAGGCTGAGGGGGTAGAATGTCAGTAATGTATGATTTCTGGTCTCTAGCATTGTCACCCTTCTTATACCTTATCAGAAATCATTATTTTATTTTAAAATAATATGATGAAGCCCCCTTCTAAAGGTGCACTATAAATCTACGGTGTCATAGCAGTCAGTGTCTGATCCATTCTCTGTTATTACCTTAATCAGCTAGAGGTATATCAAGGCTAGAACCAGTGCTGTAAATCTAGGATTTGTGTGTGGACTCTAAAAGCTGAAATCTTCACATGTGTTCACAAAATCAAGATTCAGAAGTGACAGCTTTGCAGCAGTGTTTCAGGCTAATTCATATAGGGGTTAAGTCCCACCTGTGAAGAATATCAGGGATTCATGAGCCTGCCACTACCAAATAGTAAGCCAGGTCCCAAACTGCCATGCCCTAAGCTTTGCTTGCCAGAGAAGACTTTTTTTTTTTTTTTTTTTTTTTTTTAACTTTTAAGAAGCGTTTATTCCAGGGAGGGTGACCAATCGGGGCAGTAGAGAGTATGTACAGGTTGGCCCAAACACCTGGGCCTCACGGACATGGTCCTGAGCTCCCGGCCTGCAAGGCCTGCCTGTACGCTCTAGACTACAAACCATAGCGAACCAAAGGACTATTTACATATTTACATTTCTGCCAGCGGGGACACCCATGGAGGGCCTCAGGGGTCGATCTGTGTGAAACAGAGTCCAAGGCCTCGGCCCGCTGGACGCATCGCCGCAGCTGGAGCAGCCAGGGATGTTACAGGGCAAGGAGCAGGTGCCCCGCCTCGACTCGGCAGAGCGCCCCCTCGAGGGCCCAGCATTCCTCGAAGGTGAGCACTGTCCGCCACAGGACCGTGTGCTCAAACTCGAGTGAGAGGCGGGCCTGCGCCAGCAGGCGGAACATCTGCAGGGCGTCAACCATCCCGGTCCCGGTGAGCCGGTTTCACCAGCTCTTCAGGGTGGCCATCTTGGCCTGGCCCAGCAGGAAGTTGGCCAGGCTGACCATGGCGCTCTCCACTGCCTGGTAGGGGAAGGAGTGGACATAGATGTCCTCAGAGAAGTCCCAGCCCAGTGCCCGAACCAGTGCGCCCATGGTGGCAAAGAGCGGCTGCAGCCGGGGGGCAGTTGAGGAACGTGTGGAAAGTGTCCTCGTCCGGCACCCCCAGGCAGAAGGGGCAGGCCGCTGAGGCCTCCGGGTCCAGGTGGTGAACAAAGGTGCTGGTGGCCAGGATCCCGTGCACAAGCCACCAATGAAGGTCGCCGGTCTTCTTGGTAGTGGATTCCTTATACAGTGTGCGCCATGCTGGGGTCCCGGGCCACGCCAGGCGCCACCGCCACACAGTCAGGGCAGCCGGCCAGCACCTGGGTGTGCCAGGTGCTTATCACCCACGTGTAGAGGCCCTTGCGGGGCAGGGTGCCAAAAGGGCAGCCTGTATTGCTGCTGGGGGGCACTGGGAGCCCGAGCGGCATGTTGGGCCTCTCGGCCAGCTTGCCGGGTACCGCTGGGATGACAGGCAGCGGTAGGAAGGCATCATGCGCGGCGTCCACAGCAGGGAGGGTCTGGCGAGAAGATCACGCTGTGAAATGGGCCAGCAAGTAAGAATGTCTCTTCCATTCACTGTTGAGCATGCAAAAGTGGAGGTTTTGACTCCTTTATACTGTATAAATATTTACATGCTAGTAGTTCAGTTGCCACAAGATTTAAAATGTGTGTGATACAATGTAAAACTAATGCTGTAATTCACAGCAAAAAATTCTGTTGAATTACAAGTCCCCATGTCTTCCCAGTATGCTGAGCAGCTGCATCAGATTCTGATATTGTTGCATCTCTTGTGCTCTGACTTGGTATGAGCTCTACTTAATTTTGCATGGAGGTTCTAATAGAGTTCATACTGTATCGATTGCTGTTGTTTGAAAGTTGCTTAGCAGTGGGACAGTGGCACAGACCTAGGCAATTAGGCATATATTTAGCTGTCTTTCTACAAGCAACTGGAGTTCATTTCAGCAATAATTCAAAAGCCCCAGGACACTTTCTCTTTCCCGCTGCTAGGTATGTAGGAGTAAAGCTGCTATTTTCACTGACAGTTCTCTACCTCATGTGTACTCAGTGTTCTAGCAAATTACAATGTAAAACACAGTTTTCTACATATCAGGGTGAACAGGATGACTTCTCGAGTGATGTGAGCTGACATGGGGAATTAAAACCCCTCCACACTTAGGGTATGGATGTAAATGGGAACCCAATGTTAGGATAGTTAGGATAGTTGATCTGGACAGACAAGTTTCAGACTTATTATCATTTTATTAAGTCTTACAGTTCTTTTATTCTGGCTTGTCACTTGAAGAAACTTATTCTTTTGTTGGTTTAATATTGTAAAAGGAATAGGACATTTTCTTTTTTAAAGCCCAGACACAAATTGTTTTAATGTAAAAAAAAAGTTATTTCATAACTAATCTCCATCATTTTATAAAGTATTGAAAATGGATAGATCCCCTTCTTTCTTATAAAAAAGGAAACCCATGACACCAGCCCTAAATTTCCAGCTCCTTTTGCTGAGTACTAAATTAAATCACAAATCCCATTACAGTGAGCAGTCTTCTGGGAAAATGTGGTGTTCTTATTTGATACACAAAGCTCTCGGGTCAGAAGTGATATCTTTTATTAGAGCAACTAAATAGTAGCAAAAAAAATATTCCTTTGCAAGCTTTCAGGTACATACAACCTTCTTCAGGCTGAGGAAAATTCAAAGATTGTAAAAGTTTTCCTAGGTAGAAAAGAAACTTCATTTTGCACAGAGGAGGTAGAAGGTGGAAGTTTATTACCTTCGGTATTGATATTTCCCTGTTCTTATTGAAATTTCTTTTCATCTTGTATGTTCTTATTGAAGTTTCTTTTCATCTTGCATATCAGTAAGGGGCTACTAGCTAGAGTTTGAGTTATCCAAGATAGCAGCGGGCCAGGAAAGACAGAAGATTGGTAAACTAAACCATTAAGCCCCCTATAACTTCAGAAAGCAGCTGGTGATGGAGGTACAGATCTTCTTTAATTTTGAAGAAAGAAAGATTGTAGGGACATTCTAAGAAAGCCAGGCCAGCATTCAAATTTGAGAGAGATAGAGTGTGGGTAGCATTCAGATACACGTCTTATTTGATCAAACTGAGTGTTAGATTATGTTTTAAACATTTCAAATAAAGTTGGATTTTCCAGAGTTCATGTAAGCACTCCACATTTGTACTACAGATGATCTGGGCATTTATGGGGTTGGGAAAGTTCTAGGACCAATTCCATGAAAAAGAAGTGATTACAGTCTCTCCTCAGAACAGGAAGGCCTTTGTGAGCATTATGTCTCAGTAGGTAGAAACAATGCTAATGAAGAGAGACTTAAAAACAGTGTAGCACATAAGTGTTTGTAGATTAGAATGCAATCCACTGAAGCAATCCAGCCGACTCAGAAAAAAAGGAGTGTAAGAGGTGTTATGTTGTTTCTGTTCCAATCCACTTCTCTTTTGTTATAAGCCCATACAGATCTTAGCAGAATGAAATCCTGATCTGATCTGGAGCCTCGGTGGAACTGCAATAAAATCATATGCCTCTTTTTGAGATGAATCATAGTACTAAGTCTCTTTTTATCAAAGTATTTGTAATAGCATTTAATATCATCTTATATCATGATTGATGTTATTTTGATCCCCTAGGCCAAGACTTGATTTATCAGCTGTACAGTATTTTTGTCTAAAAAGAGGAAATGAGTTTGTGATTTACCGGAAGTCTCAATGAGCACACAATATAATACATGACAAATGTGCATACACTGATTTGGAAATAAAATGAGATTTGGCTTCATTGCAGAATTGCAAGTGGAAATCTGGTTTAAGCCATCCCTAGTAAATACCGCCGTGTTCAGTATGCTCTACGGCTTAAAAAAAAATCTTGGACAACTACAGTTTTGCCCAGGCAATCCAAGCAGTGTCTGTCTCTTGGCTCAACTCGCATTCTAATGGCTCGATCATCTGTGTTCCATTATAAAAGCTCCATTTTCATGTGGTAGCATTCTTAATGTAGATGGTACCTTCCTTATTTAAAGCTGGCAGACACAATTAATTAGCTACCCCCTTTGTGAATTGATCAGAAAGAAAATTCAGTAAAGTTTCCAAACTGGATCTAGATAAAAATTTCCATCTTTTCATAAGCTGCAGCATTTGGATTCTGGAGATTTTTCTGTGCTAACAGATCCAAAATAGTAGTCCATTTCCCTTCTAACATAAGTCCTCCAAGTCTTTAGACTTTAGTTGCTCTTCAGCAGTTCTTTCAATTTCTCAGGTTACCTGAGAGTGTGCACTAGTTCATGGCAGTGAACCAGCACTAGTTGGTTCCAAGGGCAGTAGGATGTAGGGGAAGCCCGGCGCACTCCCACAACAGCAGGGCCTGCCCGGCCCCACCATCTCAGCAGGGGCTTTTGGCCTGGGAGCACGTGGCTGCCCCACGTGGGAAGCTAAGGTAAGGGGGCAGGGGAGAGAAGGGCAGGGAAGGAGCCAGGGGAAAAGTGTTCTGGGAAAAAGCTGGGGGGGAAGGAGGGGGGAGTGGCCCCTGAACTGCAGCCACTCACAGCCCACATGGGGCTTCATGTGCCTGCTCTGGACAGCCCCATGGGCTGCAAGCGGCTGCAGCATGGGGCACCAGCCATGGGGCAGGGGAGGGGCCACTTCTCCCCCACACCACACATCCGCGCTCAGCTTTTTCCAAGGCTCCTTCCCGCCGCAGAGGAAAGTAGCCCCTCACCTGCCCTGTGACCAGAGTCCCACGCTGCAGCTGCTCACAGTCTGGGTGGGGCTGTCCAGAGCAGGCACAGGCAGTCCCAGGTGGGCTGCAAGTGGCTGCAGCGTGGGGTGCTGGGCACAGGGTGGGCAAGGGGCCACTTCCTCCTCCTCCGTCCCATGCTCAGCACCACCCTGTAACCCAGCCGTGCTGCCAGCCTGTGCCCCACACTGGCTCTGGCCTCACCCTCCAGAGTTTGTGCACTGGGCAGCACAAAGGTGACAGTGGCAAATACTGCCCGGTGTGGCAAGCAGGGTCTGGGGGGAATCACAGCTGATGCTGCCAACAGGCAAACCCAGAGCCAGGTTACAAGCTGGTGCTGAGCACAGGGAAAAGCAGCCCCTTGCTCACCCTATGGCCAATGCCCTGCACTGTAGCCATTTGCAGCCCACGTGGGGCTGCATAGTTTCATAGTGTCTAGAGTCGGAAGGGACCTGGGCAGATCATCTAGTCCGACCCCCTGCCTTGGCAGGAAAGAGCACCGGGGTCAGATGACCC
>JAGPOW010003685.1:38274472-38306525 GCA_030014935.1 Caiman crocodilus
TGGCACTTGTCCAGAGCTCCAAGAGAGCTCATATAACCGAGCCAAGGGCTCAGCGATCACCCCTGCCAGCTCCCTCAGCACCCTCGGGTGTAGGTCATCTGGGCCCGCTGACTTAAAGACATCCAGCCCTTCTAGAAGCCCTTCTACTAGGTCAACCCTCACCCTCGGCCCAGCAGCGATTCCCAAGTGGGAATACAAGTGGGACCTCTAAGACTTGTAGCTTTGTGACCAAATATTACAAGTTTCTAGTTTTCCAGGTAGGGCAAAGTATAGCCATCGAATAATGTAGACTGGAAATCCCAAATATAAAGCCTATAAAATGCAAGAAATTTATCTCCTGCTTCAGTGTAAGAGAAAGAGCCTCTGAGTTATAAATGTCACCATAACTATAGAGTATCAGAAACATTGCATTATAGTTAATGTACCTGCCTGAAATAGTTAATGTTCAAATGCCATAATCGATAACCATGATGTAGCCATAGTCCATTTAGCAGCTGGCTAGGTGGTCATTAGAACCAAAATTCTTTGGGCAAAAGGCAGCTATAGTGTAAATGAGCACATCCCTTGACTTTGGCAGTGTTGCCCTGGGGGCTGAATTGAACCCATCCTGTCTACAAAGATAGAATCATTTAAATTGTCAGTTTAAAAAGGACATTCTTAAGGCTAATTTGCCAGATGTTTAATTGGAGTCAGGGTTTGTGGCCCGTGCAAGGGGCACATCATGGTGGGAGTAGATGAGCTGATTTCTTCTCCCCCAACACATACGCTATCTCTCTCGCCGTTTGACAAGCACATAAAATGACTCTACAACTTGAATATAACCCTCAGGTCATATGTTTGACAGGTCTGCTTTTAACCTATGCCTTAAACCCCTACTTTTTAAGATCATTCTTTGTGGATCTTGCAAGTGATTTAGTTATCCAAGTGTGAAAAACCTTTGGGATTAAAATCTTTGAACTAGACTGTACTATTTAGTTGCTGCATTTGCTTCAAGGCAACATTAAGCAACACTTTGGCAAGGAAGTGGGATAATATAATGATGTAGTCATCTCATGCAGCCCATGTCTAGTTTGTTCTGTAGGCCTTCACTCCAAGACCTCCCTCTCCCTTTGGGTCACTGTGTGTACTATGAGGCCTATAAACAGAGATTCTGTACAGGTACATGCATACTGGTTCTGTGCTGGTCTCAAGGCCACCATTGAAAAAGCTCTGCCCACCCAGTCCTGCTGTCTGTGTTACAAACCTGGAAATATGGCGACTGGGATGCTTTGGAAGTGTTCTATGTCACTGAGTGGTGACAAAAGGCACTCCCAAAGCATCCTAGTCACCATATCCTAGTTAAGTTCTTTAGAGATGGCAATTTTGAGAGCAGCAGTGGCAAACACATTTCCTTCCCATTTCAGTTCCTGGTTTCCCAGTGGTAGGGGAGTCATTGGTGAGTTCAGAGGTGGCTGAGAAGGCCAATCTGGGATCCACATAGTTGACTGCATACATGGCAAATAGTTCCAGGAATCCCAAAGCTTTCAGGTGTTTCTGATATGCTGTCCAAGTTTCTCACCCATTCAGCAGGTTATGAATGATAACAACCTGGTAGACAAGGTTTGTTTTGTGTCCTTGAAAAAGCTCGTAATGTCATGATTATCAAAGGGACAATTTCAGAGATGTTCAAAGGCAGCAGCGGCAGATTTTATCCACTGTTAAATAGTCTCATCTGTATTTTGGAAAGATGACCACCCAGGTAGAAGAAAAGCTCAGCATTCATAGATTTCATAGACTTCATTCTCCAAAGATTGTCCTTTAATTGTAATATGTGGAGAAGCAACTGATTGGCTTTGGGTAGACTGGTAAAGTATCTTAGTTTTTTGTGAAGTTGACAATGAGTCCAGGCATTTCATACACTTCACAGAAGCAATTAAGAGTGACCTGCAGCTCTTCAGCTGAGTGGGCACACACACAACACAACTGTCAGCATACTGAAGAAAAGTAATGGATGTGCCAGTTATCTTGGATTTGGAATGTGACCAGTTAATGTTAATGAGATTCCTGTCCATACAATACTTAATGCTGGCTCTGAATGGAAGCATATTAGGCAATGAGATGTGAATAATGGATATAGATGGAGAAAGGTGGTGCAATCACTCATCTTTACTTGACTCCAGTTCTAATTAAAGGGGCTGTTTTCAAGACACTGCTGTCACGTCATCCTGATAAAGTCTGAAGGTAATGAATTTTAATGACTGTCCATATCCATATGAGCATCAGGGTCTTCCATAGGGCCTCCCTGTTGATTGAATCCTTAGCCTTAAGCACATCAGTGTAAAGCTCTTGATGTTGCTTGCAGTACTTCTTTTGCAACTGTCTAGCAACAAAAATCATATCTAAGGAAGATAAGCCGGTTGATGAGACTGGATGAGAATCTTCCCACCTATGGACAGTTGTGCAATACCATTATATAATGGTTTGCAGGAATTTTACCTCCTTTCTTGAATATTGTTAATGATTTTGGCATCTCTCAGGTCAGTGGAAAACTGTTCATGTTTTCAGAATAGCTTCTGTTGTTTATGTTTTGTTGGGGCAATCCAAATAGACATGACAGACCATATCAAAAGATCATTCATTCAGTAGTCAGCACTGGTCATAAGTACTGGTGATATGGATGTCACGATGGTCCCAGGCATGCACTATGATGTAATCAATCAGGTGCTAGTGTTTTGAGTGGGAGTGCATCCACAATGTCTTCCAATTTTTGCTTTGGAATAAGGAGTTTACGATCATGAGGTCATATTCCATATGCTTACCCAGGAGAAAAGCTCCATTTCAATCTCCACCTCTTCATTTTCAAATTCTGTTCTATTCAATAGCTCAAAGTTCCTGATCGGTTTATAGTTCTAAAATCATCAGGAATTTTCTCATCTTATTTGGAGACAAATGGCAAGACTTGCTCGAGTTTCAAATATAATTTTTCTTTTTGTTTCATTTCTTGCCTCCTGCTGGAGTCCAAGCACTGATGACTGTTCCATGATGTCTCTGCTGGTCAGGTGAAGACAAAGTGTCATGAGATACGCACTGATGCCAACCAGATACTCCAGCAGCCAAGTAACAATCTTGGTCTTGGTACCAAAACCAATACCATGTCTGTCTTTTGAACCGATACTCTTTAATGTCTTCATCAGCGACTTGGATGAGGGAGTGAAGTGTACTCTGTCCAAGTTTGCGGATGACACAAAACTGTAGGAAGAAGTGGACACGCTAGAGGGCAGGGAACAACTACAAGCAGACCTGGACAGTTTGGACAAGTGGGCAGAAAACAACAGAATGCAATTCAACAAGGAAAAATGCAAAGTGCTGCACTTTGGGAGGAGAAATGTCCAGAACACCTACAGCCTAGGGAATGACCTGCTGGGTGGCACAGAAGTGGAAAGGGATCTTGGAGTCCTAGTGAACTCCACGATGAACATGAATCAGCAGTGTGATGAAGCCATCAAAAAAGCTAATGGCACTTTATCGTGCATCAGCAGACGCATGACGAATAGATCCAAAGAGGTGATACTTCCTCTCTGTCGGGCACTGGTCAGACCACAGTTGGAGCACTGCATACAGTTCTGGGTGCCACACTTCAAGAGGGATGCGGATAACCTGGAGAGGGTCCAGAGAAGGGCCACTCATATGGTTAAGGGCCTGCAGAGCAAGTCCTACGAGGAGAGACTAGAGAACCTGGACCTTTTCAGCCTCCGAAAGAGAAAGTTGAGAGGTGACCTTGTGGCTGCCTACAAGTTCATCATGGGGGCACAGAAGGGAATTGGTGAGGTTTTATTCACCAAGGCGCCCCTGGGGGTTACAAGAAATAATGGGCATAAGCTAACAGAGAGCAGATTTAGACTGGACACTAGGAAGAACTGGCCACAAGACAGCAGTGGAAGAACAGGAATTTGGAAGGCATTTACCACAGTTGGCTGAGTTCTGCCTGTCAGCTGCGGGTCCAGTGACAAAAATGTCGGTTTGAATTATATGATCATCTTGCCTATGCTAAAAGACCCAAACATTCTTTGGTACTCAGCACCCTGTAGCACCAGGGCTTTTCTGCCTAAACTTAAGCTTTTAGAGAGTGTTTTCTCTGGTTTGCCTCCATAATCACTATGTTCTCAGCACTACTACTGCTGTGCTTAGTGTTCTCAAATAAGAAAGGGGAACAGTGAAATACAGTAAGTGCTATCCAATTAAGATATGCATACACAGACCAGAAAGCCTGAAATTTGGAAATGCTACTTGATAAAACCAGTATTTTGTCTCCGATCCTTCCTTTTTCGGTGGGCAGCACAAGGGGTGGTAGGTGACAGCCTAGCTGAAGACTTGAGATGACTTGGCATTCTTTTTTCATTGGGTGGAAAACAGACCCAGGAAACCTAGAGACTTGATGCCATTTGTTAAGGATTTGATTGATCCAGTTACAGGCCTGTGGAAGAGAGGTTCCATGGTTAAGGGAATGAATCCTGATAATGAAAGGATATGTTGGAGGGATTGGCAGTGGCTTACAAACTGTCTGGTGCTAAAGGAAAAATTCCAGCTTTCGCCCTACTATGAAGAACTTCTTCACAGTTAGAGTGGCCAAGGTCTGGAATGGGCTCCCAAGGGAGGTGGTGCTCTCCCCTACTCTGGAGATCTTCAAGAGGAGGTTGGATATGCATCTAGCTGGGGTCATCTAGACCCAGCACTCTTTCCTGCCTATGCAGGGGTTGGACTTGATGATCTATTGAGGTCCCTTCCAACCCTAACATCTATGAATCTGTGAATCTTTTTCAGCTTTTCTGTTCCATAAAAAGTAGTAATCGCCATCATGCAGTGTGAGCTGCCAGTCTCCTATGCATCTGGTCTCAATAAGTGCAGCAATATGAATATCAAATTGTGCGATTCCCTGGCCACAAGTGCTGATTTTTCACTCCAGTCAGTAACTTTTAGGGGTATCCATCAGGTTGCCAATATTCCAAGTTGCAAACTTCATTACTTGATTTAGACCTCAGGTAGAGTGATCCCATTGCATGCAGTTTTCCAGTCAAGTGATGAGAGAGACTGTTTAGGGCACCTTTTCTAGCCCCTTTCCCATATAGGGTGAGCAGAGTGGATTACAAATAGGCCTGCTGCTAAATCATGACTGCAACTCTCAAATTGTACACCTGCCTTAATTCCAAGTAAAAAAAAAAAAACAGTTTACAATCATCACCGCCATGCAGGTGACTGAGAACTTCCAGTAATCACTAGCACCAGCCCCCACTGCCCATCACTGTAGGACTGGCTAGTAGGGGAAGATAGTTGTACGTGTCTTCTTTTAATGTGGGGATGCCTTTGCACATCAGCTACCAGATGATACTTTATAGGAAAAGGAAGTTAATCTGATTACAAGAACAACCTAGATGACCAGAGGTTTCTTCTATTCCAGTGCAGCCTTCATCTGCCTTCACAGCCATTATGAAGAGAGAGAGAGAGAGAGAGAGAGAGAGAGAGAGAGAGAGAGAGAGTGTGTGTGTGTGTGTGTGTGTGTGTGTGTGTGTGTGTAGATATAGATATATAGATACCTACGTAGATAGAGATATCTGTCTATATTTATATGCCTGCTCTGCCATTGAAGACTTTTTACTTTTAGATAACTATTAGTCAGGAAACCTTGAGTGTGTCACCTTGAGCGACCCTAATACAAAATTTCAGATGCTGTCGCTGGTCATTGGCAGCACACAAGCCACTCTGCTACATCTAAGTGGAGATCCATGGGAGGGAAACAAGTGCAGACAGACTCAAAGTTTCCTTGAGATCAGAGATGGTAGTTTAGGAAAGAAGGTAAGTGTGCATAGGCAATGGTGTGGGGGGTTTTCCCCTCTTCTCATAAACAATTGCAGGGGATAAGGACAATATGACCTCATATGTCTTATACCAAGCCTCTCACACAAACACAGAGAATAACATGAACCCCAAAGCAGATGCACAAAATTCATGTCAAGATACTATGCATGAGAGAGCCTTTAATCAGTCTTTTGTAAAGATTTTCAAATTTGAAAGGCAATCTTCAGTGTGCCATTGTTCCTTTCTGTATGCTGTGATCACAGGCACTTGCATGAACATTTTAGCAGAACACATTGCCAAGAAAATGTTTTTCTGAGTGTAATTGTATTCTGTGAGAGCATTTGAAATCCTCCTTTATTATAATATCTGTTGAAATACTCCTGATAGCTGAGCTTTGATTGTGAAGGTGCATCTGACCTTGTGTTTTCAGTTTATTTTGTCAACAAAATGGAAACATCATTGTTCAGCCAGGCACTACAAAATCTGTTAATGGGCATGAACTGTCAGTGCCAATGAGAAGAAATTGAGTAAACAGATAAGCACAATTGAACTCAGCACAACAGACAGTATGATCAGAAAAGTACCTTTTACACTACATCAAACATGAATAATTTCTTCTCTGTTGCATTATTTTAGTTAAGTAATTGAAAAGCCTATTGATCTACTCAGGGCTTAAAATAACACTGGCTCAGTGGTAGTGCTCTGGTTTGTGCAAAGATGTTTTGTTGCTGACCTAGTATTTGAATGGGATTGCCCTCTGCATCAGGCAGGGCTGTAATGGCATCATGCCAGGAGCCCAAGGCTGTGGATAATTAGTGGCTAATTTATCAAAAATAAGTCTGCTTCATATTTATTTGATCTCTTATCTGTTTTAATAGGAATTGTAGGAATTTAATTTAATAGGAATTTAGTAGGAATTGCCCACTCTGCAAATTTGATTGTGGTAGAAATCTGGTTTGAACCAGCTTTCTTCTGTTGTACTTCCATTGCGTTTTATGCATACATTGTATGGTAGGTACAAGTTATAGTTGTTCCTTGGACAGTTTGGGCATCTCATCCCAACCTTAATCTGTTAATTTAGATTTATGCAACATGCCAAAATAATTAGCTGTGTGACAACATTGAGTTAGGTTAAGCAAGTCAGAACCCATTTGTTCATTTTGAAACAGGGCTCCTTTAATATCTTGACCTGAATTCTTTTGTAACTGATGAGTGACCAGAGGCTTTTAAAGATAATTACTTGTCTGACTGTTTTGATTTCCAATTCCACCTACCAAGCAACTCAAAATCAAAAGGGAATGGTGAGTCATTTTTAACCTTTATTTAAAAGGGTGTAAATCTGGAGAAGCAAAGAACCTGCCTTTTACTAGACTTGAGGACAAAATATAGTATTGAGTATATATTTCTAAATCTGCTGATATCTAGTTGCAATCTGTTCCCTTTGTTCTGTTGATAAAATATTTTAAATCTTTGCAAATGTTTCTTTCTTTTGCTAGTCCATTTCATGGAAGGGCTGCATAATCTTGTCTAGAGAAGTAATTCTGTGCATCTCCTTCCTCTTAGACCTTCATGGGTTCATTTGTACTCTGTGGACCAACTGGCTGCTCAGCTCAAACTGAATCTTTGTTGCTATCTTATTTTCCAAGTTCTGATTCATGAACAGGGAAAGAAAATACATGAGATAGCAAGATCTGAAAAGAGAAGCCAGCTAATTCTTCCTCTCGGTAAGATCCAAAGAGCATTCATCCAGAGCAGAGCAGAGCAGTTATGTGAAAGCAGCAGCAGCTGGCTGAGGGGCCAGCCAGAAGGGATAAGAATTAGCATGCCAGTCCTTTAGATAGTTGATCTGTTATGATGAAATACTTCATTGCTCTGGGGCCCTTGGCAGATCAGTGGCAAAGACCCAGGCTTCTTGGGTTAGTTTTGCTCTGAGGAAGAAACCTTCATTTCATATCCCTTTCAGACAAAGGATTGACAGCTCATCAAACCTTTGCTTGTTGGGTCTAACTGTGAGAATTTATCCCCCATATCACTTGTATGAAGTTAGCTTATAGCAGAGGTGTCTGCATTACAAATAAATTGAGAATCCAATTAACATCATGAAAGCTAAAATGATAATCCCATTAAATTCTAATCCTGGGAGAAAGGTGGAGTCTTCATTTTCTCATGCTGTGATGTCCCTCAGGAGTTGAGTGGAAGCCAGGGTAGTTTTGTAATTTATAAACCTAAATCAGAGATGTGTAGCATAAACTTTCATAGGGTTGCTTCATCGTTACTTCATCCCGCATCTGAAGAAGTAAGCAGTCTGTTTAAAAAAGGTTATGGCTACATAGCTCCAATTTTAGTTAGTCTGTAAAATGCAGATCTACTGTGCCTTCTGCATGACTTCAGACAAGCACGGCTAACGACTTTTGTCTCCTTAGATGTTGGCCACTCAACATGGATGATTGGTCTTAAAACCTTTTCCAGTTGAACTTGCCAGGGATTTACCATTCTGTGGCTGCAGGCATGCACAAATATACTGTGCAGCATACCTTACTTCCCTTTCATATAAATCTCCACAACATTTTTTCCTCACTTTGGATACATTTTTTTCTTCCAAAGTTATCCAAATATGTTACTAGCAAATTGTTTCACGACATTCCTTTAATTAGCTAACCCCACACATTGGTGTATGGTAAATCTTAAGTTCTTTGTGTCTGGAGATGAAGGAGTAAATACAAAAATTCTTAGGAGAAAAGTGAAGGGAAGAAGCAGCCATTAATTGTTGATTAAAAATAAAGTACATAGCTGTTGGACACACTTGTAGTAAATAATGGTTAAGTTACAATGTCATTTGCAATCCTCCACATAATAACCCCTGTGTACAAACACATATATTGTTATAATTATCTGTATGCTGTGAATCAGACACTGCTACAGAATTTATTGATGCAATTTTGTCCCTTTGCTCTGCAGTGGAGAGGGAAGCAGAAGAAATGCCTGCTGAGATGGGATAGAGGGATAATTTAGTCCCATGCTTTGCTGTGTCCTTCCTCACTGTGCAACAGCTGGTTGCTGCATTACAGCAATAATATACTTTTTAGATTCCAAGAAAATTTGGTAAGAACAGACTGGTTGAGAGAGTGTAGAGAAGAGACAGCCCTTCTTTGCAACAGTCTTCCCTATAAAAACAGCATAGATGCTGGCCAACACCAGGGAAGTAACATTAAGCTCTCACTTCAGTTTTACGGTTTCTGCCTTCTGTGGATACAATGGAGCCAAAAACGTTTTATCTTGGAGTGAGCCAAAGTTTCAGTGTTAGGCAGAGACTTGGAAGACTTCTGGAATGACCGACACTCTTATGCTATGTTCCTCTGGGTTTGCCATTGATCTCCATTCCTCTGTGTCTCACTAGCTATGTCGTCACTCTTTCTCCATGGCTCCCACTTTCATCTTCTCCCATACCAGAGGAGAAAGTATGGCACATCTTGCTCAAATTCCAGAGTAACTGCTTTCTCTTCCATGAGTTTTAGTAAAATAAGTAAGTAAGTAAATAAATAAAGAAGCGGGGCAGGGAGGGAGGGATATGAGCTGCTCAGTTCAGAGCCTCAGACTACATCAGATGTTTCAACATTTTTACACGTGCTCGGGACGACATTTTGATTGGAGTGGCTCTGCAAGCCACCTCCATTTAGAAGTGTGGGGATGCTGATACACAAGATGTGAAGACTGGCTAGAACGTGCAAATTAGCATGCTCCAGCAGACTGAGTTAATCGAGTCTGCTCCAATGCACTGTAATTACAGCACATCAGAGCAGCCTCCCTGCATGTGTACAGGCATCCTTTGTGAACACAGGACATTTATGAGAACAGAGATCTGGAATACCACAACTGGAGCAGGAGAACTGCCACACTTCTAGCCCTTCTCTGTAAAGTATTGACTCAGGTAAGGTTGTTCTTGGTCCATGCAGAAATCTTTGATTTCATTTCTCAAATCAGTAACCCTTTCTACCCTTCTTCCACCCCTTTCTCATTCCTCCCATCATCTTCTTTCCTCTGCCGCTTCACACAAACAGGACAAATTAACAACTTTAACAAGTACTGATTTCTGTTCTCTCTTGCAGAACCTGGAAATGTTCCCACTAAAGTCAATGGGAGTGTAGCATTATCCTACAGACAATAGATGTCTCTATTGCAGATAATTTTAAATACTGTTTTTCTGACTACACGGTGAAATATTGAAGAAACTTTGTATTGTCGTAGTGGTGATAGTCAGTCATTTAATAATTTTCAGCTCCCACAGCTCTAAATAAATAACGTCTGAAAATAGTCTAAGTCAAGAGTTGGCAACCTTTTAGGAATGGCTGGCTGTTGCTGATTCAGCAACCAGCACTTGCCATTCTCCTTCCACCACAGTCATGTTGCTGCCAATGTCCCCTGGTGCCAAATTGCTTCCTGGGCTGGATGCAACCATTTGTGGGGCTGAATCCAGCCCATTGGCTGTAGGCTGTCAGCCCCTGGTCTAAGTTGTTTTAACTCACACATCCAAATACTGAGGCTATGACAACCAATTTATTTTAAAATTTGGAAGTTAGGTACCTTGGACTTTGAAAAATTTAGTTTGTATGTGCAACCTTACTCACCTGAAATATCTTTAAATAATATATATAGGCTCAGCAGTGCTACGCTGGCTAGCACTACAGATGAAAAGGACTTGAGGTCATGATTGACTACAGGATGAACATGAGCCATCAGTGTGTTGCTGCAGCTAGTAAAGTGAGCAAAACCCTGGCTTGCATCCATAGATGCTTCTCAGGCAAATCCCAGGACGTCGTTCTTCCCTTGTACTCATCCTTGGTGAGGCCGCAGCTGGAGTACTGCATCCAGTTTTGGGTTCCACAGTTCAGAAAGGATTTGGAGAAGCTTGAGAGAGTCTAGAGGAGAGACATGCACATGATCAGAGGTCAGGAAAACAGACCTTACAATGGCAGGCTAAGAACTATAGGACTCTTCAGCCTAAAAAGTACAGGCTCAGGGGTGATCTGGTGGCCACCTATAAGTTTATCAGGGGCTCTCACCAGAATCTGGGGGAACATCTGTTCACAAGAGCACCATGGAGGATAACAAAATCAAACAGTCACAAACTCTTCCATGACTGTTTCAGGCTGGACGTAAGAAAGAACTGCTTTACAGTCCAAGCCCCCAAGGTTTGGAATAGACTGCTGTCAGAGGTGGTTCAAGCACCTACTTTCAAACCTTCAAGAGACATTTGGATGTTTATCTTGCTGGGATCCTATGATCCCTGCTGACTTCCTGGCCCTGGAGTAGGGGGCTGGACTCAATGATCTTCCAAGGTCCCTTCCAGCCCTAATGTCTATGAAATCTGATTGAGGGCCCTTTTGTAAATCATACCCATAGACAACTTTTTCATTAACTTTTTTTTGTTTTAGTCTCTTTGGTTTTTTGCATGTGTTTGTTTAATTGGCTGTTAAACTTCTATTTCATCTTTGTAAGAGTTGGTGAGTTTTTAATTTCCAAATGTGGCTTCTTCCCTACCTGAATATTGTGTGTTAATATTAAAAGCATAGCACTCTCATCCCATTCCTGTAATAGCGCTGTTTCCTCTTTGCATTACTGAGTACCCAATGTGTACAGTCTTTATGCTGACTATATCAAGATAATTATGGAAGTAAGTTGCTTCTTAATGTATCAGGCATAGCCAGATCTGAGAAAGTTCTGATCTTTGGATGGAACTTGTTTTCCCATCTCCGATACGCAGTAGATGAGTCATTTACTTTTTGATACTGCTTTCAGTGGTCTTAGTGGCCTTTCTGTCTTCTAAATATCTTGGATTTTGTCAAAGGGCCATAATTATTCATGGTATGTCTTCAGTTATTTGACTTTGGTGGCATTACCACAGGGATGAATTTGGCCTAATGCATCTAAATGTAAATAGCAGCATAAATGCTCTTACAATTCTGGAGTGTGTAACATTTTTTTATGTAAAAAAAATGAAGTTGGATGAAGCAAGAGTAGCTTTACATATGATATAAAGTTTGAGTTTGATACTGCAATTAGAATTGAAATGACTACTGATGAAATAAGCAGAGCTGACTAAAGCTGTGTTTTGATATGCATTATGGTGTCACCTTGAATTACAAAGTGGGTATTACTGTTTCATGCACAGCTGCCATTGGCAGAACAAATTGCACAAAGCTAAGACGATAGAGGGTCTTTCCTAGTGAATGTAATAATGTGCTGAGTAGTGAAAGGAAAAATGTTCTGAGTTTTTTGCTTTAACTGAGAAACTGTTTCATTTTCTGATGTTTATTCCATAAACAGAAATGACTGTAAAAAATAAAACTGTATAATGAAGTAATACAATGTTGTCCTCTTTCTCATGAAGAATGTTGTAAGCTTTATGGAGCAGATGCATGATTTAACAGACAGGATCAGGGATAAAAAAGCAATATTTATTAGAAAAAAAAGGGAAAGAAATGTCCTCATATCCTAGAGCAGTGGTTTTCAACCTGAGGTCTACGGGACCCTGAGGGTCCACAGACTATTTCTACGAGGCCCATGAAAGATGGCTATTTTCAATCAGAAGTATGTGAATGCCCACACTTACAATTCAAAGGGGTCTGTACCTCCATTAAAACATTTGAGGGGTCCATAAATCAAAAAAGGTTGAAAAACACTGTCCTATAGCATTAAGATTAATCTGCTTAAATTTGTTTATTAGAAGTCATTGACTGCTTTTGACCAAAGAAGTTATACAGTCATAAACTGTATAGATTGAAGTGTATTATTTTTGCATGTAAATATCTCCTGTTAATATAGCTCCCATTTTGTTAGTCTATAAGGGTGGCCTATACATGTGCATTGAGCTTGCTTCAGTGTGCTGTAATTACAGCATGTCAGAGCAGGCTCAATCAAGTCTGCTGGAACATGGTAATTATTGACTCCAGCGTCACGTGTATCAGCACCCCCACACTGAAAAATAGTAGCAGAGGCGCTTTAACTAAAGCTTGTTCGATGAATTTTAGTTAAAGCGCCCTCACTACCATTTTTCAGCACAGGGATACTAATGCGTGCATGCCCCACACGTCCCAGAGTACATGTATAAACACTAAGGGGCATATATATACCTTGCCTTCCCCCATTAATATAGACCACTGGTTTTCAACTTCCTTAAATTCCAGACATCTATTGGGAAATACTAGCCCATGGTTTTCCTTTCTATTTTTTTCCTATGGAAAACTAATAGAGCAGTTTTTCTGTTGTAAAGAACTCAGAAAGACCAGAACCAGTCAAAAAAAATTTTTAACTATGGATTCCTTTTTGAAATTTCTAGATTTATCTTGTAAATCATGTTTGCACACCTAACACCGCTAACATTGTGAAGCACCCTGGAAAACCCATGAAAGGATTTCAAAGATCAACCTAATTCAAAGAAAGGATTTCGAAGACAACCTAATTCAAAATGATGGATATAAAGAGAGTTGTCCACTAGAGCTGTGTAAAATGGGCTGTATTCGGTTTGGATTTGGCCCGATTTGGGGGACAGCGATTCAATTCATTGATGCAGATCACTGTCCTGATTTGATTCAGCTGAATCCAAATCTGAAGATTCAGTACTGATTCAGAAAATCAGCTATGCGGACATAGACACAGCTTTAAATGTTTTTTCTATGTACTTTGAGGTACCAGGCACGGCTTGTGCATGCTGAGATGGTGGGGCAGATGGAGCATCCCACAGGAGCATGGGGACACCCCCCACGTGCTCTGCGGCAGATTCCCCGTACCTCCCAGCTTGGCAATTGCCCAAAGTGGTGGGGGCAGGGACCCAAGTGCCCCCTCACACCCAGGAGGCACCAGTCACCAAGCTGAGGGGCACGGAGAGGGTCCCCACAAACTCCACGGCAGACCCAGAAATCAACCGGAAGTGCTTTTAGTCCACTTCCGGGTCCTCCGTCAAGGAATCTGGGGACCCCCATATGCACGCTTCTGTGGGACGCTCCATCCGGCCCAACATCTCAGCATTCACAAGCCCCCTGGTACCATGCAGTACATAGAAAAAGCATTTAAAGCTGTGTCTGTCTGAATCATCAAATCTCTCCAAATTGATTCAGAGTGTTCCGATTTGATTTGGAGAGATAAAAGGGTCTCCTGATTCAATTCGGATTCAGAGATTTGGCTGCCAAATCCCCACTGAATCTAACCAGCAACCAAAGCTTCACACAGCTCTACTATCCACCCAATAACTAGAAAGAATATTGCTGAGGTTGGTTACCAGCTAAAATGAATTCTTGGAGTGTATAAATTTGTCACAATTCACACCCAAATAGTGGTTCAGTCCAGGAGAATAAAATGTGAATGATTCTAAGGTCCTGTAGTCCTACATCTACAGTCCTAGATTCTTTATTACTACCATATTATAACCAGAGCAGATTGGAAGCCACGCACTTGTTAGCTTGATTAAATGTGCCATCTAGTGGTAATGTAGTTTACTTTAAAAAGCCAAATGCAGTGATTTTTTTGATTCTTAGGCTAAGAATAGGTGTTGCATTGGCCCCTGGACCAATGTACCTTTGTCTCGGAACAGAAATATTCTGGGATAGGTGTGTGCACACATCACCCTTCTAATAAGGGTTTAGTGTACAGCTGAATGCACTGCCATTTTTCTGTCATTAACTCGGTGATGCAATCCTGGGGTAGCCATTCAAATGCATTTGTGCTGTCTTGAGTTAAACTGTTAGTACTTCTTTAGGATTTATCCTGGGACAATAGACATGGATGTCTGAAGAACTGCACTTTGTCCTGGGATAAAATTATTTATCCTGGGACAAGTATGGCATCTGTTTGTAGCCTTACAATATCACCTATGGCAAAGGGTGCAAGGACTGGCACAAACTCTTCTTCCCCATTTGTTGATCATCCCCACTTTTTTAATTTTCTCAATTTTTGTGTCAGACATTCAGAGGGAATCATGTGTTGCCAGAAGTTGTTTCCTGTATACATGGACTGTTGTTATTGGCCGGTATCTTGTTACTTTAGGTTTAAACTTCACCACAAGTTTAAATCATTCATGGACTTCATTTTTGAGTATGTATAGTAGAGTTAGCACTAAGTTTACAAAGGGACTTAGGTGATCAACAGCTCTTATTGCTGCCAAAATCAATTAAACTTCTAAAAAATACAGCTCAGCTGTTTTCTAAAGTCCAGCTTTAGCTTGGAGCTGCCTAAAGTCCTTATATGCTTAAGTTTCCATCAGTAAAATTCCCTAAATGCCTACATTTCTGTCACTGGATATGTACACAACCACCCAAATCCTGAAGCCACTGAGCAGTCCAACTCCTACACTTTGCAAGGTTCTCAAATAAGGTGTTCCCCTGCCTGTTTCCCCTTTATGGCCAAATCATGAAGCAGTCTCATAACATGCCTACTGGATTGACAGAAAACAACCTACTTGGACAGAAAACAGCCAGGAATATGTGAGATATTGGGGAGAGAGATTTAAGCCCTTTAACTATATGATTTGGAGGGTAGAGGAACAAGGTTTTAAATTGGCCTGTAGGGTATTTTGGGATGCATCTCTCAAGTTCTTCTACTGAAATATCAACAGTAGAGACGGGAAGCAAATGAACTTAAGTTTATGAAGAAGTATTAGAAGAGACCAATTCAAAATACCCATCAGCCCAGTGGTTATGGCACTCTCCAGAGAGCTAGGAGATCTGGATTCAAATTCTTGTTCTAAATTCAGGGGTGAGAAGAGATTTGGATCTCCCACATCCTAGGTATGTAGTGTACTCTACAGGTTTTTTGCATAGAAAAGTAGACAATTGCACCACCATCTTGTTTTGCAAGACAAGGCTACTCTGTCTTTTATGTCTGTGTCTATGCACCTAACTGAGGACTGAGGAATTCCACTGGATGGCAGATGTCAGAGTTAGTCATTGCAATGGTGAGCAAAGTTGGTGGATTTAGCCCTTAATGCTTAGAAAATAAACTCTATTGCACACTGAGTCCTGTCAGATGGATGTAATTGCTTCATATATCGTAACTACTGAAGTCTCATGTAATTTGGTCAGTTTGTGATTGCATACGGAGATCAAGAAAATTTTGACCTAGGCTTTGTTGATATCAAGACACTAAAACCATTGCTAAAGCTGTCAATAGTACTGACAAATGCTGCATTAATGAATTTGTGATTTAGTAAATCACAGTACTTTTTCAAATGCCATATAATTTCATGTTTATTATGAAGCGTTTTACACAACATGTGGGTTATTCTGTTGTATACTTTTTCACTATAATTAAACAATTCCCCTTCAGAGAGAAGGTAAAAAATGCCATTAGAAATGCTATTAAAACAACAAGATGAGTGGAATGATCACAGCATTGTGTTGTATTCAAATATAATCTGATTTTAGGGACCCTTCATTGCAGAGGAATAAAGTTAAATAGGATTGAGAAGCTTCTTTTCCTTAATTTGATTGTTTCCCTGTGATAGATGGGAAAAAGAAAAGAGAAGCAAGAAGCTAGAATAATCTTGAGAATGGAAAACAACTTTCCTTCAGGAATGTCTAGGCAAGAATAGATGAACCCACTTCTAAGTACTTATCAGGTTCAAAAAGGAAGAGAACATGCATCAGGAATTGTTCCTTTCTTCATATGATTGATGATAGAAGTTACTGTATTTACCTAAATCCAAGACAACTTTGAATTTAATATGATACCCCAATAATTCAGTTCTACATATGGAAAATTGTAAATTTGTTATAATTTATCTTGTATAGAAACTCATTATTGGAGGGTTGTCTTCATTTCTCCCACCACTGTGACAGGAAAAGCAACTATGGGGGGTGGGGCAAGTGGCCTGACCTTTGCCTGCCCCCCCAGCCTTTAGCTCCTGTGAATGCTTACCCTATGCAGTGGGTGTGACTGAGGTTCTAGCCCTGGATCTGGGTTGACACCACAGCTAGGACCAGAGCAGCTCCCCTGACACTTCATGGTTTCCCTCCAAGGCTGCACTATGTACTGTATCTCCTGTACTCCTCCCACTGCACGCCTCCTCCCCCACCACACAAGCCACCTTGGCCCTAGCCTGGGACAGACATCAGTTGCCCTAGGCTCAAGTCAGTGTCAGGGCCAGAGTCAGAGCCACAGCAGCTGCCTGTCCCTGGCCAATACTCAAATAAAAAATGGGGGTTTCTTTCCCCCATGCTGTATGAGGATAAAACTCAACTTGGATTTGAGTAAATACAGATAGAAGGTAAAGGTGATGTATTGATGATGTTTACCTCTGAAGATGTAAAAGGAAATACTTTGTCATTCCATTTCCAATACAGTTCACTTTTAAACAATATCAGTCTGAAAACTGAATATATGTATACACGAATATCATGTACTCAAATATTTGTCAGCTTGATTTTAAAAAGGCTCCTTTAAAAATAAGATGTAATTATTTTTCTGTCCCTCTCCTTTAGGATATTAAACACAACACTCTTTGAAATGTATGAAGCTCTGGGCAATTTTCCTGCCATGTGGATCTTGAACATAATGCTCCTGATTCTTCAGATTCTGCACTGCCTTTGGTCTTATCTAATTTTAAAGGCAGCCTATAAAGTGATTGCAAAAGGCAAGGTAAGGGAATACAGCATTGTGTGACATCTCATAGTAAATGTTTTGATTTTAAATGTTTTCAAAATTAGTACGTCACACTTACTTTTTTTGTTCTTCTGACACACACTACAGACTTGAGGACCAAGCACTGTACTGTAGTACTCGTTTTCCTTCCTTCTTAGAACAGTAATTAGCTTTGTGTACCTTATAACCAAAGTATTATGTGTGTGACTGAACATTTTGCCTTTTTTTTTTAAAGACTGGTTACATTGTGAATCCATGCTTTCTTTTTTTAAGAACAGGTATGTTGTATCTTGTAAGAGCCATGTAAATAGCTGTTCTGCATTCTGCCAGCTGTTTTTCTTCCTGTTTTAAAATGCTTCATAGAGTAGCATTTACCTCCAAAGTGACAACAGCAATAACATCAACAGAAACCTGTAACCATTTGCTCTTGATTAATGGCAAAGCTGTGGGCTGAATTCCTTAAGTCTACTAACAGGTGCCTTTGGACACAGTGCATGTCTGTATTGGCACTTCTCAGGAGTCCAACAGATAACAAGATCAGAATGCTGAAATACCTAGTCTGTGGGCTCTGTCTTGCAATGTAGCAAATCACTTGAGTACTTTAAGCATATGAGTAGGCCCACTGAAAATAAATGCAATTGTTTTGTTTTGATTTTTTTTTCTTTTTACTGCTAAATTTCTTGACAAGATCATATTCTGCACTTGCTGGATTGAGCCTGGAGTCAGCTATTAAAGATGAGTGCAGTCATGGTCTCTGCTTTGCCTGAGGTCCACACTTGACTCACCTCTGCTTTAGGAATTCTGAGCCTTAGCCATCTTGTTTTAAATCAAACCAGTGACTTCACAACATCATTCCTGTGATTTTCTTATTCTGCTTCCTTATCATTTCCCTTGTGCTGTCCTGGAAGGCCGGGAAGTGGAACCCTTTGCATGTAAGTTTCTCTGGATATGCTTTGCAAAAGACTCATGCTGTGCAAATCTGTGCTCTTCTATTGTTTCCTATGTGCTTCCTCCTTCTTTCTTCTTGCTACTCCTGCTTTATTGCTCAGGCTCTAAGGGCTTGTATGCACATGTGTGGAACCTGCTCTGACGTGCTGGGAATCCAGCGCATTGGAACAGACTCAATTAATTAATCGAGTCTGCTAGAGTATGGAAATTGACATGCTCCACCAGCCTTCCATGGTATGTCCATCAGCATCCCTGCACATCTGCACACTGAAAAAATGGTGGTGGAGCACTTTGAAATAAAACACGTTTGATGAGCTTTAGTTCAAACTACTCTGCCTCCATTTTTCCAGCATGAGGATATGTGGGAACGCTGATACATCTGACGTGGGTGCTAATTAATTAGCACAGGTCACTAATTAAAGTGTCAGGTGCCACATCCCACTGCACATGTAAAAATGCCCTAAATATTTAGAAAAGACTGTTTTCAATTCTTGGTTTGTGCAGGACACTGACTAACAAAGGAATACAATGCTTCCTGAGTGAATTTCAACAAAGACAAAGCCAAAGAGAAAAAACCAAATGCACAAATACAGAAGAGGATTAACTGGCTGCCAGTTGTGCTGCCGAGAAAGGTCATAAACCCAACATGAGACAACAGTTCTACAGCCTCAAAAGCAGCAAATGCAATTTGAAGCTACATTAACATAAGTTGCATATGCAGGATGTGCTAGTACCACTCTAATTGGTACTGGATAAACTTCTCATGGAGTCAGAGGCAAAATATAAAGATGATAAAGTGACTGGAATGCCCTGAATTGAACTTAATATGCATTTTGTTGTATAAAAATGGTTTGTTGTCTTTGTCGCAAATGACTCCTGGAGTCATTTATTTAGGATGCACGTAGCGTGACATAGAATGATTAGGTGGTATGCATATACGTGAAGTTTGAACAATCAAACGCCCTATACCATTTTCAGTTAATAGCACCTTACCCTATCATTAACACTGGGGTGGGCAATTTAGAATCTTGATTTTTGCTTAATGGTTTTAGGGGAGTGACGATTACTGATGTTGACTTAGAACGCTAGCCCTAAAAGCTCATGGATTCAGAGAACTTTAGGCCAGAAGAGATCATTAGATTATCTAGCCCAGTGGTGTTCAAAGTACAGCCAATAGGCCAGAGCAGAGTTATTCAGCCCATGGAGCTCCCCATGAGTCCAGGAATTTGGTGGCAGTGTTAATTGCAACAGCCCTGGAACCCTGTGGCAATTAATACTGCCACCACTCCCTTGCCACTAAATTTTTGGACTTATGGGTTAAATGACATGGCCCTGAATGCCACATTGAGCCAGTACATGGGGCCAGCTAATGGCAGGACTCAGTGCACAGGGTCTAACCTAATGCGCAGCCCCAGATGTAGTGCATGGAGTCAGTCTGCAGTGCTGGATTTAGTTTGTGAACTGGCTGCACTCCAGTCATCCAGCCCACATGCTGCGAAGGCTGAGCACCACTGGTCTAGTCTGCTCTCTTCGTAGATTTCATAGATGTTAGGGCTCTTCATAGACAAAGGAACCTTGAAGATCATCAAGTCCAGCCCCTTACCCCAGGAGCAGGAAGTCAGCTAGGGTTAAAGGATCCCAGGAAGATAAGCATCCAAGCATTTCTTCAATGAGTCCAGAGTAGGTGCCTGTACCACTTCTGGAGGGAGTCTATTCCAGGTCTTGGGGGCTTGGACAGTAAAGAAACTTTTTCTTATGTCCAACCAAAAACGGTCTTATAGGAGTTTATGACCATTGGTCCTTGTTTTTCTTTGGGGTGCTCTGGTGAACAGACATTCTCCCGGATCCTGATGTACACCCCTTCTATACTTATAAGCAGCCACCAGGTCCCCCCTGAGCCTGCACTTTTCCAGGTCCGATGCCTCTCAGCCTGTCTTCATAAGGCCTATTCTCTAGCCCTCTGATCATGTGCATGGCTCTCCTCTGGACTCTCAAGCTTCTCAACATCCTTTTTGAATTGCAGAGCCCAGAATTGGATGCAGTACTCCAGCTGTGGCCTCACCAAGGCTGAGTAGAGTGGGAGGATGCTATCCTGAGATTTACTTAAGAAGCATCTTTAGATGCAAGCCAGGGTTTTGTTTGCTTTACCAGCTGTGACTTTGCATTGGTGGCTCATGTTCATCTTGCGGTCAGTCATGACTCTCAAGTCTCTTTTCACAGTCTTGCTAGCAAGTGTAGCACTGCCAAGCCTATAAGCAGGCTGCAGATTTTTTTCCCCCAAGGTGGAGTACCTTTCATTTTTCAGTATTGAACATCATCAGGTTTATGTTACCACTTACTAAGCTTATCCAAGTCAGCCTGGATCACTAGCCTGTCCTCAGGTGTGGACACTATGCCCCAAAGTTTAGTGTCAATGACAAACTTAGCCGGTGCACTTCTGACACTAATGTCCACATCGTTGATAAAGATGTTGAAGGACAGAGCCTTGGGGGACTGGTTATGGAGCACCATAATGACTTACTGCCATCAACCATTACTTCCTGAGTCCAACCTCAGAGCCAATTTCCCAGAGATCAGACTGTGGTGTAGCCGAGGCCACAGTTGCCCAATTCTTCCATGAGGTCATGGGACACCAGATCAAAGGCGTTTTTAAAGTCCAGGTATATGACATCAATCTCTTCTCCCTTGTCCAAGTGATATGTCACCTGGCCATAGAAGGGGATGAGATTGGTCAGGCAAGACCTACCAGCGACAAACCCATGCTAGCTATCCCTCAGGATATTGCCCTCAGCCAGCTTATCCAGAAGGGTCTCCTTGATAATTTCTTGAGAATCTTACCAGGGATTGAGGTCAAGATGACTGGCCTGTAATTCCTGTAATCTACTTTCTGCCCTTTCTTGAAGATGGGTACCACACTGGCCTTCCAGTCTTCAGGTACTTCACCTGAGCACCACGAATTTTCAAAGATTTTTGCCAATGGTTGGGCTATGACACCTGCCAGCTCCTTGACTGCCCTACGGTGTAATTTGTCAGAACCAGCTGACTTGAAGGTATCCAGCCTCTCAAGGTGTTCCTTTACTAGAATCAGAACTGATGCTGGATATAAATACACCCTTACCCTGGCTGTCCCAGGTCTTGCTAGGCAGGGCGGTCCCATTGGATGTGAAGTACCCATTACACATGTTGGCCTTTTCCTGGGTGTCCGTTATCAGCTGTCCCGATTGGTTCATCAGGGGTCCAGTGTTACCCTTGCTTTTTTTCTGACTCTACATATCTGAAAAGGGATTTTTTGTTATCCTTGATGTGTGAAGCCAGATGGAGCTCGGTTGCAGCCTTGGCTTGCCTGATCAGCTCCCTGAAGGTATGGACCAGTGCTGAGTAGTCCTTCTTGGTTGTACTTCCAGATTTCCATCCTTCATAAGTTTCTCTCTTTTGAGATGTAGGAGGTCCTCAAGTTCCCTGCTGAGCCAAAGGGGTTGCTATGCCCTTTTGCTACCCTTCCTCCGAGATGGGATTGCCATCCCTTGTGCTGTCAGGATCACTCCCTTGAGGAGCAGGCACTCCTCTTGGACTCTTCCAATTGAGCCTCCTGAGCTTGTCAAAGTTGGTTTTCCTGAAGTCGAGGACTTCAGTATTGCTGACTGACTTGCCAGCTCTTGTATATCATAAACCAGGGTGCCCAAATTGTCAGCCCGCAGGCCCATGGAGCCATTGTATCTGGTTAGTCAGGATCTCCAGAAGTTGGAACATTTGACAGTGGGGGAGCATTAGAAGCTGCTCCCAGTCTCGCTTGGGCCTTTGCCGCACAGTGGGATCAGGGGATCCATCCCCTGCCATCCAGATCAGGCTGGGTTACTCCCCATTCTCCCACACATCTTGCATGTCCAGATCAGGGGCAAAATGCTGCTACCTTCCACCTCCACTCCCACCTGCACACCCAGATCTGGGCCAGGCTCCCCCTCCCTGCTGCCTCATGTCTGAATCAGAGACACTGCCACTCTGCCCACTCTTCCCTGCACATTCAGATTATTGGGGCTGCTCTGCCTCCTCCCCTTTCTGTCCCCCCATGGGTTCAGATTGGGACTGGCCCACTCCCTGCCCCCATGCCAGGTAGACAGATCCAGTCAGGCTTCACACACCCTTCTTCTTCCCCACCCCACTCCTGGGTGAGGCACCCACAGCACTGACTCCATATACCAGATTGAGCCCGCTGGCTGATCTGGCCTGCCTTCAGACGTGGCACTGCCCATCAGGTCTACAGGATGAAAAGGCTGGGTACCACTGTCATAAGCAAGCCATTAGACCTCATGTACCTGAAGCAGGAAGTTTGCTGCTGGTAGTATCTTAATGAGACTTGCAATGTGGAAACACTTTATTTACAGGAATTTACCTAAAGAGTTACCTATAGTAAAGCACTAACAATCTTGCCACTGTCCTTGCAAGGATCTGAGGCCTAACCTTGTGTGACATAGAGTTAAGTTGTTCTGGAAACCTGGAGTGCCAGAAAGTGCAGCATCCCTGAAGACAGTCTGGGTGAGGCAGCTGGCAAACGCACGTTTTTTAAAAAACATTCTGCCTTCCAAAAACAAGGTATGCCTCTTATTTGGGGGCATGTTGTATTGTGAGAGAGTACAGTGACTTTTTGTAAGTACTTCAACCATAAACACCCCTTTGGATGGAACTGCATATAATACATTTTTTAACTGCAGCTGCTAAAGTAGAGAATTAAAATTCTGATGTCAACAGCAGTCCAGTGTCCTTAGCATCAAGACTACAGCCCTGCTACACACTGGCAAAAGGGAACTATTCTTATCATCATTTACTTTGGAACTCCAATATGTATTGTTTTGTTGTTCTCCAATTAAGAAACCTCCTTGACTGTGTCTTCCTTGATTGTGAGGATGATGGTTGCACTGAGTCAATTAAGTGAGGACGCTTGGGACAGATCCTTAGGGATGCTTCTAAAATACGAAATAATCTCTGTAGTAATTAAGCATGTACAGTTGAGTTTCACACCCTAGGGCTCTTTAAATGTTAGAGAACACACTTGGGGGGGGGGGGTTATCCCCTACAATTGACTTTATCATTGTGAATGAATTTGCATTTCAGTACTTCTAGTTCTGTGAGACAGCCAGCACAGCATGGATAGCTACTTAGGGGAGATAACATAATAATAGAGGGAGAGAACAGGAACAAACAGAAGGAAAATCACTGTTGGATTCTAGTTCTCTTTCTATTAGTGCATCCTGATTCTGCTTCATGCACTTTGACTGATTTTTATGTCCTGGTTCTGCCTTTCTTCCCATCCTGGAACAAAGCAGGGAAGGCATCTAGTAATTTGTCATTTACAGTGCTCTATTAGTTTGTCTTCTTTCTTATCACCACTACATTTCACAATGGATCGGTCCATTTGAGTAGCGTATGTAGGAGGGGAGAGTGGGAGAGGAACTTCTGAAGGGATTACTAGGAGATAAACCTAGAACCAATAATAATGCAAAGTTCTTAAATATCACGATATTACCTGTCAACCTCAGAGGGCTTTGCAAAAGAGAATAATTTCTCTGTTTTATAGGCAGGATACAGAGGGATTGTAAGAGAGCTGTGAACCATGCCCAGCTGTGAATAGACTGCTTCTATTCACTGAAGTTAACAACCTGCTTAAAAAGCAAAATTTAGGATAAATATTCAATTAATCTTTATAAGTCTTAAGCCAACTAGGTTGTGGGAAAGTCTGTCAGGAAAACTAATAGGAATTAGTTCATGGTGGACATCTGACTTAAGACTGGACAAAGCATTAGAAAATGTTTTTCAGGAGACGGGGGAGCATTAGCAGGGAGGTAGATTGGGTTGACCAAAAGGGTCTGATGTTTCCTTCAGTCTGTCCACAAATACCTGTGCACTCACTTTCAAAATGAACACCTCTATGCCCATTAGGTTCTGACTTTCATGGGGGTAAGGTGTTAGCTGAATAGACAGTTATCGGTGTTTGAAATGCATCTAAACAAGAAACTGCCGAAACACATGGTAGACTGGGGCCCATTTTACAGTTCAGTTTCAAGAGTCTCTAACTTCTCTAATATTGGCTTGAACTACTGAAGGTTTTTTCAAGCTGCAAGATTTTTATGGGTAATATCTTTTACTGGACCAACTGTAGAGTTTGGATAGTTAGACAAACTTTAGAATACAAGGTGTTCTTCATCAGGTCGCACAAGGTTTTTCTTTACTTTGTCATATCAACAGCATTCTTCTTCTCTCACATTCTGCAGGTAATAAAGGATGACCGAAGTGACGTTGAGTCAAGTTCGGATGAGGAAGATTCAGTACCTCGTTCAAAGACCCCACAGAGCCTTACCACCACAAATGGGACCGGTGGCACCAATGGGACAAATGGGTATCTTACCGGTGGCACTTGTTCAGAGGAACATTAATCCTTGCATTTAATCCTGATACATAAACAAAGTGAACTGTTTGCTACTGGAAGTAAATAATAAGTTGTAAATGCAGTTTCTTCATATATCTCAGCATCAGAAAAAAAAAACTTATATTCTGATAGTGCACTGCCATATTTCCTGTTTGTGAATGAAGACAACACCCCATTCTATATATGTAGGCATGCTGTATGTATATGTAATTGGCACAAAGGGAGCAGTATTTTCATTTGTTCTGTCTCTGAATATTATTTATTTTGTATATGTTTTTGGGACTTCTGGACAAAAGGGAATTTCCTCATTCCTGCTTTTTTTTTTTGATTTTTGGTGGTGGAGATCAATATGCCAAGATCTCTTCTGTCCATTCCTGTTGTTCTTCCTTAGTCTCCTGTGAGTAGTAGTCTGCTCAATTTGTCACCTCCCACTAACATATGACACAGCTTTACGGATTCTAGTTCTTCTTCAATCTTTTGCTCTTTGGGTTTTTAAGTACTGGTTTTGAAATTGCCCATAACATCACAATGGCCATTTTCCCAATGAAATTTTAAAACTATGGTGTGTTTTTTCAAGTAGTCTCTAATGCTTAATCCATAATTCACATAGGAGTAACAGGGCTGCTCATAGGGCAGCACCAGCAGCTGCAAGCACTGTGGTGGTGGCGGGGGCTATTTTTGCACTCCTCCAAAGGCAGTACCTGAGGCTGCTGGCCCAGTTGCTCCTTTTTTGTTATGCTAATGATAATTGGAACAAATGCATGATAATTGCAGGATATTATTTTAGTATGGTACTAAATTCAAAACCAGTGGTTAATTGCATTTGAGTAACTTGATAACTTCTGCAAATGCCCAAAATACATTTGTCAATAGCTATGTATGACAAAACTCACTTGCAGATTAGTTCTTCCTTGCAAGTCTGACCTCTCTGGATTTCAGCTTCTTACATAGATTTCATGCCAAGAGATATTTGCTCAGGTGAACCATTGTGAATCCTAGAATTCACTCTTGAATTTTAGTATTTGTTTCTGCAAGTTTGGAAGGAAAAAACAGTGACAATTTAAAACAGTAGCCAAAAGTTCATTGCTTCACCAGACAGGAGGCAGTCAGTATCTTGTTCTCATTATCACTGCTTTCCTGTTAGACATTTGTGGAGGGAAAGCAGCATGTTTTGCATTATCAGGAAAATTTTATTTTAAACACATGAAAACAAGCAAAATCCCCCTACCAATTCATAGGAGACTTTCAGGGCTCATGGATATTTGTATTAAACTTAGAAGTAAAGCTTATAAATGGCTGTAAGATAATTTGGCTCTCCTGTATAATTTTAAGTTGTATGGGTAGGATGTAAACTGCTCCCAAAGGAGCCCATATGAGGAACACTTGAAATACACTATTTCTCTTCTTTCTATATGATCTTACTCAGTTTCTAGGAAAACCTTGAGAGAAGTATTGCTAAGAGGACCACTTTGCTCCTCTGTATAGCAACGACACTGCCAGAAACAGGAGAGGTTTCTGGGAAACAGACTCTATGCAACCTGCTCTTTGGCATTATTGTCTATGGAAGCAATGTGCTTATAGACCAAAGACATTTGTACAAAGGTTAAGGAGGAGTGAACTAGCAAAAGAAAAGTGTTGATATAAGCAATGAAAGCATCCTCAGCAAGAATACTGAGTGACAAACACGTTGTTTCCTCACACCTATGCAAGCATCAAAACACGGATGGTTTTTTTAGATCCTACAGTATTTTTAATGGCTTTATTACTTATGAATTGTATGGAGAAAGCTTCAGTGGCACTTTGTTTGAGAAACTGATATTTGTCCAGTTCCAGCAAGTGTTTGTTCTGGTTCTTGAAAATCTATGGAGCCATCATGGACAAGAGCCCTAGTACGTTAACCAAAAATGTGCAGAAAATAAAGGGAAGGGACATATACGCTGACTCCATGTTGACCCCGGGAGCACAGCTGAGAAGCAAACCATGTCAACTTAACTGTAGCTTCACACATGTCAAAGACTGGAAATGAGGCAATGTAACCACAATGAATATGCCTAAGAGTGGTATTCAGCATTGGACTCTAAGGAAACTACATTACTTCATTTCCAGGATTCAGTGGCACTCCTTAGCTTGGTGTGGAGGCAGCATAGATGTGTCTGAGGTCTTGAAGAAGAATGGTGCTTTAGTGATGCTGTCCTCTACAAAGTGGTGGTACTTCACAGAGGAGTGCCACCACTCCACAACAAAAATGGACACTAATAAGGCGTGAGAATAAAGGTAGAAATGCTAGCAAAAAATACCCTATGTATGAGGACTGAAGTGGCAAGTGTTGTAATCCTCAATTTTGAGACTACGTGGAGAGATTTTCAAACAGGACTATCTTCCTGGGATACAGTGAATTAAATTTTTTACCTCCTGAAATTTTACCTGACAAGATGATCAGTAAGAAAAACTGCCAACCCAATGTACAACAAAGTAGATGGCTTCCTCTGTTGTTTTTATTTTTGTATAAGGGAAACAGGTTAAGTTAGAGTGTCCCAAAAAGGTTTGGGAAACTGATGAAACCTCTACAAGTTCTGAAATGTTGGCAAATAGCTTTCATGTTATCTTAAGGGTGCCGTCTTGGTTTAAAATAATTGTGTACATTGTACGTATCTTCTTAACATCTGGAACAGACTAGTTACAATTAGAGTTCTCATTTCCTCTCTGTGTAATCAGAGAGCAGGCATCATAGTCTGGCCTTTACCTCAGATATACCCATGCAACTTTATTGCCTTCCCCTCTAGTTGTACTGGATACTGAGTCCTATTAACAGAATGAAATAGGCTTTAATGAAGGTGCACCTTGAAATAGGGAAAGATGGGAGCCTGAGAGTGGGCCATTGGGAAAAATAGGGATGGGGGATTAAGAACCATCAAGAACTTTACTATTCACTGCTGAACCATAACTAGACTTTCAGTCTCTAGTATTTTTAGAGAACTGAAAATTGAGCAATTTTCTCCCACCCTTAGCAGAATGAACCAAAGGCTTTTATTTGTCTTGGGTCATTACTTCACCCAATAAAAGCCAAAATAGTTTTGGTTCAGCCTTTTCTGAGGGGCACACTGGCGTGCCAAGCATTTTAAATCTTCTTTATTGGAACCTGGGTTTATGCCTCTAGAGGCTTTGTAGTGGGGATGGGATGCTTTTGGTGGCTGTTAGATATTTTTTAGGCAATCATGCATACAGTTAAACTTATGCTTTGTGAATAAAGTTAATTGAATTATAAATGGTTCATACAAGCTCAGTATAATTGCAAAGGATTGGAAGGTTCTGTTCGTCAATCGCTGTCACAGTACCATTACAACATTTGCTCAGAAATGCGAGTATGTATGTTGCAATCAATGAGTATTTTCAATATTTTTGTGTCCTAGTAGGCTTTATACCAAGTTAGTCTAATTTCATTTTCTCTGCTCCCTTCTTGTAGTACAGTAGGAGACAGTGGTGAGACGTGTAAGTAGATAAATGAAAAGCAATGTGTAGACTTTTTAGCAAATAGTAAGAATTGTCTTCTATTTCTAATCTGCCCTGCTATAAAGTAAACTTAGATTCACTTCTCTCCATGTATGCTCTTTTCAGTATTGACATGCAGCAAGGCAGGAAAGTACATGGTTTTCTTTAAATAACACAAAAATATCTGTGTCATAGAAAATGCAAAAAACATATCTAATCAAAGAGGGTTGGGTGGTTTTCAATTCTTCTTGAACTTGGTCAAAGTTAAGGAGTGAAAGCTAAAAAAAAATACCGACAAGTGACACAAGTTGTTCTCTTATTGTCATGATGTAGATTTGTTTGCGTGTTTGTTTTTTGCTATGATTTATTTCATTTAATCTTTCTAACAGCTAGAATGGGTCATAGCTTCCTTCTCTAGACATTGAGATGCATTTTCCAGCCTGGTATCCAGTCTTTGTGACCAGTCAGCATAATTACTGTTGCCAAAACCCCTTTTCATGTGCACGTGTGCACCCCAACTGTGTGCACAAATATTTAGCTTACTTTCAAGTAATTCTTGTGCTAAATTTGAATTGTCATGAGTTACAGAAAAATCACTGTATGTCCATGATCACAAGACTATGACAAAAAATAAAGATTGCTCTGCAACCAAATATCACTGATAATCAATTCGATGTCTCTGGTTAGACACTGCAAATAAATGATACAGAATATTCTTGTTGGAAGTCTAATGCCTGTTTTGTTCATTTCTGCACATCATTACTGCGACATCCTGTAATTCTCAAAGAAAATTGGTCAGTTGGTTTACTACTACTAATATTTTAAATCATTTTTGCTGTAAGTTCATTCCTTACATATTTCCACTTATCTAACTACTTGTGACATTTACATCACAAGTATTAGTTGACCATTGTCCCCTCTGTTGTAATATGCAGCAAAATAGGCCCAACCTCATGATTTTCTGTAAATTACGGTTGCCTTGAACCCACAAAGCAAAACAAGTTCATATTATGTGTTTTGAGTGCTAGTCTCCAATTTCATTAAAGGAAAAAATACTGTGAAAAGGTGTATTGGAATGTTGTCAACCTAGGATTTCAGCGGTCAGAGAAACTGTAAACCAAATGATTCCTAAAATTCTGCAGATCTTTAACGATATAAAGATCTATGAAACAAAACTTAAACATTCTGGTTTCTATAAAGCTTTGAGCCTTTTTGCTTGAGCCTTTAATTCATTAGCTTTACTTTGATGTATGTTTTTTCTCATGCTACTTTGCATGCTGTTTTCCTGCTGTGAGCCAGGGTGGGCCAGCTGACAAGTTCACCTGTGTTTTCATGACAATTCTGTGCTTAAGCAACTCTGAGAAATACAGTGATGTGTTAGCTACTTAAAATTATTTTTATGTATCAATATTGTGCAGAATTTTTGGGAGTTATTTTGTGTTTTACTTGTTTGGGGTGGGGGTGGGTTCTTTCTAATATGGGAAATTATAATTATCCCTCATTCCTAAACCCAATCAATATTGTGGATTATTCTAATTTGGAGACACATAATAAACATAAGTATTAGGAATGTAAAGTTAGTTTCTGTCTCTGTTCTGTGAAAGGAAACAGCATTTTCTTGTGTCCATGACAACATTTCTTGGATCAAAAGGTGTTATCCACTGTACAGACTAACATTTTCTAGAGTAGTCTCATAGATTGGGTTAGTTCCGTATTATCTAGGATTTATTTTTGATACGTCTTAGACTTCATTGTCCCAGAACTAAGTATTTAAGCAACAGATTCTCACTGACTCAGAAATCTAAATTCTCTCCATAGATCTTCATAGGTATAAAGGTCAAACAAGATTTAAAAAAATGACTAATGCCCAAAAGTGCCTTTTTTGGATGTCCAACTTGAGATATTTTGAAAGGGTGTTATTTTTAACAGTTCCTTTGAAGTGTCTCAGGTAGGGTACCTAAAACCTGAAATGCCGACAGTAATTCATTTTCTTGAAATCTTATTTTAAAACATGCAAAAGAAAAAGCAGATGCACAAAAGAAACTGTTCATTGTCTCAGGTTCTGTTCAGTGGTTTAGGTCAAAATGGCGCTGTTACTTTATCAGCAGTCTTCTAAAAATGTCCCACTGTTACTCACTCTGGTGTCACTATATTGATTAGGTTTAATTGATACTGCATTCAAAAGGTCTTTGATTGTGGGAGTGCCCCCTGCCCTTAGGTGCCATAATGAATGCAACTGCACCAATATTTGCCTGGGTGAGAACATTTATAAGTTAAATGGGCTTACTGTCTGATTTATGACAGCATTTCCATTTTTCACAATTGATTTGCTAAAGTAGTAGGGGTCATGGTTTAATCATCTTGTGGAAAACTCTCAGTATGTAGCAGTGCAATTAGCTGTGAACACATTCTGCACATGCATTGAAAAGAAGCCCACAATAGGCTGGTTGTCAAGCAACATCTGCTAAAGGTTTACTGGATGTTGTAAATTATTTGAGAAGAGACACCAGGCATAGAAATCTGGTCCAGGCATTACAGAGGATGAGAGAACAATCCTCAGAGTGCTGGCCTCAGATGCACTCATCAGTTACACTTCTGCTCGAGTCAGGAGTGCCCAACCAAGAGATTACTGATTTAAAAGAAAAAGTAAATCATAATTAATACAGCTACATGATAAAATGCACACATTTTCAAGTTTATCCTAACATATTACATTTTCAAAGTACAACATTTAAATCCCTGTTTGTCCAAGAGGTTCACTGGAAGTATTAATTATGTGGAAACCTGTCCCATATAATGCATCTGGAATCTTTCAGTGTTTATGCTGCTTCTATCTCTGCTGCTTATACATCTTAGAAAACAAGCGTGCATGGAAAATGTATGTGAAATTTTGTGAGAGGAAGCAGAAGAAGTTCCCTGATAAACTGTCCCAGAACCCACAGAAATCTCTTTATACATATATATAGAATCCCTTGGCACTTAGCTGAGTCTTGGTGTGTCCAGCCCAGAGAAAGGTTCCCTTACTCCTTTAGAACAAGAAAATAAAACCAATGCAAACTACCACAGAAGCTGATACTTGTTAGGCTGGTATTAACTCTTCCAATATGGCTTCACTTCATTTGGAGAGAATCAAAATGCGCAGCTGTGTTGGGTGAGCCAGTTGTAGCATGACTTAGTAGTGAACCATGCTGCTATGGAGGGAAGCCCTGGAATCTACATGGAGGGGCTTCCATTGTTCTAAACAGGGATCCCAAATGGTCATGGTGAGAGAAGCCCAGGGTTTCTCCTGGGATTTTGGACTTTCTTCCCATCCAGGCTATAAAGCAGATATTTCTGTATTTCTGTCCTGCAAATAAAGTTAGGCAACATGTTCACAGAATCAAAAACCTATAAGATTTGCACATTGTCCTCATCAGCAGGTTTGAGAGAGGAAGATGATGGTCTAAAGGGGTAGGGGGTTGCAAAATGGATTTTAATAGTATATTTTTTCATTATTTTTCATAGTTTCATAGTATCTAGGGTCAGAAGGGGCCTAGAGCAGGCCATCTAGTCTGATCCCCCGCCAATGGCAGGAACGAGTGCTGGGATCACAGGACCTCAGCCAAGTACCTATCCAATCTACTCTTAAAGACACCCAAGGTAGGAGCAAGAACAACTTCCCTAGGAAGCCGGTTCCACATCCTGGCCACCCTAACTGTGAAGTAGTGTTTCCTAATGTCCAACCTAAACCTG